>CM062808.1:749255733-750455733 GCA_031772625.1 Pinus tabuliformis
ATTCCAACTTTGTGATAGTGTGCTTCATATGAGCTTCTCTATCTACCATGATTTGATTAATATTTCTTTTGTAAGGAAACCATAAGTATGACTAGTCAATAGAAAACTAACTATGCAAATTTGTGACAAACCTCTACCCAATAACCAACCATGAGATTTGGGTATTTCAACAACATTAAATATGTCAATAATTTGGTAGCCTCTAGGGTCTGAAGCTAGTATTCTAATGACATATTTAACCTCAACAATAATATTTACATTATATCTATCCGACTAATCAAATCTATCTAATTAAAATTATTTTAGTGGTACACTTGGAGGGAAAATATTAATCTTTTGACATAGAACATGGAGTCACTTTGAATGATACTTCCAAATCTACCAAAACATTATGCACATTAAAATTGTAGAATTCAAAATTGAAGAGAAATGGGGACATTTGTGATTTTGAATGTGTGCCAATGTTGGTGGTGGATATTGTGTATTCTATATTATTTTAACCTCTTGTTTATTTTAAAAATTTCATCTATTTTTATGAGATTTTGTTTTATCTCATAGTGGCTATGGTTCTATGTTTTCAATTAGTGAGAGACATGAAGTTATTCAAAAGCAAATCTCTTTGTTATGGGAGGTGACATATGTCATAGATTAGAACATTAGATTTATTATTTTCCACAGATTTAATGACATTGTACTCCATAGATTGCATAGTCGAGTTTTCCACTACGACAATACCCAAGTGTGTCCTAACCTAGAGGTGTGTAGTGAAGGTTTTTATTTCTTAAGGATTTGAATGTTCTCCCTTCCTTATATTGTTCAACCATAATATTATAGCAATTATGTTCATGCGCACTCATTGGTGAAATATTTTTCAACTTGGTGTGAATGATCCAACACACCTTCCTTGCTCATTAAAAAAATTCCTTGTGTTGAACTCTATAGGATATATCACGTAGCTAATAATTTCTACACCAGGCATCACTAAATTTCTTGTTTTTGGTTATGATATGAACTATTATTTTAAACTTTATGTTATATAAATCTCTTCTTCTTCCCTTTCATCCAAGTCCTCATCATTACTAAGCCTTATTCCATCCTTCATTAAATTAAATAGTTTATTGTATGTATGAGATTGATTAAACCTAGTAATATATGGCATGTTTACATAAATGAAAAACTTAACATTTGTAGTAGCCTAGCTTCCATGATTGGTTTTTATCCTCTAGTAGACTTCTTTTCCAATCGAATTGATCACTCTACAGTTGCAGGCATTTATTTATTTGTTGGTGTTTTTGAATTTTATTATTCCATTTGATCCTTTAGTTGGTCTAGAAAGGATATCTCCTATTCACCTTCCTTTTTCATGTCATTCACTTAGGCTTGGACCTATTTTCCTCTTATTTCACTTGATTAACACACAAATTAGGAATTTCACGAAATAGGCAAATTAGACGCTTTAGTCACTAACTTTGTTGTTGTTGAGCCTTGATTTTGAAATCATCCCTATTCACCATTTTGAGCCCTCCTTACTATTCAAAATGCTGCTTAGATTTGTTTTGATGTCTCTTCCTTTCTTTCAATTTTTTTTCTCTTTTTGAAAGTTCACCAAGTTAGAACCTTTACAAAAGTTTGATTTCTCAATCATCCTCAACATGCAAATTTGGCCTCCTTTTCACTTATCTACTAATTCCTTACCTTTATTTATAGATTATATCCTCTTGTCATTACTCATTATGTATAGATTATTTAACTTGTTTAATGTGTGTTTATTCATTATTTTCTTTATAAGATTTGTTTGATGATTTTATTCAAAATCCACATACCATTAATCTATACAAAACATCAAAATTGATCCCTAAATTTATGAACAATAATGCTACAAGGTCCCAATTTCCTAATCTGTCATAATTTTCAAATTGGTTTGATTTCCTATAACTCTTCATTCATATGTGTGAGATCATTTTCAAACACTTCACTCATGTTAAATCACCTTCACATGTGTGAATTTTTTTTTTTTTTTTTGTTAATTAATTAATTTATTATTATTATTGTTAATCCTTTCATTCGCAAATGTTAGTGACATAGAATAATATTTCTTGACTGGCCCTAATTTTGAAATCAATTTCCACTATGTGAACACATGCCTCATTTTCCTGACTAGGAGCAACATACAAATTAGACATCCTTCACACAATTTATTTTTCCAATTTAAGGATTGACTCATATCTCAAAATGGGGCATGTCCTCACATAAAGTAGCAATGATTGTTCTCAAATTTTCAAATCTACCCTAATTCATATAGAATTTTCCCTTTGATTTTGATCTCTTTGCATTTGACATGAATTCAAGTGAGAGTAAGGACAACCTTTTACAAGCCTGGCTTCCTTCGTTTTAGAAATTTTTCACCCTATGCCTTCATCCGTTAAAATAAAAATGGAGTGTGAGAGGGTATTTCCTTGATTGATTCATTTACTTACTAAGAATTGGTCAAATGGAGATACATTGATAAGAATAGAGTAGAAAGTTGATTTTATCATATTCATAATCAGTGGATCCATGCATCACATAATTCAAATGATCTGAGGATTTGTTGGGTGAAGGTTCAAAAGTCTGGGAAATACCTTGGATATGTCTAATTTGATCATCATTACTAAGGTAATTCATTTATCTCATAGAGCATATCAATTCATGGTTAAGAATGACACCATCCAAGATATGCCTTCTTACTTGATAGCCTCCTTTATCTTTGTAGATGATTTTCTGAAGAAGAGCCTTAAGATGGTTGCTTGCCACTTTTGAGCTAATTTTGTAGGCTACATTAGATAAAGAAATTGGGTGACATTTAGCAAGAGTGTTAGCAACACTTTCCTTCAGAATGACGAAAAGGAAAGTGGCATTGAATGCTTATAGTATGTTACCAGAGGCTATAGAGTATTCAACTACGAAAGTGGCATTGAATGGTTATAGTATGTTACCAGAGGCTATGGAGTCTTCAACAAGGGCATACATCTTAGTCCCAATGACATCCTACAATTGATGAATGAATTTTGAAGGGAAATCATTTGGGATGAGGCTTTCCTAAGTGCCATTTCTTTCACCACCTACTAAAATTCTATCATGGTGATAAGTTGCATTAGGGAGTTGTTTAGCTACTTAGCACAATAAATTTTGGAATTTTAATTGTGATATTATTATGGCTTCCTACCTCTTAATGGATGGCTCAAAGAGGATTTTTTGAAGTAAGAAGTGAGTTTTGCTTCAAAATCCTTCTAGTTGTAGATCTTTTCCTATTAGGTGTCTATAAGCTCATAATTGTTTTAGTGGTTTTGTTATTCAAAGTTGGGTTATGGAATAATTTAGAGTTTTTATCTTCATTATTCAACTAGTGGTACTTGATTTATCACATGGGTGAATCTCCTTGTGCCTTGCCAATAGATCAAACTAGTGGTTGAGGTATCTTTTATTTTGTTGTAAGTATTTAGTCATGTCCATGGCCCTTGTTTCCTCATGTTTTAATCATGAATGATTTGAGATCTTTCTTTTTTTCAAATATATTACCATATTTGTTCAAGTTACAAATATGATCTTAATTTAATATATTTCATATTTTGTTGAAAGACATATATGTGAACCTACCCAAACTTTCTCATGATTCCATTAATTATTGAAGAGTCTTTTGAAGTTATGATTAATAATTTGCATATTTCAGAGTGGAAGGAATTTCTTTTGGATCCCTTTCTAGGTAGGCAATGGAGAAGAATTGGCTAATGGTGAGAACATGTACATGCTAGGATGTGGGACTCCCATTCTATGCTTTTGTCCATAAACAATCTTGATAGAAGAACATGATCATTTTTTTTGCCACATGATAGATTCATCCTCTCATGTTATTCTAAGTATAATTGCAATTGAAATATATATATATATATATATATATATATATATATATATATATATATATATATATATATATATATATATATATATATATATATATATATATATATATATGTATATGTATATGTATATATATGTATATCTATATATATATGTATATATGTATATGTATACAATTTAGGATATAGATATATACATACATATACATACATATACATATACATATACATACATACATACATATACATATACATATACATATATATACATATACATACATACATATATATATATATATATATATATATATATATATATATATCCTAAATTGCATCTATATTACAAATTCCTTTTTTTTCTTTAGACAATTATGACAACTTTCCAACATGGTTTTAAATCTTTGTAAAATTGCAAATAAAAATTTGAAAATTCACCCACGAACCAAAAAGTGGTGCTCACATTATCACTTATATTTTTTCAAGGTCAAAATTACAAACTTTTTGGAATTATGATTTTGACAACTAGCATCATTCTAAACAAAAATTTTTAAATTGACTTCCCAATGAAAACTTGTGGTAGCAGTATCACCCTCTTTTTCCTTGAGTTACATTACTACTTCATATTGTGCCCTTGATTACTCGTCATGTTGTGCAATGAAACCTCAAGATCATCTTTTTAAACGATATGTAGTGTTACAATTAACACATTCATTTTTCAAGTTGGGATATATATCAATAATGACACAAATATAATCATAAAATAAATAAAAAATCTATTTTCCAAAACTAGAAAAAATACATGTTTTCTTACTTTCTATATAAAAAATAAATTTAAAAAAAATAAAAAATATAAAACAACTGTATTCTATAAATTGAAAGGAAAAACATTATTAATTTTTGGATAAAATAAATTATAAATTCAATAATATAGAGCCAATGGATCTTTTAAAAAATCCGGAAAAAAATTTACACTTAGGAGAACAAATAGCTCACCTTGGGGAAAGATGATTCTGACTAGGGAAATACTCCAAGGAATTTTTGTATATTGGATGCACTTGTTCCACCTTCCAAGGAACATCATTCATGGAATTGACTTGATAATGGCAGATTTCCTGTGGTCAGACACAGAAAAGAAATCTAAAATCCACCTTGCATCCCTCGGCTTGATTTGTACACCCTCAGACTATGGAGTCTAGGGCATAAAGAATTTCAAAATGTTTAATGATTCTTTTCTAACCATGAACCTTTGGCGAGAATTCAAGGGGTAAGGCATTTAGCAAAAAATCATCCGTGAGAAATACTCGGACAATGAAAGTTTGGAGCAGTGGATCTTGGCTGGGGCTCTGGTGAAGTAACAAGCTTCGTACATTTGGTGCAACTTAATGAGATCTTCGGATTGTATATGTGGTAATCTAAGGTGGAGGGTTGGCAAGGGTAATCAAATCGTGGTGGGTCTCGACTCTACCATTGGCATGGAGGGACATCACTCACTTTCTCTCCCAATCATACAACACCTTCATTGTTGTGGCCTATAGAATTTAGATCATATGGGAATCCCCATGGCTAGGGGGCTCCCATCAACGTGTTGGAGGAGTGCTGAAGAGTTAGGATTTCCCCCTTCCCACCACTTCAAATGGGAATCCTTCGATTCCCATATGGTGCTTGCAGGCATCACTCTTTCTAACAAGGAGGATTGCCTCACCTGTGGTGGACTAGTTTAGGGTGGTTAGATCTCTATGAAGGTTGCTTACAACTACATTTTAGATCTACAGCCCTAGGATGCCTCCTCCAAGTGGCTGGCCCATGTGTGGAAATGGGAAACCTCGACCAAACTTAAATGATTTGTTTGGATCATTGTGCACAACCATATACTCACATGGGATAACGTAAATAAGAGGGGATTCATTGGTCTAGGTATCTGCCCTCTCTGTAGATCCATTAGAGAGACTACTACACACATTCTCCTACTTTGTCCCTCTGTTTGCTCCATCTGGGAAGAGGTCTCCTATGTTCTTCACATCCCTCCCATTCCAGACTATGATTCTATTATGTCATGTTAGAATATTATATATTACAGAACAATGAAACACATAAAATATTACAGAAATATAAACACAGAAAATGCATAAAAACAAGAGAGACGCAGATAAACGTGGTTCACCCAGTTTGGGCTACGTCCATGGAGAAACAACCAATCCTTCCTTTTATGTTATCCAGCAAACTGAAGAGATACAACCTACAAAAGATCCGCTGTAACACCCTCTTCACTCTCAATCTCCTCTCTCTTCCTCACAGAATCCAGATATCCATAGACATAATACAATTCCATCATATATAGTGAGGGGTTGCCTTCTAGGGGAAAAAACCCTAAATTAGACATAACTTCTACCGTCAGATCATCCGCCTAATGAACAACCTAGATTGACTAGAAATTACTAGACTTTGACAAGGCAATTTTACATTTATTTTTAGCTTCGGGGGTGCTACCCCCGAACCCCTGCCAGGGGACCGCTGGCCCCCGCAAGTCCCCCTCGCGTGGAGGGGTGTACAGTCTTCCTAGGGTATACATTCGGCTGAAACCTTTGAATACAGAAGATAATTAGGCTCCACACCCAACATGTCTTGCCTTCGCTGCTGGACAAATAGACTGAAGGATTACAAGGCCACTCTTCTCTATGTATTCTAGGGCATCTAGCATTGCAGTAACACCTATATGTTTTAGAATGTTTCTTGAGATCGGAGAGCCACATCTCTCAAAATAGTGGCTTTTTCATGGAAATTGGGCCCTATAAGACTTCAAGCATTAGATATGACTGGTCTCTCAAACAACTTGACTATCCTCAACCCATTGATTATTTTGATGGTGCTTTAGTGGATGCTAAATGTGGATGTGGAGCCATCATTCTCCTCAACCCGTCTTTGGCCTTTCATTTTTATTGGTTCGGGAGCAGAGGCACCAACATGAGAGAAACGGTCTTGGCCCTTTGGGGTGTTTTACGCTGTGCCTCTTGGCTTGCCTTATATGATATTCACATTGTTGGTGACACAATGGTGGTTATTGATGTAGAAATTACAATGTATATTTGCAACTTCTTATGAAGTTTTAATCAAATCAACAAGACAAAAATCTACTCTACTTCTATGTGGACATTAATTCACAATCTAGAACAAAAATTTTAGACATCAAATAAGAAATAACACACATGAAAAAAGTATTTTTCCCGGTGTAAGAAAACTGCTAAAAACCCCAATGCATGCTTGCATTAAATCAAAAGAATAGATATGTATTACAATTTCTTTTCTCAACTGAGCACACCCTGCAAGTGCATAACCTATCTCTCTGCTCACTGAAAGGCTTTGACCCAAACTTAGTCAAATTTTGTCTCTGATTGAGCTCCCATTTCCTTGCATTGTTCCTTGATAAATTAGGCCCCTATTATTTAGGAAATTCTTCAAATTGATTGTGCAATTCCTTTAGGATGATCATCTGATTGCATGCAATACCTGTACACTCAAGACTTGTCTACAACTGATGTTACACTGCCTTGGAATCTCCACTAAGCCTGGGGAATTCGAATTCTCTACATGCATTAGCTATTTTGGGCTGATTGATTAGTTAACTGGATCATTACCGAGTTTGACTGAAATCCCATTGCTTAACTGACCTTCCACTAGTTCCTCCAAAAGTTGGAACTAGTTTAACTAAAAACAACATGAGATAATTGATCTTGATTGCTACAAATTAGCAATAACACATGCTCAATTGAAATCTAACTCCTCCAACTCAAATTTACTGAGTAAACTAGGTGATGCAAGCCATGGCACACAAGTTAACATAATCCAAGTTGTATTTTGATGTGGAAATTCAAATTTTCTCAATTTAATAAAGGAAAAATCAAATTGAGGATTTTTTGTTGCATTTTTCAACAATTGTCTGGGCCATGGGGCATATTTCCCTTTCGGTGCCCTCCTTAGTCCACTGGATGGAGCAGATCTCTTCCCTTAAGGATTTTTTTACTTCAATTGCCTTTGATCACATTTTCCAAGAACAAAACAACTAGGCTGACTTGCTTTCCAAATGCGGAGTCTCTGCTACATCTGGATGAATCTTTTTTGAAATCTTCTTGCAAGGTAGCACGATCCTTTTTAGCTCCTTTTCCATCTTATGAAGAATCCTTTGTGTCACTATCTAGTCTTTTATGTGTTGTTGTACATGATATGGTTCCTAATGGATTTATCTCGGAGGCTGCTCCTAGCCTCTCCTTATTCTGCAAGTTTTTTTGACTTATCAATTTTAGACATATTATGGTGGCCACACAAGCAATGGATGGAATCCTCCAATCCAAAAGCGTTGTCTTGATCCTATAGTCCTTCTTAGTGCATAGATGTTTATGATATTTTTGAACTTTGATGAAAGTAACCTCTTTTGTTTTATTATGAAAGACATTTTTTCAACTGAAAATTAAAAAAATAAAAATAAAAAAAATAGTGGCATATAGGGCGTAGAGAAAACATTAACAAGATGTTCTGTTAAGGCAGTCCGTGATGAAAAGGTCACCTGTTTGAAACTCTGTGGGAAAAAATTGAACCATGCTAAAGTGTTGGTGTGGCCCAAATTGGGTATGATCCCTAGGTAATTTGGTGACTTAGATACCTCTAGATTATGACTAGTCAAGCCACAAATTAAGTGTGCCCCTTATATTAGGACTCATATTACTTAGCAAAGAATACAATAAGCAAAAAAATTCATAAATGAGAAAAAATAATTAAAAATAAAAAATATCAAATAATAATATAAAAAATAAATAAATTAAAAAAAGTTACAACCAAAATAAAGTTCAAAAATAAATATAAAAATAAAAACTAAAACAATAATTAAAAAATTAAAATTAAAAACTAAAAAATTAAAAAAACAGAGGGCCTTCCATGCATGGCTTGTCATGTGTGTACCCCTATTTCCACTCACGCCGACCCACAAGGCCACAATAGAATGGTACTGAGACTTTCTCTACCTCGTTATAGTGATTTTGTGGGTTCCAATGCCATGAGAGAGGGGAAGGGTAATTCTTGGAATTAGCTTGCCTCACTTTCAAATGGCTATTTTTATTTTTATTTTTATGTTTTTTTAATTTTTTTTTTTTTTTATAATTTTTTTTTTTTTTAATTAAATTTATGGAATTTTGAATAATTTATTTTTTACACTTTATATTGTATGAGTTTCTACTGATTAATTATATATATTTAAAAAAACTTTGTGTTAAGCTTATTTTTTTATTATTATTATGAGTATGATAATTATGAATTCAAAATGGTTGTCTTTTAAAATTAAAAAATAAAAAATAAAAACAAAAACATATGGTTTATAATAACATGCTTAAGTTCTAAGATTGATTTCATGATTTCACTTCAAAACAATATCAATTGTTAAGGTTATAGTTGTAAAAAAGTTGTAATGCTAATCTCAAAGAAAAATGAGTGTTATTGGCAACACCAATTTTAGTTTAGTAGGTTATTTTTTGGATTTCTATTTGAAACTATATATTGTTTATTAAGACCATGATTTCAACCAAATCCTAGTTTAAACCTTGCAAAAGAAGGGTGATACGACAAGCACCACTTTTTTGTTTAGGGGTTGATTTTAAGGTTTTGTTTTGCAACTTTACATATGATGGTTGCAAAATTTTGTAATTTTAGCCCTGAAAAGAGAGTGCTATTGGCAACACCATTTTTGGAAATGGGGTTAAAAATAGTCACCGGATGTGACCACTAAAAAAATGAGAACTTGATAATTTCTTCAAGTTTGTAACTTTGTTACATAGAACTATAATCATCATATGTAAGATGTGAACTTTACTAAAAGTAATAGAGTTTAGATTCCAATGAATTGTTGGCCCCCAAAGAAGTCTTGCTAACTTAGGCCTACTATTATGCCACCCCACCAATTCTTTGTAGAAAGCGACTAAATGTATGTCTCTAAATACTTGGTTTCTTGGATGAAAAGGAAGTCTTTCATTCTTTATTTTACTTTGAGTTGTTTTTTTTTCCTAGGAGAGTTGAGTCCCCTTATATATTGTCACATAATCTACATAATTAAAATTAGTTAGGGTGAAAGAGATATTTGTCCCTCATATCTTTGGCTTTCTTTGA
Source organism: Pinus tabuliformis (assembly GCA_031772625.1). NCBI lineage: Eukaryota > Viridiplantae > Streptophyta > Pinopsida > Pinales > Pinaceae > Pinus > Pinus tabuliformis. Next base: position 749,265,777 of record CM062808.1, read on the forward strand.
GTTGATGAGATGCTCTCCCACCTCCCATAATTTGGATTTATGCTTATTTTTTCCATTTAGCTTCCATGGAACCTTCCTTATAAGGTGTCAGAAAGAAAAAATTTATAACTCCAAAAGGTTGTAGGTGATCTTATTATTTCCACCTTTTGGAGTTGATTTAAAAGTTGAGATGTAAAGTTACCGAGCTCTTCTCAAAATAGGGATTTGATGTAAAATCCATCGAATCCTAAATTTAGAAGAGAGATCTATATCTTCAATATCCATATCTTTGGTTTCCTCTCTCATTGACAAGATTTCCTTTATGGATTCATCCTTTTTTTTCTATTAGTTTTTCATGATATGGCTCGTCTACCATTAAGGGAACACATTCTAGATTTTAATCTTACCCCATTTCCATATCCTCTTTTTCCCATGCCACAAGTTTCATGTGCTTTCTATATGTTTTATATTCATCTTTGTTATTGAGTTATGGTTCTTTTCCTCATTGAGTTTTTGGGTTGCAACAAACATGAGTTGTAATTGGATAATGTGTAATGGGGTTTTCTTAGGTGAAATAACAAGTTGTATTTTATTCATTATCATTTTCCTGCCTGAAGTCCTTAGTGGGTGTGATCAAGGACATGCATTGTTTTCTCTTGCTTTGAACATACTTTTGCATCTTTTCATCACCATTAGTTTTTTTTTGGGATTGTTGGTTGAGGGGAAACTCTCAAAATAGGTAGCCATGTTCATGGCATTTTTGGCATCTAAAAAGGATGAATTTAAAGTTTAGTGTTTGAATTTATTCATCTTCTCTAAAGGAGATTATTATGGTAGTTGGGAGGGACTGAGACACATTAATATAAATGCAAGTGAAATATTTGAAGTGTAGTTACCTAGGATGGTATCCTTCAAATATTTGACATAAGAACCCAAGTTTTTGCTAATGCGTGTCAAAGTTTCCCTAAATGTTGGGGTATGTGTTATATTCCTTGCATGACTATCCCATTATGCAGTTTTGTGCATAGGGTGTAGTAGGGGCGATGGGATTTGTATGTAGTAGGATGTAGTATGACTTTGTTTGGAGGGGTTATATTAGGGGTTAGTGAACCCCAACCACTTGCGCATAGACTTGAAAAAAATCTAGGGAATTTTTTTTGCATATATTTATGATGGTTTTTGGCACATAGTTTTTTGCTTTTAGTGGTTTTGTGGCACATGGATTTTCATTCAGTTGTTCTTTAATTCCAATTAAGGAATTAACATTTTGAATTTAGTTAGTCCAAGGGATCTTATATATTGTATTATAAATGATAAAGTTAGTTGATGATGAAAGCTAGATGTATGAATCTAAACATTTTGCTAATATTCTTAGTTACGGTTTTCCATGGTAAATATTTGAGTATTAAGTGTGATTATGATTTCTTAATTTTTTTTTATAAATAATCTTTATGTGCATTGCTTGATTGCAAAGATTTAAAACCTACATAGAACACTAGTGGCAAGGATTACAATATTATTAGAAAGGGCCTTTAGGTAAAATTCCTTGTCTATATCAAATCTCTCTAGCCAATTTTTGCATGTACATTCCAATAGAGTTGGAAAAATATAGACCTAGTTCAAAAATGGTATCTCTATCTTTTGCACAAGAGAAAATAATGGTGGAGAAACATTTTGATCCTATATTGAGGTTGATAGCTCCTTTGAGCTTCTAGTGGGTCCTAACCCACCATTTTGACACTACTTCATAAGGTCACATGCCTAAAAAATTGTAAATGATGGCATGGTTCACCATGTATTGTATTTTAGCTCCAACACATCTTAAGGTGTCGACAAGATTTGGAGTGTCACGTGACTTGTTTAGACACGTTCCCACTTTTTCCATGATGTCAAAATCCAAATGCTATGATTAGATAGACTCCGTACTTATTAGCAGAATAGATGTTATAAGGATCTTGAGTTTCAACATTTTACTAAAATGACAACATTACAATTTTTGAAAACCAAGAACATCTTAGAACGAGGAGAAAAGGGGAGCAATCTCCTTACATGGATGACATGGTACCTCCTCATTTGATGGTTTGGCAAAAAAAAAATATAACCCTAAGTAAAATGGAAAAAAGAACAACTTATATTGCCAATATTCCTTTTGAAATCTATTTTGAAATCACTCCACATTAACTTTGAATAATAAAATAAGCAAAATGCAATTTTCAAAATTTTATAATTTATTAAAAACAAAAATAATTATAAACATCAAGATACTTACTTTAAAATACCTTTCCTATTTTGAAATTAATTATATTTTATAAAAATTAACTATTTTAAATTATTATTATTAATTATAAAAAAATTAATAATAAAGTAAATATATAGAAAATTAAATATCATATATATAATTAAAATTAAAATTAAAATAATATAACTATTTTAAAAATAAATTTCAATTTTAATATAAAATATTACATGTAAAACTAAATCTTACTAAAATCCCTATTTCAAAATATGAGAATAAATATAATCCATAAAAAACCGTAGAAAACCCAAATCTAAATACCATGGGCTAAAATGTAACGGCCCCGACCCTAAAGTCAAAACACTATTATCCTCACTCGAACAGAGTGCAAGACTTAAAGTAGTATATTAATTAATTTTGTTTTAATATTAAGCTATACATTATTTATATTTAATATTAAAAATGTTTAATCATAAATATATATCCCAACTCTTTGAAAAATTTGGGGTGCTATAAACTTGCCCTCCATCTCATTATCTCCACTACAAAGAAAGTATAACACACATTTGAAATGTGAAATAAATTATTATTGGTTTTGAAAAGTATTTGCAATATAAGTTTAAAGTATGATATGAATTATTATTGATTTTGAAAGGTATTAAATTTGGGGTACTATAAACTTGCCCTCCACATCATTATCTCCACTACAAAGAAAGTATAACACACATTTGAAATGTGAAATAAATTATTATTGGTTTTGAAAAGTATTTGCAATATAAGTTTAAAGTATGGTATGAATTATTATTGGTTTCCGAAAGGTATGTGTAATATAAGTTTAAAGTATGATATTTGAGAAGGAAAATGAAACCTAGGAAAATCTTACTTTAAATTGCTTTTTACTTTTCCATTATTAATGTTGTCTTGACAATTCTGGTCACCATGGTCTTTGTTGTAAGAGGGAGTACTACAGTGTACCATCACCTAGGGCAATTGGTTAATCCTTGCCTTGATGAGGTTGCAAAAAATCTAGACTCAGATTAACATCTAAGGATCCTCAAGGCAAGCTTCAACTAGCTAGAGACCTCTAGGAAGTTGCCTTCCAAAAGCAACCACAAATCCAAAGTTTAGGTGCATTCCAATAGAATTGGGCATTACATTCAATACATGAGAGATCATGCTTTAATTGGCAAATTCTTGGGCATTTGGCCTCGAAAAAATGCCCCCTAGATTCAGGACAAGTGGATGCCAAAGTGACAGATCAAATTGGGGTTGGGGAAAAATGTTTTTTCACCATTATATTTGCCAATTTGGAAGATTGCATGAGAGTTTTGGAATATGGCTCATACTTCTTCATCTTTACAAGATTATATCTTAGGTTTTAGATGGAGAGATTTGTTCCAGAAAAATAGGATTTTACGCCCACACTAGTTTGGATCTGCATGTACTCTTTACCCAAAGAATTATGGGGTGAAGAAATATCAGTAGGCATTAGGAATGCTCAGGGTCATTCTGAAAAAATCGCGAAATCCACTACACAAGAAAGATGCATATCTTATGCTCACATATGTGTATATATGAATATCTTAGAGCCCCTTCACAAGTCAATTGATATCTACTATTAAGACAAACTCTGGAAGCAAACCTTAGACTATGAAAACTTTTCATTTTGCTACTGTAGATGTCATAGATATACATATCTATAAATAAATTTCCCCATGTTGGTTCGTGAGACAACTCTAGATCAAGGTCGAGCTATAGATCAAGATGGTTTCTTTAGACTGATTAATGGTCATTATGGACCCAAGCCTCCACTCTCACACAAAAAATCCAGAAAATCCCCTATTATCAGCAACACCTTTGAACCACTTGCAAATCTCGAGTCCCCAAACCCTCCTTTGAACCCCTCTCCCTAGAGATAAACATGCATGATACCAACAACCCCAAAGAATCCTCTGAGGTTCCTCCTAATACATCTTCACAACCTTTGAATCTAGATCATCAAGAACCCTTAGATAAAGATTCTAAGTTGTTGTACAATAATGAGGGCATTGAAGAAATGGATTTAGATACTCTCAACCTCACAAGATTTGCTAATACATGGAGAGAGAAAGAGCCAAACTCGCTCCCAGAGAATCAAGTCAAAATACTAAGTAGATCCATTCTTAAATCAATGAAGCAAGCCCAAAAAGCATTGATAGGACAAACTAGTTCCAATCCTTTAGGGGATCATATCCAACCTATGAAGGAGAATACAAAGCAACAAAAGGATGAGAATAAAAAAGGTCGTAAGAGAAATCAACAATTTCTAGAGGAATTGGGCAACATTATTGTCAAATTAGGTACAATAAAGTTGATCTTGGAGATTTATCCCCCCACCAAATTATCGAGCCCTTATGAAGATAATAACTTGGAATATTTGAGGCCTTAATTGCAACGATAAGAAAAGGCTTCTCAAAGAAAAGTGACTCACAGAACATCCAACCCTTTTGATGATTTAGGAACTAAAACTTCCCATGGAGTTATATTCAAGTTGAAAAACAAAATGGATTGATGGCGCGAATCAGTAGCTCTTGATGTTGAAGGTCAATCTGAAAGTCTTGCTATCATCTAGAACTCTAAAGAGGTATCCATCCTTAACATGTTTTCTTCTTTCAGAATTATCAATGCAGTTTTAGCTCATAGGATCGTCATAAACTTATTTTCTTTCAAATGTCTATAACCCTTCATTGCCCACAAACAAGTCATATTTTGTTAACTCCATCAAGTTGGTTACTCTTCTCATTTCCCTGGTATATTGGATCCTAGGGGGGGATTCCAATTTGATAAAATATTTAGGAGAAAAAAATGACAGTGTTGGAAATCTAGAAGTGGAATCTAGCCTCTTCCAAGATGTGACAATGTCTTCTCATTTGGTAGACCTCAACACCATTATCAAAACTTATAATTGAATAACCACATAGGTGGCTCCCAAAAAATAGCTTCAAAGATGGATAAGTATATCATCTCTAAAAATATCTTGGCCATGAAAATTTTCATGGAGGCTTCCATCCTCCCTAGCCATGGCTCAGATCACTAGTTGATCAAATTAGACAACAAAATCAAATTTCTCCCTAGAAACATGCCTTTCCACATAGAGTATTTTTGGCTCCATCATCTTGATTTCCAATGCATCATTAAGGATTGGTTGGATGGGCCAGCCAACCTAGAAGGATTTGCCATGTTCTACCTACAAAGTAAGATGAAGCACATTAAATATCAACTCAAAAACTAAAATAAGGAAAATTTTGGAACATCACTTAGGAAAAACAAAACCCGGAATCCCAAATGGAGCACATCCAACATGAATCCATTCACTAAAGAAGACAAAATGAAATAATAAACAAGGAAGAATCTACTCCCACTCTACTTGAAGAAAGAAGCAAACTGAAATAAATACTTTGGCATCAAAAATCTAGAATTAGATGGCTGAAGGATGGAGAACAAAGTACTACTTTCTTCCACAATTCAATGCTTTAACATCAGCTCCATAATCATAATTATTCCTTAAAAGACTATGTAGGTGTCAAGGTTCAGGATCACGAGGACATAGTTAATGTGTTGGTTCAATATTATAAAGAGTTTCTATTTGACCTAAAGTTAGACTACTCTAAGGCTATAGATAAAATAATTCAACACATTATGCCTCTGGTTACCAAAGAGTAGAACAGGGCTCCTTTAAGAATGATCTCTATCAAAGAAGTGGAAGAGGTAGTAAAATATATGCCCTAAAACAAGTCCTTTAGACCCAACAACTTCAATACTAATGGTTTTAGGCTTATTGGTCAACAATCAAACATGATATATTAGAAAGCACTAGAGGAAATAAGGAGATTGAAAGCCATCCTCAAAGCTCTTCGTGCTACCTTCTTAACTTTAGTTCCCAGAATGGAAAAATTCGAGGACCTTAGTGACTTCTATCCCATTGCTCTATGTAGTATAATCTACAAAGTGATCACCAAAATAATACCCAATTACCCTAAAACCCATCTTTCCTCGGCTCATTGTAGCAAAAAAAAACTCATTATGTGGAGGGGCATCAAATTCTAGATGGTAAAGTTATTGCACATGGAACCATTAACTCTTTAAAATCCTCCAAGAAACTTGGCATAATTCTAAAACTTAATCTCTCTAAGTCATTTGATAAACTCAATTGGAGTTATATCTTTATCATTTTAGTGCCTTTAGCCTTGACCTTGATTGGATATGTTAGATGAAGAGCCTTATCTCTTCAACCTTCTTCTTTATTTTTCTAAACATATTTCCTACTGCACCCTTTTTGGCTTGTTGTGGTATTAGACAAGGAGATCCCATGTCATTGTTTCTCTTTATTATAACAGTAGAGGGTATCGACCAATCATTCAAAGCAGTAATTAAGGAGAAAATAATAAAGGACTATGTCTATTTGGTGATGATCTCCCTCTATCACACCAACAATTTGTGGATGATACCTTGGGTATGGGAATTCCAAATATTCAAGAAGCTTAAGGATTTTCTCAAATTTTGGAGGACTTTTCTCTTAGATCAATTATGGAAATAAACATAGATAAATCCTAATTTTTTTCTTTCATATGCCTTTGGCTATGTAGAAACATATTTTGAAGACACTTGGTTTCAAAATTAACAAATTTCTAGCAAAATATTTAGAGCATTTCTTGTGGATAGTTCCCTCAAACTCAATTTATGGGACAATCTCATTAGAAATTTCAACAAGAAGTCAACCAACTAAACCTTCCAATCACTAAACTTGGAAACAAGAGTAGTCCTCCTCAAGTTGATTCTACAAGCCTTGTTCATATATTTATGCTCTGCTCTAATGGCTTTGTTGTCCATCCTTAACTCAATTAAGAGCTCGCAACGATCTTTCCTATGGGGAGGAGAAAATTTGGAAAAAAATGGGCACTTACAACTTGGGATAAGATTTGTAGACTCAAATTGAAGGGAAGTTTGGGGCTAAGAGATCCTTCAACTTTAGCTATAATTCTTGGAGCCAAGATCTAGTGGTGTTGGCTCTAAGGAGGTGAAGACCTTTGGAAATGTATATGGATGAGAAAATGTGCAAAGCTTATTCATAATGGGAAACTCATGAGAATTCCCTTCTTCCAAGCAGGCTCCTCCATTTGAATCTAGCAAACAAAGGAATGCATTTCATACAACAACATCATTTTTGGGAAATCTATGATGGAGAGACAACCATTTTTTGGGAGGAATCATGGAGACAACTCAAAAATATTATAAGAATAAAAGTATTTAAGGGTTTTGTGCCTCCACATGGCATCCCAAGGCCTTCACAAAGTCAAATATTATTGGGATACCTCTAACTTAGATAAAACATGGAGATAATGGTTAATTTTGATGGAATGTGTTGTAGCTGCTACAACGACCCTCCAAATTTTTTCCCATGCTTTGATTTTGGAGCCTCCCTTCTGTCCATAGGAGATTATCATTTATTGATATCAACTATTCTTGTTACATTAAAGACTTATCTTTCATGTAGTGCTTGTGATGTTCTTTTTCGATCCCAGTTTGATACCTTTCAAACACAAGCTATCTCTTGACTTGAATTTGTAGCGTTGCTGGTCTTCCCTCCAAAAACTCGTAATATTGGAAGGCATGCCAACATTAAGGATCTGAATTGCATAATCTAGTTAGGCATGCCAACCATGAGGATATGAATTGCGTAATCTAGTTAGGCATGCCAACCTTGAGCCTAGAAACTATGCAATCCTGAGAGACAACTTGGTCTTGAGCTCATAAATTGTGCCAATATTCCCTTGCTCTCAGAAACTGCTCAATTCACCGATTTAAGGAGTTGCTCAATCCCTTTTGGTTCGGAATTGCATAATCCTTCTTGGAAGTGTGAATGGACGGTTTCCCGAAAAATGAAAAAGGAAAAAACTGAAAAAGAAATCCCTAGAAAATACTGAGTGATCAATTAGTTTCCCAAAGGATGACACAAGTTGCTAAATTTTTTGGCCTTTCTGCCAAGTGTCATTTTTTTTCTTGATTTCAAGCATGCATGTCATAAACCCTAACCAACCTAGATCTATATAATAGATGCCCATAGAGATAATTTACACACAAAATCTTGGAATTGTATCCTTCCCAAGTTTTTGGCGCTTTTCCAGGTGAGTTTTTCTTTGTCATCTTTTGTCGCTTTTTTGCCGCATTTTGTCATTTTGCTTCTGTGAGTGTTTTTTTACTTGTTTTTTTTCATGGTTGATGGTGTTTTACCTTATACTAGCTTCTACAAGTGTTGGTTAAGCATGTCATTTGCCTTTTACAAGTGTTGCATTAGCTTTCTTGTTTTTGCCCATTAGTGCTCACTGTTTCAACAACTCCCTGTGCATGTTTGTTTTTTATTTTGCATGTTGATCTTCTACACTTTATTTTCACTAATGTATCTTTCCTTAGTTAGATCTACACTATAACTTGCACTATCACTCATATCTGCTGCTTTCCCATCCTCTTTTCGGGCAAATCTACCCTTCACTTGGCTAGCAATGGCTTTGCTCAACTGGGAATTTCACAAGTCCAAGGATCAAGCCTCATGCTTGGCCTATGAGAATAGGAAATGAAAATTCCCTGGCTTGCCCAATTGCACATTGCATAGTTCCAGTGCTTAAGCCTCATCCTTGGCCACTAACACTACGTAATGTGCATTCTCTTCCTTAGTCTGCCCAAGTTGAGACTGCGCATTGCGTAGTCTCAAGCCTCAATATTCTCACCTGGCTACTGAGACTATGCAATGCACATTTCTTGAAGCAAATACCTTCCCCTAGCTCAAGTATTGTGCAATTTTTCCCCTCAGCCTAGTGGTTGCTGCCTTGATCTTGCTTTCTGAGTCAGTTTCCTGAAGGTAATTCATGTTTCCCATGAGTGCATTTTCCTCTTACAGTTATTATAGTTGTTGAGCACTTCTCTTGATCAACCATTGTTATCATGCCCCCCAAGATATCTGCCTCTAAGGAAACTACATAAAGCTGCATCGGGGAGGCAATTGAGAGTACTCTAGTGAACTTGCCAGTTTTCTTAGATCCTCAAGTGTTTATAGAGAAAGAGTCAGACATCATACAACACAAAGTGAATGAGGCATTCTTAGCAAGAAGCTTCAAAGTAGATCTTGAAGACCAACATGTGTATGTCAATTTTAAAAGGTCAGGGTTACACAAGATTGTATGCAGGTGCCCAAATTTCCCATGTGCAAACATTGTCAGCTAGATAATATCTCATACATATTCCAAGAATATGACTCTTAGCAGTGCCATTGACTCTTAGAATTGGGAATTACATTCAATACCCCTCCTTTGAACCCCTCCTTTGAACCCCTCCCCCTAGAGATAAACATGCATGATACCAACAAACCCAAAGAATTTTCTAAGGTTCCTCCTAATAAATACTCACAACCTTCAAATCTAGATAATCAAGAACCCTTAGAGAAATATTCTAAGTTTCTGCACAATAATGATGGCCTCAAAGAAATGGATGTAGACAATCTCAACCTCACAAGCTTTGCTAAGACGTGGAAACAGAAAGACCCAAACTCGCTCCCAGAGAATCAAGTCAAAATACTAAGTAGAGCCATTCTTAAATCAATGAAGCAAGCCCAAAAAGAATTAATAGGAAAAACTAGTTCCAATCCTTTAGGGGATCATGCCCAACCTATTAAGGAGACTACAAAGAAACAAAAGGATGAGAAGAAAAAAGGCAGTGAGAGAAATCAACAATTTCTAGAGGAATTGGGAAACATTATTGTCAACTTAGGTACAATAAAGTTGATCTTGGAGATTTATCCCCCCACCGAATCATCTCCCTTATGAGGATAATATCCGGAAATATTAGAGGCTTTAATTACAATGATAAACAAAGGCTTCTCAAAGAAAAGTGGCTCACAGAACATCCAATAATTTTGATGATTGAGGAACTAAAACTTCCTATGGAGTTGTATGCAAGTTGACAAACAAAATGGATTGATGGTGTGGAAAACCAGCTCTTGATGTTGAATGTCAATCTGAAAGTCTTGCTATCATCTGGAAGTCTCAAGAAGTATCCATCCTTAACATGTTTGCTTCTTTCAGAATTATCACTGCAATTTTAGCTGATAGGATCATCATAAACTTATTTTCTTTCAAATGTCTATAACCCTTCATTGCCCACAAACAAATCACATTTTCTTAATTCCACCAAGTTGGTTACTCTTCTCATTTCCCTAATATATTGGATCCCAAGGGGGGATTTCAATTTGATAAAATATTTAGAAGAAAAAAATGGTGGTGTTAGAAATCTAGAAGTGGAATCTAGCCTCTTCCAAGATGTGACAACATCTTCTCATTTGGTAGACCTCAACACCATCAACAAAAAGTATAATTGAATAACCACATAGGTGGCTCCCAAAAAATACCTTCAAATATGGATAAGTTTATCATATCTAAAAATAGCTTGGCCATGGACATTTTCATGGAGGCTTCCATCCTCCCTAGTCATGGCTCAAATCACTAGTTGATCAAATTAAACATCAAAATAAAGTTTTTCCCTAGAAACAGCCCTTTCCACTTAGATTATTTCTGGCTCCATTATCATGACTTCCAATGCATCATTAAGGATTGGTCGGATGGGCTAGCCAACCTGGAAGGATTGGCCATGTTCTGCCTATGAGGTAAGATGAAGCACATTAAATATCAACTCAAAAACTGAAATAAGGAAATTTTCGAAACATCACTTAAGAAAAACAAAACCTAGAAACCCAAATGTAGCACATCCATTATGAATCCATTCACTAAAGAAGATAAAAGGAAATCATAAACGAGGAAGCATGTAATCTCACTCTACTTGAAGAAAGAAGGAATCTGAAAGAAATACATTGACGTAAAAAAATATTGAATTAGATGGCTAAAGGATGGAGAGAAAAATATTGCTTTCTTCCATAATTCGATGCTTTAACATCAACACCACAATAATATTTATTCCTTAAAATACTAGGTAGGTGTCAAGGTTTAGGGTCATGAGGACATGGTTAATGTGTTGGTTCAATATTACAAAGAGTTTCTGTTTGACCTCAAATCAGATTGCTTTAAGGCTATACAAAAAATAATTAAACACATTATGCCTCTGGTTACCAAATAGTAGAACAAGGATCCTTTAAGAAAGATCTCTATCGAAGAAGTGGAAGAGGTAGTAAAATATATGCCCCAAAACAAGTCCCTTAGACCCAACAAATAAAATAATAACATTTTCAGGCTTGTTGGTCAACAATCAAACATGATATATCAGAAATAAGTGGAGGAATTAAGGAGACTGAAAGCCATCCTCAAAGCTCTTAGTGCTACCTTCTTAACTATAGTTCCCAAAATGGACAAATTCAAGGGCCCTAGTGACTTTTGTCCCATTGCTCTATGTAGTATAATCTACAAAGTGATCACCAAAATAATAGCCAATCACCTCAAACCCATATTTTCTAAGCTCATTCTAGCAAAAAAAAAAAAACTCAATATGTGGAGGGGAATCAAATTCTAGATGGTATAATGATTGTACATGAAACCATTAACTCTTAAAAATTATCCAAGAAACCTCGCATGCTTCTAAATCTTAATCTCTTTAAGTCATTTGATAAAATCAATTGGAGCTATCTCCTTAGCATTATCAGTGCCTTTAGCCTCGACCCCAACTAGATATGTTAGATGAGGAGCCATATCTCTTCAACATTCTTCTCTATTTTTCAAAATAGATTTGCTAGTGCACCCTTTTCGGCTTGTTGTGGTATTCGACAAGGAGATCCCATGTCAATATTTCTCTTTATCATAGCAGCAAAGGGTATCAAATAGTCATTAAAAGTGGTAACTAAGGAGAAAAAAATGAAGGACTGTGTCTATTTAGCGATGATCTCCCTCTATCACACCAACAATTTGTGGATGATACCTTGGGTATGGGAATTCGAACTGTTCAAGAAGCTAAATGATTTTATCAAATTTTGGAGGACTTCTCTCTGAGCTTTGTTATGGAAATAAACATAGATAAATCCTAGATATTTTCTTTCATATGCCTTTGGCTATGTAGAAACATATTCCAAAGACACTTTGTTTCAAAATTAAAAAATTTCCAGCAAAATACTTTAGAGCACTGCTTGTGGATTGTTCCCTCAAATTAAATTTAAGGGATGATCTCATCAGAAAATTCAATAACAAGTTAACCAACTAGACCTTCCAATCACTAAACTTGGCAATAAGACTAGTCCATTTGATTCTACAAGCCTTGCCCGTATATTTATGTTCTGCTCTAATGGCTTTGTCCTCCATCCTTAAATCAATTAAGAGCCCACAACAATATTTCCTATGAGGAGGAGAATATTTGAAAAAAAAATGGGCACTTTTAGCTTGGGATAAGATCTATGAATTTAAATTGAAGGAAGGTCTGGGGAAAAGAGATCCTTCAACTTTAGTTATAATTCTGGGAGCCAAGATTTGGTGGTGTTGGCTCCAAGGAGGTCAAGACCATTGGAAATGTATTTGGATGAGAAAATGTGCGAAGCTTATTCATAAGCTCATGAGAATTCACTTCTTACAAGCAAGCACCTCCATTTGAATCTAGCAAACAAAGGAATGCATTTCATACGACAACACCACTTTTGGGAAATATATGATGGAGAGATAACCATTTTTTGGGAGGACTCATGGAAACAACTCAAAATATTCTAAGACCAAAACTATTTAAGGAATTTATGCCTCCACATGGAATCCCGAGGCCTTCACAAAGTCAAAGATTATTGGGGTGCCTCTAACTCAGATCAAACATGGAGATAATGGTTAATTTTGATGGAATATAACCCTAAGCTTAGGGAGGAGACTTGGTAAAAAAAAATTAGCAGAACCTTCAATAAAGACTCATCCTAATATCCAACCTAGCTAATAAATTGTGATGGGTTTAGGGACCAAGTATTTCATTTTCCATCCATGAGGCTTATATCCTAGAAGCGAGGTTCAAATAATTTTTAAAATATTCCATTTGTAGTTGCAATTGGAAAATAAATCTATGGTTGAAATTTTCCATCTTCTTATGGCTCCTAGTTTAAGAGAACTTTAAACTAGGACAACATTAAAAAAACACAAGCATATGGGCTCCTCCTGTTATTCTTTGTGCCTTTAGGAAGGTGAAAATGTGGACCAATTGTTCAATATTTTCCCCTTTTCCAATCATCTATGGAGCATTCTAGAAGCTAACATGAAGAGACTAGACTGTCATCTATCTAGTACCCTCACACCATTAACAATTGGAGGGATCAAGATTTTAATAATTCTATCTTGAACCACATCTAAACTCTCCTTCCAGGCCTACTCCTTTGGGCTATTTGGAAAGAGAGGAATTGTCACATACTCAGAATTTATCCCTCCCTCATGACTCTCTTTATATCCAATTTCAAAAAAATGTAAAGGAATTAATTCCTGCACAGTCTTGGTCAAATAAAGATTGGAAAGCCTAAAGTGAGGAGGCCTTGTTTATTCAGAACTATATCCCTACTCTAGGATTTATGATTGCCCCCTCTCTTCACCCTGCCAAAATGCCCATTTCCTTCTCCTAGAGCCCTCCTCCCCTTAATTTTCTAAAGCTCAATTTCAATGACACTTCAAAAATTAACCTGGGCGAGGTGGGCTAAGGAAGTATCTTTAGGGATAATTTGGGATTCCCTATCTACATTTATTTAAGCTTTGTGGGATATAATTGTGAAAATGAAACAAGTCTGAATGCCCTGGAAGACAGACTATTGATTTTCCAAACTCAAGGCTACACCAAACTTATGGTGGAGGGATATTCTCAACTCATTATAAATATTATCCACAAGATCCTCCATGGCACCTAGATCAACATAATATCTTGTAGTTGGAGAATTGAGAGCCTACTTATATGAGTAGTATTGCTCCTTCCTTCCATTCTAGTGATCATCCCTTCTCACATTAGAAGAGATGGAAATTAAAATTCAAATAAGTTAGTCAATAAGGGAAGCATCTTGTCAGATTCATATATCACCTCCGCATGGAAATCCTTTGAAGACTTCCCTCAAACAAGAATGTTCGAGCATAGGTAAGCAAGACAAATCTCTATGACTCGTCTTTTTCTATTGTATCCCTTCATGCTCGTCATTTGTATCTTTAAGTCTTTAATTGGCCTATGTGGCCTAGTTTTTCATTTTTGGTTTCTAGTTTTATGTCAACACGCAAAAGTATCTCCTCTGCTCTCTTGAAAAGGTTGATATTTTGGGTCTGTTCTAGTTTTTCCAGTGACAAACTAGCACATAACTCCATGACTGAACATGTACTTCATGTTTTTTAGTAATACAAAAATTTAAGCATAGGAAAAAGTTTAAAATTTAAATAATAAATTATTATAATAGTCTTTTGTTTGTTTGTCAAGTTGTTTGAGATCTTTAGAGATTACTTTAGGCTTCACTTGTGGCTTGAGAAACAATGACCTAGGGGCATCTAAGCTGTCAAAATCAGCTGAGGGTCGCACCCACCCTGGGCCACACCAACCCTTAACATGGATGGATTTTTGCCCACGGAGTTTCGAACTAGTGACTTTCACATTATAGAGTGACTTAATAATACACCCCTAAACAATTATTATTATAATTAAAATAATGATTTAACAAGTTATTAAAATTTCTCAAAAATCTATTAAATATGTAATCTATTAATAAAAAATACTTAATATATTTATTTTAAATTTAAAAATAATTTTATCTTCATATTCATTTGAAATCCTATATATATGAGATTTTGTGCGTAATGTTATTAAAAAAATTAATTAATAATATAATTAATGTTTATAGTATGTTAATGCTTATAGTATGTTAGAAATGTGTAACATAAATTAATATAATGTAAATATTTTGACTTGGTAAAAATAAAATTAAAATATGGTAGAAATGTGTAACTTAATATAATGTAAACATTTTAACTTGGTGAAAATTATAAAATAGAAATAACCCCATAAAAATTAAATAATTAAAAACAAATGACCCCTTGTTTTAAGAATCAATGATATTGACTCATGGTATTCATGTGGAATGTAACTTATTTAAGGTGGAAATTAAACTGGCTTAGTCTATCTTAGTTTGATGTTATATTAGATACCTAATTAACTATAAAATCCACGATAGATATTTGGATATGATTGGGTGTGACTTGAAATATTAAGTAAAATGTAATAATATTACATTTTAATTAGTATTTCTCCCGAACCACTGGCCGCTTTTTATTTGGTTGGGATAGTAATAAATATTAGATAACATATAATATTGTAATACTATATTTTATCTAAATTTCCCTTCATTTTATTAAAACAATTATTTATATTTGAAGTTCATAAGTAAACTTAACTTTTTTGTAAACATTTCATACTGATATGATAGAAATGATATAATATTTAACATTTTGACTCATACAAATAAAATAAAAAACAAAATTAATAAAATAAAATCTAGATATTTCTTATTTAAAAATTAATAATTTGAAATCTTACAAATATAAAAAATTCAATCATGTTACAGATAGAATTATAAAAAATTCAATTAGGTTACAAATAGAAATATAAAAAATTCAATCACGTCACAAATAAGTAACGTCAAAATTATTCAGTGACTCCTAAATCAAGGAACATTTTTTTTTAAGATCTAATGCAAAATCCTAATCCTTATTTTCATGAAGAGAATCTTGAATTTAATAATATAAATTTATATACTATATTAGTTTAATTTTGAATTTATTAAATATTAAAAATAAAAATAAAAAATAATTAAATATATACTTGAGAATTCAACATTTTAAATGAATTTCATATGTTAGTATTTTAAATATATATAATTATATTTACTCAAAAATAATAATATAATCAGAGTATTTTTAATATTTTATATATAAAATTATTATTTATTCAAAATTATAATATAATCAGAAATTCCAATATATGGTACTTTTTAAAGTTATAAGAATTTAAAAGTCAAAAAAGAAAGCAATGACTGTTCACAAATGAATTTGATAGACAAAGAGCTAATAGACAATCACTGTTTATGTTTAACAGTGAAGTACTCCCACATTTACAGATTTCAGATCCAATTCTTCGAGGCTTATGAATATATCACATAGTTTATTATATGATATGAAGAATATTGTTATTCAGTGCACTAATTATACCATAACAAAATATATGTTTAAGAAGGGCACTGTACAGATTACATTGCCACAGGGAAATGGGATGCAAGATAAAAGCTCAAAATCAAAGAATATAAAAATTTTCAAAGATGCAAAGACAAGTTAAGGTGCACATCTTCTATACTAAAGGTAACCATACAACTAGGAGTTGTATTGTCTTGCTCAGGATCCTCATTTCTGGCCCTTTTCACAAAGGGTAAAGAGGTCAACGTTGATTCAATCTCATTGTCGGCCCTTTTCACAGAAGACAAAGAGCTCGATGTCAATTTGATGAGAAGGTTTTGTGGACACTACTCAAAGTGAGGGTTTTGTGGCTACTCCTCAAAGTGAGGGTCATAAAACGAAATAGAACGAGAAAATGAGTTTGGAGGTTTACAATGAGCATAGAAAAACACAATATTAAAGGTAAATAATTAAATAATATAAACAAAGTATTAATCATAAACATGCCATGTCTCTGCTTATAAAATTGTAAAGAAACATTCATAAATAATGATTTAGTTTTAATAAAGAAGTGATAATTTTGTAGATCCAAAAATTTGGTTATCATTAATTCCAAGAAAATAGCAAACAATTATAAGAATAAGAGATTTGAAATATAAATAATTAAATGTATACTTTTGAATATATATCTCAAAGTCACTTCCAACCATTCATATCAAAATGCAAGTAAACCTAATAATCTAGATTTTCAAGCTCATTTTATGGAATTCTTGTTGAGCTTGAGCCAATTCCAAAAGCATTATTTTGGTCAGTAGACTTCGTGGTATCATCAAGCATGTCTCTAGCATTGTCTTGTAGCACCTCAAGTGGAAGCTCAACATTTCCATCATCTTGTGAACCACCATAATCTCACATTCTCGTGGGTCCAATTTTGTATGCTAGTTGTTGTCGAGATAACAATTGTAGATTTGAGTGTACAAACACCAAATCTTGTGCCATTTTTGTGCTTAGGCGATTCCTCTTCGTTGAATGGATGAAAGCATATTCACTCCAATTTCCTCCACATGCAGAAGAACTAGTCACCTGTAAAATAATATTAAAATTATGGTAGCCATAGTCATTTGAAATCTTAAAAGGAAAATAATCCAAAATGAACATTAAAATTAATTGTTTAAATAGTGAATCAATGCATTAAAGGTATTTGTTATTGAGCATACCTGTGAAAGCAAACAGATAGTCAATTGATGAAGCAAGGGGGTCTCTATACCATATTGCATCCAAAAGTCGATGGGTCCAAGTCGTTGTTTGTTGTATGCACAGTCTTCATTTGCAAAGTACTCTTTTGATCTCAAATACCTTCCTAAATCAAGTCGTAAAGTAGTGCGATCCTGATGATCGTAACATGTACTTATAAAAGTGTTTTAGTTCTGCATCACCTCTACATTTGAAGATGGTTTCCTATGAAATCATTTCGGATTGAATTAAAATGCAATTGAATGAAGAGGGCTATGAAACATTTTCCACCTTGTCAGACTAAGTTCCCACACTTCATTTCTGGTGTCTTTGTCAATCTTAGAATTTTCATCTTCCATTATGTCATGAAGCTTCTCTCTCATTTGATCCATACTTTCAAACACATCCCCTAAGCATGGTTGATCACTATCAAATATGAAAATGGTGGAAACAATAGGTGTAATAAGGGTGATAATATCTTCCACTCTCCTCCAAAAATCTTCTGAAGAAAGACCAATAATAATGTCATCAACTTTTAGGCCATCCCTAATATGAGAACCATTCCACATTTTCCAATCCATTGATACCACCATCTCTCTCAAAGATTGATGCATTTTAATATGGTGTTGAAGCATAATGAATGCATATGCAAATATAGTCTCGACTCATCGAAGAAGCTGAAGTTTTGCATATTTTCTATAAACTGCTATGGATGCTACATGGTTAATAATAAAGTGTTGTAGCATCTGTGCTTCAGTTATAGTTTTATCAACCCACAAAATGTTATTAATATCTTTCAGGGGAAAATTCAAGTAGTGCACAGAATAAGGAGTCCAAAAAATTGTTGGATATTCATCCTCAATCAACCCACCATCAAGAAAATTGTTTGAGGTACTATCTACAATAATTTGGACCACATTTTCTCTTCCAACCTCCTCTATTCCCTCTTTGAGGAGACCTGTTAGATATGTTCCATCTTTTGTCTTTCCTATGGTATCATGAGATTTTAAGAACATAACTCATTTTGGGATAGAAACAAAAATATTGATAAAGGGACGATGGTTGAAATTTGTTCAACTAGCTGAGACAATGGAGACCCCATATTCCTTGCAACTATCTTTAATGCCTTGAAGTCTAGCTTCAACCCGAGCCCTCTCTTTATATAGCACTGTTGTCCTCATATTTTCATAATTGGAGGCTTGTAACCTTTAGGAGCATTGTTAACTAGATCCCTTACCATTTCCTTCCAATAAGGAGACCTACAAACATTGAAAGCTATGCCATTTTCAAAAAAAAATCATCCAATGGATGCATCAAGATTTCTTATCGCTTTTACATGCCATAACTTTTCAAGGTGGGAAACAAAAACTTGATGTTGAGAACAAGAGTGTGGACCACCAATTGTCAATCCACTAGGATTGTTGTTGGTTTGAATTAAACCTTCAACAATATGTCTCAGCATTTCAAGTTCATTAAATTGCTTAAGTAGAGAAACTTTTTTTGTTTTAGGTGCACTCTGACATAATGTTGTTTGTTATTTTTCCCCATTCCAAGTAAATGCCATTGAACTCTTCCTTCATTCTCCGATTTTTTTGTTTTACAATAAGGGCACAACCAAACCTTTGAACGGGTTGATCCACATACTCCTCCACTATAAGATTGAGTGCATTTCACAACTACCCATACCCTTGCCTCGAAGGCCTTTTTTGCTTTGGAATTTTTTTTATGCCTCTGTGGAAGATTTCTGTTGGGAAAGGGGTTCTCTACTTTGTGACACTGGTGAACTTTCTTCCATTGCAATGGGAAAAGAGTGGAATAAAAAATAGATGATTCTCTGCCAAAACCAATTTTAATCTGCATAATTTATATTTGAAAATTAGTTACAAAAACAAAAACAAAAATAAATTGGCACTTAATTAGAGAAGTATGATTAAATAAAAATTTGAAGAGATAAATTTATTCACATGCATAGTTTGATGTACTACATGATGGACGCTTGCTGACATTTTTTTATGACGTTTGAGCACCGAAAACATCATCTACAATGTGCATATAATACCAATTATGTAGTATTTCATTTCTATGTATATTGCTTTCAAAATCCAAGTATTGAATTCTGAAAGTAATGGAAATATTAATATCAATTCCCCTAAGATTTCTATTTCTTTTTCTTGTTTGACAGTATATTTTGATCTATAAATCATGAAGGTAACAAGACCCACTTTTGCATCTCGAGTGAGGGGAAACTCCAAATGGATCATGTTTTTGTGTTCAAGGTGTGAATTAAGAATATATTTTGTTGTTTAGTAATCATATAATGATATTTTAGCCAACTTGGACCAACATTTTATTGTTTGTTAAGGTATGATGATACCACACACCATATTTCCAATCAGAAAATAATATATACACATCTAGGAACTTTAGATCACACGAACCACAACCACAACCACAAGCAACATATTTTTATTACTCTCTTGTAAGAACTAGCCTAAATTAGGATAAATGTGCATTCTTCCTCGTTTAAGAAACTATTAAGTATTTTATTTGTTAAAGCATTTTATTTTGAAAAGAAAATGGGTGTTGATAGGCAATTAAATATTAATTCACTATAAGTGTATCCGACATTTTTATTCAAATAGCTAGTATAATTATAATAGCTCTATTGAAACTTTCTATGTAGTTATGTACAAATAGTCACCAATTGACTCCTAAATAACAAATAAATTATTAATAATGAATATCATAAAATGGATTTACTTTGGTTGAAATGTTTCCTTTATATATAACTATTTTCATTGTGATGTTGCTGCATTATACATTATAACCCAAAGTTCCCTATATGATTTCAACTTGTGCTTGTATCCTTTAGCTTTAAGCACAAGCATTTCCTCTTATAATTTAAGCTATTTGGTCACTCTTTTGATTTTCAATAGTTATTATTGTGCATGTACGGAATCCCACCACCATGTGGTATATGTACTTAGTGCTCTAACTATAACCAATATGATTTGTACTAATAGAAGAAGGACTTAAATGACAACCATAGGTAGTGAGGTGATTAAAATGTCTTAACTTAATGGGGGATACCATAAACAAGCTCTGCAAAATGTTGTTTACTTGGAATTGGAATCTGTTGATCAATGAAACAAATGCCTCCATCCAACAAGCCACCCATGGAGTAAGATGACCGTATAAGACTACAATGTGCATATAATTGTCATCACTGGAAACATCATCAAAAATGTGCATATGATTGTCATTAATACTGCTTTAAGAAAACTTTGAGATTTTTCTCCATCCATCATGTATTGGAAAGAGACCTTAAATATTCCCTCACTCAGAACTCTCAGGCAACTCACCTCGCCGGATTTACCTTCATGTTAAATTGAATCCCAAAACACCAGCAACAGGGTGACTCAGAACTACCAACAATTAACATAAATCAAAATTAGAGTCTATTAAACTACGAGGAATTGAATTAATTAATTTAATTAGAGAATTTAGTATGAGAAATAAGCGTAAATTAAATTAATTTAAATTTCTCTGTGGAAGATTTTTGTGTCAGAAGTTTGAATCCCACAACACCAACAAAATCATCTTCTGTAAAAGATCACATGCCTGATATTTTAACAGACCTCCATCACAATCTAAGTCCCAAGAATCCATATGAGTGATTAACTAGAATTGGTATCCCACTAAGTCAAATATTTTTCTCATTATTATTCTTTAATATTCAAGATCTCATCGAATACCTAAATATTTATAGTATTTCATGCTATAATTGAAGACCTAAATATACTTGAATATCTTCGATACAGGGTAGATTTAGGGGGAGAGAGACAAGATTTTAAACTTGTAAAACCTATGCTAATGCACTGGGATTTTTAAAATAATATTAACTAACGGTTTTATAATTTATATGTTCATAGATGTCAACAAATAGATTCAATAATGCAATATCTTGGGTATTTACACTGATAATGCAATATCAATCCTCTGTTTTGAAGTGCTGGTTTAAGCCAATCTGGACATGGAAGATGCCTTTAATGAATATTTTCGGGTTGCTAGCATGGAATACACTATAGCATACAATCGTTCACAAAATGCGTAGAATTTCCAGAATGAAGAAACTAAAGAAAGTTAAAGCCCAGAAGGCTAAAAAAGAGTCAAAGCAATCTAAGGGAACAAATACTGTGTACAATATGAATTAGAAAAGCATATATGACATGAGAGTTGCAAAAGAAAAATTCTCAGTTTGTAGAAAAATTAATTACCAAATTTTGTAAAGCTAGTTGGAGAAATTATTGAATTAATGATCATGGAGAAGCATAGTAAGAATTTTGTAGCCTTTATTGTATAAACAAAGATGGATGAAAAAATCTTGTCAATCAGAATTCACATGTCATCCTAGATTTGAAAGTGCTAATTGTAAAAATATTGACCAAAAGAATAAGAAAAAGCAAAGATTAAAGTTTGTACATGTTCATAATAAACTTGATGATGTCGCTGAAGATAAATCGTTGGGCATTGAAGATGCTCGGCTAGAGATTCGGCTATGATCTGTTCTTTTCCTGCATCTAACATGTGATGATTTTTCTCTCCTTTGTGGCTTAAATCCTTGAAAAACCATGAGAAACTGCACACCTAAAAAAGGTAGCTGGTTTGCATGGGTAGCTGCGCAGTTAAAAAAGGAAAGGTAACCAATGTCTGATACACTATAGTAATACTACGCAAATGGAGTCTTGAAGTGAAATTCTTGAAAAGTTATCATTTTTTTAATAGGTAGGTACTTTAAAGTTTAAAGGTCTAGACGCAACTATTAGAGCCTGCACAGAGCATTTTCGTTGAAATCACAACAGATTGAGGTGTGGACGAGAGTTCTCTCACTCTCTATATAGCAATATAACTTCTCGAAAAATAAAAGGCAATTGGAGCTGATCTGTAGTTAACTGACGTTTGGAAAATAGAATTTGAATTGGAGTATGGAAACTAAATGAATAAATGGAGAAGAAACAGTTTCTGTTTCACAAGAAACTATTTATGGCCACTAAAAACAAAAATGACCATTTAATATGGAGTTTCCCATGTCATTGGGTTTCTACCACGGTTTCTCCAAGAAATGATGGGCATCGTCCTGTTTCTGGTAACTAGGGCATGAGCAAGCTGCTGTCCCACAACAGGGTCTTGGAATCTATTAGTTGGGTGGCTATTTAGAATGGGATTCAAATTTCTTACAACTTGCTCTCTCTTGTGGGCATTATGATGGCCTCCCAATGCCTTAGAATTGTGGAGACCTTCTTGAGCAATAGAAGCAAGGAAAAACATGAGCTTTAGGGCCCTGGGCGGAGCCTGTGCTCTTGGAAGAAAAACCCTCTAACTCTGACACATCGTTAATATGGCCTTGTTTCATGGGTTTAACTTCCTGAAATTTCTCTGATTGGGTGGCTGTTGAGTCTTGAAAATGTCATTCATTTGTATTATACTTTCACTATTATGTCCATTATATCACCTCCATTTCACCTCCATTTCACTACTATGTCACCACATTCATCCCACTTTCATTATCATTGGGCCACCTTTATGTTTTTCCAATCTTTATTATTTCTAAGCCTTTTAAGTGAATTTGTGGTTAAACATTAGAAAATAATGTGCATATGCTTATACCTAACAAATAGGTTGAGATTGTTGACATATGTAGGTCAAAAGGAGACTTCTAGAAGACCCTTATGTGGCACTCTAAGGCCAAATTCGAATTTGGTTGGAAAGAATCATGGGATCATGAGGATATGTGTCACATCTCCTAATTGTATTGTAACTCTAAAAAGACATGTGTCTTATCAGTTCCTATTTTGATTAGGACTCTAGAGGTAGAGGGAGAGATTCATGGACTATCATTAATGAGATGGCTCTCATCTTTTTGTATAAATAGGAGATCTCTCTCCTTCATTTGTTAGTCTTTTCTTAGTCCTTTTAGCTTGTTAGTCCCATGGCTTTTGAAAGCTTTTGTACTTTTGAAGAAATTGAATAAAGCTTTGATGTTCTCAACATGGAAGGAGATGTGAAGTAGATGTCATGGAGCATATTAGGATGTAAGTAGAGTAGATTTCATTTTGTAAATATTGCTTTGTAGAATGTAAGGTAGATTAGATTTTTCATTCATGCAATTTTAATTCATGCAAGTGTGTTTAATTTTGCTTTGATTTCATGACTAATGGCATATGTGATCATCTTGTCTATGTTGCTGACCTTTATTTTTCTAGTTTGATTTTCATTAGTATCATTTCTTTAACTTGCACTTTACTTTCTGCTCTTAGATATCAAGTTGTTCATCTATTGATGGTTCTTTTTCCATAATCAAATAACTTTATTGGAGCCAAAATATCACTTAGTACAACTTGGTTTAGTTTGCTTTAAGACTCACATTGCTGACTTGTTCATAACTGTTCTCACATGATAAATCTAGTTGAAAGGCAAAAAGGTTAAGAAAAGGTTAAAGTAGTGTGATTTGTCTCCTTTATGTAGTGTCACTTAGATTTCACATTTCATTTTCATTTTAAATCAGCAGCAGAGATACTGGGCCAATGTCATTAGTCCTTTATTTGATGTCTTTATTTTCCTTTAAGCATTTGATTTCATAGGTGGAAGGGGGCCCCTGCCTTGTATAGTTGTCACTTTAATTTCTTGTATTTCTTTTTCTGATTTTCATGTATATTAATGTACAGTTTGAATTACTGCATTTTATTTTCTTTTTAACATGTATATTATTGTACATAAATTGCTTTCAAGTTGATTGTAGATTAGTGATGCACATAGCCTTTTAATCAACTAATGACGTGATAGAATCATCTTGTCCTTTTGCTGAAGCAGCAAGGATACTGGGTCTCATAGTCATTCTCTCATTATTTGATTATTGCATTTTATTTTGATTGAACTAGTTGTATATTTACACTTTTGTTTAAATACTAACTCCATCAATAACATGTTTTAAGTTCTTTTGAAGTGCTAAGTTTTGGAAGTTACCATTAAGGACATAGGCCTTGTCTTGAAATCTTTATCCATACTTGTCCTTTAAAAGTATTCTTAAGACCTTAGAAAACCAACAAGAACAAAACCCCAAAAACAACATAAACTATAAAACAACGAAGTAAGAGAAAGGTTAACTAAGCACATATAGTGCACCACACTTCATCAGTTTACGATACCCGGATTGATAATTTATGTAGAGCAATTTAAGACATTAAATTGACTAGACATTTTGGCGCTGTTGCCGGGGAAGTGTAATTAGGAGACCTTATTTCTTACATCTGAAAAAAAAAAAAGTTAATAATTCTTGAGTATGCTCTCCTCTTGCACTTTGTGTGATCTAGAGGATCAGAAAAAGGATTGTTAAGTAAAAAAAAAAAAAGAAAAAATAATAATTCTTGAGTATGCTCTCCTCCTGCACTTTGTGTGATCTGGAGGATCAGAAAAAGAATTGTTAAAAAAAAAAATAGGAGACAAAATAAACTTCATCACTTCAATTGATTCAAGAAAAAAAAAAAAAAAAGAGAAAAAAATGAGAAAAGAAAAAAATAAACTTCATTTCATTTCCATTTTCACTCCATGCCATCCATTTCATCAATAAAAGTTATTTCCCCATGATCATTTCCATTAAGATTGCCTAACTATCTCTATTTAGCTAAGTGGTTGCTGTGATACTGGTTTCCGCAGCTGATACCAGGTTTCCGCAGCTGATACCACTCTGTTTTTCAAACTTGCAGTCAAGATGTTAGTGCAATAAAATGAAAATGCAGGAATGACTAAGCAATATAAAAATTCACAATTTCAGAGAAGAAAAACAATCTATGGCTATCTCCATTCCTAGTTTTCGCTATGGCTTCAATAAAAAAATTTGCCTCCCTGATCAAGCTTTGGTCCATTTGGATTCAGTGGTGGATTTTGCTGCCATGTGTGGTTTAAATTGGGGTTCAAAACTCTCTTCAATCATGCATGGGCTTGCTGGGTTATGTCATGGGAATGATTGTCTCAGACCCTAAGGACTTTGGAGTGTTAATACTTACTTCCTTCCTATCAGTTTCATGTATTCTCTTCATACATATCATATATGATTCTTGTAATTAGATATGCGGCTATCAATAAAACAAAAATGGAGTAATCCGTTCTGCCTTGATTGTTTCCTTGATGGAGGAGCGCTGTACTGTTTTGAATATTCTGTCAATCCTGTCTTCTTTCTTGCAAAAGTTCGAGGTGGAACTTGCACACTCGCTGATGAAGACCCAGCTGAAACTGTGGTGCATAGAGCGACATACTTATTTCAGAAAGGATTTGGGTTGTACAATGTCTTTAAGAACAACTGTGAAGATTTTTCTATCTACTGTAAGACTGACTTGCTTATGATTGAGGGAATTAATGTTGGTCGAAGTGGTCAAGCAGCATCAATCCTTAGTGTGCTTGTTGCAATATGTTCTTCACCTCTTCGATTCCTGACCACCAATATAGGTTGCAAGTGGATTGTATTGTATTAGTAGAGTTGAACCTGTCTAACACACCTGCAAAACAGTAGATCAAACAAGAAAAACGAATGCAAATTCATAAAAGGCAGAACAGTGAGAACAGTAAAACTCAGGAAAAAACGTAACAGCAGAAAAAACGTCAAACTTCAAACGTTCGATTTGACCAAATGGTGATGAATTTTAAAAAACTAAAACATGGGTTTTTTTGCCAGGTGGGTTAATTAGATAACCCAGAAACCGTTTGAGAAAATTCGTGGCGGTCTGGGAGAAATCTTCGGTTCTCTAGAGCCTCTTTTTTGCCGCCGCGTGAAGAAAAACGTGAGTTAACTGATAGTTTGATGTGTTCGGCGTGCCTGAAGAAGGGGAATTCAAATTTGGTTCTATGCTGCCACCTCTACCACGTCCTCTGCCCATATGCCACCCGTTGCAATTCATTAAAACCAGCAGTGATCCAAGTGAAGACGGCTCTGTTTTCACTCCATTACGTGATTTGGTTGGATACGGCTCTTCACAGCCGATTGATAAACGTGGCGTGAACCAAGTACGGCTCTTCTCCACCGTATAACTCTTATTTCCGTTGCTTGTCTTCCACTCCCTCACTCACTCACACCATTTCCACTCTTATTCTCGCTGCAAAATCCACGGTTCTGTTTTAAACTCCACGGCTTTGTTTCAAACCCCGCAGCTCTGTTTCAAGCTCCACAGTTCCGTTTCAAACTCGTATTACCTTGCATAACACTGCGGCTATTCCACTTACAGCCGTAGTCCATCCATCTTTCCCGTGAGCATCCTCCTTGAGCATCCATACACAGTCAAAGCTTCAGCCGAAGTTGAGATGGGGAAACTGCTTAGTTTGTTCTTCCCTTGAACGTCCACACACAGTAAAATTTTCAGCCGGAGTTGAAAGCCGAGAATGGGAAAGCTTGGCAGAGCTGAACCGTGAATTGCACTAGTTAAGTTAGTTGTCTTGAAGGGGCACATTTTTTTTCTCTTCCACGCACACAGCCACTCCATTTCACAGTACTTTCTACACTCTGCACTTTCCGCAGCCAATACAGCGTTTCCGCAGCTCACACGGGCTTTCCGCAGCCGATACAGCGTTTCCACAGCTGTTTTATTAAACTCTAGGTTGCAGGTGTCATCAAGCAAAACAAGTCACATGGGTAGCTGGGGGAATGTTGGTACATGGATGGTGTCCTATTCATTCGATCAAATTTGATGAAAAAGACCCCGGTCAAAGGGAAGTCAAATTGTGTGTTATCACAAAGTCGCCACACTGAGTCGCCACACTAAGTCGCTGCATGTCAAAAAAAAAAAATAATTTTGAATCAATGAAATGAACAAGTTATTTTCTCACTTTTCTGAAGGTATTGATTAATTTTGGACTGATAATGAAAGATGAATGGCTAACTTTTTATTCAAGATTTTTAGCTACAGAGCTGTTCCCCAATTCCGCAGCCATAAAAACCTCATTGTTCAAATCAGCCTATCTTTCTCATACAAAATCAGATTTTGATGATTTAAGTACCATTGGAAAGATCTCAACAAGATCTATACAGTGAGAAATATATCATTAGAGTTTGAAATGAAAAATAATGAAATAAATTGCTGAAAAGAAGCAACATCAACTTGAGGCACTAATTCCAAAGCAGGTATAAATTCTTTTGATTTTTCCTTTGAGAACTTGTTTCATTAATACAAATTCTTAGTTTTGTGTGTAAATATCATAACTAGAGAGATTGATCACCTCTCTCCTTTTATAATCTTACATTCCATTGCAGAAGAAGTATTAGTTTTCTTGCAGGTTTCAGGAGGAAGGAAAAATGACTACAAGAGAATGGTGTCTCTCTAAGAGACCAATTTGTTTCATAAGAGGATGATCAGCAACAAAGAGGAAATATGCTGATGTAAAATCAGATTCAAACACTTGAAAAACTTTCAGATACTATTGTCTCCATCATATCCATCCATCACATCCATACCTCATAATAAACCATTCATCCCTTTTTCCTCCATATTTTCCACTTACATTCACATACACTTTCCATCTCTTTTTATCCATTCATAACCCACAGATAAAAGCAAGAGGCTCATTCACATGCTTATTGCCCATTGCCATTTCTGTTCTCCATTGCCATTTTCCATTTTCATCTTCCGTCCCTTGTCATTTTCATTCCACAAATAAGCCCTGCTTCAATGAAAATTATTGAGTCCATAGTCCTTTGAGTCTAAGTTCTTTGTAAAAAAACACCTTGAGGCTTGCATGCCTTAATGGCAAGTCCCCATGTTAACAAACAATGGGAATACATTAATGTCCCTTGTTCGTTAGATCTTCTAGGTGACTCGACATCAGCAAATTCATTCGTACCTAGCAAGATGTGTTTGGGCATCTTGACTCTCATTGTCATCAATAGTGAGAGTTCTCGTGTTGAATAGTGGCATCCATTAATGGCCACTAAGCCAACAATTTCCTACTATGTTCGACATCAGAAAATCTTTTCACATAGTAGGAATTGTGCCAATGAGTTTGAAGACATGAAGACTATTATTTTCAGCATTTTGGAGCAGATTCAGCAAGTTTTAGTAGAAGCAATAAAAAGTCATCTTATCTCTCTATCCATGACTCCTCTTGTTTAGCCACTTGAAGAAGAATATGATCAGAATTTTTCAACCACCACACATACAACTCATCCATTCCAAAGGGTAAGTGAAGGTACGTCATTTTCTAACTTTTGACCATAGAATTCCATAAAAAGCTAGAATGATAATTGTTGGAAAAACATTTCTCTTCCTCATTTCATAAAATTGCCAATACCATCAGTTGGGGGGGGAATACATTCATATTCATATCTTGCCATGTCCATATCATATTCAGGAGCTCACATACTTCCAACATATATTAATTATTACATTGCTATTATGAGCATACAATGGCTTTTGAAAAAAAATGCTTAAAGGATAAATTGGATACAAACAAAATCATGGTTGTCACACAAGAACCAACCATCATGCAATCCAATAAAGATATACTTTGCAACAATAATCAAAATATCATTATGCAAAGTTCAAAGATCAAAATAGAAGGCAAAAAAAAAAAAAAAAATGGTTGTAGCACAAGAACCAACCATGTTGCAATTCAAGTGAAACACTTTGCAGAAATATGAAGTTATCAAATGATATCATGCAAAGTTAAGCCAAAGCTCAAGGATCAAAAGAGTTAATGTAATATATATTGCATGAGGACATGCAATAGCTTCAGTTGGGGGGTATGTTGAGTCTTGAAAATGTCATTCATTTGTATTATACTTTCACTATTATGTCCATTATATCACCTCCATTTCACCTCCATTTCACTACTATGTCACCACATTCATCCCACTTTCATTATCATTGGGCCACCTTTATGTTTTTCCAATCTTTATTATTTCTAAGCCTTTTAAGTGAATTTGTGGTTAAACATTAGAAAATAATGTGCATATGCTTATACCTAACAAATGGGTTGAGATTGTTGACATGTGTAGGTTGAAAGGAGACTTCTAGAAGACCCTTATGTGGCACTCTAAGGCCAAATTCGAATTTGGTTGGAAAGAATCATGGGATCATGAGGATATGTGTCACATCTCCTAATTGTATTGTAACTCTAAAAAGACATGTGTCTTATCAGTTCCTATTTTGATTAGGACTCTAGAGGTAGAGGGAGAGATTCATGGACTATCATTAATGAGATGGTTCTCATCTTTTTGTATAAATAGGAGATCTCTCTCCTTCATTTGTTAGTCTTTTCTTAGTCCTTTTAGCTTGTTAGTCCCATGGCTTTTGAAAGCTTTTGTACTTTGTACTTCTGAAGAAATTGAATAAAGCTTTGATGTTCTCAACATGGAAGGAGATGTGAAGTAGATGTCATGGAGCATATTAGGATGTAAGTAGAGTAAATTTCATTTTGTAAATATTGCTTTGTAGAATGTAAGGTAGATTAGATTTTTCATTCATGCAATTTTAATTCATGCAAGTGTGTTTAATTTTGCTTTGATTTCATGACTAATGGCATATGTGATCATCTTGTCTATGTTGCTGAACTTTATTTTTCTAGTTTGATTTTCATTAGTATCATTTCTTTAACTTGCACTTTACTTTCTGCTCTTAGATATCAAGTTGTTCATCTATTGATGGTTCTTTTTCCATAATCAAATAACTTTATTGGAGCCAAAATATCACTTAGTACAGCTTGGTTTAGTTTGCTTTAAGACTCACATTGCTGACTTGTTCATAACTGTTCTCACATGATAAATCTAGCTGAAAGGCAAAAAGGTTAAGAAAAGGTTAAAGTAGTGTGATTTGTCTCCTTTATGTAGTGTCACTTAGATTTCACATTTCATTTTCATTTTAAATCAGCAGCAGAGATACTGGGCCAATGTTATTAGTCCTTTATTTGATGTCTTTATTTTCCTTTAAGCATTTGATTTCATAGGTGGAAGGGGGCCCCTGCCTTGTATAGTTGTCACTTTAATTTCTTGTATTTCTTTTTCTGATTTTCATGTATATTAATGTACAGTTTGAATTACTGCATTTTATTTTCTTTTTAACATGTATATTATTGTACATAAATTGCTTTCAAGTTGATTGTAGATTAGTGATGCACATAGCCTTTTAATGAACTAAAGACGTGATAGAATCATCTTGTCCTTTTGCTGAAGCAGCAAGGATACTGGGTCTCATAGTCATTCTCTCATTATTTGATTATTGCATTTTATTTTGATTGAACTAGTTGTATATTTACACTTTTGTTTAAATACTAACTCCATCAATAACATGTTTTAAGTTCTTTTGAAGTGCTAAGTTTTGGAAGTTACCATTAAGGACATAGGCCTTGTCTTGAAATCTTTATCCATACTTGTCCTTTAAAAGTATTCTTAAGACCTTAGAAAACCAACAAGAACAAAACCCCAAAAACAACATAAACTATAAAACAACGAAGTAAGAGAAAGGTTAACTAAGCACATATAGTGCACCACACTTCATCAGTTTACGATACCCGGATTGATAATTTATGTAGAGCAATTTAAGACATTAAATTGACTAGACAGTGGCCATGATCGCTGAAATTAGTGTTGAGTTGGGTGAGATCCACTCCAAACAGTCTAGGCTCTTGCTTCTTATCATTGTCGTTGGAAGCCATGGATCTATTGATTATTTATATATATGATATCTGGACTTTCCTAGTGTTATATTTCTATATAATTCCAACTGAAAAAACTACTATTTGATCTCCCACTACCAACTCTTTGACAATGTTTTATGAAAGCATTCACTGTAGTGATGGTTTACTAACTCTTTTTTTTTCAGACAAAAAAACGTACTTTCATTCCTTAACATAAAAAGTTTATATTTTCACGAATCTATATCATATTATACTGAGAAATTAAATTTATAGCCTATAGATCATCACAAAAAAAGAGTCAAACCATAGGACTAATTATCGACAGGAGAAGAGCCAGAAAGCAAAAAAATCAAGGGAATATGCAAGGATCTCAATCCAATGGAACGCTGCTAAAAAGGAAGACCAAAAAACAATATTTGATATGATAATTAAATCTCGAAGAAACCCATGCCAAAACTCCTCCCATCTGAGAAATTTTCAAAGAACATATAGCATGGAAAGAGGGAGAGGCTGATTTTGGAGAGAGCATCGGTCCCCAGGTTTTTCTCTCGATAGACATGCTGGAAGGAGAGAACCGAGAAGGAAGGGATAATATTCCTAATCAACTGAATCCAATTGCAGAGAGCTAGAACCTCAAGAGAGCATCGAATCTAAATATAATTGATTATAGGAAGGGAGTCACTGATGATAAGAATGTTTTAAATGGCCATCCAAGAAGAGCACTGAAGAGCACCCCACAACGCAATCAACTCGGCTCTACAATTGTCTCCCCTGCCACCATACCAAAAAAAATGATAATGAACAAAAGAGTCCAAGTGAAGAGAGACACCACATCCACAATCCCCTTCATAGGAGGCTCCATTAAAGGAGTAGATAGGAAGAATCCTTGCCAAATCGACATAAGAGACAAACCGATGGGAGACCTTTGGAACTCAGGGGCCAATTTCTAGGAAGAAAACTACAATGCCTAGGGTGAAAACCTTAATCACGGGGAATTCATCCTAAAAGAAGAGAGTATTTATGGCTCTCCATATCCCCCAAAGGACATAGAGGGGCACAATCCTATGAGATTTTGCTCTGAGATTCCAAAAATTGAAGCGTTCATGAATAGAGAAAGCATATTTGATATGAGGAACACCCAAAATAGAGGCCACCTCCACCCATATCTCGGTAGAAAAGGGGAAATGTAGCAAAAGATGTATGTTGTTCTCAATATCATGTCTACACAGACATCACTAGCCAAGCCCCAAGAAACCTCTTCCATGTAAATTTTCCCATGTTAGAATACGATTGTGAATGGACAACCATGAGAAGCGCTTGATCTTGAAGGGAGCTTACCACTTCCATAGCAGAGAGATATAATTCGAGAAGGACAACAATTGGGATTTTGGTATGATGCGATCATAGACTTCCTTAATCGAAATCTCGTCATTCCCAATGTGTCCGTCCCACACAAGCACATCAAACATCTTTGAGATGTTAATTCCTGCCATGCCTAGAAGACTATGACAACTTTCCCATTCAACTAACATATCTTCTGGTATACCAAGCTGCCAAGCATGTGGCCAGGTATGTGTAGCATATCTCTGCCTAGACCACTCCCACAAGCTAGCGAGAGTGTCTAGCCCCTGTGAGTTAAGTTCATTAATGATAGGAATAGGGAGGAGATGACTGTCATTGAGACCTTTAATAAAATCTAGACCCACTTTAATACTCTACTCGTTACTGACCCTCCAACGTAGATCGTTGCAAAGCAAAGGAATGGCAAGCATGAGACTATTTCAAAATTTTGAAGGTCTACCAGCCAAGGGGACCCTTGATGTGACCCACTCCTCCATGCTTGATTGTTTAATATATTTCCCAAACATAATCTTTTTCCATAACCCCTTCTCAAAGAATAGCCTCCAAAGGCTCCCAACCAGAAGTGCCAAATTGAAACTACAGGTTTCTATGATACCCCAACCTCCTTTCTGCACAGACCTGGTTATGGACTTCAATCTAGTAAGATGAAACATCCTCACAACACCAACATCATACCATAGAAATTTGTAAATGATTGATTCTATTTTATTAATAATTACTTATGGATTGTGGAAGAAATGCATCAAGTAGAACAAAATGCTAATCAGAAGAACCTTTATCCTAATGAATCAACCACCCATTGAAAGTTATCTCTTATCCAAACTAGACAACTTCTTATTAAACTTAGTGACAAGCCATTCCCATTCCATTATAGAGTAAACAATGTAAACTTTGAAACGAGAACTATAAATTCAAAACAGGAACTCTGGCCAAAACCCCCGAGAAAACATCAAAAATAGTGCTAAAAACGAAAAGTGAGTATATTGGAATGATGGTTTTTATTTTTTAAGGTCAATTTTGAGAATGTTTCAAAAATGGCAGTGAAAACAAAATTTTCATGCAAAAAACACCTTGAAAATGAAAAAGTGTTGATACTGGAATGATGATTTTTTTTA
This sequence comes from Pinus tabuliformis, assembly GCA_031772625.1. Taxonomy (NCBI): domain Eukaryota; kingdom Viridiplantae; phylum Streptophyta; class Pinopsida; order Pinales; family Pinaceae; genus Pinus; species Pinus tabuliformis. Next base: position 749,299,556 of record CM062808.1, read on the forward strand.
GGGTCAATTTTCAACATTTTAAAAAAATGATAGTAAAACCAAATTTTTATGTGCAAAAAAATAGATGTTTATGAGGAAAAAAACACACTAATGTTTTTGGTAGAATAAAATTTTTCTTTCCAAAGTACAAATTCAATATGTTTTCAACCATAAAAATTCTAGACAAAAAAAATTAGAACCTTTTCAACCATAAAATTAAAAAACCATGGCATTATGAACAAATTACATGACTAAATTAATCAAAATGTCATTATTTGTATATTGAATGAAACATACATTATATCTCTAATTTAATGTTGCATTGTAGATATTCTAAACAATAAAAATTATCATAATTAAGACATATAATCCAACAACATAAAAATGACTCATAACTTCTAATTTAACACCATATGGAAATCAAAATTTTTATTTCAAGATATGATACAAACAAGAGTTATATAAACTGTCTTAGATAATTATTCAAAGTCACTCATATTTTCTTGCACACCATCAGAATTCACATCGTCATATGAATGACTAGATGCTAATGAAGATGTTCCATATTCTTCTCTTTCATCAACTAGTGCCCCATCTAAGTCCACATGCATGCCCACCATTTTAGGTTTCAAAATTCTTCTAGATCTTCGACTGGTTTCAACAGACTCCCATCTCAACACTGTTCCTTCTAGTAACAACCTTTTCATAATATTTATTGTCTTAAAGCGAAGAGTTCCTCTCTTTGTTAAATTGAAGTCATAAACAAGTATGTCAACATCCTCCAATTTTAAGATTTCTGTGTAGCGACAATTTATATTTGTACCCTTTCTTTTTCTTTTTCCACCATTTTTTTTGTCAACTACCATATCTGGCTTATACACAGCATTGATGGGTGTGTATTTGTGGCATACCAATGTACTTCAACGCCTATAACATCCTCATTTTCTGTAAATACCTTTATAACTTTAGCAACCTAGAATGGATAGCCATTGGGATCTCCATCTGCTAGCATTGTGATCATGCAACCCTCCTTAATATCCTGTACTGAACCCTTGTAAAGGTCTTCCATGGCTTCACGTTGTGCACGAGATCTTCTGGAACCAATATACATCTCTCTTTCCTCTGTCTGTGAAGAATTAATAATACCTTGAGATTGTTGTTGTTCAACAATGTTTATTTCCTCATGTTCATTTGACACATTTTGTGGCCAAATAAATGGATTTTTCAAAGGTATATCTTCATTTGTTGTTGTTGAAATGATATCACTTTGATTATTGAAAAATGACTCCCACCAAACTGAATCAGCAATGTCAAAGTACTCATATGTATATCTAATACATTTTTTAATTTCTTCTAGGAAATCAGAATAATTTATATCTCTATTCTGTCTGCGTGCATTATGAACTTCACCAACTGATTGTAATAACAATATTTTTGATGCAAATATTGAATGATCTGGAATGAACTTCAAAAATTCCAAACCCGATGATGGTGCCCATTCTGTAGTAGTTGAACACTTCTTGCCCCATATTAGTGTTTTCCCATCAATTTTTTTGATATGAAATTGATGTTGGAAGCTAATGTCATTAAGTTGTTCAATGCATTTCTCCTCACCATGCAATCCTAGAATAAACCTTCGCATGTCAACAGTTTCTTCCAACACATCAAAAGTAGGCTCTGGCATGTATGATTTCTCAATACATTGAATTAATGATGGCAAGCTCCTAACTTCCTTCCTCCTCAATGTGACTGAGAAACCACTGAACATTTGGTCAGTATGGTCATGAGTGTGCCCAACAAGAAGGAAACCAACCTTTACCTTCTGAAAAATTCTCAATTCAATAAGCATGTTTAGATATCCAAAAACAACCTGATTTTGTTTTCACGGCAAGTGTTATCCAATTGTAGATACAAAACTTCAGGAAGATTACCGGACCAATGAGAAAGCACATCATGAATTATGGTTATTGTCAGATTTGCAACATTATGAATATTTGGAGCTATGAAGTACACCCTTGGCAACATTTTCCCATTGAAGACCATACAACCGATCAAGTAATACTGAATAAAATTTTCCTCCTGTAAATTTTTGGGTGTGCGAACAAAATGTGGTAAAAGTGTTTTCTTTTGGTCCATACCATCAATTATCAAACCCAAATATTTATTCGGATTATCATAACACTTCTTTCGATGCTTGTACAACTTTATCCTTTCACTTGTTTGTTTTTCGTGATGCTCCTGAAGTTTTTTGACAATTGAATCTACACAACATAAAATAAAGCCATTAAGAAATATGTTTTCATAGTTGATGACTATATAATTTTAAAAGTTAAAGTTATGAATGCTTACCTCTTTCTGACCCTTCACATTTGTCCCCTTTTGATTTAAGAGACGCACATGTACTACAAATCCCCATCCTTGTCTTCTTAGGAATACGGACATTGTTGAATTCTTTCTTCCATACCTTCACAAAATATTGATATGTAATAAACTGACCATGTCCCTCAACACCTTCTGCATATTCTTTGTATAAGTTGTAGATTTCTCGTCTTGAAAAATTATCTAGAATATGTATTATCTCTCTATTTGGCATACACTCTCGATGCTTTGAAAAGAAATCTTTCATCCATGACATTACAGTATTTGATAATGGCCCAAACTGTCATTTATGACATACTTTCGAATAAAATGTGGGATCCTTTTCAAAATTTTCTTGAATTCTCGAGAGACAAAAATTCCCCATCGAATGAAACATTTTGAAATCCTTTCTACAGATAAATAAAGACCCACTATGATAATCATAACCTGACAATGTAGATTGCATGCACCCAACTAAATATGAATTTTGCATGCTTTTATTCATTGGCAAATATCTCTTCCTTTTCTCTAATGCAAATTTGAAATCCATATGTTTCAAGCAATATTTTTGACAACATTCACTTGAAATGAGAGCATTGATAGAACTTCTTCTCGTCAGATATTCTGCTCTACCCATTGTATAACTAGAACATCTTGCATTGATTCAAAAAGGTTTGCTCCTACTCCTCGATACAATATTTATTGGCAACATCTCCATCATTGGATCATCATTTGTATAAGAATTTTCGTCATCATTAAGAGGAATGTTATCCACACTATGATCAGCTATGCTTTTCAAATACTGACTTGGAGGATATTCTTCATCTTCCCCTTCTTCAGTGTTACGGTCATAGTCCTTAGAATTGGGGCTAAATGGAAAATTTGACTTGATGTTTATTGTATATTCTTCCTCATGTGCATTGTCAGTGCCGCTCTCAAAGTCCATAGAATTAGGACTATGTCGAAAATGTGACTATTTACTTACTGAAAATGCTACATCATGTTCCTTGTCACTGCTACTCTTATAGTCATTAGGATTAGGACTAAATGCTTCATCCTGTCCTTAATCACTACTTCTCTCATAGTCCATAGGATTTGGACTAAGAGGACACCGTGACACTCCATTCTTTTGAAAATTTTCATCATGCTCTTCATCACTACTGCTCTCATAGTCCATAGGATTAGGAATAAGTTGACACCATGACATTCCATTCTTTTGAAATTTGTCATCATGCTCTTCATCACTGCTCCTCTCATAATCCATTGGATTAGGATTAAGAGGACACCGTGACACTCCATTCTTTTGAAATTTTTCATCACGCTCTTCATCACTGCTGCTCTCATAGTCCATAGGATTAGGACTAAGTGGACACTATGACACTTCATTCTATTGAAATTCTTCATCATTTTCTTCATCACTGTTGCTTTCATAGTCTATAGGACTACGACTAAGTGGACATTGTGACACTCTATTCAGTTGAAATTATTCATCACTGTTGCTCTCATAGTCATTAGGATTATGACTAAGTGGACACCATGACACTCCATTCTTTTGAAATTCATCATCATGTTCTTCATCACTGCTGCTCTCATAGTTCATAGGATTAGGACTAAGAGGACAATGTGACACTCCATTCTTTTGAAATTTTTCATCATGCTCTTCATCATTGTTGCTCTCATAGTCCATAGGATTAGGACTAAGAGGACACCATGACACTCCATTCTTTTGAAATTCATCATCATGCTCTTCATCACTGCTGCTCTCATAGTCCATAGGATTAGGAATAAGAGGACACCGTGACACTCCATTCTTTTGAAATTTTTCATCATGATCTTCATCACTGTTGCTCTCATAGTCCTTAGGATTAGGACTAAGTGGACACTGTGACACTCCATTCTTTTGAAATTCGTCATCATGCTCTTCATCACTGCTGCTCTCATAGTCCATAGGATTACGACTAAGAGGACACTATGACACTCCATTCTTTTGAAATTTTTCATCATGCTCTTCATCATTGTTGCTCTCATAGTCCTTAGGATTAGGACTAAGTGGACACCGTGACACTCCATTCTTTTGAAATTTGTCATCATGCTCTTCATCACTGCTGCTCTCATAGTCCATAAGATTAGGACTAAGTGGACACCATGACACTCCATTATTTTGAAATTCGTCATCATGCTCTTCATCACTGTTGCTCTTATAGCCCATAGGATTAGGACTAAGTGGACATCGTGACACTCCATTCTTTTGAAATTCTTCATCATGCTCCTCATCATTGTTGCTCTCATAATCCTTAAGATTAGGACTAAGTGAAATCCGTGACTCTTTATTTATTTGAAATTATTCATCTGCTCTTTCATCAGTGCTGCTGTCATAGTCCTTAGGATTAGGACTAAGTGGAAGAATTGACTTTCTATTCATAGTGGAAAAATTTCCGTTATATTCATCAATATGATTAGAGTTGTTATGCGACAAAGATGTTGATGCTTTACAAAGCGAAACTTCACTATCAGAAGATTCCATCCCTTTCAAATAGAAGAGGTTGAATGATACAAATGTAGACTCTTCTAAAGATATTATATAGCTTAGAGAATGAAATTTTTCCTCCAAAAATTTTCGCCAAAATATTTCCCTCCAAAAATTTTGTTTCATGTATTTCCCTTCATTATTTTATTCTACAATTTATTGAAAAATTTTAACTAAATTTTTTTATGAAATAAATCTTTAAATTTAAAATTGTAAACTAAAATTTTTACATAAATTATTTTAATAGTTAAACTATATAATATTTACTAAACAATTGAATGTTTTTTTAAATTTTTATAATACCTTCTAAAACAAATTAATCCCACATTCACCACGCTGTAAAACAATTCCATAATATTCGCTTTATCATAGTTTCCTACATTGCCATAACAAAATTAACATGTTATGTTTTTTTAAAAACAAATTAATCCCACATTAACCATACAGTAAGACATCTCCGTAATTTTACCTATATAATAAATTTCATTATCACTATTACTCACATCACATCAAGGTTTTCCGAGGTTCGTTAAAAGACTTAGAGCAAATTTACAGCTACATTGCTATCAACAACATATTCAATGGAGGTTTCTCACATTTGAAAGGTTAGTTAATTTTTCTGCTTTGCAAATTTTAAAATTAAATAAGTTTAATGAAGTTTAAATTTTATTTTTTAAAATTATAACTTTTTGTGAACCAAATTTACCTACTACGTCCACAGTGGGCATGGTAGGCCTGGTAATGCTCACGGCAGCCAAATGGGCCCATAGATTAGGGGCGATGGGGATGGCTACCCAGCCCTCTACCCCACCCCGCTGATCCGCTGGGTGATTCTCAGAATTTCTCCACACCATGCGGGTGGGCGGGCCGCCGGGGTGGCACAGGCCGCTGTGGTAGCCTGGGGGAGCTGCCACGGCGTGGGGGAGCTACAGCAGCTCCCCCGGGCCACCATGGCAGCCCTCTTTCCCACGGGGTGGCGCAAGGGAGTTGCCACAACTCCCCCCGAGCTACCCCGGCGGCCCGCCCACCCACGGGGTGGCGAGCCGCCGGGGTGGAGCGAGGGGGTTGTGGTAGCTCCCCCCGCGCCACCCTAGTGCCCCACCCGCCGGCAGGGTGGTGGGGTGACTCTCAAACTCGCCCCACCACCCTACGGGTGGGCGGGTCACCGGGGTGGTGCGGGGGAGCTGCCGCTCGGTGGCGCGAAGGGAGCTACGGCAATCGCCCTGCCACCCTGCGGGCGGGCGGGCTGTTAGGTTGGCATGGGGGAGCTGCCGCCCGGTGGTGCGGGGGTAGCTACAACAATCGCCCCGCCACCCTGTGGGCAGGCGGGTCGGCGAGGTGGCACGGGGGAGCTGTCGTAGCTCTCCCGCGCCACCCTGGCAGTTCGCCTGCCCGCAGGGTGGCAGGGCGATTACCGTAGCTCCCCCCGCGCCACCCTGGCGGCCCGCCCACCACCCCGCAGCTCCTCCGCACCACCCTGGTGGCCTGCTCGTCCGCAGGGTGGCAGGGCGATTGCCATAGATCCCCCCGCACCACCCTAGCGGCCTGCCTGCCACCAGAGTGGCGGGTGGGTGGGCCACCGGGGTGGCATGTGGGGAGCTGCAGTAGCCCACCCGCGCCACCCTGGCGGCTCACTCGATAACACCCCCCCCCCGCGCTCCACCCCAACCGCACGCCTGCCACCCCGCGTGCGTGCGGGCTGTCGGGGTGGTGCAGGGGGCTGCCAGCAGCCCTCCCTACGCCACTCCAGCGACACGCCCGCCTGCGGGGTGGTGAGCTGTCGGGGTGGTGCGGGGGGAGCTGCGGCAGCGGGGGCGGGGTGGGCCACCGGGTGGCGTGGAGGGAGCTGCGGCAGCCCCCCCACATGGGGTGGCACGGGGGGAGCTGCGGTAACCCCCCTGCGCCACCCCGGCAGCCTGCCCGCCCACGGGGTGGCAGGGCGATTCTGAGACGGGCAGTGGCTGGGTCGCCAGGGTGGGCTAGGGGGCCAGACCCAACGACCGGCTCGGTTGGCTGGCCAATTTTCAGGGTGCGGCAGTAGGGCGATGTATTTTTTAAATTTCTTATTTTTAAATTATTATGGTTTATAAAATTAATTATCATTTATCGTTTTCGTTGTCAATTTAAGTTACTATGTTTTTGTTATTTTTAGATTTATGTGTCTTTTTCCAGGAAAATGGCATCAAAGAAGATTTCTGTGAATCTTTCTGGACCAAAGACTCTTAAAGGTGGTTCTTCAAAAAACATTGGTGAATGAACCCCACTTGAGCTAATGGCTACAAATCTTTTAAGTGCCTCAAATGATAAGAAGATGATTTCATACTAGAAGAAATCAAAAGAAGTGAAACTTCCATTAAATGTCTGATATGTGAAAGAAAGAGAAAACCCAAATGTGAAAATATATCTATATGTTGATATACCTAATGATAATGGAATTTATGATGTGATGGGAAGAGTCATAGACATGTGTTTGGTACCGGACAATGAAGTTGTTTACATACTTATAAAACCGCCCAAGTCACATGAAAGGATTAAATACCAGTTATCATATTCATTGTATGACATGAGAGAGGTACCTACAAAGTTGTGTAAACAAATCGTAAATGAGATGAAACAAAATATTGTAAATATTGATATTTATATTTGTGTTTTGCGTTCTTGTAACTGTCTCACTATATTTTTTTAACTTTGTTTTTGTTGACATATGATATTTTGTTTGGCAGAATTTTGTTGAAAGTTGTTCAATTAGGTTGGGAGGCATTCATTTCATAGAGCATGATATTATGAAAGTTGTTAGTAGTTTCTACTCAGTGTCAGAAGAAGATATGGAAAACAAGCAAAATGTAGTAATTCATGATGCTACAAAACAACATCCAAGGGATCAGAAAAAAAAAAGCCTCTAGTGGATAAATCTAGCAAGGGTAGACAAATTACTTTTGAAGATGAGGAAGTCTAAACTAGCAGTGAAGAATATGTTGTCGTTATTGAGGATGACATTGGAACTGAGAAGAGCCGTAAAATACCAAAAGTAACAATGCCCAAGAATAAATCTGTTACAGTTAATGATGAGAATGTTATGAAGAAGAAAAGTAAAGTTGAACATTTTGAAGTAGTCATTACCAACAGTCAAGAACCTAGTGAAACTTCAAAAGAAAGCAGAGAAATCATTACACCAGGAGCTGATTTAGAGGATGGCATTATCAAAACAAAACAAAATTCCATTCGACAGAACTTGACAAAGAGAAACTTAATTGAGGGTGGTCGTACATTTCAGCTTAATGTTAGACAAATCTATAAGGCAAGTGAAGGACAATGTCAATATCAAATCAGAAAGCCACACCATCTGCATGTTCGTAACTTGAAGACATTGATGAGGTACAATCCATATGCTGATGTGGTTAATTATGTGCTTCTTGTTAATCCAGTTCAAGTTCCCAACAAAGAAGCATTTGATAAGTCAAAATGTTTTGAATACAATTATTATGTGCTTGGGGGGAACCATTCTGTAGAAGCTCAAAGACAATTAATGGAAGAATATCCCAATAATCCATGTTTTGAAACAATGAAATGTATCATTTATGCTGGTTTATTAGATACAAAAACAAAGTTAATGGCATGGGATGATAATTCAGATAATGAATATAGGATGTTTATGACTTTCATCCAAAGGGTTACATTTATTCATAGTGAATTTCAAGAAAAATGTGGTGGGGATAGGATAAATGTTACTGTAGATTTCCAAAAGGAATGTTGTATGGAAATTTAGTGATTTATTTAGAGGTGTTGATAACATTTTCCAGTTGGAATTTAGAACTGGAGAGATATAGGAGTTGATTAATGAGATTTTTAGCATGTGGGAAAACATTGGCATTAAAAACTAGAAGGTCAAAAAGTCTAAGCCATTGATATGTAGCAATAGTAAATCAGGTTTTGAAATGAAGCAGCTTCCAGAAGATATGACTATCACACCTTGGAGAGCATTGCAAGGAGTGAAGGATGAAAAACTTATCAAAGCAATATTATCTCGTGTGAGGTCAGGGGAATTATCATTGGAGGAAATGTCTAAGGAATTTCAAAAGTAAGTTTGTTGAATTATTTTTATTTATTTCTAGATTATAATTTTCTTTTAAATATAACATATTGTTCTTGGTAGTATTTGTTATACATATCATTATATTAACTTTTTTTTACTTTATCTATGCAGTCACAAAGTTTACATGAAAATTCAAGAACAAATGGTTAAATTGTTGAATGAAGATAGTTGGGATGATGTTGTACGCAACTATCCAGATTCAAGTTTTACATCAACATTAAAATTTTTTAATCTTGCATTTAAAAAGGTATGTTGATCTATACATTCATTTTTATTCATATGTATACTACTTTTAATTTATAACTTACACATATATTTGTTTATTTTATAAAATATGAAGAAGGATGAAAATGGAGCACTAGATAGTTTCAGAACCTTTATTGAAAAAATAAAGATTGAAAGACTGAAGAAGCAACGTCTTAAGAATGTTGAACTTGATCCAACTGTTATTCATTTCATTTGGAATGGGCTAGACACTATTCACTATCAAGTAATACAAGGGGACTGTGAAGACATTGCTAAACTCATACCTAAAAGGGATTATGCCCTAGTTATTGTAGATATTCCCCATGGTTTCAATATTCCAAACAGACTATGATAGTGACCCTTATACTTATCAAGCTCTTAGTAAAATGGTTGCGGGATTTCTAGAAGTCACGTCATCACCATTATGGAGATTTGTGACATTTCATTCAGACACACAATTGACAATGTTATTGTCAAGCTTCAAAGGGAAAACAAATTCAAGGATGCAACTTACATGGTAAGACATTTAAAATGTATATTTGATTAATGTTAAAAAATTCATTTATGTACAAGTTAATTGAACTTTTACTATTTCAAGTTACAAGAAAAAGTAAAATCTTCTTAACTGTGAAGATCAACCATTGATAAATGATTGTGAGTTCATCCACGTTGATAGTTGGGCAAAAGATGATAACTATATGTCTATGATTTTTAATCAGGTAGATGGAAAAAGTCATAGCCAAACACTGACTTATGATGCTGTTGTGAGAAAACTAACATATGAAGACAAAGAAGCAAAAGGAGAAATAGTTAACATTTATCAAAAACCATAGTTATTGATTAACTGTCTTATAGACATATATTCAAATGAAGGAGATTGGGTTTTGGATTTATTTTCTGGCTCATGTAAGTTTTATTATATGGAATTGAATTTCAATATGTTATTTATTAATTTATATGTCATTGTACTAATTTACTTCATTATTTCTTTTGTGCTTGATAATTAGGTACAACACTAGCATGTTACCTTCAAAAAGGAAGAAATTGCATTATCATTGAAAAAGATCCAATACAGTGCAATTTTATTCAGCAAAGAATTAATGCTCTTCAATTTCTTCCAGATGCAATGCAAGAAATTGGGTTGAAGAAAGGGGACTTTAGTGAATCACGTGTGGCAAAAAAGGCAAAGGAACTCCAACCACCATTGCATGTAATGATTGGAAAGGCATACATTGGGAGATTCGCAGACATCAAAGATCCATTAGAGGAGGAAAATGAGCAAAATGAAGCAAAAAATATTGTGGAAGAAGACAATGATGAAACTCTAGAAAACGAAGAGTTTGGATTATGCGACATTGTTGATTAAATTTAAGTTATGCTTGGAAATCAAGCTCATTTTTTGTAACTATTAATTAGTTATACTTGTAATGTTTTGACTTTGACATTTTATGATAAGAATAAGCACTCAATTAAGGTTGTTATGCATTCAATATTTGTATTATGTGATTTTCGCATTAATTTTTATGTTAATCATTATTTTTTGAAAAAAACTGTGATTATTATTATTTTTTTGACATGAAATTCATAAAAAAAAACTATTATTTAACCATTTTTAGTTAAAATTTTCCTATTAAAATTGTGATTTTGACATGTCATCTCTAGCAAAAAATTATCAAAACAAGCAGTTTTTTAGTTATATTTATGTTAAAAATGGTTATTTTTATGTCAATTGTTAAAAATTATTGTTTTTTTAGAGACAATTATTTCATGTGGATTGAAATATTAATTAACGATGTATAATTATGTAGAATATCGAAAATTCAAAATATCGACCTTCTTTAAATATGCAAAACAATAAAAAGCCATAGATTATGTAGTGTTGCTTGTACAATGTAGGTCATGGGTTCGTGGCTGGGTAGGTTCGGTTGGAATTTTTTTATGGATGGGTTACTGGTGCACCAAATTTGTTTATTTTATCAAATAGATAAACTTTTTTTAGCACTCGTAAAATGTGGTTTTGTAGAATGTATGTAGAATTATTCATTCTCAATAATGATTAACTTTTTTATGTTTTATATAGTTTCAAATGGTTTTTGGAGGTCTTTGGGCTCATTTTAAGTCGAAATTGAATTCCAGAAGAAGCATGATGATCAATGTTCAGTGGTGAACAATCCAAAAGACATGAAGAGTATTCATGATGTGTTTTTGATGATCATAATCTATGAGATGAGTTTTTTGTGACGAAATTGACAAGCATTTTGGAATAGAGTTTGGATAGGGTCTGATTGGGTGTTGACAACAGTATGAAAACAATAATTTATTTAATTTTAGAGTTTATATTGATTGAAGAGTAGCTGGATGCAATTTCAAATATTTTGAAAAGAGGTCCACAAGAAATCGAATAAGGAGGTGGGTGTCTCCACTCTGGTTGGTGCCTCAATTAGGTTGGAGCTTGTAGTAAGTTGAAGCTTGCATATAATTGAAGTTAGTTCCTCAATCAAGTTGGAGCAGAAACTCAAAATTTTCTCATCTCTGAGGTTGGTGCCTCAGTGAGGTTGTAGCCGACAAAGAGTAGTTACTTTCACATTTTTGAGGTTGGTTCCATAATCAGGTTGTAGTCCGCTACAAGTTGTTACTTTCATATCTTGGGCGTGGGTGACTCTCGCAGGTCATTGCCTGCAAATGTATGTAATGAATTGAAAAAGAAGAAGAAGAAGGATTTGTGGTTTTCTCCCATATGGGTTTCCATATAAAATCTTGTGTTATCTTGTGTTTATGTGATAGATTCATGATGTGCTATTGACATGATAATGATTTCTTGATGCATTGTTCTATTTATTGATATGTTGAAAATAGTTATGATACATTGCTACATAATTAACTATTGATAAAAGTTGTGAATGGTAAAATTGTTTCCACACTAATTCATTCCCCCCTCTCAGTGTGATATATGGTCCAACAAGTTTTATACTTAAGGCCTAGAAGATACCTTTATCAAAATATGAATTTATTTACATAATCAAGAGAGAATATGTGGATGGAAAATTTCTCAGGTGAAAACTTCTTTTGAGGAACCTAGGAAAAACTCTAAAAGTGAAAAAATATATAAGACAATTTATGAGTTTATATGATAAAATTACTCTTCCAGAAACACATTTATAGGGTTGATAATAAAGAGAAATGATGAAATCCATAAACTCAACCACTACAGTATGAAAAGAATAGCGAGAGATAAAGGAGAAAAGAGATAAAAAAGAGAAATGAAAGGAGTTTTTTTTGAGTTCTAGTACACAATTCAAGTCATTGTCATTGAAATGAGATTAATGGGTTGAAACCATGGTATTGATGTGATGGAAAAGAAGTTATATTGATAGCCTACTATTCTAGAAGAAGCATTTGTTGTTGGAAGAAATATCAAGATCTTTAGTGTTGGGCATATGTTTCCTAAATTTTGGAGGGATATTTCCATTCAAATTGTTCGTGAAAATTAAAATCTCTTCTATGCTACTCAACTCCACTAAAGTTACAGGTGCAGTTTTGCACAACAAATTTTCAAATAAATTTAGTAGTTTAAGGTCCTTGCAGTTACCTAGATTAGGAGAAATTTTTCGTAACTAAATAATGAATCTTTTACATAGTATCTGACTTTCACATTCTTTAATACTGTCTACTAGCATCCTACTCTTAATCATGATAGGAGTAAAGACAATGGCCAACTTATAGTGGTATAGAGCCTCAACAATGGGAAGAAACCATTAGAACACATGTATAGTAAATGTAAATGAGAAAACCTCCTTGAAAAAGAAAACAATAGAGAAACTTACAAGTTGAATCCTATTTTGCAAGGTATCGAGCCTGGGGTATCTCTGATAATGACATTCATGACCATTTTCATGTGGTCCATTCATCATTATGTCAATAAAATGAAATAAAATATGGAACATCATAAGAATATAAGGATTTGAGGTATGGAACACCACAAGAATATGAGGATTTGAGGTATGCAATGCTAAAATCTAACTTAAACACAAATTTCATCTGCACATTGGCCAAGGGCACAGAGCTGTTGGACATTGGATAAACCAACACTCCCTGTGTGTTTCATGACATGGAATAACCGCCTATCATCGATCCTTATCTCTAGCAATGTGATCATTGACTAAAACCTGCAGGTTTTGGTCTAACAACAATTGTGATTCCCAACAAGTGGTATCAGAGTGTAGGTCATGAGTTCGATACACACCTGACTCGCGTTGGGGGGGAGATTATTGGACATTGGATAAACTAATGCTCCATGTGTGTTACGTGATATAGACTAACCACCTTTCATGGATCCTTATCTTTGTTGATGCGATCATTGAATAACACCTACAAGTTTTGATCTAACAACAATCATGATTCCCAAAAAGAACAAGAGAAGGTCCACAATAATAAACATAGTATTTTAGCTTTGACTATTTCATCAACATAACATTTTTCATAAAGCATGTTGCAATTCCTCTCACCATGTGGTTGTCATTATTTTTAGATTAGGAGTAGTCTAACAAGGTGGAGGAATTGCCTGGTTTCCTTCCCCACCCGGAAAAAATGTTCGGCTCTGGCCATCTGCAATTCCTTTGCCCTCCGCCACCCTTCACCAGCTCCGCCACCCTCTACCACTGTTCCACATTAATTGGTGATGGAATCTCGTTTGACATGTTTTTCAAGATTCCGCCAGATTCTTACCACTTCGAGTTAATGCTTCTTTCCTTTCGAATTTGGTCCAAACCATGCACTCTGTAGCTCACCAACATTGACTCATCACCAGGCGACAGACAGGAAACAAACCAAGCTCCCGATCACCAGGCGACAGATAGAGGTAGGTTAATTCATCTGGTTCATTTTTTCCGCCCTTTTTCGTTGTGTGGATGTATGATCGAGGAACGGGGTCTTACTCTTTGCTTAATTCCTAGTGGATTGCTATTGTTGTCTTAGCTTCATGACTTCCATCATTAAAACGCTTTTGTCCCTTCTAATCCCTTCAATTTCTCCTAGCATACTGTCCAATCGCAATGCAGGTTCCCATGCCCTGTTGTTGGTCCTGCTAGTGATGATGATGAACATTATCATATTGAGGTACCAAACTATTCGACATAACAACTCTGCAATAAAATCACTGAACCCAGAAGCTAAAAACTAATTCAATAATTAACTATTATAAAAATGTTGCCATGTTAGGAAACGGCTGAAGCCCACAGATGTGTTTGACAAATTCTCCACCTTCTTGATAACAAAATCTAATAGTCGAAAAATTCTCCACCTTCTCGACAACAAAAGCTAACAGTCATGAGGAGTGGGTAATTATTCCAAATTGCAACATGTGACCTGTTCAGTTGCAAATGTCAGCACTGAGGGAAAATGATTAACCATAAACATTCCAACATGCAACATGTGAATTAGTCTGGTTTTCGCCTCTGAATTAGCTTGAGTAGATGCTTCTGCCCCCTTAGAAACCCTTCATTGGAAAATTCCCATCGATCCGGATCCACCTTCTTGAAAGCCTGTTTAAATTTTAGCCACAATTACAGAATAAGTCAGTAAAATGTTCCCATTTCAAACTCAATTTAAGCAAAGAGTGGTGGAAAAAAATGAAAATGGCATTATTTCAGCAAAATAAAGAGTCGACTCAGGGGAATTTTAAGAATCCATATTAAGAAGAATCTTCAAGTGTAAAACTGGTTAATTCAACATTGATATTAATGATTTTTTTCAAAATATTCAAAATTTTGGGATTTCCTCTTGGCTAATCTGCTTATTGGAAGGAAAAAAATGAAATGTGACCAATAAATTTGGGGAAAATAAAATAAAATTTAACCTCTGAAATTTCATTTGATCGAGTTATACACACTGACTTACATATGTATTGAGCTGTCGAACGATGCTGGAGAAATTATTATGCTTAAAATACTTAGGCACCAAGTCTGAGGAGAACTGGTGGGAATTCCAGACAACGAAGCTGTTATTGGTGCTACTCCATGACACAACTGGATCGGTTTGAGGATCTTACACCATGTCGTAAGTCTTGGTCAGGAATGGAGGTGGCCCAGAACTGTGAAGACCTTCCATGGGCCGAGGGCAGCTTGAATCCTCCTCCCTTACATTAAAGTTCCTCAAATTAACTTCATCGCCTACACTTATCCCTAAATTTTGCAAATCCATACCTACAAAACACTTCAACACCCACAAGATAACCTGTTTTGTTGTACATATAGACCAACAATGTTGGCAATGAGACATATAGTTTAAACTTATAGCTTAAAAACATTAACATTCTAAATTCTCAAAACAGAGTACATTATAGTGTCCCAAAAGTTATTGAAATTCACTAAAAGGGGAAACTATATATGGAATTTGATGGAAAAATTGTTTGTTACTACATGATTTGCTAGTTAAATATAGCCAAAAATCATCAACATTTTTGTTAAAATGATGAAAATGGTCACTAAATTGTTACAAAAACCTTCAAGTTTAACCAGTATTTCAGATTTGAAATTCCTACTGGTTTGATTTGTGCTTGAGTTTAGTTCTGATAATAAGAATTTAAATTTGAAATTTTAAATAAGAATTTACATTTGAAATACAATAGGTGGACAATTCCAAGATGTAGTTGAATGCATAAAAGATTATATTCTCATGCAAGCTAGTCTTTCT
This sequence comes from Pinus tabuliformis, assembly GCA_031772625.1. NCBI lineage: Eukaryota > Viridiplantae > Streptophyta > Pinopsida > Pinales > Pinaceae > Pinus > Pinus tabuliformis. The sequence goes on from CM062808.1 coordinate 749,315,449, forward strand.
ACTTAAGGGAACTCTTCTCCTATTGTACAATCAGCTAGAGCTCATCGAGAAAACAATCTTCATTTCTCAAGAGAAAGTTTTTTTGTATCCTTGGCTCACCTAGGTTTGTTCAGCTCTTCTCATCTCCATCTACCTTTGGCCCAAATCCTATTTCCAGATTAACTGAGAACAAAATATCTCCATTGCATTGGTTGGTATGTCTGCTAGGCACAGTTCATGTTTTTGGGTTGTTTTCTCATTCGGAACCAATGCTCTGAGTCAACATCTCAACTACTTTGACGAGACAAGGAAATATGTTATGACCCACAATTGATTTTTCTCTCATTTTCCTGATATGGAATAAGTTTCCTGTGCATGCTTGTCTTCTCATCCAATCGTTGATTGTATGTACATCAACAATTTAATATTTCACTCATTTACATGGGTTGTATCTTACATATTGCCCAAATATTGATTTTTCTCTCATTTTCCCGATATGGAATAAGTTTCATGTGCATGCCTGTCTTCTCATCCAATCGTTGATTGTATGTACATCAACAATTTAATATTTCACTCATTTACAGGGGTTGGTTCAATGGCTGGATTCAATTTTCTCTTCTCATCCACCTTAGGGAAAACCTCTTGTCTCAACATTTTCCATTTTACCAAAGCAAATATAAGGCCCAGAACAAAAAGTGTGCTTCCTATTGTGATCCCAACAATCACCCTAGTGCCTCTCATCTCACAGTAGGAGAAAGAGGGTAAAGAAAAGTCACTGGAACAGTTTCATTATGGTCCTCATCATCATTTTCTTGAACACTGCACTTAGAGACATCATGAGACACGTGCCATCCCTCTCTGGAAACAACTTCCACCATTGAATGTGGTCCTCAAACTCCTTAATTCCCAAAACTGAAGGGGTAAAGCAATGGTATCATTCATTCTCTTGATAAGATTAACAGGTTGCTAGGGACTTGAGGCCTAAAAGAAAGAAGCTCTCCAACTCTTTCATCGAATGCTACATTCTAGGGTAAAGCTTGATGATATCACATGCATTGGTGTTATTTCTGCTTGCACTCATGCAGGTCTTGTGGAAGAAGGGCATCGATACTTTGAATCTATGACTCGAGATCATTGTATCATCCCCAAAACAGACCATTATGCTTGCATGATTGACCTTCTTGGCCGTTTTGGGCACTTGGGTGAGGCCGAGAAAGGAGGCCATGAAGCTTTTGTATTGTGGGGACCTTCAAGTAGGGTATGTCACTTATGCCAATCTCTTACGGGGATGTGTTGACACAAAAGCCTTGGCAAAGGGTAAGTGGATCCATACCCATATGATAAAAAGTGGGTTAGAGGAAACTGTTTTTGTAGAAAACAATCTCATCAACATGTATGCTAAATGTGGAAGTGTCAATGATGTGCGCCAAGTGTTTGACAAAATGTATGAGCGGAATGCTATTTCATGGAATACCATGATTACAGGATATGTTAAATAGGGTGCAATTGAGTTTTCTTGCCAAATGTTTGACGAAATGCCTGAGCAGGACTTGGTTTCTTGGAATTCAATCATTGCAGGATATGCAAACACTGGGGATGGGGAGAAGGCACTTGGTTATTTTGTCCGAATGCTGAGGGCAAGGATGAGGCCGGACCGGATCAGTTTCACTAGTGCTCTTGGTGTTTGTGTTGGTATTGAAGATAGAGGAGGTAAGCAGGTACATGCCCATATTGTTAGAACTGGATTTGAGTCTTGTATATTTGTGGGGAGTGCCCTTCTTGACATGTATGCCAAGTGTGGAAGTATGGAGGAAGCAAACAGAGTGTTTGACAATATGCCAGAAAGGAATGTGGTGTCGTGGACTGCCATGATTTTGGGGTATGCCTAGAATGGTCATGGTGAGGAGTCCCTAAGGTACAAAGATTAATTAAATGGTGAGGTCATGTTTGTGGGAATAGGTTTCAAAACACATTGTAAACAAACTGGATTGTCAAGTCTGAAATACCTATTGGAAATAAAAACATTAAAGAATATTGAACGTTAATATCAAAACCTAAACAATTCACTTGGCAGCCATCTACAGGAATATAACCAGTAAGGAATGTGCCATCATCTCTAACATTTTCAGCCTTTTCTCGCCTCTAAAACAGAAGTCAAGGACACCACTGTTCAATATATTTTGAGATCTGTCTTGATTAGATTTGAATGCAAAATGATATTGTTGTGGATCAACGGAAAAAAAAAGAAAAAGACATTTTTTTAAAGATTTGCACATGTTTCATGTATATATGGCAGCACACTAGTGGAATGGATATGAATTTAATAAGATGAAATTATGTTGTTCCTAAATGAAGACAGTGAAAGCTTGAGTTGATGATTTTGTACTTTATAGAAACAGTAAGAAAAGGTAATGGAAAAGAATATGTATAGAGTTGGAAATAGCCTTCTATTGTCTTTAAAAGCCGCCTATTTTATCCTTACTTTGGGGAGATTTTGTCATTAAAGAAAATTCTACGCTGGACTGTAACATAAGGGCAAGAAACCTACCCTTTTATTTGTTTACTTTCAGCAACACCAATTGGCAACTATGATGAGAGATTGCGTCAACCAAGAAAAGCTCAAAGGCAACTAGAGGAGAGGGATAAACAACAAAAAAGAACAACTGTTTGCAAAGCATGCACAATTTTGGGCCTTTCCTCACTTGAACAAGCAAGGGGTTTCTTCTATATATGCTTATTTGGAGCAGCAGTAAAAAAGCTAGACAAATTCATTTTCTAGACTTTGGTAGGAGCAGACAGCTCCTCACTTTTCCATTCTCTAGTTCTCAAATCACTACCACCACGCAAGAAAAGGTACTCATGGTAACCTATTGCTAGGATACATTATGGTGCAACCAATTTATGTACTTTTTTAGGACTCTCCCATTTTTCTCGAACATTAATTTCAATTTTAGTTAGAATGTTGCAAAGAAAGAATTGTAAATCAGAGAAACTACTCAAATAATCAAAAGGTGTTGTGAGGCTATCTTAAATTGCACTATATACCCCATAACATCATCAGACAACATATATCGCACTAATTTATCTTTCTGAGCACGTAGGAACTTTTTAAGACCGATGCACTTAAGAAATCTTACTGTTTTGAAAATTATTCTTGCAAGCTCTGAAATTGAATTTCTAGCTCCACCTTATAACTACTAGTAGGAAATATGACATTGTAACAGTCATAGGGATACTTATATCTAACAATATCGAAAGCATTCAATTTGGTTCTGATACTCCAACAAAATTTGTCAGTCAGTCTTACATTGAATTTGTGAAAAAAATTATCTACTTTTTTGAATTATATATGATTGAAAAACATGTTGAGTATTAGGAAATAGATAATTGTCTACTTGTTTAACATGAATTTATTGTTATCTTATTTTTCAGGTTTTTGAAGTGTAAAAAATGGTGCAAAAGTGGCGTTTATGCATTGAAGTGTCCTGCTTTCCAAATCCAGGTCGAGTAGTTGTTAAATTCATCCTTTACAATATGACAACAAATCATTTATTTCATGGAAAGAGAGAAGTGTTGGAATGACAACAAACAATGAGGCATATTACATTGCCCTTGTTGAATGGCTAAAAGATGCAAAACAACATGATGTCAATGATATTGAAGTCTTCACCAACTCGGAGTTGATATGTAATTAGATGAAAGGCATCTATCGGGTTCAGAAGGACAATTTAAAACATCTTCATAAGGAAGCAATAAATTGGAGTTGTCAATTTCAACATTTTACCATCAATCGCTCTGCAAAAAGATGTCCACTAATATAATGTCCAGAGCATTTTTAAGCACATATGTAGATGTCAAATATGACATAGGATCACCATCCACTGCAACAGAAATCATTGATCACCATTAATATAGATCCCCATTGTGCGAATGGGTTGTTGTTATCATTTTTCTTGGGTCTATCATAGCATGGTTCTTTCACTAAAGAAGAACCTGTTAATGTTTTATTTTTCCCCAACATGCAACAATTACGGTTTTTTGTATGGGAGACAAATTTATGGACAAATGTAATATATTCCATGTACATGGACAAATGTATTTTGAGAAAAGTAACTAGTTCATGGTTTTGTGATTATCATTAATACATTATGGTGTTGTCTGAACCTTCCAAACACCTTCTCATATCTTTTTTTCTAGAGAGATATTGATATGCTATGTGATTTGTTCGTTGGTTGTTGATCAATGATGAAAGGTTTGTTTACTATGTTTATAAGGAATTTATTCTTAATAACACTATTATTTCTTAATCACCCGGTCGCTCTTCCCGTCTCCACCTTGGATTTCATCCCAATATTTTTCCCAGATCACAACTCTATTTGGCTTGACTTCTCTATATTTCAGATCTTGTGCTTGTGGATTTATCATGACAGTAAGGACCTAGTCTTTTTAAATCAAAGAAAATCTTGCTCATGCTTAGTGTGTCATAAGTTAGGAAATGTCAATATTTCTCCAAGAAATCACATCCATCATGATGGTCTACTATGCTAAATCTCCCATGTGACCACTCCACTTCCTCCAAATCTTGCACTAGTTTTTCCTCTACAAAGGGATTCTTAGATAAAAACTAGAATATCTATGAAAGGGTGACCATAGTATCATGCCCTGCTTTAACAAAGTTTAGAATTGCATCTTACACTTTTTTTGTCTTTTTTTAATGTATACTTATAGATTCTCCTCAGAAAAACAATATTGACAACAGATCAAATTTTACCTTACCTTTATATGCATTCATGAGATTTATGGGGTTTTGTATGATGGAATAAGAAAAAATAGTCCAAAAATGATATCTGAATCAATATGGATAGACACAGCCAAATTTGAGACTAGACCAGGATTTGAGTTTTGCAAGAAATTGAATTGTAGAGTGTGGGAAGGGAACTGATAAAAAAATATCCTATCATTGTAGTCTCCTAGCATTGTGCACACCCTCTATATTCTATTTACAATCCCAATCAAATTCTACATATGATGTTTTTAATTACAGTGGGAAGAGACAAAATTGTGAAGCTCTCCTCCTTACAAGAATGCATGTGATAATGATTTAATGATGGTAGCATCTAATAAGAAATCATGTGAATCCATGTGAATCCAAACCATTATATACAAATATGCAAAGTTTTTCAAGTATATAGCAAGGGTGCATATAACCAATATAACACTAAGTGCAATCCAATCTGAACCAAAATACAACAACAAAGAGGCTTTGAATGGCCTCTAGAGTCCAAAAATAAAAATAGTATTAATTAATAAATATTAAATATAATATATACTCTAGACTCTACAATCTAATCATAGGAGAGAATCATCTGAATTCTCATCATCTACATATTCAACATGACTATATAGCAACTAACACCTCCTAACAGCAGGAAAAACATCTTCATAACAGTCCAAGAAATTATGAAAATCAACCCTTGAATCAGCTCCAAACTAGCCCAGGAAATTCTAAAATAAACCCTACAATCAGGTCCAAATCATCCCAAGAAACTTAGCTCAAAAAATCTCTAAATCAGCCCAACAAATTCCTCAAAACAACCCTTCAAGAGTTCAAAAAACACTCCAAATCAACCCAAGGCTCAACTCAAAAATTCCAAATTTCTTAATGAATTGTATGAGTGAAATTGAGGGTGGGGACCTCTTTAAATAGCATTAGCAGGGACCTAGGGTTAGGTTTAGTGTAGTCAATCACCACTTGGAATCAAGCATTGGCTTCTCTACTAGTCTCACTTAGTCCATGGTCCTTGATGTCTTGTAATGTGCCTCCACAACGGATATTTTTTTCTCTTGAGCCTACTATCTTTCTAAAATAGTGTTTTTCAATTATTGTAGCATTAGACTTTTAGTATTTGGGAGGATATTCTATTATAGATTCTAAACAAGATATGGGTGAGATAAAGGTGAAGAGTAGAGGTGTTGACAAGGTACAAGAGATGTTTCATTGTGGCAGGGTTTTTCTAAAGAATATATGGGTGAGATAGAGGAGAAGAACATAGGTGATGACAAGGTACAAGAGATATTGGGTGAAAACCCCTACCATAATGAAATTAGGGACATGGCATGGAGAAAGTATACCTCAAAGAATATCATAAATATTTCCTAGGATTTACCCTATATCATAACAGAACCAACCTAAAGTGAGAGTAAGTGTTGTTGATGTGACATTCGGAAATGTTTTTGAGTTCCCCCTAGAGTTGCACTTGTTTTCAGGGATTTATAACTTTAGGTACAATTTTGGGTGGTACCATATTCTATCCAAGGCTCAATATCATTCAAGAATCATTAAATAGGATAAAAAGTCATCATATAAGACATTTATCCTAATTCATTCTCATCCCATCAAGCTTGAGATTAGAAGAATGCATAGGAAAATAATAGAACTCAATGATCCTAATAGAATATTTAGTAGGAGACAAACTCCACCCTTTGTCACAATGTACTAACTAAAGCAGGAGAATAAGAAAATGTTGTATTGCTGCTCACTTTGTGGAAAAGAAGTGTTAGAGAACATGCTCAACATCTTAAGTCAAAGGCTCACATTGTGCGTGCTTCTGAAATTCCAGATTCCTGAAGTGATGGCATTACTATCATTAAGCCACTACCAAAACATGCAGCAAACGGGACATATTTTGTCATCAAATCTTCTTCTTCTGTGAATGAAGAGTGTTTTCCTTCAATGGCTAGCAAGCCATATTACCTTAGAAAAATCCAAATTAGTTCTCAGAGTGCTTTTCAATTGTAATGTGAATAGAGTATGCCATTTATTTTCCATAACCCTTCAAAGGTGGCAAGAAATTGTGCTATTACTATTAAAAATGTGACAAAATGTTTCATGTCATTGGAAAATTATATTTCTGGAGTTCAACAACAAAGCCTCATAAAAAAATTTCTTCGATGGTTGGCAAGCCATATTATCTCAAAAAAATCCAAATTAGTTCTCAGAGTGCTTTTCAATTGCAAGTCCTACATGATGTTGCCTCTCTTGGTATGATGCTTCAAACAAGGAACATCTACTAGTCTCAATACCATCTAACAGACATCATTCTTTAGGATGAATTTGTAGTCCTCTACCATGGTATCCTACCATACTCTCTCACCTGCTACCACCTCAAAACTAAAAGGCTCTACATTAATAATGGAAGATACCAAGCACCAGAATTAGGAAACTTCTTAGTAGGATGACTAATTTGAAAAGAAATCTTAGGCTCTCCTACTTATCCTCGTGCTTCCCATACTATCTAGGTAAACCATTTAGGCCTTCTTACTAAAGTGGAAGGAAAAATGGTCTTTATACATGCACCAAAATCTCATTGATCTTACTTCAATTTCTCATGAATCTGAGGATTAGAATTTGGGTCACAAGTTTTTCAACCTCCTCAATCTTTGTTGGAGGGTTTTGAGACTTACAGGACCCAACATCCTCATCAAACTTGACATCTGACTTACAACTATCTTTATGTAAAGACAAAATGTGAATTTTGTAAGCCTAAGAAGTCTTGTTGTACTCTTCAAGTTGAAGGATTCCACCTTAGTTCTTTTCTCCTCATAAATACAAATATATATAGGACAACCAATGACACAGAAACGTGATATTTACAATCACATTTGTAAATGCTTCTTCTAGTGTGTTATCCTTCAATATTCCATGAGGAATCCTCAATAAATAAAACATAATAGGTGTTGCCTAATAATGAAGTCATAGGTCTATCTACATTTGAATGTATTAGGTCAAGAATATCTCTTGACCTATCCTTACTAATTGGAAAAACAGTCTTGGTATGCTTGTTGAGTGCATGCAAACTAGTGTAGTTTTATATTCACTCACTTGGGCCTTCAAGAACACCACTTCATTGCTTAACTCAATATTCTTTTCGCCCATGGATCCTCTCTCACTAACCATGAACTTCAGGTGTGTTTGCAACTCTGCAAGATTTCCTTCCAAAATATTATTTTCCTCATCCCACAATTATTGATTATCTTAAAGTTTCTTGAGTAATTCTTGAGTCTCTCTCTTGGATTCATTCAAGTTGGTTTCCAATTAATTCAATTGAGAATTCAATGAGCATACATCATTGCTAAGCTTTGTATTTTTCTAGGCTATTAATCCACTTTCAGTAGCCATCAAATCGAGTTTTTTCTGCAGCTTTGCAACAATTCCTTCCAAATTACTCTTTTCAGAAACCCACAAACAACGATCTTCTTCAAATTTTCTGACCAAATCCTGAATCCTTCCCTTGGATTCGTTTAAATCGGATTGCATATCAGTCTTTTCTGTTCTAAGTCACTTGGGCCAAAAGTGGTTTTCAGAAACCCACAAAGAACGATCTTCTTCAAATTTTCTGACCAAATCCTGAATCCTTCCCTTGGATTCGTTTAAATCAGATTGCATATTAGTCTTTTCTATTCTAAGTTACATGGGCATCAGTGCACACACTGACTGGTAAAATCTGAATAACAAATAAAAAGGGACCCTGCCTTCCTGGATACAGGAGAAGGTCCAGGGTGTACAGACCTATCTTAGGCACCTTGGTAGGTGCAGCCATCCTACATGTGATGCATGTGTTGGAGCTGCTACAGTTCACCCTCGCCCTGTTCTTCCTCTATTTAATTCTAAATATTACCAATTCTGACAAAGTTAAACTGAATCTACAAATGAAAACTCCTAATCTCAAATTACTAATTCTGGACTGCAGTTAACCTTGGAGATAACTAAAGGTCATCATGTGCATTCTTGAGACATGCATGCGGCCTCACTGGATGCTAGAAAAGTGTTGTGCACCTTCACTTTTCCTCTATTTCTAATTTTCTATGCATCTCTCTGACCTGTTGCACCCTCTGCTGGAATGCACCATCACAGTGGAGAACAAGCGTCAGGAGCAACCAAGTTAAAATCTAACATGGTCACTACTTCGTTTGATGTTTTCTAGCAATCTTGTGATCTCTTGCTGGAGAGATTATACTCAAAAGAAATTCTATAAATGAATTTAAATTCATACACTAGGGAAAACATGCATTACTGAGGGCATTCATATTACATGTGCTCATGTATGTTTCAAATGCAGGAAAAGAAAAGGTTAATTGTTTCCAGGGTAACCAAATATATGTAGCTAAATCTGAAATTTGATAAGAGGAACTCATTAATGTAGCTTCTATGGAAAGTGAATCATGCAGAATGATCATTTTCTAATGCACCAAAAACTATACCCAGATAGCCTACTGCACGAACAACATGGCAATGAGCATCACAAAAAGTTCTCCAGCTACCTTGGTAAACCTGTTGATAATTGAGCATGTAACCAGAATGGCCAGCAAAACCAACAAGAATGCAGTCCAAACACATACCCTGTGTATAATGAGTAGAGTACTTGTAGTTATTTAATGTGAAAGCACACCTACTTGCATAAATATCTATTGGTGTTGATAAAAAAACTACAGAAATACAATGTACTACAGGTATCAAACATTCTACAATTGAAATTTCGAATAAATTTGAAACTTGATACAAGGTGATCAAATTTGAAGTGCATGACTCTAGACTCTAAACACAGACTGATTCTTTTGAAATCTTCAAGTCAATGATATCTACTTTATTAAAACATTTTATCATACCCAACTACATCAAAAGAAGCACAGGTGAAACATGATCCCTCAAGGAATAAGTACATTCTGTTGGACAACAATTGCAAGTTTTGCAATGCACTGAGCCAAGCAGTGTAACAGTAAATAGGCTAAATGCATAGAATCTATGTTGTTGCGATGGCACAATGATTTACCATCACAACAATGCTAACAACATCGTGCTTTTACGGTGATCCAACCTAGGTCATATTCCCCCCCTGCCTTCATTGGCAAGTTTGGTAACTCATAAAAATCAGCTTATCCTGAATTTCTCACACAGTTGGCAAAATGATTTACCATCACAACCATGCGAAGAACATTGCCCCTTGCAGTTATCCAACCTAGGTCAGATTTTCTCACCTGTCTTCATTGGCAACCTATAAAGGAGGGAAGGTTCAACCAGCTTATCCTGAATTTCTCACACATCTGCCCAAAGAGTAAGACTATTTTTTGAAATGAATTATCTGGCTAAAAGAAAGTTTATTAATCAAGACACAAATTAGAGGTCTTGTTGTTTACCTGCTTACATGTGCAGGTTATCAATGTTAAAAGAACAAAGAGTTAGAAAGATGGAAGAGATCAACTTAAGAAGCCCAGTTAGGAACTCATCACATTAGCAAAATGAAATTACACTAATGTCCTACAAGCAAGACAAATGTATCTTCCTGTTGAAGGATTTTCTTGAGACACATGTATTCCGATAGATTAAATTGGCCAATGTTTTGAAATAATAAGTTTCAAACCCGCTTATAGTCTAACAATCAATAGTTCCAGAATAACATTGGCCAAATTGACATATCCTAACATAGACCTATACTCAACACTATATATCATCTAACCCAAAACCAATGCAGCAATATCTGCAGTAAAAAACAAAAGTGTAATTATTTTGACTTTGTTAAATGAAATTATCTAGTTGCTTAGTTGAAGGAGTCTCTCCTTCCCTAAATGTCTTGAACTGCACCACCAAAAGTTCAGAGGTCACCCAACCAATGGGGAAGGAATATGGAAAAAGGAAAGAGAAACATAATACATAGCAAAGACTGAACCATTGATAACCATTTTAGTAGTGTGCATGTTTTGGAATTTTTGATGATATTGACACTTCCAAAAAGCTGTAGTGTTCCAAATATGGAATTTGATACTTTTGGCATTTTCTTCTTTTAGGGAAAATTTAAACATCTAGAAATAGTATTGGCCTTAATAGCAGATTATAGTACTAACAACAGAAGGAAAAACAACACTGGTGGCTAGTAACAACATTTGATTGCTAAAAAATCCTCAGTATATACAATCTGAAACTATCCTGAGATGTTGTGGATGCCAACTAAGGGAAAATCCAAGGCAGTATGAACCAATGAACACTGTTCTTGGCATAAATAGTGTCTTCCAGATTAATTGCAACAGCTCCCGAAAAGCCTGCCTTTATAATGACAAAAAGCCTCTTTATAACGAAAAGTCACACTTTTTTTAGTAACAGAACTGAATTGGTGAAAACTCCTTAGCAATACAATCAGAAACTATCCCAATGAGGTGTGGACACCAACTTAGGGTAAATCCAAGGCAGTATGAACGCTGGTCTTGGCCCAAATAGTCAATTCCAGACTACTTGCAATAGCATTTTTCCCATAAAGCCTGCCATTATAATGCCTAAAAGGCTACTCATAATGAAAACTCCCAGTTTTTAAAATTAGACTACTGACACTGACTGACTAGCCATTTTTGTAAACTCCCACTTTTCTCTATACTGATTGACATAATTAAGCTAATTAGCCTTGTTAGATTTCCTGACTACCTTTTTCATTGATTCCCATCATTAGACTGATATTTTTGTCTTTTGAGTAATGAATACCAATAACTAATGTTGAAGCTGATCATCCTCAAGTATTGTAACAGTCCCCCCAACTTGAATTGCTTTGCCCCAAAAGCAATGGTAGTGATGGGTGTTGTAGGACATCTCGTCTTCTTGTGTTACCTCATCTGCTGGTAGAACTTTCCTCGAACTGGTGGCAGTCCATGGGGTAGTTCTTGGAAGACATCTGCAAATTTTCCCAAGCAACATGAGTTAAAAATCTGAACTATCTTTCTATTGCAGAATGCCTGTAGAAGCGGGTTTGATCGAGAACTTGCTGCTCAATAATTCTATTATCAGAAATAACAAATATCAAATAACAACCCAGATTCATTTCTCAAATAGGAAGATACCAAAATGGAGTGGAGCTAAACATAAAAAGCTTGGAAATATAATAGATTGCTAGCAACCCACCTGATGAGGCCATGAAAATCTAGCTTATCTATTCTTTGTGCATACCTCATTGATTCCCACTAAAGTTGAAGTCCTTCCATAGATGATCAGTCATGGTAGAATATGATGCTACTCCACTTATTCTATAGTTACCTAGAAAAGTGTCAAAAATTATCGCAAAGAAATTTTCTAGAGCATCGAGGTATATGTGCACACACAATGAAAGAGTGTCAAATGTACCTAGCATGGCATGTAAGGTTGGATGGTCTTGCATCTCCCTCTAGTCTTAGATTATCGCCATAGTTGGGGATTGTTGCATTGCTATAAAAATAAACATACCACATGTTAAAGAATGGTGATGATTAAATACTTAAATCTAAAACCATGACTCTATTCAACACATGAAACTAACCTGGAACCATAGACAGGGCATTATTTGATCGATGACATCCTCGCTTATTGAGGTATCGAAACTCAAATGGTTCATATTCTGATGGATCAACATTTAAATCAATTTCCAAACCATTGTTTTTCTGTTGCTTCTTCTTTTCTTTGTGGGGCTAAGGAAACTCTTCTTCCTCTTCAAAGATGGATCAAGAGAACCCAATCCAGGTGTGAAGTCAAAATCAGTAACGTGCAAATTATTGGCTTCATCCAACATTTTTTTAAGCATACCAGTCAACTGGATTGTCTTCATCAAAGTAGTAGGAGGGTTATCTAAAATGAGATGTGTATAGCTAAACAACTCCTCCCTAGGCAAATGAAGTGCCTCAGCATCTGCATCAATAATATTTGTGGCCATAAGAGTAGCATTGACATGTACATCATGGTTTTGAGGCTCTATATTGATCTCAGGTGGGTCATTGTATATGTTATCATCTGCATGCTGATGAAGCAATGTATTTGCATTATCCAAGTGGAAATACAACCAATTAACCTTTATGGCATGCTTGCAAATGTTTCCACGGATAGACCATGGACATTCACACGTTATAAAATTCGTACGATACTAGGTGACAAGGTATTTTTTTACCTCGATCTGTCTGAGTTCTCACCCAATAAGCATGGGTTATGCTCTCATGAGGACAAAAATCAGTATCCAAAATTTTTCTTGCTCGTTCCACTAATGATTCTAGCTGCTTTTCTCTCTTACAGTTGTTTAGAAATCCTTCTTCTTTTATGATTTCCTTGAACCGATAACAAGGTTCAAGTATTGTTAGTATCATATGCAATAACCAATCCATCCTCCGGGCACATTTTTTCCTTCTATCAGATAGAAATGTTGTTTTTAAGTAACAATGGTATGACTCAACAGCATTATTGGTCTCCTGATTTGCATGATGAAACTCCCGACAACCTTTCACCCACATACCTAATTGCAAATAGAATGATGTCGGTCTCACTATATCACCTTTATAGAAGAAAAAAATGTATATTTATGAATCTTATCTCCAGTGACCCAATTCTTGTTGAAATAGTCTAAGAACTTCTCTTCATCTGCAAATTTGATAAAAAAAATTGATTGATTGCATCTTCCACTTCATAATTGAGAGTGTATTTCATGATGAAACCTAACTCACTGAACATCTCATTGGCTTTTATGGAACTAGTGGCCAACCGATTGACATTTTTTAACCAAGCCCTCTGTACATGCCAAACGCATAAGATCACATCACAACCTGTGATCCTCCTGCCATATTCAATGCATTTTAGTGTGCTATTTTTAGAAAAAATGCAAGTTTGGTTATATCATGACAATGTTAAAGTTACCTCAAGGCACTGATTTCAGCCAATGCATCATCAACCATGAAAGCATTGACTTTCCAATCAGGATGGGTTTGGAAACACTTGCGCATGAGCTACTCCAGCCATATTGCAATATCATTTGATGTGTTTCATGATGCCATGACCCATGAAACAAGAACCCCGCTTTGTTGTTCATCAAATGCCATGAGTGTATACAACTGATACTGTCATTTTCAACATTACACAAAGTCAAATACAGGTTATTAATCATTTTGAATGTATACAACTTAAATAAATATATTCAATCAATCATTGGCATTTGACTTACCCTGTATTTATTTGTGTTAAATGTTGAATCCATGGCTATTAAGCTATTGTGCGATAGCTTGACCATTGTCTCCAACATCCACTTTGTTTGAATTCCTATTATAAAAGGGACCTCCACACCATTGGGCTTTTGGTAAAAGAAAAAATCTTCCTGATGCTTTTGATACCAAAGGGTTACACTCTTTTCATCCTTTTTGTGAAGTTGATCATTTACCTTTGCCAACCTATTATAGATTTTCACAATATCTTTCCTGCATAAGAAGAAATCTCTATCTCGAGCTGCCACATTGATGTCAACATGTCTCTTAATGTGGGTTTTATACACTACATCAACAGACACTCCAAAAAAGAAGCAACTCCTTACATAAGCAACAACGTCCCTTGAAAGCTTTGGCCTATGCAAGGTCCTGGTCTCACCTGAAGTGTCACATTGACCATGATAAGCCCAACCTTCCCCATCTTCATGTTCATACATATTGAAAGTTAATATTTCTCTATCAAGAGTCTCATCCATAAATTTCACAATAAAGTGGCATTGGCAACCCCTCTTCTACACAAATGAGGTCCTTTGTTTAGCTGGAAGATTTCCTCTTTTTTCCTCTGGGCCAAATGAACAATGATAACTACACCAAAAATTTAAAATGTTAGTACATACAAAGAAATATAACCGTGGTTTCAAAAGATCTAAACAATACATATTTTAAATACTCACATCTCATATTGCAATGCAACAGTAGCTCTTTCTTTTGGTTCTTTTTTGTTTTTTGTATGAAGTTACATGGAGCAATAGGATTTTATTCCTCTCCTTTGATAAAGTTAGCAACTCGTCATAATGGGATTATGGCAACTCGATTAATACTATTGTTTTTTCTATTTATTTCTGTCCAAACCAAGTCTTTACTAGAGAATGCCATTTTGCCTTTGAGGTCTTGCACCTCAAGATCCATGATATATTGCCATTTGCTTCGCTTGCCCATTTTGAACTGATCTAGTCAAACAATATGCAAGGACATCAGAACTAAACTTTCAATCTTAGCAAGTTATCCAACATATATATAAATATAAAACCTCTTTTATACTTTTTTTGAGGTCTGAAATATCAATCACTCAATAATGACAAAAATAAATAGCACAAAAGGATGCAGGCTATTTGGGATGCAAGCCTTTCCTTTAAGATGTTGCTTCTTGCCTCATTCACTTTGAACATGGTGTTCCTAAAAGGAAATATTCCTTTGACAACATGAACAGATGCAATCCAATGAATGTTGGCCATGTTTTTTGAGGGTGACCATTTGCTAAGCAGGACTAGACTTGAATGAAAGGCCTTTCTACAATGTATGTTTACATCACAACTCTACTAGTAGTCTGTCCTCAAATATTCTCGATGTTGCCATAATATATGTGAAATTTATAGCAGGCAATCATTATGCTCACATTCCACTACCCGTGGCAAAAGAGATGTGCTAGAACAAAGAAAAGGCAATGAAATCTTCAATACCAACACAAACACCAAGAGCACTAGTGAAACTGATCTGGTTCGGCCTCATCCCTGCCCTCAGCATTCAGACAAAATAACCAAGTGCCTTCTCCCCGTCCCCAGTGTTTGCATATCCTACAATGATTGAATTCCAAGAAACCAAGTCCTGCTCAGGCATTTCGTCAAACATTTGGCAAGCAAACTCAATTGCACCCTGTTTAACATATCCTGTAATCATGGTATTCCATGAAATAACATTCCGCTCATACATTTTGTCAAACACTTGGCGCACATCATTGACACTTCCACATTTAGCATACATGTTGATGAGATTGTTTTCTACAAATACATTTGGCTCTAACCCACTTTTTATCATATGGGTATGGATCCACTTACCCTCTGCCAAGGCTTTTGTGTCAACACATCCCTGCAAGAGACTGGCATAGGTGACATACCCTACCTGAAGGTCCCCACAATACAAAAGCTTCATGGCCTCCTTTCTCGACCTCACCCAAGCGCCCAGAACGACTAAGAAGGTCAATCATGCAGGCATAGTGGTCTATTTTGGGGATGATACAATGATCTTGAGTCATAGATTCAAAGTATCGATGCCCTTCTTCCACAAGACCTGCATGAGTGCAAGCAGAAATAACACCAATGCATGTGATATCATCAGGCTTTACCCTAGAATGTAGCATCTGATGAAAGAGTTGGAGAGCTTCTTTGTTTTAGGCCTAAAGTCCCTGGCAACCTGCTAATCTTATCAGGAGAATGAATGATACCATTTCTTTACCCCTTCAGTTTTGGGAATTAAGGAGTTTGAGGACCACATTCAATGGTGGAAGTTGTTTCCAGAGAGGGATGGCATGTGTCTCATGATGTCTCTAAGTGCAGTGTTCAAGAAAATGATGATGAGGACCATAATGAAATTGTTCTAGTGACTTTTCTTTACCCTCTTTCTCCTACTGTGAGATGAGAGGCACTGGGGTGATTGTTGGGATCACAATAGGAAGCACACTTTTCGTTCTAGGCCTTATATTTGCTTTGGTAAAATGGAAAATTTTGAGACAAGAGGTTTACCCTAAGGTGGATGAGAAGAGAAACTTGAATCCAACCATTGAACCAACCCCTGTAAATGAGTGAAATATTAAATTGTTGATGTATATCAATCAATGATTGGATGAGAAGACAGGCATGCACATGAAACTTATTCCATATCAGGAAAATGAGAGAAAAATCAATATTTTGGCAATATGTAAGATACAACCCATGTAAATGAGTGAAATATTAAATTGTTGATGTACATACAATCAACGATTGGATGAGAAGACAAGCATGCACGGGAAACTTATTCCATATCAGGAAAATGAGAGAAAAATCAATTGTGGGTCATAACATATTTCCTTGTCTCGTCAAAGTAGCTGAGATGTTGACTCGGAGCATTGGCTCCAAATGAGAAAACAACCCAAAAACATGAACTGTGCCTAGCATACATACCAACTAATGCAATGGAGATATTTTGTTCTCAGTTAATCTGGAAATAGGATTTGGGCCAAAGGTAGATGGAGATGAGAAGAGCTGAATAGACCTAGGTGAGCCAAGGATACAAAAAAACTTGCTCTTGAGAAATGAAGATTGTTTTCTCAATGAGCTCTAGCTAATTGTACAATAGGAGAAGAGTTCCCTTAAGTAGAAAGACTAGCTTGCATGAGAATATAATCTTTTATGCATTCAGCTACATCTTGGAACTGTCCACTCATTGTATTTCAAATGTAAATTCTTATTTAAAATTTAAAATTTAAATTCTTATTATCAGAACTAAACTCAAGCACAAATCAAACCAGTAGGAATTTCAAATCTGAAATACTGGTTAAACTTGAAGGTTTTTGTAACAATTTAGTGACCATTTTCATCATTTTAACAAAAATGTTGATGATTTTTGGCTATATTTAACTAGCAAATCATGCAGTAACAAACAATTTGTCCATCAAATTCCATATATAGTTTCCCCTTTTAGTGAATTTCAATAACTTTTGGGACACTATAATGTACTCTGTTTTGAGAATTTAGAATGTTAATGTTTTTAAGCTATAAGTTTAAACTATATGTCTCATTGCCAACATTGTTGGTCTATATGTACAACAAAACAGGTTATCTTGTGGGTGTTGAAGTGTTTTGCAGGTATGGATTTGCAAAATTCAGGGATAAGTGTAGGCGATGAAGTTAATTTGAGGAACTTTAATGTAAGGGAGGAGAAGTCAAGCTGCCCTCGGCCCATGGAAGGTATTCATAGTTCCGGCCACCTCCATTCCTCACCAAGATTTATGACATGATGTAAGATCCTCAAACCGATCCAGTTGTGTCATGGAGTAGCACCAATAACAACTTCATTATCTGGAATTCTCATCTAACTTGCTGCCTAAGTATTTTAAGCATAGTAATTTCTCCAACTTCGTTCGACAGCTCAATACATATGTAAGTCAGTGTGTATAACTCGATCGAATGAAATTTCAGAGGTTAAATTTTATTTTATTTTCCCCAAATTTATTGGTCACATTTCATTTTTTTCCTTCTAATAAGCAGATTAGCCAAGAGGAAATCCCCAAATTTTGAATATTTTGAAAAAAAATCATTAATATCAATGTTGAATTAACCAATTTTACACTTGAAGATTCTTCTTAATATGGATTCTTAAAATTCCCCTAAGTCGACTCTTTATTTTGCTGAAATAATGCCATTTTCATTTTTTTCCGCCACTCTTTGCTTAAATTGAGTTTGAAATGGGAACATTTTACTGACTTATTCTGTAATTGTGGCTGAAATTTAAACAGGGTTTCATGAAGGTGGATTCGGATCAATGGGAATTTTCCAATGAAGGGTTTCTGAGGGGGCAGAAGCATCTACTCAAGCTAATTTAGAGGCGAAAACCAGACTAATTCACATGTTGCATGTTGGAATCTTTATGGTTAATCATTTTCCCTCAGTGTTGACATTTGCAACTGAACAGGTCACATGTTACATCTTGGAATAATTACCCACTCCTCATGACTGTTAGCTTTTGTTGTCCAGAACGTGGAGAATTTTCCGACTGTTAGCTTTTGTTATCAAGAAGGTGGAGAATTTGTTAAACACATCTGTGGGCTTTAGTCGTCGCCTAACATGGCGACATTTTTATAATAATTAATTATTGAATTAGTTTTTAGCTTCTAGGGTTCAATGATTTTATTGCAGAGCTGTTATGTCGAACAGTTTGGTACCTTAGTATGATAATGTTCATCATCATCACCAGCAGGACCAGCAGCAGGGCATGGGAGCCTGCGTTGAGGTTGGACAGTATGCTAGGAGAAATTGAAGGGCTTAGAAGGGACAAAAGCGTTTTAATGATGGAAGTCGTGAAGCTGAGACAACAACAACAATCCACTAGGAATTAAGCAAAAGAGTAAGACCTTGTTCCTCGATCATACATGCACACAATGAAAAAGGGCAGAAAAAATGAACTAGATGAATGAACCTACCTCTGTCTGTCGCCTGGTGATGGGGAGCTTGGTTTGCTGCTTGTTTGTCACCTGGTGATGAGTCAATGGTGGTGAGTTGCAGAGCGCGGGATGGAGTTTCTATGCAGAGTCAATTGGTGAGCTGCAGAGCACGGGGATGGAGTTTCTGTGCCGAGTCAAATTGGTGAGGGGAGCTGCAGAGCGCACGGTTTGGACCAAATTCGAAAGGAAAGGAGCATTAACTCGGAGTGGCAAGAATCTAGCGGAATCCCGAAAATCTATCAGACGAGATCCCATCACCAATTAATGTGGAATGGTCGTGCAGCTGGCGAAGGGTGGCAGAGGGCAGAGGAATTGTCGATGGCCGGAGCCGGATGTTTTTCCAGGCGGGGACGGAAACCGGGCAATTCCTCTGCCTTGTTAAACTACTCCATATCCTATTTCTCCATAATACTCAATTAACTAAACTTTCAAAAATATTAATCAAAATTCATTTGTCATTATAACATCCATGTAGCATTAAGATGTATAAAAAAATTAATTTTTTTATCCCAAACCATCTTTTTATAGCATTTGTGGCTCATGGCATTCATCTCGCATGAAAAATTACAATTGACTTTTATCTAAAATATTCATGCTGTCATGTGTAATTCACATGCAAATATACATATGTAGTTATCCAATTGAAAATTAAAAATAACATTTTATTCATCAGTTTCCTTAACTCCTATTTTTACTCTCAATTATTTTTGAGATTTTCTTCAAATTATGATTTTCTTAAAGTTTCTTATTTTTGTGTTACATGTATAAGTTAATAAGAATTAAATTATTATTTTATTTTATACAATTAAATATAATACACAAAACCAAGGAAAATAATAGCTTCAAAACAAACACTTATCTCCAAATTAAATAAGAAATCATATATATAATTTTAAAGAAATTGAAAAAAATAAATTTATAAATTTTTTCAAAAAAGTAAATTAAAACTCTTATTATAATTTAAAAAAATTATAATACTCAATTATATAAATTTATGTTTTTTTTAATAATAACATGTTTCTAGGGAATAGAATTCTCATTTAATGTAATTCTCAAACCATAGACCAAAAAAATTTAAAATTATATAATTATTTCTAAAAATAAAAAATGCAAAACTCTTATTTAATGAAAGAATAAAACCCAAATAAAAAAGAAATTAAACTCTCTAACTACCACTCAAACTACTCTCATTTGACAATGATATAAATCTATATTATTATATTATTTTCATTTTAGATTTATTAAACATAAACAAATTTACAAATAATTAAAAATTTATATTCATAAATATTTGAAATTAAAATAAATTTAAAATGTTAGGTATTTTATGAAATATTAATATTAATGTCTTCCATATTAAATTTTAAATATATTTATTTTATTCGGTTTATTATAAATAAAAAGTTTCATATTTATTTAGGAATGTCAATACAAATATATATACTTGAATATTTATATTATTTAATCAAATCTAAAAGCTTGGACTTTAGGATGGCTATTAACAATTTAGTAGAAGCCTCTGGATTATAAATCAAAGAAATTTCCAAATTTATAATCCACCATCTGCAAAATTAATTCCAACATAAAGATTATTTTCTAAGATTATTTTCTCAATATGATCCTTGGAAGGATACGAAGTACTCTTTCTCAATTCTTGAATTTGAATGTTATCATGTCTTAACGAATAACAATATCAAAGTAGACATAATGACAAACCAATTACTTTAACTATATGTGGACATAATGACAAAGCAATTAATTAAACCATATGTAGAATATGTAGAATAGTTAACGATTAATTATCATTTTCTTCCATTCCACGAAATTTGAAGTTTTTGGAAGTGCCCATGACCATCCTCTTCTTCGAAAGGGAAATCAATGATATATTCGAAGTGCCCACTACAAATGGCCATATGAGGGCATCCCCATAACTTCATGAGCAAGGTGGAAAGTTTCATTTCTTTTCATGGGAAGGAAAGTCGGTTTAATGAAATTCATTCTGTGACCAAGAGCGATTTGGTTCCCATGGCAAGAGAAGGGGCTTCACCTAGCCACCCGGGTCCTTTGCAATGATTTGGACAATGAGCTCCCGTAATTGTGTAAACATTGTAA
Organism: Pinus tabuliformis; assembly: GCA_031772625.1. Lineage (NCBI taxonomy): Eukaryota > Viridiplantae > Streptophyta > Pinopsida > Pinales > Pinaceae > Pinus > Pinus tabuliformis. The sequence continues at coordinate 749,336,546 of CM062808.1, forward strand.
ATATAATGTAGCAACATGATATTGATTTTTTTTTAAGTTCTATACTGAGAAATTTCTTTTTAATATTTATAGAAATTATAAGTTAAGTTTAGAATGAAAATATAATATTTTTAAGTATGTAATCAAAACAATTCTACATATAGTTAGGATAAGATCTCTGCACTTAAGGGAGTTGATCCAATTTCCTTTGAGAATGTAGGAAGAAATTTGTTTCATGAGAAATTTGACATTCTATGATTATGTATAAATAAATTTGTAAAATGCATGTTAAGATAAATAACATAGAATAATTGAAATAATATTTGTGTAATATTATGCAAATCTAACTTTCCATGATATTGAATGTGTAGTTTTTATTGGCCCGATCTTCTATCAAATGATAAATGGTATCAGAGCAAAAGAATCTTAGAAATATTGGAGAAGGAAATAAATTCAAGTTAAAGAGAGTGAAAAAACAAAATGTAAGTTGAAATCCATTAGATGCAGAAGCACACAAATTGTGCATATGAATTGTTGTGATTTTTGGTTGTTAAGAACCTCTGTCTCAATGATTGATTTCAATGTTGAATAATTTATTTTTTTATTTTTTATTTTTTTTAGAAGAAAAAACAGAAACATGTCTTCATTAGAAGTGAATATTTTTTTACATTATCATATGTCTCTTGCAGGTCTTGCCCAAGATGGATTCTAAACTCTAGAATATAAACAAAATCAGATCACTAATATGCCATTAGAACATCACAATAAGACTGTCAAAAATATTACTCACACTGAGAGAAAAAACATATCAAAACAAAGGTAGATAGACAAAGTACAAAATTCTGGAAAACGCTGAAGTTTTGAAAATGGAAAAAAGATATCGGAATGTCTCTCCTTCATATCTCAAAATAGCCTTGGCCACAAATGATACCATTGACCCTGTATTCATAAAACATATGTCCATCGAAGAGAGCCACATTGTGCTTTGAAATAACGCCCACCTCCAGGTTTTGTTCCTAGTATACATGCTGAAATGACACATCAGATAAGGAAGTCTTCAAGTCTTAGATTCATTGCATCCAATTGCATAGAGGAGGGACATTCATATCATTCCTACCATGTATCCACTGAATTACAGAGAGGGGTCTCCAATTAACTCAGCCTTCTCAATGCCTTTTCAAGAGACACATTGAAGAGCACCCCATAAAGAAATCATCTCTGTCCTGCAATTGTCTCCAAACCCACCAAACCAAAAAAAAATATATAGAGAAGAGGGATCAATACAAAGATATATGCCATAGCCACATCTTCCCCTAGAAGATGCACTGTTAAAGTAACATATGGGGAATATACCATCTAAATCAACCAAAGTGACTAATCGAGAAGGAGCCTTGGGATTCCATGGACCAGTTTCATTGAAGTATGCAACAATGTTGAGGGCCACCATATTGATATCTAGGACTTTAATCTCGAAAATGAAGTTGTTTCTATGTCGCCAAATCCCCCAAAATGTATAAAATGGGACAACCATGTAATGTTGGCCCCATGATATGAGACAATTTGTAATAGAAAATACTTCACAAGCGACATTTACTCGCAGGATATGGGAAACCTCCTTCCAAACAACACTGACAAAAGGACATTTCAAAAAAAAGTGATAGAAGTCTTCCCCATCCGATTTGAAAAGAATGCATCTGTGAGGAGTGATAAATCTCAATTTGATCAATGTATCCCAAGTCAAAATGTGGTTGTGGATGGCTAATCAGACAAAGCATTTTAATTTCAAAGGGACATGCCAACTCCACATATGTTCAATCTAGTTAACATAAGGAAGGGGCACGATGAATAAAGAGATGAATTTATATGCTTCCTTGGCACAAATCCTCCCATTTACTATGTGACAATTCCACACAAGTTGATCCCTACGTTGTGACAGTGTGATGCCGGCTTGACAGAGTAGGTTCCAATAGCTTTCCAACTCCCCTTCAAAGAGATGAGGAATATCAAGATGCCATGCATGGGGCCATATCCAGGTAGAGAATGGGGTATAGTTCCCCCATCCACAGGTTGGGTAGAGTACCAAACCCCTACTAATTTAGGAAATGAATCAAAGGGGTTGAGAGAATATGACATCCAGATACACCCTTAATGGCATCCCTTCCAATTAAAATATTTTTTCCATTCCCCACTAGCCAATGAAGGCTACTACATAACCATGGGATCACCTTCTTGAGGCTTCACCATATGATAGAGGAACGAGCATTCGAGGGTGCCCTTGATCTAACCCATTCCTCCATGCTAGGCTGAAAGATGTATTTACTAAAACAAATTCTCAGCCGTAGGCCATCTTCATTGAATACCCTCCATAAGTTTGTTACCAAAAGAGCCAGATTGAACCTTCTGGAATCCAAAATGCCCCATCCGCCCAAATGTGTCGACTTACAGATCTCTGATAGCCTTATAAGATTTCTCTTGCTAGAGATATCGAAACTAGACCAAAGAAATTTTGAGATGAGGGCATCGATCTTGTGTATGATTTCCTCTGGGATTTGAAAGAGGTGCATCCAACATACAAGAATACCTTGTAAAGAAACCTTAATCATTATGAATTGAACGCCAAGGGAAAGCCACTTATGTTCCTAGCAGTGAAGTGTCTTTTCAAATTTTGAAAGTAACCAATCCCAATCTTGATTTTTGCGCTTATTTGCTTTTAAAAAGCATCCCAATTACTTAAAGTCGATGTGTAGGGGGTGAATTCTCACTCCAAATAAAGTTGCAATATTTTGGATATGTTCTAAGTCAACTTCATCTATGATAATCTCTTATTTGCTACTATTGATGTGAAGACTACAGGATTTTCCAAAATGATCAAAAACTTGGTGGAAAGATGTCCATTTCTCTATTTTTTCCATCCCCTCACAGAGGATGTCATCCAAAAATAATATATGAGACATTGTGCAATTGTTGTCAGCCTTACAACCCACAATAAGACCAGACACCATCTTGACTTTTACACTACTGAATTCATCCATTTCAAGTATGAAGAGTAAGGGAGACAATGCACAACCTTGATGAATCCCCCTATGTATCTTAAAGAAAGGAGTGGGTTCATTGTTGATAAGGACTGCCATTGAAGTTGTGGAGAAGCATGCCTTAATCCATTGAACATGCCTATGTGCAAAGCCAATTTTATATAAAATCATGATAAAAAATTCCCAATCCACGCGATCACATGCCCGATTGAAATCAATTTTCAGTAGACATGCTTTTAATTTTCTGGATTTTATTGAGTGCATGCACTCTTGAGAAATAGAAACATCATCTTGGATTCTTCTGTTAGACAAAAAGCCAAATTTCTCTAACGATATGTGAGGAGACAAAATTTATTTGATTCTATTGGCTAGCAGTTTGGATATCATATTATATATAGAGTTACATAATGAAATGGTTTTGAAATCATGAAATGAAAGAGATTTACATTTTTTGGGGATTAATGTTTTAAAAGTAGAATTGAATGCACCTGGAATATGCCTAGAAATTCTAACAACTGTCGCCATTTTGACCAGCTTAGGACCCATCAGCTCGAAAAAGTGCATGAATATGTTAACAGGCCATCCATCAAGACTGGGACTCTTGTCCTTGGCCATTTCCTTAAGAGTTCAATGCAACTCCTCACTCGAGATTGGATCATCCATCAGAGCTACATTCGCCTCACTAACCATCTGTGGGAATAAATTGACCAGCTCCATTTTTTATTCCATATGATCACCCTCTGCTTTCTTGAAATGATTGTTGAAATGTTTAAAAGCTTATTTTTTATTCCTTCAACTGTGGAGAGAATAATCCCCTCGCCATTTTTTATTTCCCATATAGTATTATTTTGTTTCTTTTTAGATGACAACCAATGGAAAAATTTGGTATTCCTGTCTCCACTTTTATCCATACTCGCCCGCTTCTTTGATGCCATTCCTCCTCTTGTAGTTTGAGAATTTTCTCTTTTCTCATTACCAAGGTTAATATAGATTTTTGTTGATGGTAAGAGAAATAGCTAGGAGCTATTGGGTCCATTAGACTAACAATTTCACTTTCAATATCCAAATGTTCCTTATACTCCTTCCTACATTTCCTCAACCATTCCCTTACATTTGTTTTCATTCTCTTAAGTTTGAAATGAATCTGCTGTATAGGATTAGAAATATGTAATGGAATCGGTAGGGACCAATTCATGTTGACCAATTCTTGGAACTCAAGCTCATTTAACCAAACATGGTGAAATTTAAATGGAAACTGGATTAGTTCCTAATCGGCCTACCATTCTAGTATTATTTCTTCATGGTTTGATACCTTAGAGAAGAATTTCCAGGACTGTAAGTTCTTCATCATTTGGCACCATAACAAATTCACAAAAAATATATCAATTCTTTTTCCTATGCCCTCCTCTCCAATGTGCCCATTACGCCAAGTCGGTCAAAGAGGAAAGGGGACAATGTCTATAAGAGATTTATGGTCAAATAGCTCCTTGAAATAGTTCGCTAAGGGATCCATGATTGCTTTCTGACCGCATACTTCCTTCTCATCAGTAGTAAAACTTAAATCCCTGACAATTATAATTAGGCGAATATCAACTATGCTAGTTGAATCTACCTGCTCCCAAAAGGCCTTCCAATTATTGTATGGTGCATATATATATTCAAAATACAGAATCTATGGGTGATACGTATACCATATCCTAACAATAAAATCCCATCACATGACTAATAGGCCTAGGAATAATGTACAAAGGGATCCTATAATAATGCCATCCCCCTAAGTTTCCATTCACACTTATAACACATGCACATCATGAAGGGAAAATTTTGAGGAGAACATCTAAAGCATTCTCTTTCGATATCATTGTTTCTTGAAGAAGAAAAATAGACAGATTTTTTGATTTAATGTTTTGTTTTAGGAATCTTATTGTTTGGGAAGATTCCAACCCTCTAATGTTTAATGACATAATTCTCATTGGGAAGAGTTTGTCGCGGGAAACGGTTCTCTAAGGTCCCGGAGGGTAGTGAATACAGGGTAGTAGAAAGATGCATTTGAAGGAACAGGATCAATGTCCACCTATAGTGTATCTTCCAACACTTCCAAGAATCGAGAATTTAATTCATACTCCAACTCTTCGCTTGGTGTAATCTTCCTCTATTTTGTTATCCTTTTCCTTCTATTGCTAGGTTCAACTCTGTCCCTTCCCCTGTCATCTGCCAACTCCATGTTATGGAACAGATTTTTCCTTACTGTTATAGGTTCCAACTCAAGTCTCAGATCTTCTACAAGGGCTAATAATTCCATATCAGTCGAGATTGGAGATGAGGAATTTTCCTGCTCCATTTTGTTGCATATCAGAGATAGTAATGAGTGTCTACTGGCTTTCTTGGCCGATTTATCACTAGCAATGCCTTTCCTCTTTGTTGGAGTTTGAGTGGCCATATGTTTGGATTTTTCACTTACTTGATTTATTCCTTTGTTAGCATTTGACTCCAAATATACACCATGTGCCACCCCTGTCTCGCTTTCTGGATTTTTTTCCGCAATAGGGGAACCATTAGAAGCAAAATCTGTAGATATTTTAGGTATACTTTCTTGTATCCCGATGTTGTGTCGTCCAGTAGGCAGCCTCTATTTAGGATTGAGTTTCTCTGTTATCCCCCTCTTTCCTCTAAATCTGAAGGGGCAATTTGCCAACAAGTGACTAATTTGATGACATTCCAAACATCTAAAGGGTATTCCCTAGTAATCAACTTGTTGATGAATAGAGAAAGTAGCCCAATAGATGTCAATTGCCACTGGTAATCCACCTGCAAGGTTCACCTCCACCAGGAACCATGCTTCTTTCTTGTCAAGCAACCCCTTACACCCTTCATCTACATAATATAGTTTACCTATTTTGCTGGCAATTTCTTGAATCACCCCTTTGTCCATAGTTCTATAGGAAGGCCAGGTAGTTTGGCCCAAATTATTTTCCTCTTGGGAACCTCCATCACTGGATCGAACCCAACTTTCCAATTCTTAAAGAACCAGAAAACCTCTTCCTTTGACCCAGGGCAATGCAACGATCTTTGTTGCATCTTCTTCTTTGAGAAAATGAAATCTAAACCACCCATTTACCATAACACTAACTTTGGGTCTATATCCCAGAAGGGAAGACCAACTTTTTTGAATCCACTCCTTCATTTGAACCCCGTTCATCATGATGAACTCCCATCACCCTACCAACATCCTTTTTCTTAGACGGACCACATTTTCCCAGTAAAGGTCGACTCCTAATATTAATTTTTGAACTTCCTCCATTGCTTTGATAGGCTTCTTGCCCTTGTCTCTGCCTCTAGCATTCGGATAGTGAAAATTCTGTGGAGGGAGCTTTGAAGTTGTGTTCAAATTCTTAGAAAGGAGGATTCCTTTGTCCAATCTAGTTTTGGGTATTGTCTTTGAAATTTCCTTCCTAGTCTTTGTTAATGACTTCACAACATTCCCCTGTTTTGGCTTATACTTATGACCTCACATGGCTGAATCCTATTCGACTGCCACCGTAACTTCCATTAAGTTGTCCACATCAAAATCCATTTCATCAAATGGAAATTGGCTCTCCATTTAGTGTAAAGGTCTATTGATAGGCACAACTGATGTGGATTTATCCAGATTTGGTTGGTGGAGCTCCCTATAAATAATGTCTGATGGACGATCCTCTAATCTGATTCGATGCAGACGGACTCGACAGCATGATCAAGCCTGGGTATGGATGTCTTTCCTTGAACCGAGGAATGCCAATCTTTGTATAATATGAAATCATAGAGTTATCTCTTGGGTATGTTATATAGAGAATGAACAAAAAAATAACCAGATATTAGGTTCAACCCGACATCAGAATTAGATGGTCAAATCCTCCTTCAAAGGAATCTCATTGGGCCATTGATATGCCAAGCCATATTTCTCGGCAAGTGATTGGAACACCTAGAGGAATGGGAGTAGAAAGGTATATCCCAATTTGTTGGGCCCTCTAAGTCCACACCTACACCACTCTATGTCACCGTCTACAATCTTATTTTAATTTGTCGATTAGACCAAGGATCCCACCAAACTTCTGCAGTTATTGAATGCCACCTGTATAAAGATCCAGAGGGGACAAGCTCCAAGGAGTCAACCAGCTAGCTATCAATCACCCACGCCTTTGATTGAGTAAATATTTACTGAGGAGGACGGAATAATCTTATGGTCGATCCAACCAAGATGGGCTTCAGATTTGATTAGCCCCACGATCAGAGAGTAGGGGTACTTTCAGGCTGTATTTTAATTGTTATCATATTCCTCTATTGTCGATATCTATGAGCTTGTCTTCTCAGCATCAATTTGATATCTTTTGATGACGCTCTTTACTTGTGCCATAGTGAATGAAAATACACAACAAAAATTCAAATTTATCTACTCCACCAACCAATCTTTATTGCGTATGGAAGCCATGGAACCTGCAAACTTCACAGACTGGGTCTGGCAATGGGAACCTATGTTTCATCTGCAATCTAACAACGAAAAATTGGTTGTATAAAGCTTCCATATAATTCCACTTGTGATCTGTTATCAGAGATCTTAAATATCTGTTTTTAAGAACATATATCCTGAAGCCAACAACACCATATTTGACACCACCAAAAACTGCATTTGATCCACTTATCTGCAATTCTATATTTAAAATTGCCAGTACTTTGTTCTTCAATTTTCTCACCCTCCTGGTTTTCTTCTAAGAATTGTTTTAGTGTTTTAGTTGGTTGCATGTCTGACAATTCACATGTTCCATAAAATATTTGTCTAGAAGATTCATCTATGAGTGGAGCCAACTCTACCAATAACTCAAAAAAACAGTTGACAAGCTATAAGAAAAAAATAGTTCGACATGCTATTAGAGTTGGATACTCTCGCCGCGAGCTTAAATCTCAATGATTTCTCACCACTAGCTTAAATCTCAATGATTTTAGTGATTATATAAATATCTAGTCATTTTATACAAGATTATGATAGCAGCAATAACCAAAGCTGCCAGCCATATACATTCGACTATTTGATTGTTGTCCATCATAATCAGTTGGGGGACTTACCTTTCCAGTGGATTTAATTGGAAAATCTTTCAGCGCTTTAATCCTGCATGATATGCCCTTCAACTGTACTCAACATAACACTTAATAACTATGGTAATATGAACTGACACACTCTCAATGACTCCCTGTCTTACCAGAAATGGGACGATAGCCACCGTTCCCAGAAAAAAACGCACAAGAAACACAACGACACGGGAAACACCATTTTCTACGGTCGTTTTTGCTAACCTGTATTTTTCCAAAGCTCAGTTTGTTGTAATTTGTTCATTTAGAGTTTGTTCTCAGCTCTGTTTTTTTTCTCTTTAAATATATTTATTTAAAAAATTTAGGTACCAAATTCCCTTCCTGTGTGTTCATAGATTCCTGCAATATGGCATATGTTTACCAATTAGGTACCAAATGCACCAAATTTTAATAGAATCCACAGGGACAAGAATTTCTACGAGAGCTGTGCTAAATTTCAAACACTAGGATTCGACTGTCTTTGGGCCTTTGGATCCATTGCCATGCATCTCATCTAAGGATTTTTCTATCATATTCTGAATTCCCTCTACTTTTTTCTTAATGTCTTGGAGTTTGGAAAAGAGTTCTATAGATCTAACGTTTGGATATTATTTATGGATGTAAAGGTGTTTCTAGTTGTTTGCATCATTCACAAAGAAACCTAAAGAGTAGAGTTTCACTAATCTTGTCAAACTGAGAACTACTAGCACTCCTAATAGCAATTGAAGACCAGATACCACCTAGGTAGATTTCCCTTTTTGAAAACAAGTTAATCTCTGCATTAATTTTAAGTTAATCTCTGCATTAATATATATGCGTAAAACTCATAGCTTAAACATAATTCCATATATGGTTTAAGAAGTGTACATTCAATTGCATATTTTACTTATTGTTTCTCTCCGAATGGTATATTTTGGTCTGGGGTGACATATATATATATACAATTTTTTGAAATTTCCACACATAAACAATAATTAGCAAAAGGCATAAGAAACAATAATAAGCAGAAGACATATATTTAATGGTAAATTTGCTAAGCATCAGTGTGAGATAAACGATACTCAAATTATTTAGTTTTTTAATTAAATTTAGCTGTAAATCTAGTTGAAACTATATTGAAAATTGAAATTAAATCTGTGTTTTTCATATTTTTGTTTTTTTCTCTCTTCTCGTTTCTTGAATGAGAAACCTCCAAATTTCCATATATGGTTTAAGAAGTGTACATTCAATTGCATATTTTACTTATTGTTTCTCTCCGAATGGTATATTTTGGTCTGGGGTGACATATATATATATACAATTTTTTGAAATTTCCACACATAAACAATAATTAGCAAAAGGCATAAGAAACAATAATAAGCAGAAGACATATATTTAATGGTAAATTTGCTAAGCATCAGTGTGAGATAAACGATACTCAAATTATTTAGTTTTTTAATTAAATTTAGCTGTAAATCTAGTTGAAACTATATTGAAAATTGAAATTAAATCTGTGTTTTTCATATTTTTGTTTTTTTCTCTCTTCTCGTTTCTTGAATGAGAAACCTCCAAATTAGGTTTTTGGTACCATTGTCGTTCTCTTTTCGTTTCCCATTTCTAGTTTCCCATTTCTAGTTTCTGGTAACATAGATGACTCCTAGAATTGCAAGGGAGAGAGCAACTCCACCTTGGAATTCCTTTTGATCCCAAAACACTTGCAGGCCATGACAATTTGTGAAAGGATGGCAGATGCAGCTCGCAAGAGTCTCAACGTTGAATGTTGTGCAACATGATTTAAGATGTATGGACGCTAGATGCTACATCCGGAAGCTCTAATTGGTGCAATGATTACGTCCGGTATTGTATGATACGGTAAGAGTGAGCTTCTTTGTTTTGAACATTAACCATAGAGAAAAATCCAAGAGATTATGGAAGAAACTTGAATTTCTTTGGTAAATAGTGACATGTTACATGGGTGAATGGGTTGTTCAAACACTGATTTTCGTTGTAATCAATTTGGAGAATAAGTGAAATACAAGTGGGAGTAGTTGTACAATACTAGCACAATTACATTTATCAATGTGATTGATAAACCCGGATAGGCATATATAAAACATATAAACAATCATATTTTCCAATGTGGTTGATATACGGGCATAGACTTATATCAACCACATTAATAATTATTATTATTAACAACCAAATTATTTATATATATTATTATATAAATATTATAATAATAATATAAACTCCTAATATATATTAATATTTATATATATTATTATATAAATATTATAATAATAATATAAACTCCTAATATATATTAATTAATAATAAGAATGACTCATACAAATATATTATCATTATATTATTAAAATAATATAATAATATAAAATTACAAAAATAATAATAATGATATTATTATTATAATAATAAAATATAATAATAATAATATATGATTGTAATATTATATTATTATTATATTATTATAATAATATACAATTATAATTATTATTATAATAATAATATAATCAATATTATTATAATATATTAATATAATAATAACAATAAAGACCAATTATTTATGGTAATTAATAACTATACAAATAATAGCAACTATATTCCTATATATTTATATATTTATGATTATTATATGAATATTACTATAATAATATAAATTAATAATAATAATAATAATAATATTATTATTATTATTCTTAGGCTTTAGTATTTTTAATATTTATCTTAGGGTTTGTATACATTGGGTTTATAATATTAGTCCCTTTTGTTTATTATTACCTAAGGGTTTAATACTAAAATCCCAAGGGATTATGAATCAATGGGAATAATATTAAACAAAAAGGACTAATATTATAAACCCAAGGAACTAATAAACCCAACTCTTTAATATTATAAACCTAAGGAATTAGTGAACCCAATGGATAAATATTAAAAACCTAAGGGATCAAGAAGCACAAGGAATTGATATTACTGATGCAGGAGCATCTGACCCCCCTTAATCAAAAGAGGAATCCAAAGCAGAGAAGAGGACGACGTGGACCATCGGAGTTGAATAGGGGACAAATCTGTTTAAAACAGAGTAAATGATGGAATGGATAAAGTCTCTCAACACTTTATTAAATGTAATCTGCCACATATGTACACATATAGAGAGATTTAGGGGTTGTTAGAGGATTGATTAGATCCTTTCAGTGACATGATCCAATATTCCTATAAACGATGAACCTGCGTGTTCTATATATATCGTGAGATAGTGATAGATAGATATAGTGCAATTGTAAAAGATTTGTAAGCCGAGAGAGTGTTCACAATGTAGTCGAGAGGAAGCTTGTTTCTAAGGCTGAAATGCCTTAGGGTGTAACTCAATTCTGTGTATAATATAATACAAGCGTGTTTGTGGATTTCCGCGTATCTGTGTAATTATACTTTTCAAGTGATTCTGTATATATATGCATTGAGGACTTAAATCCCATTTGTAGAGTGTTGATTGACCATCGATCACTGTAGGATCGATGGCGATCCAATATTAAGTAAATACATCAATATATGAGTGTTCTGTGTGTTAACGGAGTATGGCAGAAAACCATGTTTATAATGCAGAGTCCATCAAAAGCAAGCAAATCAAGCTAAGGAAGAATAGATGAGAGAATGCACAAGAGCCATCGGATCTGTGAGATCAATGGTCCAGATCAAGTCTCATGGGGCAGAACCTTTATATCGCATCGGCGAAAATCCCTTGGGTGATATCGGAACCGGTCCTTAAAGAAATGCGATTGCGATTATGCGATGAAGTGACAACTGTCGGATCGAGAGTTAGAATTGATGGTTGTGATCTAATCACTTATCGCAAATCAGAGAGGTCAAGGGCTGGTGGACGGAGGACCGCCGATGTGTTGATATGCAATTTAGCGTTGACAGTCAGATCCAAAGGAATAATTGACGGCGAAGATCAGAGGTCGGAGAAGGCAGAGGTCAGAGAGAGCTATATAAAGGAGTGGAGGAGTAGACCCGCTGATATTTATATATGTGGGTGTAATCCTTTTGAAGTTCGGCCAAGTGTTTGGAGCAGAGTTTCTTGTGTTTCCCATGTATTCCTTTGTTTTGCGATAAAGTGTTATGGTCCCAATTTTTAAAGAAAAATCCGAATAAGTGTATGGTCCCAGTTTAAAGGCTTAGAGCCTCAAATACGCTTTTGATAGGGTTTGTGGGCCATAACCCACAGGCCTCAAGATCGAATATTGATATGAAAGGGGTTTTGGCCTTACCCCAAAATCGCTTTCATCAATTACAAACACAAGAGAAACATAAAGATGACCATGATTGATATTATAAACCAAAGTTAATAATAATCCCAAAGGATTAATGCTAAAACCCTAAGGGATTAGGAACCGAAGGAAATAATCTTAAACCCAAGGGACTAATATTATAACCCCAACATTGGTAAACCCTAATATAAATATTAGAAAGACTAAAATAAACATGGTTTATTTTCATGGTGAGAGAATCCTTGTCACAATGTGACATTCAACCATGTTTGGCCATGGTTGTTTATGATTGACAATGGTTTACAATGATCGATATTATAAACCTAAGGGAATAATAAACTCAAGGCATTGATATTATAAACTGCAAGGAATAATAAAACTAAGTGATTAATACGAAAACCCCAAGGGATTATGAATCCAAGGGAATAATGTTAAACCCATGGGACTAATATTATAAACCCAACATTGTTAAACCCAAATGTAAACACTACAAACATTAAAATAAACATGGTTTATTTTCATGGTGAATCAATCTTTTTCAAAATGGGCATTCAACCAAGGGACTAACATTATAAAAAACCAACATTGCTAAACCCAAATATAAATACTACATATACTAAAATAAACATAGTTTATTTTGATGGTGAGACAATTCTTGTCACAATGTGACATTCAACCATGGTTGACGATGTTTGGCTATGATTGAAAATGGTTTACCATGATTTATATTATCAACCAAAGGGAATAATAAACCCAAGGGATTGATATTATAAACCCAAATGAATAATAAACCCAAGGGATTAATACTAAAACCCAAGGGATTATGAACCCAAGGGAATAATATTAAACCCATGGGACTAATATTATAAACTTCACATCGAGTAAAGGAAAATATCAATACTACAAACACTAAAATAAACATAGTTTATTTTGATGGTGAGACAATCCTTGTCACAATGCGACATTCAAACATGGTTCACCATGTTTGGCTACGATTTATATTATAAACCTAAGGGAATAAAATAACCCAAATTTTGATATTATAAACCCAAATGAATAATAAACCGAAGGGAGTAGTACTAAAACCCCAAGGGATTATGAACCCAAGGGAACAATATTAAGCCCAAGGGACTTATATTATAAACCCAAAATTTGTAAACCCAAATATAAATATTACAAACACTAAAATATTTTATTTTCATGGTGAGACAATCTTTGTCAAAATGTGACATTCAAGCATGAGACTAATATTATAAACCCAACATTGGTAAACCCAATTATAAATACTACAAACACTAAAATAAACATGGTTTATTTTGATGGTGAGACCATTCTTGTCACAATGCGACATTCAACCAAGGTTGACCATGTTTGGCTATGATTAACAATGGTTTACAATGATTGATATTATAAACCGAAGGGAATAATAAACCCAAGGGATTGATATTATAAACCGAAATGAATAATAAACCCAAGGGATTATGAACCCAAGGGAATAATGTTAAACACAAGTGACTAATATTATAAACCCAACATTCGTAAAACCAAATATAAATATTACAATGTCTAAAATAAACATGATTTATTTTCATGGTGAGACAATCCTTGTCACAATGTGACATTCAACCACGGTTGACCATGTTCGATATTACAAACCTTGTTGGAATAATAAACCCAAGGGATTGATATTAAAACCCAAACGAACAATAAACCTAAGGGATTAATACTAAAACCCCAAGGGATTATGAACCCAATGGAATAATATTAAACCTGAGGGCCTAATATTATAGACCCAACAATCGTAAACCCAAATGTAAATATTACAAAGACCAAAATAAACATGATTTATTTTCATGGTGAGACAATATTTGTCAAAATGGGACATTCAACCATGGGACTAATATGGTAAACCCAAATATAAATATTACAAACACTAAAATAAACATGGTTTATTTTCATGGTGAGACAATCTTTGTCAAAATGCAACATTCAACCATGGGACTAATATTATAAACCCAAATTTGGTAAACCCAAATATAAATACTACAAACACTAAAATAAACATGATTTATTTTGATGGTGAGACAATCCTTGTCACAATGTGAGATTCAACCATGGTTGACCATGATTGATATTATAAACCTAAGGGAATAATAAACCCAAGGGATTATGAACCGAAGGGAATAATATTAAACCCATGAGACTAATATTATAAACCCAATATACTACAAACACTAAAATAAACATGGTTTATTTTGATGGTGAGACAATCCTTGTCACAATGCAACATTTAAACATGGTTGACCATGGTTGGCTATGATTGACAATGGTTGACCATGATTGATATTATAAACCTAAGGGAATAGTAAACCCAACTTATTTACATTATAAACCAAATGAATAATAAACCAAAGGGATTAATACTAAAATCCCAAGGGATTATGAACCCAAGGGAATAATAGTAAGCCCAAGGGATTAATACTAAAACCCCAAGGGATTATGAACACAAGGGAATAATATTAAGCCCAAGGGACTAATATTATAAACCCAACATTTGTAACCAAATATAAATATTACAAAGACTGAAATAGAAATGATTTATTCATGGTGAGACAATCCTTGTGACAATGTGACATTCAACCATGGTTGAGCATGATTGATATTATAAACATGAGGTAATAATAAACCCAAGGGATTGATATTATAAACCCAAATGAATAATAAACCCAAGGGATTAATACTAAAACCCCAAGGAATTATGAACCCAGGGGAATAATATTAAACCAAGGGACTAATATTATAAACCCAACATTCGTAAACCCAAATATAAATATTACAAACACTAAAATAAACATCATTTATTTTCATGGTGAGACAATCCTTGTGACAATGTGACATTCAAGCATGGTTGACCATGTTTGGCTATGACTGCCAACGGTTTACCATGATCGATATTATAAACCTAAGGGATCTATATTAAACCCTAGGATTAATATTATAATCTCTATCAATAATATTATACCCTAGGAATATGAACCCTTATATTAATAAACCCATAAGAATGATATTATAAACCCAAGGGATCAGTAAACCCAAGAGATTAGTATTATAAACTTAGGGGATTAATATTATAAGCCATAATATTACAAATTATAAATCCAAGATATTAATATTAAACTTAAAATAAATCCAAGAGATTGATATTAATATTAAACCCGAGATATTAATATTCTAAACCAAGGGATTCATAAACCCAAGGAATTTGTATTATACACCCAAGAGATTTAAATTAAACCCTAGGATTAATATTATAAACCTTATGAATAATATTATACCCTAGGAATATGAAACCTTAGATTAATAAACCCAAGGGATTGATATCATAAATGCAAGGGACTAATAAACCCATGGGATTACAAACGCGTAGGAATAATATTAAACATAAGGAATTAATATTATAAACCCAAGGAATTTAAATATTATAAAACTTAGGATTAACATTATAAACCTATCTCATTAATAAACCCAAGAGATTAATATTAAAAACCCAAGGGATTTTAAACCCAAGGGAATAACATTAAACCTTAGGATTAATAGGGGTTAACGAGCCATGGATTAATTTTAAACCTAAGGATTAATATTAAATCCTTTCTCACAATGCGACGTTGGACCATGGTTGAACATGATTGATTTTCATATTGAGACAATATTTGTCATAATGTGATGTTGGACCATGGTAGACCATTAATAAAACCGCATATACAACCATTGTTAAATGTGGTTTAAAATGGTTGACCATGGTTGATTTTCATATTGAGACAATATTTCTCAAATCTTGTGATGTTGGACCATGGATATGAATTTCCATGGTTGATGATGGTTGAAAATTATTTATTTTTATATTGATACATTCTTTGTCACAATGTGATGTTGGACAAAGAGACCTATTTGATTAATAAACCCGAGCGATTAATATGAAAAACCCAAGGGAATAACATTAAACCTTATGATTAATATTAAATCCTAAGAACATAAACCCTAATATTAATAAACCCAAGCCCGGATGCGGGTGTTAGATAGGATGGGACAGGCGTGGACGGAAGGCCACATGCCAGCCACAGGCCATCACGTGGCAGACGTCGAAGGCGCAGGTAAGGCAAGCAGCTGGTATAAGGTGACGCTGCAGAGCACAGTTAATGCCCTGCACGGCAATTCGGCTCAAGCGGAGGTTGCAGTTATGGCGGGTGAGCTCCAAGGCAAGGCAGTTGAGGTTAT
Source organism: Pinus tabuliformis (assembly GCA_031772625.1). Lineage (NCBI taxonomy): Eukaryota > Viridiplantae > Streptophyta > Pinopsida > Pinales > Pinaceae > Pinus > Pinus tabuliformis. Next base: position 749,353,200 of record CM062808.1, read on the forward strand.
AAACAATGTTGCAGCGTATGGTCAGGGAATGTTGGTGGCTCCTCCTTCAAGCAGGTCTTTGCAATTCCGGTTGCCCTGCCTCTCCGTCTCCGCCAGGATATCCTCTCTATCTGTCTGGCTCATTCCGCAGTCAGTTCCGGCAGCTGGTTGTTTGGATTATTCCATGGTCTGTTGGAATTTCCTCCCCTTGACCCCTGTGAGCATGGTGAGACCTTGACAACGTCTGCTTAGACGTCGAGGCACATCCAGAGGAGGAACCTCTCGCAGTCACGAGGCGGATAATTTTGTCCATTGCTGTCATTGCAATAACTTATGCTCCACTGGAGCTAATCCCCTTCACTCCAGTCAATTCATGGATGCGGGTGCATCGAGCTCAGCTGCCTTGCCTGCCTTCGGCTCTGCTATCTTCAATTTTAGCAGTTCCATGAATAACCCGCAGATTAGTGCGCATGTCTCGGTCCTGTTCATTGAAAATTCCCAGGAAGACAATGATTCCCTGGATGAACATGGGCAGAGGAAGACTGATAGCAAGATGCACGAAGCAAAGGTTCCTGAAGCTAATCCGGAGAAGGAGGTTAAAGATCCTGCCTCAGACCTGGAAAATGCATCGAAAAGCAGGCTCGATCAGAGGGAGGGGACCGGCGAAGCGGAAGACACTTTTCCCACTGCTGCTGAAAGGGAAGCTTACGGTTGGTGCCGGGTAGAGGAGGTGCAAATGGACGATTAATGACGCCCGAGCTCAAGGTTCTTTTGGCTCTTCTGTCTGGTCTTCTGGTCTCTTTTGCTGTCTGTTTTGGCTTAGTTCTGGCATCAATGCTCTGTGTTTATGTTTCTGAAACTTCGTTAATGGGATGGGTACTGTTAGTCTCCCCTGCGTGGGATAATCCGGATTTCTGGTTGGTGCCCCTGCGTGGGCTAGCTCTTTTGGATGGTCTCGCTTCTATGTTTGACGCCCCTGCGTGGGCTAGTTTTCTGATTGGCCTCAACTGCTCATGGATGATATTCCCAGAGCCTGGTTCTCTCTGTTTTATCATGTTGTAATTTTTGCCTTCTGTACATAATATATTAGCATAGTTTTTACCGAGAAAAAAAAAATATTAATAAACCCAAGGGATTAATATTATAAATGAAGGGGATTATAAACTAAAGAGATTAATATTAAACCCTAAGATTAATGTTATAAACCATAGGTTTAATATTAAACCCTAGGAATACAAACCCTATGATTAATATTAAAACCCTAGGATCAATATTATAAACCAAAGCGATTACTAAAAGCATTGGACTAATATTAAAAACCCAAGGGATTATAAACTAAAGGGAATAACATTAGACCCAACGATTAATATTAAACCCTAAGATTAATATTATAAACCTTAGGATTAATATTATAAAACCTTAGGATTAATATTATAAGCCTTAGGATTAATATTATAAACCCAAGGAATTTATATTATAAAACCAATAGATTATAAACCTAAGGTATCTATATTAAACCTTAGGATTAATATTATAAACCCTATAAATAATATTATACCCTAGGAATATGGACCCTCAGATTAATAAACCCAAGGGACATTAGACCATGGTTGACAATGGTTGATGATGGTGATTTTGATATTGAGACAATATTTGTGCCAATGTGACATTGGACCATCATTGAACATGATTGACCATGGTTGACCATGATTGAGCATGATTTTGAGAGAATCTTTGTCACAATTCGACATTTGACCATGGTTGACCATGATTGAAGATGGTTGACCATGGTTTATTTTCATATTGACATAATCTTTGTTATAATGTGACATTGGACCATGTTTCACCATGAATGACCATGGTTGACGATGATTGACAGTGGTTTAACACGGTTGATTTCATATTGAGACAATTTTTGTCACAATGTAACATTGAAACATGGTCGACCATGGTTGACCATGATTATAAACCCAAGGGATTTATATTGAACCTTAGAATTAATATTATAAACCCTATTAATAATAATATACCATAGGAATATGGACCCTTAGATTAATAAATCGAAAGGATTAATATTATAAACCTAAGGGACTAATAAATACAATGGATTAATACTAAAAACCCAAGGGATTATAACCCAGGGAATAATATTAAACCCAAGGGTTTAATATTATAAACCCAAGGTATATAAACCCTAAGATAAATATTAAAAACCCTAAAATAAACATGGTTGACTATCGTTGACAATGGTTGATTTTCATATTGACACAATCTTTGTCAATGTGATGTTGGACCATGATTGAACATGATTGATTTTCATATTGAGAAAATATTTGTCGCAATGTGATGTTGGACCATGGATGACCATGGTTGATTTTCATATTGAGACAATCTTTGTCCCAATGTGACATTGTACCATGTTTGACCATGGATGACCATGGTTTTCATAATGTGACATTTGACCAAGAGACCATCTTCGTCACATGTGACCATGATTATTGACCATGGTTGACCATGATTAAGAATGGTTGATTTTCACATTGAGACATCTTTGTGACAATGGGACATTGGACCATGGTTGATTTTCATATTGAACATGGTTGACCACGATTGACCATGATTGATTTTCATTTGAGACAATATTTGTCACAATGCGGCATTTGACCGTGGTAGACCATGATTGAAGATGGTTGACATGGCTGATTTTCATATTGACACAATAATTCTTATAATGTGATGTTGGACCATGTTTGACCATGAATGGCCATGATTGACGATGATTGACCATGGTTGATTATCATATTGAGACAATCTTTATCACAATCTGACATTGGACAAAGAGACAATCTTCGTCACAATGTGAACATGATTATTGACCATGGTTGATTTTCACATTGAGACAGTCTTCATCAAAATGCGACGTTGAAACATGGTTGACCATGGTTGATTTTCATGTTGAGACAGTTCTTTCACAATGTGATGTTGGACTATGGTTGACCATGATTGATTTTCATATTGACCATGGTTGACCATGATTGACCATGGTTGAGCGTAATTGACCATGATTGATTTTTATATACAATCTATGTGACAATGCGACGTTTGAATAAATATTATAAACCCTAAAATAAACATGGTTGTCCATCATTGACCATGGTTGATTTTCATATTCACATAATCTTTGTCACAATGCGACGTTGGACCATGGTTGGCCATGATTGATTTTCATATTGAGACAATATTTGTCACAATGCGACGTAGGACCATGGTTGATTTTCATATAGAGACAATCTTTGTCACAATGCAACATTGGACCATGGTTGACCATGAATGACCATGGTTTTCATAATGTGACATTGGAGCAAAAGACAATGTTCATGACAATGTCACCATGATTATTGACCATGGTTGACCATGATAATATTATTTAATGTTATTAATATTAATAATTAACGTTAAAATTAATATTTATAAATATTAATAATATTAAAAGTAATATTAATATTTGTATTCATATCAATTAATATTAATATTAATATTTATACATAAATGAGAGTACCTTTCGAATTAATCACATTATTAGGATTTGGTCGACATTTCGAACCAACTAATGTGGTTCATCCATATTAGATGTGGTTCATCCACATTAGTTGGTTCAAAATGTTGACCAAATCCTAATAATGTGATTAATCTGAAAGGCACTCTCATTTACAATATGGATCACAAAAGCCTAATATCTAACATTTATAAATAATATTAAAACTTAATATTAAAATTTTATTAATATTTAATGTTATTAATGTTGATGGTATATTATATTAATTAATTAATTAATATAATATCAATAATATTAATAAATTAAAATAATAATAATAGATAATATTGTAAATTAAAAAAATTTAATATTATTTTTAATATTAAATGTTGATGATATTATTTATAATAATAATGTTAATGTCATTAATAATTTTAATATTTTTCAGAACAATTAATAATTTTAATATTGTTAATTAAATGTTATGAATATAAATAATTATAAATTATAAATATTAATAACTAATATTAAAATTAACATTTATAAATATTAATAATATTAAAAGTAATATTAATGTTGGTATTCATATTAATTAATATTAATATTAATTTTGTCCATAGTTTTTGGATAGATGGTAATAAGATGCTCTATGAAGGCACTCCTTGATGTGAAGTCATTGGTTCAATTTCATGCCCGGATTGAGGTGATATATGAGACATGATGAAGATGTAGTCCTACCAAGCTTAAATTTTATTAATATTAATATTAATATTAAAATTCAAATTCAAATAGCTTAAAAGGCAAATTTATATTATATATTATAACCTATAATGAATTTTCAAATGAAACCTACCTAAGTTATATATTATAACTTAAAACCACTATTAAAAGTTAAACAATATTATATCTTCAAAGGTAAAACTACTATCATAACTTTTTGCTCATTTGTGAGAAATCAAAACTATGTTAATATTGGTTAAATGAATATAGTAAGTTTTTTCTTTTCATTCCAAAGAAATCAAAACCATATTAATATTGGTAAAAGGTAAAACTATTATCACCATTTTAAAATTGGTTTTAAAACCATGTTAACCACATGATTAATTAATGTAAATTTATAATCCAACACTAATTATACAAATAAAGTTTTTTAATTACAAAAATAATTTTATTAAAAAATAGTGGTAAAACCAATATTATTTAATAGAGCATCCTTTAAGACTAACAATTGATAAATTCAAAAATTTCAATTAAAAAAGAAATGACAAATACCGACTAATAAAATTCCAATACATACCAATTTATTTTTTTAAATTCTAGAATGTTTTTAATAATTAATATTAATATGAGGCAGGCGGAAGACTCTGCAATGTCGATCACAGCGGCGGCTTCGCAACATCATCAATTGCTTCCTTCCCTCAGCAATTGCTCGAATGTATCGGTCCCAACCTTGCTGAAGTCCTCGTCTGTGTTTTATGGCAAACCCAGAGGTTTCAGGTTCGATTCTCTGCGATGTCAATCCTCGGCATCCACAGATGTTTCGAAGAACCTATCGACGCAGGCGGGGAAAGGATTCCTGGAGCTGAATGCCATTGAGCGCAATGTGGTTTGTCTGGGCTTGCCGAGCAAGGGCCAAATGTCCACCGATACGCTGGATCTACTCAAGGCTCTGAGGGTTTCCATAGCATCGACAAGAAAAATGGAAGGCGGTGGTTTCGTTCGGCGCACTGTGGACGACGTTTTTAAAGATTTCAAAGCAAGTTGAGCTGGCTTGATCAAAGCCCTCACTACGGCGCCTTCCACAATGGCGGGTCTGACACCCCGGATGGAAAATCGCCATGACAGATCTGCTCTCGGAAGCACAAGAAGCCCTGGCACTGGATCTAGGCACTTCATTGACTCTTTTCAGATCCAAATTTCTCATCCTACAGGCAGAACCATCCTGCAATGGGTTAGTTCTTCAGATCTGGTGCTGGATCTCAAACTGGATCTAGAACAGCGGATTGGGATCCCTTCAAGCCTTCAGAGACTTCTCTTTCAAGGTAAACAACTTGAAGACCTTCTTCCCCTCTCTTCTTACAACATTACTAGGAACAACTCTTTGGTGGTAACCCTTCGTCTGAGAGGAGGTGCAGTGGGACAGTCATCCTCTGCTCGTCCCTTCTCATACAAAGATGCAGTACACTCTGAGAACCCAAAATCCCCGGAGGCCCTTAAACCTAAGCCCTTTTTGGTTGATAAGATAGAAGAAGTTCCCTCTATTGAACTCAACCATGAAGAGCTTGCAACCCAACTTCAAGAATATGCAGAAAGAGCCATCATTTGCAGATTTAACGGACTGTGGCCGCGATCTCAGGATCTCTATGCATGGATCCATGCAAACTGGACTCATCATTGTAAGATCAATTTCTGTTCAAAAGGTTACTTCATTGTTCTATTTGATAATAGTAAGCATTATGAAAAGGCCTTAGAAGAAGGCCCTTGGTTCATGGGAAATGTGGGGCTCTTCTTGACTCCTTGGTTCCCAGATTTTGATCCAGCAACTACAGTCATTACCAGGACACCTGTATGGATCAGGCTTCCAAACTTACCTGCCCACCTATGGCATACTCGTGTTTATAGAGCTATAGGCAACACCTTGGGCAGCTTCATGATGGGAGATGGCTGGCGAGAAACCAAAGGTCTCTACTCATATGCCAGAATATGTGTGGAGTTAGATTTGAGCAAAGGACTTCCAGACCAAATCAATCTCAAAATAAATGACTTTGTTTGGTCCCATACACTGGATTACGAAAATATTGCATTTCGTTGCCATCATTGCCACCAATCAGGGCATTTGCAGAACGCCTGCCCATCTCGCTCGGCAAAAAAGAATAAGGATAACCTCTCCAAGCCCAAGTCCAAACGATGGGCTCCTTGCTCTCCACCTCCAGTCGTGGACTCTGATTCCTCCAGCTCTGAAGATGAAGGTAGCAATGTGGAAATGGATCAAGCCCCTCATTCTGTGGTCCCTTACACCATTGGTCCGGCGCAGTCCTTCGATACAGCCACCACTCAAAAACGCGTCCATTTGACCTCCTCCTCTAATTCAGAAAAGGAGGGCTCCCCTGTGGAGAACCCCAATCTTCAAGTTGCTATTGCTCATTCACCATACGACGGTTGGGTCGAAATAAAAAAAACGAAAGGGAAAAAGCTTCGTGTTGGGGCTTCTACCCATTCTGGGTAGAAGTCAGTGTTTTATTGCTTCCAGCCATATGTTGTAGCTTCTTGCTTGTTTTACTGCTTCTCCGGCACCAAGGTTGACAGTCCCATCATTTCCGGTTGTCGGTTTTCTGTCTCTCTTGAATGTATCTCTTTGTACCATATTTTTTATTAATAGATTTAGTCCAATTCAGAAAAAAACATAATAATTAATATTAATATGATATAATAATTGATAGTGATATTAATATTAATATTAATATTAATATTAACAATAACAAAATTTAATATTAAAATATTACCATAATGATATTATTAATGATTAGTTCAATATAAACATTAAACCTATAAAACCTAATATATATTAAAGTTAAACTTCATATAAATTTTAATGTTATTATTAAATTTTAAAATTGGTTTTAAAACCATGTTAACCACATGATTAATTAATGTAAATTTACAATCCAACACTAATTATACAAATAAAGTTTTTAATTACAAAAATAATTTTATTAAAAAATAGTGGTAAAACCAATATTATTTAATAGAGTGGCTTTTAAGATTAACAATTGATAATTTCAAAAATTCCAATTAAAAAAAAATGACAAACACCAACTAATAAAATTCCAATACATACCAATTTTTTTTTTTAAGAATGTTTTTAATAATTAATATTAATATGATATAATAATTGATAGTGATATTAATATTAACAATAACAAAATTAAATATTAAAATATTACCATAATGATATTATTAATGATTAGTTCAATATAAACATTAAACCTATAAAACCTAATATATATTAAAGTTAAACCTCATATAAATTTTAATGTTATTATTAAACTTTACATAAACTTTAATATAAATGTAATAATATTAAATCTGAAATATAATGTTTAAAATTTAACATAAAATTTAATATTATTATAAATCTTAAAATAAACTTAAAATGTAATGGGAAAACCTAAAAACAGCTCTTAAAACCTTAATCAACCTAAAAACTAATATTAAAATTAATAACATTTTAACAAAAAAATGTTAAAGTTTAGGTATTAATAGAAAGTTTAGGTTTTAATGTTGATGTTAATAGTGGTTTTTTGATGCAACCATATGGCTGCCACACCCTAAACACCCTATCGGGACTCTTAACCCTCATCAAACTTTTGTTACTTTAGCCATAATCCCTTACTTTAACAATTATCAGTCGTGGGTCTATGGTTTACACCCTCAAAATCTTATCGGAAGCATTCTTCAAATGCGTTAGGCTTTAAAAACCCAGGACCATACCTTTTTACCGAAATACACAGAAACACGGGAAAACCAAAGAAAACCTCACTCCGAATGCTTTATCTGGATCTCAAATTTTATACATCCGCGACCATAATTATCGGCGGATCTGTCTTTTGGTCCATCGCCTTTCTGCTGTCATTCTATATCTCCAATCTCTGATTGGCTGATCTCTGCTGTCCAATTCTTCTCCGATCTAATGGTCAACATTCACTCCAAACATTTAAACTGACATGTCAATCCTCCACCATCGATCTGCGCGTAGTGGATCCGATGGTCCACATCTATTTCGGGCGGACAAGTAACATGGGAATTAACCACTTGATAAAGCACTTTCCCTATTCAACCTCATGCTACATGTTGAATGTTTAATGGGATCGGGTGACGGCCCTTCAATACAGAGTACGACTTTTCGCTCGCCCGAAAACCACTTCCACTGTTGCGAAACCACTTTTGTGATCCAACAGTTGTAATTTATTCACGATCCAATGGCCACGATTGAATCACACAACCGCAAGTCCACTTGCCAGGCTCCTTCTGCTTCAATGCACCAATCAGATCATTCTTATGGACCCGATAAGGGTATAGGTTCCCGTCGATCAAATTTCAAGTCCAGATTTTGGATCCGACTGTGTTTTGCACCAAATCTTAGTGTAAATTGGATTTACGCTCGTGGGACCGAAACAATGCAAACAAGCTTTGTCGACCCGATAAGGGTGATCTGACGATTAGGATTAAATCAACACCAAAACAATGATATTTAAAAACGCCTTGAACTTCTATTAATCCTGTGATTTAGACGTCAAGCATAAAAAAACAAAGGAATAAACACTTGCCCGAATACAAAGGAATTAGGAGCCCAACGAGGGTTTCTGCAAGCTCGATAGTTGATCACACACAAAATATCATTCATTCACAATAAAAATAATTACAGAGTCTCGCCTTGGCTCGATTACACAAATAAAAGACCTCTGTTTCAAATACAATCCAAGCACTATTCTTGCTCTCACTCCACTCAATCCTCTCCTGAATCCTTTCTCTCTAGCTTGATTCTTCAAATTAGTGGCTTCTGTTCCTAATCTGCCCGTAGGCTTACAAGTCCATTGTGAATCCTATCTCTCTGTCTCTTTCAGAAAAGAAGGAAAATACATATATGTTCTACCTAACCATCTCCTTCCACAAATGAAGGAATTCACAATATATTTAGAAATCAAATCCTACCCTAACTAATCATTCTAAATACTTGGCTTGATCTCCACGCAGGGAGGATCTCTTCTATAGTCTTACTGCTGTAGTCCTGTGCCCAACATTGCCATTCATTCAACTGCTGCAACTTTCATACCTTTTGTATCACAAATCTTAATAAGCAAGACATCCTTGATTTGATACCAAAAATGATGCAACGATATCACTGCCACACCATAAACACCCTATCAGGACTCTTAACCCTCATCAAACTTTTGTTACCTTAGCCATAATCCCTTACTTTAACAATTATCAGTCGTGGGTCTATGGTTTACACCCTCAAAATCTTATCGGAAGCGTTCTTCAAATGCGTTAGGCTTTAAAAACTTGGGACCATACCTTTTTACCGAAATACACATAAACACGGGAAAACCAAAGAAAACCCCACTCCAAATGCTTTATCTGGATCTCAAATTTTATACATCTGCGACCATAATTATCGGCGGATCCATCTTTTGGTCCATCGCCTTTCTGCTATCATTCTATATCTCCAATCTCTGATCGGCTGATCTCCGTTGTCCAATTCTTCTCCGATCTAACGATCAACATTCACTCCAAACATTTAAACTGACACGTCAATCCTCCACTGTCGATTTGCGTGTAGTGGATTCAATTGTCCACATCTATTTCGGGCGGACAAGTAACACGGGAATTAACCACTCGATAAAGCGGTTTCCATATTCAACCTCATGCTACATGTTGAACGTTTAATGGGATCAGGTGACTGCCCTTCAATACAGCTTATGGCCTTTCGCTCGCCCGAAAACCACTTCCACTGTTGCGAAACCACTTTCACGATCCAACGATTGTAATTTATTCACGATCCAATAGCCACAATTGAATCACACAATTGCAAGTCCACTTGCCAGGCTCTGTCCGCTTCAATGCACCAATCTGATCATTCTTATGGACCAGATAAGGGTATAGGTTCCCGTCGATAAAATTTCAAGTTCGGATTTCAGATCCAACTGTGTTTTGCACTAAACCTTAGTGTAAATTGGATTTACGCCCGTGGGACCAAAACTATGCAAACAAGCTTTGCCGACTCAATAAGGGTGATTCGACGGTTAGGATTTAATTGGCACCATAACAATGATATTTAAAAAGGCCTCGAACTTCTATTAATCCTGCGATTTAGGCATGAAGCATAAAAAAAAACAAAGGAATAAACACTTGCCCAAATATAAAAGAAATAGGAGCCCAACAAGGGTTTTCACAAGCTCAATAGTTGATCACACACAAAATATCATTCATTCACAATAAAAATAATTACAGAGTCTTGCCTTGGCCTAATTACACAAATAAAAGACCTTTGTTTCAAATACAATCCAAACACTATTCTTGCTCTCGCTCCACTCAATCCTCTCCTGAATCCTTTCTCTCTAGCCTGATTCTTCAAATTAGTGGCCTTTGTTCCTAATCTGCCCATAGGCTTACAACTCCATTGTGAATCCTATCTCTCTGTCTCTTTCAGAAAAGAAGGAAAATACATATATGTTCTATCTAACCATCTCCTTCCACAAATGAAGGAATTCACAATATATTTAGAAATCAAATCCTACCCTAACTAATCATTCTAACTACTTGGCTTGATCTCCACGTAGGGAGGATCACTTGCCACTTATTCCCAATTCTATTCAGAATTAGGCAACAATTAACTACTTACATACTTTGTAATTAATAAAATTAAACAACCAATTCTTCTTCCAAACTTTCATTAGCCACAACATGTTACCACACCATCACATTGTTGGCTAGGCCTAGATGATCCTGCATCATTTTTATACTTGGAAATAAAACGATAATTATATTATTGAGCGATTTTCATTATACGCTATTTTTTTTAAATAACCTATATTATTGGAATGTGGATTATGGGGTAATTATTCAAAATCAGAAAAATTACATATAATTTATAAAATTAGTTTGAAAATAAGTTTAAAACATTTATCTGTTAACATTCAATACTTCTATGATATCTATTAACATTCAATACTACTATTATATATAAATAGATGAATGGAAAATGTGGATTATATAAAATACTTATATTTATATGCAGTAATTATTTAAAATAAGAAAAATTACAATATAAACTTTAAAATTAGTTTAAATATAACTTTAAAATATTTATTTATTAACATTCAATACTACTATGATATCTGGATAAATAGATGATTGGAAACTTGTGTGTCTAAAATCTTAATTCATAAAAAAAAACATTTAAACAATTTATAAAAGAAATTCTCTATGAATTAAAATTAATATGTTTTGAGATAAAACCAATTTATTTATCACTGTAAATTTACAAACCAACACTAATTATATAAACAAAGTCTTTTCATTACACGAATGGATTTCCTGCAGATGCATAAGGCCCCTACATATGCCAAAAACAAGACAAAAATATTTAATACAATCAAAAGTTTTGGAACAACTACTTTATCAACAACATCCCATAACAAACATATGTCTCTAGTTGAAGGTTCCAGTCCATGACAAATTCAACAGTAACCTTATTTCCAGACAATATCATCACTAAAAAGGAATAGAAGTTTCCCTAACGCACAACAATGTCAACAATAACCAATTGACATTGAACTATTTTTTTTCTTTTCTAAGTAAGTCTAAAATCTATTACTTTAACAAAATAATACAAGGAGGCTCTGGCCTCTACAGTTCCTAGCCAGAGTTCATGGCATATTGCAGTACAAACAAAATGAGGACTACCCAAAGATGGGAAACCAGTGCAAACCATAACAAGTTTGCTGGCCTCACAAGGGAAACAAGTATATAAGCATATGACAATGTTTGCATGAAAGTGTTTTCAAAATTAACTATTCTCTTTTAAAAATCAAAATGAACCCGGGAACCTGGAACCATATGACGCGTGGAACTTGATGACGCATGGAGCCTAGAGCCTGATGACACGTGTAGTGCTAATTGTCATTTGCTATGGTTGGTTGCTCTTCGACGATGAAACATCTGTATTCATCGATGTCCTCCTCATCTTCCTGCATTCGACCCATGTCTTCCTGCATTTGACGTGCCTAAATATGCTCTGCGGTGGAAGGCTCGCCTTGAGCTGTATCTGCCTCGCCTTGTGTAGTATCCTTGTTCTTCGTCGCTTGAGTGGGAGGACCTCCATCACTAGAGGGCTCCTCCTGAAATAGAATTGTGATGGTCACCCTGATAATGGGTCGATTCAGAGTGCTTTGGTAGGTGAATTGGGCTGAATGAGGAGTTGGTTGTGAACTGGAAGGGGAAGCTGAGGCAGAAGGATGGGAATGTGGGGACAGGGGATGAACAGCTTGAGTGCGGCCTCTGCGGCTTCTGCCACTACGCATATCAGGATATTGGCCTGAGATGGGAGTTGATGAAGGGGAAGAAGAATCAGAGACCAGGGAAGGCGAGGAGCATTGCAGTCTCCCTCTATTGCTGCCTCTTCGGTTGCACATTCTCTGGCGCAGTCTCGGCATGATGCCTCGGGGAGGAGGGGCTTGCCTGAATGAGGTCTGCTCTGTGCAGAGATTGGGGGCGGAAGGCTCAGTGGGCTCGGAGGCAAGAATGAAATTGCAGAGCAGGCTGTGAGAGTGATGGATGCTCATTCCAAAATCAATGCAGCACAAGAGATTGCAATGCCTGCCTGTTGCAGTGCATATGCTAGGCTTCACAGCATCCAGAGGGCAATTGTAGTTCAAAGGTAGAGGAGCTAAAATAGAGGAGGTGGGCAGATTATTACCTGAGGCCTCCATGGTGCAGAGCCGAGGTGGGACAACACTATTGAATTGGTTTGAGTGCCACATTGAATGGCAATTACGTTGGTTGTAAGACAGATTAACTGCTATCTGTGCGAGCTTACGGGTGGCTTTGTGGTGGTGCCACTTGCCTACCCATCCCTCTGCCATCTTGTCAATCATTGTATACATCTGCATCTGGGAGTTTTTCTTCTTTGTGCACCAGGTCAGTGCATTCCTGTAATTGAGTGCTATCATTAAGGATATTGAATGATCCTGATCTAAGTGTTTGATCGTGATCTACCCCTATATTTGCCAGTATATCAGCTATCTTGTTTCCTTCTCTTTTGATATGATTAAAGGTGATAGCTCTTCTGTTTTTTAATCCTTGCTCTATGAGTTCTAATCTAGCCGCCAGTCTCCAGCTAGTCGCCACTTTAGTAGCTGGGGTTCCTTGTTGAATTTGTATAGCCCTATTGATGAGGATTTGGGAATCCCCTTTGATTATGATAGGTTGAAAATTGTGTTGGTTAGCTAAACATAGTCCCTACCAGAGTCCTTCCAATTCTGCTGAGTTATTTGTATCCCAGCCAATTGTTCCATAATATAATAAAAGAGGGGTGGCTTCATGATTTCTAAAGATACCTCCATGACCAGCCTTGCCCAGATTGCCTTTTGAGGTCCCACCAAAGTTTAGTTGATTACTCCTGCTGGTGGGAGAACCCATTGAGTGGGAGGCCTGGAAATGATGGTAGAAATGTTGTGATCATCTAGAACCTGTGAGATCCGGATATTCCAATTCTCCCAAATGCTCTGTTCCTGTGCCTCAGTGGGAAAATCATCTGCCTACCATTTCTTGAGAGCCAAGGTTTCTTGAATATTCTGGCAGAAATTGTTCCAAATGGTGTCCAGGGGAGTGCATTGGTTCTTAAAGATTCGCTTATTTCATTCCTTCCAGATTGTCCAAAGAAGCAGACCTGGAAGGATCTGCCATAGGGAATTGAGTATTTTGCTATTATAGGGAGCGGATGCCCATTTACTGATGGTGCTTATGATGTCCCCTGAAATTCTGCAAGCTCTTTGGCATCTGAAGCTGAGTTTTTCCCATAATTTGTTTGCTAAGTTACATGAATCCATGAGGTGCTGTATGGTTTCGCTTTGTTGCTTGCAATTGGGGTAATATGAGGGTCCTTGGAATCCTCTTTTGATGAGATTGTCCCAGGTGAGAATTCTTTTATGGCAAAGTAGCCATATGAAAGTAGATACTTTGGGCCAAATTCTCGGGGTCCATATGCGTTCCCAAACTGGGTTTACTGAGGCCTGAGCTTGAATCATCAATCCATATGCCTCTTTTGTAGAGAACATTCCCTTCGAAGTGTATCCCCATCTTAAAATGTCTTTTTTTCCTGAATATCTGATTTTCCCATTGTTTAGCTCTGCATGCATTTCTTTGTAGTAATCCGCCGTTTCTTGAGGAATAATCTGCTCGGCATTTTTCCATTGTTTGTAGCCCTGATTATTATGTTGAGACCAGTGTTGAGATACTTTTTCATTCTGATGAATAAAATTTTCCTCATGATTTTGGGGAGGGATAGCGTTAGCGTCCCACCCAAACCCCCTTATTTATGTAATAGGATCGAGTCATAGTTATAGTTAAGTAAAGAGTCAATAAAGCCCATATTAATAATTATAAGTGGTTAACCCACATTTAATGATGGGACCACAGTTAGTTGCAAATGGGCCATGGTATTAGATAGATGGTATTAATAAGAACCATGGTATTACCCCATGGTATTGCATGTATGAATCTGTTGATGCCCCGAAAATCGTTGTATCAACATTGGGGGATAACCACCCGGTCTGGACCTTAATACAGCTCCTTCTCGATTTGGAATGGTGGCTCCAGCTGGGTATAATGGGAACAGTTTCCCAATAATAAATAAAAGGGGTGGATGAACGATTGATTTTCTAATCTAACGATAGGTGAATAATTTAATCTATCAGCAAAAATAAAAGAACTACTACTAATCCTGGGAACTATTATTTTTTGAAATGTAGCGCTTGATGATCTTTGTTTATTGACAGGCATATAGATGACTCTGTCTAATAAACATAGAAATTTATTCATTCAATGATTACTTTGTTTAAATAGTTAAACAAAGTGATTAACACAATATTTCTACACTTATCATTTATATTATCGATACATATATGATCAAAAGAAAAGCATGCTGTAAACATCCAATAGTGGAAGGAATAAAGAATGTTGTTAAAAACACATTCATATATCCGATAATTGCAAAAGCGATCAAACAACAATTCATATAAAAAGAATGAACTCAGACACAGATAATAGTACCATATGAGCTGCTAATAACTCCCAATATCAATCGATATTTGAAATTCTTCTTCCGACTCAGAAATACTTTCAAACAAAGACATTAGTGCACATCCGCATAAAAGCTTCTTTGTCAAAATCGGAATGATTGGCCCAGTTTTATAAAAGAATATGCCTGAAGTACAGTAGTGCAACTTCAGGTTTTAAGTCATATACAAAACTTACAACCCTTTCTAAATACATGAAAGGGTCTATAAATACTTGATTAAGCTAACTACCTATGAAACTAAAATCCTACTTAATTGGTATAACTTGATTCTAAATATCTCCTTTACGGCAATCTGGTAGTCGGCGGCATGAATCATCACTTAGGCTGTTTGCCTTTAGACTTGAGCTGGCATATCGCAAGCATTGGTTCCACTTCTGGTGGTCTGTTGAGACGAGAATTGAGTTGGGCAGCATAGGTGGCATCCTGTATATCGGGAATGATATACCCGATTGCATCTGTGAGGCATTTGAGGGTGGCTCTCTGGCTGTATGGTTTGACTAAGAAGAACCAATAGGTGTCCCATGTCAAACTGTTAATTCCTGCGATTAATCTCCCATTTTTCTCTAGTTCCGGATAACATGACTGCTCCAATGTTTTAGCCGCTGTCAATTTACCTGGGGTACATTGAGAAATCATGTTAGACAAGTAGAGAGTATCATTAACCAATTCAACCAAATTACTTGTGGTTAATTTGCATCTTGAAATTTCTCTCTCTGCTTTCATTAACTGGGACTGCCATTCCGTAAATAATATCTCCTTATGTGATTCTAGGATTTTTGGCAAATTAGCCGCCTGTCCCTCATCGGTGTCTTGCCACTCAAGAAAATTAGTTAGTGTTTCATCGGCTTGATCCAAGTCTGTTCTAGCTTTTTCCGATTTTCCACCTATTGATGTCGTCAAGTCACATAAAGGTTCCGCCTGGGCGATTTGTTGACATAAAAGCTTTATCTGTGTTATCAATGCCTTGTTTATCTGTAAAGCCTCTGGTCTGAATTCAGCTAGCTGTGGAAGATTCTTTGTTTTCTCTAGCTGGGCTGATAGTTGAGCAATTTTCTCATCTTTTGACTTCAACATTTGTTCATTCACTGCTTTTAGTTGTGCCAATGCCTTAGACAGCTCTTTCTGCTTTTGAGCTGCACTGTAATCAATCCTTTGTTTCTCTTCTTGCAATTGTTTATTCAATTGATTATTTATTTGTTGCTGTGTAAACAATTGCCGTTCTGCTTGCTCTACCTTCTACTGTGCCTCTGATAGTTGTGCTTGTAGTGAAAAGATCTCCTGGTCTTTTCCTTTTAATAAATTACTCACCTCTGATGCCTTGTCTATTGTAGCTGCCGAATAGGCTCCAGCATATTGGGATAGTTTTGTTAGGTCATCAGAGGGATCAAATTCCTCTTTCCAAACCATGTTGCCCGTCACTGTTTGTTCAGGGAATAGGGAAGGTTGATCAGTCCTTCTACTTTTCCACTGTCGTTTTACTACAGCCTTGTGTTTTGGGCTGTAAAAGACATCTAAGGGAGGAATTTCTTCTATTTGCAAAATAATCTGATCGGAGGGATCCTTAGGGATTATCTCTACTTCTTTAGAACTGGGTAGGCCGCTGGTTCCACTTGGAACCTGTTTTGAAGTTTTCTCCTGTGTGTCAGCCGCTTTTGATGTTTCGGCTTCCTTCGAGCACTCAAGATTGCTGATGATTGAGTCGAATTGCTGCCATCCCTGGAGCAATTTCGGGTCAATATGGGCATCTACATTCACCTCTGTGCTGCTCTGTTCCTACTCTTTTGTCTGGGTTTCCTCTTTTTTTTTCATATGCACTTCCTCCTATTCTTTTGATGTAACAGGAGGTTCCTTAGTGAGTCGCTGCTCAGGCTCGCTTGATTCTGTCGTTGGGGTTGTTGCTAACAGATCTAGAGGCAGAGTTTGCAACCTCTGTTCTCTAAGTCTGTTGAATTCAACTAACCCGTCATCCTTATATTCCATTCTGGCCAGCGATTTAACTTGGGACATTGACTCGGCTGAGGAGAACAGGTCATCGAACATATCTTCTTTATGATCAAACTTTGTCAATTTTTCCTGTTCAAGTGCATTATAGGCGACTTTGTTTGGATCAAATCGCCTATTAGGAAGATTTGCAAGACTTAATGCCTTTATTTTTTCAGCTTCTTTCTCTGCATGTTTAAAGTCATACAGAGTATAGACACCGCATCTTAGAGGAAAAGAGGGCCAAACCTGCTTCTCTTTGTTATTTAAAGTTAGTGTAACTCCTTCGGATGTAATCTGATAGGCTATCTCCCTAGCCAACAGTTTATCAGGTATGTATAAAGGGAGGAAATGAGGTTTGGCTTGGCTGCCGAAAATTCTTACATAGGTAAATTTTTCCTCTCCGAACCATCTTCCTATGGATGTCAAATCAACCCTTGCTTGGTAGGAAATCTTAGGAGCAGGTTTATCAAAAATAGAGTAGTGAATGGGTAACATAAAACCATTGCAAACTTGATATAAATGGTCCTTCTAGTAAGTTTTCCACAACTTTTGATGGTATATATGAATGGGCATGGGGTCTTGTGGAGTCCACCTTCATCCAAGCACAGGAAATTCAGAATTAAAACACAGGGTGTCCAAGATATAAGCACTATAGTAGAATGGGGGAATAAACCTTTCAGTGATGCGGGTTTTGCTTCTAAAATCAAGAACTGCGGTTGCTAGCTTATCCGACAGTACAGTTGCCCAATCCATTATTTCACTATTACGTGCTGCTTCCATCAAAGGAACCATTTCTATAGTGAAATTTGCAGAATCATGTAACCCCCACAACCTACACATCATTATCCCAGCATAACGATAAGGAGAACATAGAGAATCAACAGAGTACTTACCCGAAGACTCATGCTTGTGTTTTGCTGGATTTTGCCTCCAATCCTGAATGGGTTCGGATTCAATTTCGTTTTCATCTCTGAATTTCTCCAGGAATGCCTTGTTGTACTTCTTCTCTGGTACAGGCAAATGATACATTTGCCTCAAATCATTAGGTTGAAATGAACCGAAGATTCTCCCATCCATGGTGCAAAAGGTTCTGTCTGTAATTGGGATTTCTTCAATTGCCCACCTCACTACATCCGTATATGGGAGAATTTGTTCCCGGGCTGCTATCCGATGAAGGAAAGAGTCGGCTAAATCCTTTAGAGTAGCATCAGATTTTCGAGTCGTATCTGCTGTGGCTTGTACTGCTGTCACCTCGGGTTCTTCGGCCTCAATCAAATTATAGGTACTTTTCCAAGTAGTTTTGCTGAGTCCTAGACATGTAGTGTCGGATATCAATCCTTTTCTTTTAGTTCCTGGATCAGCGATGAGTTGTCCTGTGGCTGGCGAAGCGGAGGCTATTGCAGTCTTCTTAGACTTCTTCCCCATTCTGCTTAAATCTACTGCTTCGGAAGAGCTCTGCACAGGAGTGAAAATGAACGTAATACAGAGAATTGGTAGCGCAAACCAAATATGAGCGAGATATATTAATCAATGCATGATGAAGGATTAACTTAAAGTGGCCGCGGATACAATCTGTGAAAAGATTTTTTAGACTTACTATTTCATTAAATGGCCGTTAAAACCTGTCAATCCTTTAAATGCCCATCATATCGTTTATTGGCCGAATGATTCATTTAAGCGTGTCTTGGATGTTTTGGCAGTTGAGCGCAAGTGAATCGCTATTGGGAAGATAAGGCCTTTAATACGAATTAACCGTAATATCCCTGCTTTATCAATTTTTTGAAATTCACGCTTTTAGCTTTATCGCAATCGGCCGTGGGGGAAAACTTAAATCGTTATATTGGTTCCTTTTGGAATCCCCGATTGCCGATAGCGATATCGCCAATTCGCATTGGGAGTATTAACTAAGAACTTTGAAAAGCATGCATGGTACATTTCCGATCGTCGATAGTGATATCGCATCGCATCGGAGTGAAAGGGACTTTTGTTATGATAACTCGTTATTGCCGATATCTGATAGCCTTTTGCGTGTTGTCGTGTCGGAGAAAACCAATGGGTCTTTAAGTTATGCCTCCTTTGTCATTGCGACATGCGATCTTGCGATCGCTTTATCGCAATGATAAAAGATTACTCATTTATATATTATAAGACCAATTAATTGGTTTATCAAAAAGGTTTTGTAATGTTTTCATTTTGTTTTCGGATCTTTTTGAATAATACTAAGTTGATACCAATTAAAATAAAAAGGGGCCCATTTCATATTATAGTTTTGAGAATAAACTTGATATGAAATGGGGGGTTGTTGTAGAGCACAACAATTGGCGATTTGCTGGAAGAAACAGTTATCTCTGAAAAGTACGGAAATACTTAAACTTTTTCAAAATAGAAATCTCATCAAAGGGGAAAATTCTAATATAACTAGGTATATATGCATTCCAAATAAAATGAAACTATCTTTGCTAATTTCCTCTCTTGTTTAAAATTAGATACATTCTAAGTTTTAAATTGGTCTCTATTGGTTGATAATGATAAAACAGAAAACCTTTCCAAATCAGCTTTTAGAATTGACTCCTTTGTCATAGGTAGAGCCTCTGCTGCCAGCAAACGTTCATAGTTTCGATGGGGATACCTTTTAACCATGTTATTGTCCATTATCCCATCCATTTCAGAGTATGATTAACAGAATGAATTCAAAACATACTTTCATATTTTGCATTTCTTTTTTACTTTTCTGTTCTTTTGTAAGACAAAAAGCCATTGTCCTGGTTTGGTGACCAACTGAGTGACAATGCCATTCACTGGTAGTAATTTAACCGAACAAGCTGGCTCGTGATGAGACCCCTTGTCTTATAATCCTAAGCCATTACCCTGTTTTGGTATGCAGTATTGGTAATGTTGGTTAAACTATTTCCCTATGATCATGGTAAGCAGGCTTGTAATAAGACCTCTTATCTTTTATATCAAATATTTTAGAATTACACTCTGAGTAATCATAAGCTTTGGTGAGTGGGATGGACAATTTTTTCCTTAAGAGTAAATGGATGACAGGGTAAGAGTTAAAGATGTTGAAGTTGGATTAGTTCTTGTTTTGATATTGATTATCTTTTTGTGACCAATTTGAAAACATAAAATGATTTACAATACTTCTAAACTTTGAGAAGCGTTCACAAAAATTGAAGTGTGGTTTCAGAATGCAATTATACCTAGTTTCCTAGAAATTATCTCTTTTGTTTAAGACTTCTATTATTTTAAAAGCAAATATCAACACTACTTCTTTTGAGCAACTTTTAAATACAGCAAAGGTCAATGGAATATACCTTACAACTTTATTTTCTAATGGTCCTACAAACTACAAAGTTCCACTAAACTAAAAGGAGAAGGGGTTACCTCCTCAATTGAAGAATTTTTTTAAGATAAGGCCATTAACAGGGAGAGAATCTCTCAAGCCTGATAAATATTGTAATATGAAGGTTGAATGGCCTATCTTCTCACAGATCTGAAATGGCCCAAGCCACATCTTCTGGAACTTGGTGTGTTTTCCCTTATCTTCATGGGCTTTGTCCCATTTCAGAACTAAATCACCGACTTGAAATTGTTTTGAACCGGATGAAGCTGAATCAAAGGATGACTTGATAATTTGCTGATGTTTTGCATGAATAACCTTGGTTTTTTCTCTTTCCTCTTCTAATTTTAGAATTTGGTCATGTCTAAGTTGAATAGAAGAAGAAGGGCTTTCCTCAATAAACTGAACTAGGGCTAGAGAAGGAAGGACAAGATTTGTTGGTAGCACTGCTTCTTTTCCATATACGAGATTGAACGGAGAAGAACCTATGGAAGCCTTCTGCGTTATCCTATCAGCCCATAGTGCAAATATTAAGGATTTGTGCCATTTTTTATGATTCTATTCGATAGTCCGCTTAATAATTTTAATCAGATTTTTATTTGTGGATTCTGCTAAACCATTACCCTGGGGATATTAATTAGCATAATATTTCAATTTAAATCCTCTTTTAATAGCGAAATCAAACATAGCATTGCCTGAAAAGTAAGATGCATTATAAAAAACAAGAGCATTTGGGACACCAAACCTGGTAATGATGAATTGATTTATGAATTCTATAATTACCTCAGAATTTTTTGTCTTTAAAGGAATTGCTTCAACCCACTTAGTAAAATAATCAGTGGCGGTAAGGATATACTTATGCTGTTTGGAAGCATGTGGAGTAATTTCTCCAATGATGTCCAATCCCCATTGCTCAAATGGTTGTTCAATGTTGACTGGTTGCAAAGGGAAAGCTGGCTTTCTTTGTCTTCCACTAGAAGTTTGACAATCTCAGCATTTCCTTACATATTCATGAGCATCTCTAAATAGAGTGGGCCAATAATATCCAGCATGAATGATTTTGTGGGCTGTTGTGTCACCTCCAAAATGTCCTCCTGCTGGTCCATCATGTAATTCCTGCAAAACCTTTTGTGCTTCAAGTTTTTCTAGGCATCTTAATAATATTGAATCATAATTTTGCCTAAAAAGCACATCATCAATAATTTTGAAATTTTTTACTTTTAATCTAATGGCCCTTTTGTTTTTGTAAGACAGGTTAGGAGGTGCATATCCATTTTTCAAATAAAAGATCAGGTCAGCATATTGTGATTCAGAATTAGTAATACTTATCTGGTTGATTGCTTCGGTTTGATCTGTATCACCTGATTCTTGAATGTTGGATGCTCCTGCCAATAACCTGCAGAAACCTTGGCCTCTAACAATCTTTGTTGGCTTAATTTCCAAGTCATATTCTTGAAGTGCTGTAACCCAATTTTCCCTTTTTCCACCTAATTCCCTTTGGATTAATAGTTGCCTTACTGCAGGGAAAGGAACTATAACTTCTGTATGGGCTTTTAAAAGGAAGGGTCTGTAATGTTTGACAGCTTTATATACAGCAAAGGCTTGTTTTTCTACTTCGGAGTAATTCAATTCGGCACCCTGAAGATTTGAACTATATAATGAAATGGGTGCTTCCAAGTTGTGATTGTTAATCTGTGTGAGTACTGTTGCATAAGACAAATCGGATGCAATAGTATACAATGTGAAATGATTAGAAAAATTAGGAGTATTTAAAGCGGGGGCATTGATTATTGATTGTTTGATTAAATCAAACGCTTCCTTTTCTGCTGATCCCCATCTAAAGACTAAATTTTTCTTAATCATAGTTTGAAGTGGCAAAATGATTTGAGAAAAGTCTGGAACGAATCTTTTGACAAAATAGATTTGGCCTAGAAATGACTGCATGGATTTTTTATTATGAGGGAAAGGGATTTTAGAGATTTCTTTAATCCTATCCGGATCAATATAAATGTCATCTTTAGAAACAATAAAGCCTAAGAGCTTTCCTTGATCAAGAGCAAAGAAGGATTTTTTGGGATTAAGTGAAATACCGTACCTTTTGCAGCGTTGAAAGATTTAATTTAAATCATGCAAATGATTGGATTTCTTTTTAGAAAATACAGTAATATCGTCTAAGTAGACAACTACTATTTTGCTAATCAATCCTTTGAAAGCTATATCCATCACTCTTTGGAATGTGGCTCCTGCATTAATAAGTCTGAAAGGAATTTTCTGATAAGCATAAGTTCCCCATTTTGTTCTGAATGTGGTTTTGAGTCGGTCATCAGGATGGACCAAAACTTGGTTATATCCTGAAAAACCGTCTAAAAAGGACATCAACTCAGAGCCTGCCACTGATTGGAGTATCTGCTCCATAGTAGGTAATGGGAAATTATATTTTAGGCTTGCCTTATTCAGATTTCTGAAATCTATACAAATCCTGATGTCGCCATTTTTCTTTCCGACAGGCACCATATTGGAGACCCAGTTTGAGTGCCGAACGGGAAAAATAATCTTAGTTTTCAAGAGTTTATTGAGTTCCGATTTTATTTTACTCTCTAAGTTTGGATGTATTTTCCTCAACTTCTGTTGAATTGGTTTCTGTTTGGGAAGCATTGGAATGGTATGCTGGATGATGGATGTATCGTATGTCTTTAAATCGTCATATTTCCAAGCAAAAACATGTTTATTTTTTAGTAACAGTCTAATGAATGCTTCCTTTTCTTCCAAGGAAAGTCCTAATCCTA
Source organism: Pinus tabuliformis (assembly GCA_031772625.1). NCBI lineage: Eukaryota > Viridiplantae > Streptophyta > Pinopsida > Pinales > Pinaceae > Pinus > Pinus tabuliformis. The sequence continues at coordinate 749,376,686 of CM062808.1, forward strand.
AATTAATGTTTTGAGGATTTTGCTCAGTGCCAAGGTTTATCAATTCAAACCTTAAGGTGGAACTTTGGAGCTTTGTATTGGTCACAGGTTTAAACCTGTCTTTAATATCATAAAGATCCTCAAGCTTCACCACAGGCTTTGGTATTGAGTTTTCCTCGTGTTTTCCTCTCATTTGAAGGTCATCCTTGCTTTCCTCAATGATTTGATCATCATAGGACTTTTCAAAAGTTAAAATTTGTAAAATGTCTTCATCGTGATTGAATACTCTCCAATTAGTGACATTGTCAGGAATCGATGGCCTAAAAAGTAATTCTACTGAAAATCTATCTGGGCTATAATCTTCGGAAGGTAGGAGCTTGGAAGCAACATTGGCTAGCAAGTCGGCTGCTGAATTTTGAGACTTGGGGATGGAAGAAATATTGAATGTCGAAAAGTGGGAGGTGAGTTCCTGTACCAACGACTGATAATGTTTGAGATGGCTAGAAAGACAATGAATTGTATTCCTTACCTGTTTAATAATAATTTCGGAATCTCCAAACACTTTCAAATATTGAACCTTGAGGCCAATCACTTTATATAGTCCTTGGACTAAGGCTTCATACTCAGCTGTATTATTCGTGCATTCAAACTCCAACCTACAGGATAGCATTGTTTTTTCTCCCTCAGGGCTAACCAAAATACATCCTGCTCTCGAGCCTTCGCTAGACTTAGACCCATCGAAATATAGTGACCAAAATAAAGAAGTATTAACAATTTTATTTACTGTTTCCTCAGTATCATTAAAGCATCTTGACCTATTTGTTTGTGAATAATTTTCGATCTGAGATGTAGAATTGTTTACTGAGAAAGGAGATGCTTGGGCAGTGAAGTTGCCAAAGAATGACTCAGATGAATAATTCCCCAAAATGTTGTTATTAAATGCTATTGGTTGGTTTTCTTGTTCAAATTCTGTAACTGTATGGGTCATGTGTTTCTCCCGATCGATTTTTATTTGATTTGGCTTTCCCTTGTAGGGAAGCCACATATGGGACCAATCGGTAGAAATATACCCATGGAGTTTTTCAGACCAATCCCTACTCAAGATCAAACCATAAAATTCAGGTATATCGGCGATTAAGATATCAATTCTTTGAACTACTCTAGGATCAGCTGATAGCCTGATAGTTACTGAGTTGATTTCCCCTAAAACCTGGACTTTAGTCCTGTCCAACTGCACAATATGAATAACAAACTTTTGGGGTTCAATGTTCACTTTGGAACAAACTGAAGCTGGCATTATATTAGAGGATGCCCCTGAGTCAATCAAACAGTTGTGCAGGTTTCTATTGTAGATCTCATAGGTTAGAAGGAAAGGTGGAGTATGAGAATTTGATCTATCTCCAATCAGAACTGCATCAGTAGCTTCGACCATACCAGAAGGTGGTTGACCTGCATCATTTGCAGCTTTAGCACTGGGAAGGGGTGAAGTAGGAACAACATTCAATTCTTTGAGAAGAAATTTTTGCTGATGTTTCAATTTACTAAGTTCAAACATGGTAATGTTTGCCTTAGTCTTTTTCATGTCATCAACAATATTGTAATCCATTGAATCGGATACTACCAATGTCTTAGATGTTGACGGAATATTTGAGGTTGAAGGTTGGTTTTGTGGAACTGTTGCAGGTGGCTTCTTTGGGGGTACCTTTTCCTTTGTTGTAGTAGCACCTGCACTCCTTTTCTTTGAAGTTGTCTGAACAGGTTCGGAGGTACTTTTACTCCTAGTAGTGACAGGAAACGCTTCTTCTTCATTTTCTGTATCGGAGTTAGGCAATATAAAATCCCACATTCCATGACATTCAACAACTTCCTCTTCTTTATCAGTTGGTGAGACTGTTTCTTCTTCTCCTTCTTCAGGATCTGAATCTGCATTAGATATAACATTCGGTGGTTTTGATTCAGTTTTCTTGTAATTCTTAAAGGGCCTTTTGGTTGAGGTTTCAGCTACTTGTTTTTTGATTTCAACCATTTCATTTGACATAGTCTTGAGGACCTTTTGTAGACCCTCCATGTCATATGGATCTTTAGGGGTTTTCTTATTTGAATCATCTTTAAAAGAAACTTTTTTGGTTTTTCTATCTTCAAGAGCAGCTTTCTTTTCTAGAGCATTAATACGTTTCTCCACAGCAAGTGCTTCTTTCATGTTTTCAGCTAAAGTTGGTTTTCTAGCCCTGTCTACAAAAATAGCTATATTGGTAGGTAGGGCAGTTATATACCACTCGCTTCTGATTTGCTCACTTGGTTTGGAGGCCGTTGGGATTTTATTCAAGAGTTTATTGAATCACGCATTAAATTCTTTAATCGGTTCCCTATGCTCTATCCTAAGATTGGAGAGATCATTTATTAATGTAGCTAAAGACCTATCATCACCATACTTAGTAAGAAATTGTTCTTGGCAAGTCGTCCAACTGGTAATGGAACCAGAAGGCAAGGAAAAATACCAGGATCCTGCTGATCCTTGCAAAGTATAAGGGAAAAGCCTAACGACAACATCTTGCTCTGTTACTCCTTTCAAGTTAACTGCTAACATGAAGTTATTAATATGTTCCTCAGCTTGTGTTCCATCATCTGGATTAAACTTGGGTAGCCATTTCTTAGGAGCATCAGGTAATGCATGCAATGGTGTAGGCATGTTGACTGCACCAGGCCTGGTCCATGGATCTGCCATTGTAACCGAAGTAGTGGATGATACTACTGTTGAAATTCTAGATGTCTGAGAAGGAGTTGATATTGAGGATTGCGCAGGTTGGGATGTTGAAGTTGCTAATCCCTGATGAACAACAATGTGTGATGAGGGAGTGGATGGTTGACTTCGCACTGGGGAAGATGAGATGGAGGATGTGGATGAAAGTGCTTCACTGTCAGATCCTTCAGTGTTTTTCTTCGCCTTTTTCCTTTTGGGCAAAGGGAACTTAGTAGGTTCAATACCTAGCCTTCCACTCTGAAGTCTGGTGAGAGGGTGAGGTAAATTGAATTGCGAAGTCACATTGCTTTGAGATACCTCAGATTTCTGTGGTGATATCGAGAAGCTCTGAAGTTTATGGATAAGAGACTGAACTTTAGGAGATTCAAGACTTAATTGTTCTGGAGTATTGTGGGTTTGAGCAGTGGTAGTTGAGTCCTCTTCTTCTTGTTTGGATACTGGAGAACCAGCATGCAATTGGGAAGTACGAGGTGATGTGGAGGGAGAATTACTCTTAGAATGGTCTGTAGAATTGGGTTTGCTTGCCATTCACAGTTGAGGCCCTCCTTCTAGCGCCAAAAATGTTGATGCCCCGAAAATCGTTGTATCAACATTGGGGATAGCCACCCAGTCTGGACCTTAATACAGCTCCTTCTCCGTTTGGAATGGTGGCTCCGACTGGGTATAATGGGACCAGTTTCCCAATAATAAATAAAAGGGGTGGATGAACGATTGATTTTCTAATCTAACGATAGGTGAATAATTTAATCTATCAGCAAAAATAAAAGAACTACTACTAATCCCGGGAACTATTATTTTTTGAAATGTAGCGCTTGATGATCTTTGTTTGTTGACAAGCATATAGATGACTCTGTCTAATAAACATAGATATTTATTCATTCAATGATTACTTTGTTTAAATAGTTAAACAAAGTGATTAACACAATATCGCTACACTTATAATTTATATTATCGATACATATATGATCAAAAGAAAAGCATGCTGTAAACATCCAATAGTGGAAGGAATAAAGAATGCTGTTAAAAACACATGCATATATCCGATAATAGCAAAAGCGATCAAACAACAATTCATATAAAAAGAATGAACTCAGACATAGATAATAGTACCATATGAGCTGCTAATCACTCCCAATATCAATCGCTATTTGAAATTCTTCTTCCGACTCAGAAATACTTTCAAACAAAGACAGTAGTGCACATCCGCATAAAAGCTTCTTTGTCAAAATCAGAATGATTGGCCCAGTTTTATAAAAGAATATGCCTGAAGTACAATAGTGCAACTTCAGGTTTTAAGTCATATACAAAACTTACGACCCTTTCTAAATACATGAAAGGGTCTATAAATACTTGATTAAGCTAACTACCTATGAAACTAAAATCCTACTTAATTGGTATAACTTGATTCTGAATATCTCCTTTACGGCAATCTGGCAGTCGGCGGCATGAATCATCACTTAGGTTGTTTGCCTTTAGACCTGAGCTGGCATATCGCAAGCATTGGTTCCACTTCTGGTGGTCTGTTGAGATGAGAATTGAGTTGGGCAGCATAGGTGGCATCCTGTATATTGGGAATGATATACCCGATTGCATCTGTGAGGCATTTGAGGGTGGCTCTCTGGCTGTATGGTTTGACTAAGAAGAACCAATAGGTGTCCCATGTCAAACTGTTAATTCCTGCGATTAATCTCCCATTTTTCTCTAGTTCTGGATAACATGACTGCTCCAAAGTTTTAGCCGCTGTCAATTTACATGGGGTACATTGAGAAATCATGTTAGACAAGTAGAGAGTATCATTAACCAATTCAACCAAATTACTTGTGGTTAATATCCATCTTGAAATTGCTCTCTCTGCTTTCATTAACTGGGACTGCCATTTCGTAAATAATATCTCCTTATGTGATTCTAGGATTTTTGGCAAATTAGCCGCCTGTCCCTCATCGGTGTCTTGCCACTCAAGAAAATTAGTTAGTGTTTCATCGGCTTGATCCAAGTCTGTTCTAGCTTTTTCTGATTTTTCACCTATTGATGTTGTCAAGTCGCATAAAGGTTCCGCCTGGGCGATTTGTTGACATAAAAGCTTTATCTGTGTTATCAATGCCTTGTTTATCTGTAATGCCTCTACTCTGAATTCAGCTAGCTGTGGAAGATTCTTTGTTTTCTCTAGCTGGGCTGATAGTTGAGCAATTTGCTCATCTTTCGACTTCAACATTTGTTCATTCACTGCTTTTAGTTGTGCCAATGCCTCAGACAGTTCTTTCTGCTTTTGAGCTGCACTGTAATCAATCCTTTGTTTCTCTTCTTGCAATTGTTTATTCAATTGATTATTTATTTGTTGCTGTGTAAACAATTGCTGTTATGCTTGCTCTGCCTTTTGCTGTGCCTCCGATAGTTGTGCTTGTAGTGAAAAGATCTCCTGGTCTTTTCCTTTTAATAAATTACTCACCTCTGATGCCTTGTCTATTGTAGCTGCCGAATAGGCTCCAGCATATTCGGATAGTTTTGTTAGGTCATTAGAGGGATCAAATTCCTCTTTCCAAACCACGTTGCCCATCACTGTTTGTTCAGGGAATAGGGTGGTTGATCAGTCCTTCTCCTTTTCCGCTGTCGTTTTACTACAGCCTTGTGTTTTGGGCTATAAAAGACATCTAAGGGAGGAATTTCTTCTACTTGCAAAATAATCTGATCGGAGGGATCCTTAGGGATTATCTCTACTTCTTTAGAACTGGGTAGGCCGCTGGTTCCACTTGGAACCTATTTTGAAGTTTTCTCCTGTGTGTCAGCCGCTTTTGACGTTTCGGCTTCCTTCAAGCACTCAAGATTGCTGATGATTGAGTCAAATTGCTGCCATTCCTGGAGCAATTTCGGGTCAATCTGGGCATCTACATTCACCTCTGTGCTGCTCTATTCCTGCTCTTTTGTCTGGGTTTCCTCTTGTTTTTTCATATGCACTTCCTCCTGTTCTTTTGATGTAACAGGAGGTTCCTTAGTGAGTCGCTGCTCAGGCTCGCTTGATTCTGTCGTTGGGGTTGTTGCTAACAGATCTAGAGGTAGAGTTTGCAACCTCTGTTCTCTAAGTCTGTTGAATTCAACTAACCCGTCATCCTTATATTCCATTCTGGCCAGCGATTTAACTTGGGACATTGACTCGGCTGAGGAGAATAGGTCATCGAACATATCTTCTTTATGATCAAAATTTGTCAATTTTTCCTGTTCAAGTGCATTATAGGCGACTTTGTTTGGATCAAATCGCCTATTAGGAAGAGTTGCTAGACTTAATGCCTTTATTTTTTCAGCTTCTTTCTCTGCATGTTTAAAGTCATGCAGAGTGTAGACACCGCATCTTAGAGGAAAAGAGGGCCAAACCTGCTTCTTTTTGTTCTTTAAAGTTAGTGTAACTCCTTCGGATGTAATCTGATAGGCTATCTCCCTAGCCAACAGTTTATCAGGTATGTACAAAGGGAGGACATGAGGTTTGGCTTGGCTGCTGAAAATTCTTACATAGGTAAATTTTTCCTCTCCGAACCATCTTCCTATGGATGTCAAATCAACCCCTGCTTGGTAGGAAATCTTAGGAGCAGGTTTATCAAAAATAGAGTAGTGAATGGGTAACATAAAACCATTGCAAACTTGATATAAATGGTGCTTATAGTAAGTTTTCCACAACTTCTGATGATATATATGAATGGGCATGGGGTCCTGTGGAGTCCACCTTCATCCAAGCACAGGAAATTGATAATTAAAACACAGGGTGTCCAAGATATAAGCACTATAGTAGAATGGGGGAATAAACCTTTCAGTGATGCGGGTTTTGCTTCTAAAATCAAGAACTACGGTTGCTAGCTTATCCGACAGTACAGTTGCCCAATCCATTATTTCAATATTACATGCTTCCTCCATCAAAGGAACCATTTCTATAGTGAAATTTGCGAAATCATGTAACCCCCACAATCTACACATCATTATCCCAGCATAACAATAAGGAGAACATAGAGAATCAACAGAGTACTTACTCGAAGACTCATGCTTGTGTTTTGCTGGATTTTGCCTCCAATCTAGAATGGGTTCGGATTCAATTTCGTTTTCATCTCTGAATTTCTCCAGGAATGCCTTGTTGTACTTCTTCTCCGGTACAGGCAAATGATACATTTGCCTCAAATCATTAGGTTGAAATGAACCAAAGATTCTCCCATCCATGGTGCAAAAGGTTCTGTCTGTAATTGGGATTTCTTCAATTGCCCACCTCACTACATCCGTATATGGGAGAATTTGTTCCCGGGCTGCTATCCGATGAAGGAAAGAGTCGGCTAAATCCTTTAGAGTAGCATCAGATTTTCAAGTCGTATCTGCTGTGGCTTGTACTGCTGTCACCTCGGGTTCTTCGGCCTCAATCAAATTATAGGTACTTTGCCAAGTAGTTTTGCCGAGTCCTAGACATGTAGTGTCGGATATCAATCCTTTTCTTTTAGTTCCTGGATCAGCGATGAGTTGTCCTGTGGCTGGCGAAGCGGAGGCTATTGCAGTCTTCTTAGACTTCTTCCCCATTCTGCTTAAATCTACTGCTTCGGAAGAGCTCTGCACAGGAGTGAAAATGAACGTAATACAGAGAATTGGTAGCGCAAACCAAATATGAGCGAGATATATTAATCAATGCATGATGAAGGATTAACTTAAAGTGGCCGCGGATACAATCTGTGAAAAGATTTTTTAGACTTACTATTTCATTAAATGGCCATTAAAACCTGTCAATCTTTTAAATGCCCATCATATCGTTTATTGGCCAAATGATTTGTTTAAGTGTGCCTTGGATGTTTTGGCGGTTGAGCGCAAGTGAATCGCTATTGGGAAGATAAGGCCTTTAATACGAATTAACCGTAATATCCCTGCTTTATCAATTTTTTTGAAATTCGCGCTTTTAGCTTTATCACAATCGGCCGTCGGGGAAAACTTAAATCGTTATATTGGTTCCTTTTGGAATCCCCGATTGCCGATAGTGATATCGCCAATTCGCATCGGGAGTATTAACTGAGAACTTTGAAAAGCATGCATGGTACATCTCCGATTGCCGATAGCGATATTGCATCGCATCGGAGTGAAAGGGACTTTTGTTATGATAACTCGTTATTGCCGATATCCGATAGCCTTTTGTGTGTTGTCGTGTCAGAGAAAACCAATGGGTCTTTAAGTTATGCCTCCTTTGTCTCTGCGACATGCGATATTGCGATCGCTTGATCGCAATGATAAAAGATTACTCATTTATATATTATAAGACCAATTAATTGGTTTATCAAAAAGGTTTTGTAATGTTTTCATTTTGTTTTCGGATCTTTTTGAATAATACTAAGTTGATACCAATTAAAATAAAAAGGGGCCCATTTCATATTATAGTTTTGAGAATAAACTTGATATGAAATGGGGGGTTGTTGTAGAGCACAAAAAAATCCTATATAAAGGATAGAGACTCCCTTCGACGAGCATTGTGTCTTATTTTGTAATCGAGCTCAGCTACTGGAGGTTTCCCCCTCGAAGGGGTAAGTGAACATTGCTTCCTGAATAATAAAATACTTGTTGTTATTGCTCATTGTTCTATGTTTTGGGTATATTTCTCCACATATTTTGTATTTTGCTATCATCTTGTAGGTTAAGAGCATAACAAGTGGTATCAAAGCGCTTTCCAGGGCCGGTGGGATCTCCAATTTTTAGCATTTTTTTTTTTGGCTAGAGACGTGTTCTGACATCTTTAGACCATGGGATCTATCGTTGAGCGCATAAACCTGTGGATTTGGGGAGGCATGCACACAGGAAATACAAGAGGTGGTCACGCTTGTTGGACTCCCTTGTAACCCCTGTGGGTACCCCTTCGAGTAGTAGCGCATTAGATAGAACCGTGCACGGACTGTCTTCCAAGTACCCTCTGGGTATATCGGAAGCCCCCTAGCTCCCTTGGTAACCTCACCATAGATAAACTGTCGGCCATATTTCTACTACAATACACCGAGAATAACACTCGAAGAGATTACTCGCACGTACGATAGGATAGTTGGGTTGTATGGCTAAGGGTACGGTTGATCCTCCTTGGTTAGTGCCCTGAAAAATAGGGCCGAGTACTACTGTTAGACCCTTATGTATATTGCGATCTGTAGCACCTGACACTCCTGGAGACCATAGTTCCCTGATCAATCTCTAAATCACGCATAATCTTTGCCAGATCAAATCTCGCAAGTGGGGTTTTTGTCGCCACAGAAGCAATCAGTTTCGCCGTTCAGATCTATCAGATCAACCATTCAGATCTCTCAGATCCATCAGATCCGCAGCAGCAATCAGTTCCATCGTTCAGATCTCTCAGATCCATCAGATCCACCATCCAGATCTGAGTAGTTGTGTGGGTTCCTATACCTGGGCGTGATTTTCGCAGGACTTTTGGCAGCATAGACATTTCTGGGATTCGGCTACTGCAGTATTCCTAAGCAAGGAGTAAAAATCTGTTCGGAAAAAAATCAGGACCCCCCAGGGTGCTTATTGGTGACTTAGCCCATAAGAATCGGGACAGCGAGCTGAGCACGGTGGTAGCATTCAATTGTTAATGCCAAAAAATTCGGGTGGTCGATGAGCTGAGCAAGGTGGTACCATTCAATTGTTAGTGCCAAAAAATTCGGGTGGTCCCAAATTTCAAGTACATCGCCTTGGTGCATGGTACAAACTAGAGCTCAAGCAATGGCAAATGAGAGGATGGACAGCCTTGAATCAGCCTTGAAAGACGTAGTGTCGCAGCTGAAGGAATTAAATGCAACACTCTCTAAGGGCAAGATGGAGGCACGTGAGGAGGCATATATTGGCACTGAAAACAGTGAGGGTGAGTCTAGCTAGTCTCTTCACCTCTTTGGCACCCACCAACAATCCCATCCGTGACCACCCAAGCTAGACATGTATAAATTTGATGGCTCTCACCCGGTAGCATGGATAGCACAAATGGAGCAATATTTCAATCTGAATTACATCCTGGATAATGCCACTCAGCTTAGTGTGGGTATCATGTACTTGGACAATGAAAGATGGCAATGGTGGGAATGGCATCAATGTTGCTTTAGAAGGCCCTTGACTTGGGAGACATTCAAAAAAGCTTTATGGATCACTTTGACCATGACTTTGCCTTTTTGGGTCATCTCACTAAGCTCTGATAGACAGGAACAGTGGATGAATATATTACAGCCTTTGAAGCCTTAGCTTTCCGCATTGGAGGTCTACAAGATGAGTTCTACACGGAATGTTTTGTCAGTGGTCTTAAAGAAGCCATACAAGCCCACGTCTAACTGCACCACCCTAGCTTAAGGTTGCAGGCTTTCAGGATAGCTCGTGAAGTAGAACGTGCATTAGCAACCCAGTCCAATCGCCCAAATTTCACCACCAAGGGCTGCCCCCCACAGGCTCAAAGCACTACCCAAACACTCAAGGTTCAAAAGGTGTCACCTACAGAAATGGCAGAAAGAAGAAAGCAAGGATTATGTTACTACTGTGATGAAAAATACTCCCCCGGGCATAAATGCAAGGAGCCCAAATTCTTTCAAATTGATGCTACTGATCACAGTTCATCGGAGGAAGCCCCACCACTTGAGGAACTAGAGGAGGAAGAAGAGGACAACTAGCAGGACAATGTACCTGAAGAACCAGTTATCTTGCTGCATGCTTTGGCAGGGATTTCTTCGCCTCAAAATCTTAAAATCAGAGGTTTTATTAAGCATCATCCAATAATAGTCTTGATTGATAGTGTAAGTACACATAATTTTATCCATCAAAGAGTCATAGAAGCAATGCATTGTTTTGTACGAGAAATTTCTAACTTCCAGGTCCAAATTGCTGATGGGGGAACAATGAAATGTGAAGGTCACTGTGAAAATGTCAAACTTCAAATGGGGGATTATCAGTTAAAGACCCACATGTTTGCCATACACATGGGAGGGTGCGACATTGTCCTAGGTGCTGAATGGCTTCGCACACTTGGCCCAATCACAATGGATTTACAGGAGTTATATATGAGCTTTAAGCAGAACAACCACACACAGACCCTCTGCGGACTCCAAGTTGGAGCTCCCTCTATCATTAGCTCACATCGGATGGAAAAATTGTTAAAAAAGGGCCACCATGGAGTTATATCTCAATTTAGTGCCATCCAAGCCTTCGAACCCAATTCTCTTCAGATTCATCCTGAGATGCAACAGATCTTAAATAACCATCTGCCAGTCTTTGACAAGCCTCATGAGCTTCCACCCTTGAGAGGCGAACATGATCATAGCATCACTTTGGTCCCAAGGGCCCAACCACCAAATGTGCGCCCATATAGATATCCGTTCGTCCAAAAGAATGAAATAGAAAAAATAATCAAGGAACTTTTGGAAGCAGGCATCATTCGTCCCAACATTAGTCCTTATTCATCACCGGTGGTCATGGTGCTCAAGAAAGATGGGGAATGGCATATGTGTCCAGACTTCAGGGCCCTTAATAAGTTGACAGTCAAAGATAAATTTCCCATCCCGATTGTCGATGATTTGCTGGATGAACTAAATGGGGCTCAATTCTTCACTAAGCTTGATCTTCGCTCAGGCTACCACCAAATTCGCATGAAAGAAGTCAACATTCCAAAGACTGCTTTTCGAACTCTTGAAGGCCATTATGAGTTCCTGGTCATGCCATTTGGTCTTTGTAATGCCCCATCCACTTTTCAAAGCCTTATGAACCACCTGCTCAAACCATATCTTAGAAAATTTGTCCTTGTTTTCTTTGATGACATCCTCATCTATAGTCGCACTTGGGTCACACATCTTTAGCATGTAGATCTCCTCTTGCAACTGTTCCGCAAGCATAAATTATTTGTCAAGATGTCCGAGTGTTGTTTTGGCATGGAAGAAATTGAGTATTTGGGCCACAGTATGGGGCCTGAAGGTGTCAGGGTGGACCCCAAAAAGATCCAGGCAATGTAGGATTGGCCTCAACCTAAGACCTTGAAGAGTCTGAGAGGATTTTTGGGTCTCACAGGCTACTATTGCAAATTTGTCTGCAATTATGGTCGCATTGCGAGGCCCCTCACTCAACTCCTTAAGAAAAAATCATTCCTCTAGAATGATGAAGCACAACAGGCCTTTACAGCTCTAAAAAATGCCATGTGTTCCACTCCAGTCTTAGCACTACCCGACTTCACCAAATCTTTTGTCATTGAATGTGATGCTTCAGGTACGAGTATTGGGGCAGTCTTAATAAAGGAAGGTTGACCCTTGGCCTTCACGAGCCAACAACTAAGTGGGAAGAATCTGGGACAATCTACCTATGAGAAGGAGATGATGGCCATCTTACATGTAGTAGATACCTGGAGACCATACTTATTGGGCTGACGTTTCCAAATCTGCATAGACCATTAAAGCCTTAAATATTTTTTGGAGCAACGCCTATCCTCACCACAACAAAATAAATGGCTCGCCAAAATGCTGGGATATGATTATGAGATAATTTACAAGAAAGGGCACGAAAATATTGTAGCAAATGCATTATCCCGCCAATTTGAGGAGGAAAGTACCTTGCTTGCAATTTCCCTTCCCATTCCAGAATGGATTCAAGAGGCTCGCAAGGAATGGTTTTCACATCCCTGGCTCTCCCAACTCATTACTCAATTGTAGGCAGTTCCAAATTCCACAGAGGAATACTCATGGCAGGATGAGATTCTTCGGTACAAGGACAGAGTTGTAATATCACCAACATCCACCCTCAAAAGCTGCATTTTGGGGGAGTTGCACTCATCTCCCACTGCAGGACATTCAGGCTTTCAGAAGACGTATTCTCGCACTCAAAGATAATTTTTTTGGACAGGCATAAAAAAGGAAATTCTTACTTTTGTAGCTGAATGCGACATCTGTCAGTGCCACAAAGGGGAAACAGTCAAATCACCAGGCACATTACAACGATTGCCCATCCAGAAATCAATATGGACGAAGGTTTCTATGGATTTAATTACAGGTCTTCCAAAGTCAGGAAACAAGTCACTCATCATGGTGGTTGTGGACAGACTTTATAAGTATGCTAATTTTTGCGCCCTACCCCACCCATTTACAACGACTTTGGTCGCTCAATCGTTCATGGATCAAATCTTCAAATTGCATGGCATGCCCACTTCCATTGTGTCTAATTATGACCCGGTCTTCACCAGTAACTTTTGGCAGGAACTCTTCCAGCTACAAGGTACCCAACTACAACTCAGTACTTCCTATCATCCACAAACTGATGGTTAAACTGAAGCAGTCAACAATTGTCTGGAAACCTACCTTAGGTGTTTCACTTTAGAAAAACAACATCTCTGGGTACAGTGGTTACCTCTAGCTGAATGATGGTATAACACCAACTATCATTGCACCACCAAAATGACTCCATATGAAGTAGTTTATGCTCAACTCCCTCCTTCCCCTACTTCTTATATCAAGGGGTGCTTGAAGGTACAAGCAGTGGATCAACTCCTATAGAACAACACAACCATGCTGGCCCATCTTCGAGAGAATCTTCATCAAGCTCAAAACCACATGAAGCAACAGGTAGATCAACATCGCTTAGAACGCCAATTTCAAGAAGGGGATCAGGTATTTTTGAGGCTGCAACCATATAAGAAAACATCACTCAAAGACAAGGGTTGTCATAAACTATCTCCAAAATTCTACAGACTGTATCAAGTACTTTAACGCATTGGAGAAGTTGCCTACAAGCTAGCTTTGCCACTCACTGTAAAAATCCATCCAGTTTTCCATGTCTCATGCCTCAAGAAAGTGATTGGGAACAATTGCAGAATTCAAACCAGTCTACCTGAACTGGATGAAGAAGGGTCAATTTGGCTCCAACCTAAACAGGTCTTGGACACACGAGAACGGCACTTGCATGGCCGCATGATCAAAGATGTCCTCGTCAAGTGGAAAGACACCTCAAGATGCAACCTGGGAACTAGCCACTATTCTTCAGCAGTTTCCGCAGCTTCAGCCTTGAGGACAAGGCTATTCTTATGGGGGAGGGCATGTTAGGGTCCCACCCTAACCCCCTTATTTATGTAATAGGATCGATTCATAGTTATAGTTAAGTAAAGAGTCAATAAAGCCCATATTAATAATTGTAAATGGTTAACTCGCATTTAATGACAGGACCACAGTTAGTTGCAAATGGGCCATGGTATTAGATAGATGGTATTAATAAGAACCATGGTATTGCATGTATGAATCCTATATAAAGGATAGAGACTCGCTTCAAGGAGCATCATGTCTTATTTTGTAATCGAGCTCAGCTCTATTGGAGGTTGCTCCCTCGAAGAGTCAAGTGAACATTACTTCCTGAATAATAAAATACTTGTTGTTATTGCTCATTGCTCTATGTTCCGGGTATATTTATTTGCATATTTGGTATTCTGGTATCATCTTGCAGGTTAAGAGCATAACAGATAGTGTCTAGTAGTTTGGGTTGTTGTTGCCAGGAGTCCACCCAAAATCGGGCAGTGTCACCATTTCTTATCTCCCAAAAACTATGTTGTTGTATCATTGCTCTGTGTTGTTTTGCTGCGTTCCAAATTAGAGAGCCTGCATCATTATTTGTGAGTCTGATAAGTTCTTCCTGTGTTCAATTATTTGCATATTTTGCAGCCCATATTTTGGCCCATGGTGTGTGTGGAGCAGATACCCATTGCCACCATAATTTTGCCCCCATCATTGCATTACTATGTTATGGATCCCGTAATCCAAGGCCTCCCTACCTTTTTGGCGTACAGACTGTCGATCATTTCAATAGTGCCCATTTTCTGTAGATTCTTAATCTTTCTGAGAACCCATTTTGATGCTGCGAGAGCGGAGAAAAGGTATAGAGGCATAGTTTGTAGTACTGCTTTGACCAGAACAAGTCTGCTTGCTATATTAAGGGCTCTATAAGTCCAAGAAGATAGACAACCTTCCAGTTTCTCTAGAAGTAAATGCCAGGATGTGTGCTTTATAGCAGAATCTGTCAATGGTGCTCCCAGGTATTTGGAGGGAAGATTGGCAACAGAAAAACCGAGGATTCTAGCAATATTTCTTTAGGTTACTGGGGGAGTGTGAAAGAAGAAAATTTGAGACTTAGCAAAGTTTATGGTGGTTCCTGATGCTTCAGAGAAGGTATTTAATAGGGATTTGAATAAAAGAGCTTCTTGGACTGAAGGGTGCCCAAATAGCATATTGTCATCCACAAATTGTTGATGGGTAATGGCAATGATTCTGTGGACAGAAATGCCTTTAATATTTTGAGAGTGAAGAGCATGATTTATGAGGCGACCTAGGCCTTCTGCCATGAGTAAGAAAAGAAAGGGGGAAAGAGGATCACCTTGATGAATGCCTCTAGAGGGGGAGAAAGGGCAAGAGGGGACACCATTTACTAAGATGGAAAAAAAAGTGGATGATATGAGATTCATGACCCATCTAACCCATGTAGGGCTGAATCCAAAGGCTGTAAGCATTTGTTTATTATATGTCTAGCTTAATTTGTCAAAAGCTTTTGATAAATCAATTTTTAGAAGCATACCTGCCTATTTGTTGTGCTTCAGGGAGTGAATGGTCTCATATCAAGGATTTGATGTCCTTCCACATATCCTAATTGTTCTTGTGAAATGAGAATGGGGAGCAGCGGCTTGAACCTGTTGGTTATGACTTTCAAGATGATTTTATATATAACATTGCATAGTGTGATGGGCCTGGACTTCTTTGGTGTCTTTGGCTGTTCTTCTTTGGGGATGAGAGCTATGAATGTTGCATTTAGAGATGGAAGGAGCTAGTGCATGGTCTGAGATTCTTCCACCACTTTCCAAACCTCTAGTTTGATGAGATCCCAGAAGTGATGGAAGAAGTTGGAGGTGAATCCGTCAGGTCTAGGGGCTTTCCCATATTTCAGTTGAGCTAGTGCTGATTCTACTTCCAAAGGAGTGACCGGTCGTAGTAATATTTGATTGTGCTCTTCTGTTATAATCTTTGGCACATGCTGGAGAATTTTGTTTATGGCTGATTGCCTGTTTACTTGAGGCTCTTGATGAACAAATTTAAAATGGGTGAGGAGTTCTCTCTCAATGTCAGCATGTTCCTCCATTGTTTCTCCCTATTGATTTTGAATCTGTGCAATGTTATTATGCATTCTTCTTTGGATGGTTGTTTGATGGAAGAATTTGGTATTCCTTTCCCCCTCTTTTAACCATCTGATTCTCAATTTTTGTTTCCAAAGTATCTCTTCTTGCTTCCTTCTATCATCTAGCTGTGTGAGAAGTTCTTGTTCTTGATTTGCTAGTGTCTCAGTTCTCCCTTCCTCTATAATTCTCTGCTGGAGCTCAGTCATGTTGTGCTCAAGCATTTTTTGAGCTTGGAAAATATTACTGAAGGTGGAGTGATTCCATTGTTTAATTTGCCTTTTGAGATTCTTTAATTGCTGATGGAATTGATACATTATTGAGTCGACCTGTGGGGTGAAGTTTTCCGAGGCTCTTTTGACAATATTTTTCAAGTCTGGATGTGAAAGACAGAAAGCTTCAAATCTGAACGACCTTCTGGTAGAATCTCCTGGTCATTTCCATTTGAGTGAGATGGGCCATTGATCCGAACCTGACAGAGGCAAGATTGATGCAGTGATATCTCCTCCCAGGTGAATGGCATTGTCTGAAATGAGAAATCTGTCTAGCCGAGATGCAATTTCTTGGGATCCTATCCTTTTGTTGTTCCAAGTATAGATGCCATTATTGAATGGAAGTTCTGTTAGCCAATTGGTTTGTATATATTCTCTGAAGCGGCTGCTTTCAATGTCCAGTTTAACTTTGCGCCCTTTTTTTCCCTCAGTTTGGTAATCATGTTGAAATCTCTGCCTATGATCCATAGTGGGTGTGTCCTGGTGGAGTTGAGAGCTTCCAACATATTTAGCAACGCCATCTTTTGCAGTGAGTCCTGAGGAAAATATACATTTGACAAATGCCCATGTATGTTGGTTCCTATAATATGGAAAGTGGCCTGTATGAGATGATGGGAGGCATGAAAGTCTATAAGTATGATAGCTTACATATTCCAAGCAATAGCAAGTCCTCCCGAGGTGCCAGAAGCATCCACCATGACTGTTTGACATCCTGGCCAAGCTTTGGATAATATAGAACTCAAAGTCTTACTGTTGCATTTTGTTTCTTGCATGAAGAAGATTTGTGGTTTTTCATTCTGTATCATGTTTTTTATCATTCTGTATTTCCCATGACTATTTAGCCCTCTTACATTCAATGAGATGAGCTTCATAGTTAACCAGTAGGTAGCGGTCTATAGTACTTGGTTAATTTTGAACATCTTCCTGATTCCACCAGCATCTCCCCAATGATGATGGTTCTTTGCAGATCTGTCTTTCTTCCCCTTTTCTTACCGTCTTTGTGGATGCTTTTCCCATCCCAGCTACAGCCTAGTTGTATTCCTAAGGTACTCTGTTGATGCACTCTTGAAAGGACTACTTCCAAGTTTTCAAGTTGCCTATCCGAAATTTTGTCAAACTCTTTCTTTTTGTAGGCTTGTTCAAGACTAAAGATGTTTAGGTCTCCAAGGTCAAAGCTTTTTGGTTCCTCTTCCATGTGGCTTTGTTGGTTATTGTCAGGCAATGATTTAGTTGCCTTGGCTGGATCTAAGGAAAGGATGTCGATGTCCATTTCTTTTGCCTGCCCGGGGATTTGATCTGTCTCCTTGACTGAGGTGGGTGGATAGGCTGCTCTCTTTGGATCGACTTTTTGATTGTGCACTGGCATACTAGATTCATGGAGATGAGATGAGGTGGATGGCATAGTGGATGGCATGGTGTGTGGTTTAGTGGTTTTGGATCGATCTGCTTCATGCATGGAGGGTTGTGACAGAATATCAAATCTATTGCTGGTGGAAGGTGCAGAGGAATTGGACAGAGGGTTCTTGGGAACAGGTGGGGACTTTTTGGTATGCCTCTTTCTATTGGCGACCTTAGTGAATCCTTCAGAGTCAGATTTATCCAGGTTATCACTATTTGTGGGGGAAGCGTTTAAAGGACAATCACGGAATAGATGGTCGTGAGCATGGCATTTTCTGCAACGGAATGGCACATGTTCATAATCAATAGGTTGGATCCATTCAAAGTCATCATGAAGAAGGCTTACCGAATCTGTGAGGGCTTTGCTGAGTCGCATGTAAACGCAGATGTGAGCATACGAGGTGTACCTTCGGAGCTTTGTTTCCTCTGCAATCTTTATGAATTCCCCAAGACCGTTGCCAATGGCTTTTAGCGATTCTTCATCCCAATATTCCAGAGGCAAAGAGTATAATCGTATCCAAACTAGCACGCAACTGAAGTTTTGTTTGTCTGGATTAAATATTTCAATCCAATCCCTTAGATACAGACCTGCTGCATTGAAGAAATATGGGCCTCCATCTAAGATTCTGTTCCTGTCTTCTATGTAATTGAATATAGCAGTGAAGAAACCTTTCGGCCCTAGCTATAGGGTAATGTGTCCTTTTGGTTTCCATTTTGCAGTAATCTATCCCCACAAGGCTTTCTCAGTTGGCCAGAAGCCAATGAACTTACCTATAAGTGCATGATCATTCATGAACTATATTTGGGCATTGATCCGATGCCTTGGTAAGTCTATCTTGGGGTGATCTATTGCAATGGGCTTGCATGTAGACAAGGTCACCTTCATAGGTACATCCTTTTCCGTGGGGGTACTCACTGTTCCTTTGTTCAGATTCTCCGTTTCCTGCTACTAGGCATGTTGGTTCTGTGTCGGCTCCTCTGTTCTAGACAATGGTGTTTCAGTTTCGTTATAGTTCCCTTTGAGATTTCGGTTGTCATTGTAATCTATGGGGGGAGGCCCCGTGGCCTCCCCCATCTGAATATTCGGGGCCTCCCCCATCTAAATATTCATGATGTCGACTTTGTCCATGCCAATAAGACAGTGCTTGAGAGACTATTTCACTGCACTGGATGCCTGCCATGCCTGTGCTTTTGCCGTTGGTAGGGTTTGTCAGAAACCTTAGACCGTCTTTCTGCAGAGCCAAAATTTCTTTACTAGACCCAATTAACATTGAACTATTAGGGTTAGCAATAAAACTATATTTAAATTGGTGATGCTCCCACAAACCGTTACAAATAGGTATTTGTGGGCAACAATTTTAATGTAATCTCACATGAACCATTTCAAGGGCGTGGCATCAGAATTCTTGTAAAGGTAACTGACCATCAGGGTTACACTGTAGGGAAGAAAATAAAGATGGGCATCCTCCGGATTTGACATCATGAACTGATTCCCCAGTTCAAGCTTGTGAATGAATTTTCCTTCCATCGTACAGATAGCTACACACGGTCCGTTGTGTGCTAGAGGTGGTTCCCCCTCTCGGTATACAAAGATCTTGAAATGCTTCTCCAGTTCCCTGTAACTCCTGATGACAAAAACATAGAAAAATTCAAATCAAATAAGCTCTACTAATAGTGACCGAAATCCATGTATTTAAGATATAATGAACTAGCGTGTGTATATATATTTTTGGAATAAATTTTTACTGCTGAAAGGCACGAGCATTTCGGTAGATGTTTCCAGCTGGAACAGAGAAATCCCCAGGCTCTGGTTTCTGTTCCCTTTCTAAAATGGCTTTCCTTATGGCTGCCCGAGCATGTCTCAAGTCGATTTCCACCTTTGGAACATTACGCCTCTCCTTCTGCATTGCTTACCATGCATCCATCCACAAAACAAAATTCAATTCAATTATGTTCCCATTTCTTAAAACCCATTAAATTAATTAAAAATTATTATAAAAGAATCGTAAAATATTATTAAAGTTGGCTGACCCATCTAAAATATTTCTCAAAATACTATTGACTATTATCAACAAGAAAACAGAAAAATATTCACTGATATTAGGTTCAATCACCTTATGGACAGAGCTGCTGTTATAAGGAATTCCGCCAATTGATTTGATTGAGGGTGAGGGTGCTGGGGACTAGGATTCATGTATTGATACAGAGGGACCAGGCGAAGGCAATCCATGATTCTTTGCGAAATAAACGATAGCACCAGACTGACATGATAGGAATCGAGGAGCAAAAAACTGGCGACGATTAATATAAGAGCGAGCGCTAGACTCCACTTCGGGTTACATAGTTCATCCATAACGGCCAACGTTCATGGCATATCCCCTTAACAAGAGTTCTTCCCATGTCTTTGAAGGGATCATGCATTCATCTGTCAAATCTCTACAACTGTATCAATTTGCATTACATGCATAGTTCCCAACATACACTATCTTACATTTTCGGGACATACACTATGTTACATCCGTCGAGCAAAGTTTCATCTAATGTGTCGCTCCATCTAATGTGTGGTTATTTGCATGGAAGAGGCCAATTGAAACATCTGCATGGAGGAGGCCAATTGAAATGGTAAGTGATGGCTATATGAAATTGAAACTGTTACTGATTGCCACGCTAAATCAATGTCTTACATCACTCTGGCCATGTTTTGTATAGGAGAATTGAAAGGGTGAGTGATGTCTCGGCGGAATTGAAACTGTTGGTGTTCCTAAGATAATTGAAATGGACGGTGATGGCAATTCGTAAGTTTCACGACCATTTTTTATCTTTCCACTTCGTCTTAATCATAATAGGTGGTGATTAACAAATGGTATGGTAAATTTTTAATCATTCTTTGTAAAAAAATAATTTAAGTATGCTTTAAACATGTGATTTAGACATGCAAGTAAGTTAGTGGTGTGAATTCTATTCATTGATATAGTGACAACCACTAGAAAATACTGACATCTTTCAATTTAGGCCATCCGATCAAAAAGATTAATTAAGAAAATGATTAAAGTGCCCAACTCCAATAAGAGAGACACCTATCGACGTAACTATAAGCCATTGAGTTGTTTCTTCCTAAAATTACAATACACGCAGCATGGAAGCTCAGAACGTATGACCACATATTGAAATTTACAGAAAGCAATGCGTTTCCTTATTAATGCACAACAGTCTAGAGCTTATTCATAGTATGTTGCTCGTTGGCTCGTGAATATGCAAGTGTTTCGTTAATCCATTATTTTTATGGGTAGTGGTGAAATACAAACATAACCAGAACAAAGAAAGATAGAAACAATCATTTATCTCAGACAATAACCAGAATTGCCAGCCTGGACTAGCGTATAAAGATGGCTTTTTATTGCTTCCACAATTTGAAGAGACACCCGTGCTAGGAGTTGTCACCATTCGTTGCCATTTGAAAATATAAGCCTCCCAAAGGTGGAGCGCATCGTAAAATTGAGATGAAGAGAATCATTTAAAACTAAAGGTATTTGATGATTGAATAATCTATCTATGAGATGAAGAGAATCATTTAAAACTAAAGGTATTTGATGATTGAATAATCTATCTATACGCGATTTGGTAAAATATTTGTAGCGTAATGTTTTGGTAATAAGAGAATCATTTAAAATGAAAGGTATTTGATGACTGAATTTTTTTGTAACATGAATTTATTTTTTATATATAAATATATGGTTTGGGTTATTAGTAAAATGATAATGTAGTGGATAAGTGTTGCTTTCTGAATTTTCGAGAAGAATTAAAATTAAAATTAAAATAAGAGTTAGTGTTCATGTTATGTAATGATAATTTTTGTAGAGTTGAGTGATTCTAGTAAGTTTATGTTGTGTAAATTGAAAATTTTTAAGCCAATTTAAATTATTCACGTAAAGAAAACTAATTGTAAAGAAAATTAATTGTTGTTTTGTAAGAAGAGAAATCAAGTTAAATCAAGAGTTGAAGTTGCAAATAAATTTAGAAAATTTTTAAATACTATTTGAGCAATGTAACTAAAGCATTGAAATGAAATTAAAGAAGGTACAAAAGATTTATGAAAAAATATGGAAAACAAAATAAAGAGTTTAGGGAAAAAAAAAATATAAATAATATATTAGGAAGAGAAAAATATATGATTAAGAGAAACTCAATTTTCCAATGGAACTTGTACAAAAGGAAAAAAAAGTAAAGAGGAAACCATAGTTATGGTTGGCAGCTTAAAAAAGAGATAAATAAATTATTGTGCAATTATATGCTAAGAAGGTGATAACAAGGGTAAAAGTCTGAGTTAAAAGAAAAGAAGAGCTTAAGGAAACTAAGTGTGGGTAGTAGGGGATGAAGTTCACTATTTTAAACTCTAGGAGAAAGTTATGCTTAAAAATGATGAGGAGGATATTATTAAGGTTCGGAATAAAAGTCTCATGAAATATTAGAGAGCTAACACCAGTACTAGGAGCAGATGTAAAAAAATACAAAGAGACAAGAGTCTCAAAGTTTTGATATTGATAATTTGTGTAATTGCAGGTGCTGAGGGAAAAAGACAATACTGAGATACAATGCCAATAAAAGATGATCAGAATTGCTATCAAAGCCCAAGGTTCATGATGAGTATAGAAAGGTTGTAGAGGAACTAAGGGTTCCAAAGGAGATCTATATGAAGAAGGCTATACGTTATGCATATGTGAAGATAAGGAGGAAGACCAAGAAGTTATTGCATGGTGTATTGATGAATAGTTTGGAAAGCAATTTATTGTGTTTTCTGCATGTACAAAAAGAGGTGGAAATTATTCAAAAAATTTCCAAAAAGAAACAGTGGGATCTTGGAAGGTCGCAGGAAACAACAATGTGAAAACATGATAGTAAAGTATATGGGAAACAAAAAAATCAAGTTTGGGATCTCCTAGGAGAAGAATCTACAACAACATGGAACTAGATTGAAAACCATGACCATGAAGCATAGTGTTTTTTTGGGCACCCCTATGATATTGAGTGTGTAACTTAGATTGACTCTCTAATCTAATATCAAAATAGAAAACAAAATAGAAAAGTCAGGAAATGATTTTTTATTAAAATAACCATCTGTTGCTCCATAATGGTGGAAACTCAGGAAATGACAATCCAATGTCATTTCACAAATGACATAATGAGGGGAGAAATGCTTTAAAATTCAATGGATTTCCTGACAGCGTTCCTTGGTGTGGGATCTATCAAGTCAATTAGTTAGAAAATATCCAATTCAAGAACATTGAGGATGAGTTGGTAGCTCTTTGACACTAGTTGATGAATCTCCAAATTTTTTCATGATAGATCCATAAGGCCATTCCTCCCAGCGCATTCCTTTTCTTCAGCTATGAGGTGTGTTTCAGATTTAAATGTTCTTCAGTATTGCTGGCCCCTCGGCTTCTGATAATCAGCAGATAGTTTAAATATATTAAATTGTTGGGAGGATTTTGAAAATATTATACATCAAATTTACTGGATTAGTTTGGGTTGTAAATGGAACTTTTAAGCCTGGATAGTTACTGGATTAGTTTGGATTGTAAATGGAACTTAGTTTGGATTGTAAATGGAACTTTTAAGTCTGGATAGTTGAATCTCTTCTTGTAACTTAAACACAGGTTTCTCACTAATATAAATATTTTTTTGTTTTGATTTAAAATAATAATTAAAAAAAACAAACTAAATTTACTATCAATTTCAATATAAAGCAATTTTCAAAATTATGTAAAATGACTATGACTTTAAAAACAACACCTAAAGGTGAAAGGAAAACGCTCACATAAAACTCATATTAAAATACAGATCTCATATCACTTACCTTTTGGAATTGCCAGTCCATACAAAGGTAAGTTTCAGAATTATCTCAAAAGATTATACATTTGAAAAGGACAGAAATGAAGGAAAAAACGAAGATACATTTATGTTTAACAGTGACGTACTCTCACATATGCAGATTTCAGATCCGGGTCTCCCAAGTTTATGAATATGTGGCAGAGTTGATTATATGATATAAAGAATATTGTTATGAAGTGCACTGATTATATCATAACAAAGTATATGTTTCAGAATTGCACTGTGCAAATTCCATGGCCAGTCTAGGTAGTGGAAGGCAAGATAAAAGCTCAAATTTTTACCTGTAACAAGCCAATGACGGTTCCAAAATGCAATCAAATAATATAAAATTTGCATTCCCTCAAAGATGCAAGGACAGGTCAAGCTGCGCATCTTCTGTACTAAGGGTAACCATACTACCAGGAGATGTGTTGTGCTGCTGAGAATCGTCGTTTCTGGCCCTTTTCACGGAAGGTAAAGAGTTCAACACCGATTGGATGTCATTGCTGGCCCTTTTCACAGAAGACAAAGAGCTCGATGCCAAATTGACATGAAAGTTGTGTGGCCACTGCTCAAACTGAGGCTGATTACTGAACAGGTGTACTCTCTGCAACTCAAAATTGTTAGAAAATCTGCGATTGGAGGCAAACATAGCATGAACAGGCTGCTGTCCCACAACAGGGTACCGAAAATAGTCATTTGGCAGGGTAGTTTGAATGGGATTCGACTTGCTTGCAGTTCGCTCTTTCTTATGGGCATTCTGATGGCCTGCAAATGCCTTAGAATTGTAGAACTTTCTTGAGCAATAGCGGCAAGGAAAAACGCGGGCTTTAGGGCCCTGCGCGGAGCCTGTGCTCTTAGAAGCAGAACCCTCTAACTCCGGCACATCGTTATGGGCTTCCTTGTTTGCACGGGTGTCGTCTCTTGAAATTGCGTTTACTGGGTGGTCAGCATGGCTGAAATTAGTGTTGTGTTGGGTGAGATCTATTCCAAACAGTCTGGTCTCTTGTTTCTTATGATCGCCGTCGCTAGCCATTGATCCACTCAATATTTCTGTATTTGACATTTGGACTTTCTTGGTGTACCCTAGTGTCCGATCTTCCTCTCTGTCACACAAGTGTGTCATAGGCTCAAGAAATCCCAGCACCGCCCACTCTTTGACAGTGTGTCCTGAAAGCATTAGCTGTAGTGATAGTCTACTTGCTCAACCTAGATAAGCAACATCTGTATTTATAGAAAAACGTGGGGAAACAAGCTCACTGTTCGAGATTTTCGGATAAACTCTCTCCGGATTTCAATATCTCATTTTTTGTGTGGGATAAACAAAAATGAATGTTGCATGGAAAGAAGAGTGGAACTTGCAATCAAATGCCTGTTCTCTACCATGATTTGTTTACGTTACTCACGAGACTTGATTGATTAAGTGGATATGATTATTGACGATGCTTAGTGCAAGACTCAGTGGAACAACTGTAAAATATATTTTGAACTGGAGCAACTGTGAACAGCCATGGCCAGTGCAAGGTAGATCAAGCAGAGGTTCCCTTTATCCCTGAGAAACACCCATGCTGCACATTGGATAAATCAAACACATCTTACAAGTCTAATGAAATTTTATTTGGTACACATCGTGCAAATCCACATCCATGCAAATCGATTATATATATTTGAAACACATTTTTTGTGTAATTTTTTCCGCATTTATATTTTGGGAAGATTAAAATATTTTTATTTTTTTAATTATTGAGTTGAATAAATTTCTGTCAAATAGGAATATTGATGTTTGCTTCCACCTGAGTTTGTGTTTTGGGAATATTTTCTATTTTATATGTTATTTACGGAAACCACATGGTAAGTGTAAATAAATATAAAAAGTATTCATAATATATTATATTATTTATTATATTATTTATGATAATTTCATAAATAGAATTAATATATTAAATATTATTTTATTAGATTTAGTAATAAATGGACAATGTTGATGACTCAGTGAAATGTTGGTTTATTGGATTTTCATTAGATAAGGGATTGATTGAAATTTTGTAAAAATATATTTTTTGAGTTTTAAAAATATAACGGAGGTTTTCTATGATAATTATATTTTTGGTTAGTGAAAATGTTATGAAGATTTGCTATGCAGTAAGTTTTTTGAAAATGATATTTAATTTTATTAGAGGATGTGTTTTTTATCTTCAGTTTTCATGGTGTTACAAAGAAGATATAATTTTTTATCCTAAAGCATTTTGGGAATTGACCAATGTTAAGTTTATCTATTAAGCTCATGAGAATTAAATCTTATTTTAACAATGTTTATTTTCTTCTTTACACTAGTTAGAACAATAATATTTTTTTGATCTTCTTGATCACCTCATAATAATGTCTTAATTTTATTTCTCATTCTAATTCCTTATTGGACCTCTGTTTCTCCTTAAATTTTGAATATAATAATATTTTTGATATTATCATTTTCTTGCAAAATGATGTCTTTCTATATTCTGTAATGGTTTAGCTAAGGATAGGTTTCTTTATGCCATCCTTCCTTAAGCTAGAGGTGGTTTTAGCTAGAATTAAAAGCAATTTTTGGAAACCTCTTACTTTCCATGTTGTTTAACTTGACCTTATACATTATATACCTAGTCATAATTGTCTTCTCATTTATTGGTTCGCACAGGTCTTAGGCAAGGTCGACAAAGAAAGTTTGCAAAGGTACGAGATTTCAACGTGTGAGGCTCGCAATTGATCTAGGTTTTCTGGGCTATAGTCGCTGGCTTGTGACTGAGCAGTTTCAGCTATAGTCGTTGGCACACAAGCATCAAGGGAGCGAATGGGATCGTATAGTCTCTCTCACAGCCCCTCATGCATGCGATTGGGGGTTTGACTGAAGTTGACCATTGACCGAAGTTATCTACAGTTGACCGAAGACTAGAGAATTTGTCTTTGATATAATCTGACACTGGAAACTTGTTCCTCAATGTTATTGTGTTGTATTGTTGATGATATTGTATTGGGCTCATTGTACTCTCTACTGAACATTTTATGACAATCTAATAAAAGAAGAATTTCAAAGGGTTTTCCCCCTAGTGGGGTTTTTCCCTAGTCTTTGACCAAATATGGTGTCTTTTGTTGATGTGTTGATTGTCTCCTTTGTCATTGCATTTATTGTTGATTTTCCTCTTCAATTACTGTTGATGAATGAAAAGACTAATTGTAATTGGAAACATTGCTAATTGAAGTGTGGAATTTGGCTAAAGTAATTGATTCAACATAGAACAATTTGAAAATTAAGATGGTATTAGAGCTATGGTGAAGGAAAAGTCCAAAAGGAGACAAGTTTTGAAGCAATCATCTTTGGAAAGTTGAAAGAGTCGATCTAGTCAATGTCAATATGACTTGCTTCTTCAAGAGTGATGAGAAGGTGGGTGACTCATCCAATTTTGTTGCATGGAAATTCAGGTTAGAGATCATAGCTGATAACAATGATGTTTTGCACTACATTCAAGGAAAATTCCCTAAACCTCTAGAGAATGCTTTCATTGCTGTAAGCAAAAGACATAAGAAAGGTGAGTTAAAAGAAAATCAAATTATGATGATGGTTTACAAGATAATTTAATTGCATATGTTGGAAATTTTAGAAGGCCTAAAGACGTGTATGATAAGATAGATGGAATGTATGAGGTCAACAATTTGAATATATCATCTTAAAGATCAATTTCAAAGAGTTGGAGAATCTGTGTCTGACATGGAATTGGTGATCGTGACTCTAAGAGGTCTCCCCCCTATTTGGGAAACCTTTATTACTGCCATAAGCAACAATAATGTCCTCTCGTCATTTGATGAAATTTTTGGAAACCTTACCCAAGAAGAGTCAAGGATGATATCAAGAGGAAGGATTCAAGAAGAAGGAGATCCTGATGCACTCATCACTCATGATAAAAACAAGAAGAAAGGGAAAGGAGGTCCATCAAAATCAAGAAAGCCTCCTCCTCGAAATCCAAGTAAAAGGATGGAATATGTGAACATCAAATGCTACAATTGTCATAAGAAAGGCTACTATTCTTGAGATTTCTCTGAGAAGAATAATGGACCACACTACAATACTAGAAGAAAAGGAAATAGGTTCAATGATCAAAGAAGAAGAGGTGACTGAAGAAATGACCACAATGGAAGAGATGAAAGAAGAAGAAGAGATGCTCCAAGTAACCATGAAGAATATTGTTGTCCTCAAAAGAAGTCAAGATTCTCCAGGTATGAAAGTAATGTTTCGAATCAATATGAATATGTTCTTATTTCTACCCTTACTAGTTCATCTCCTCCAAATTCATGGCATATTTGGTTGGTTGATAGTGGGGCTACTCATCACTTCTCTAGTTATAAGGAAGTTCGCTCTATTTTGGTAGAGAGGGAGTCAAATTTGAAAATCATTCTTGTAGACAACTCCACTCAACCTGTTAAAGGTTTGGGTCTGTCAAATTTCATTTGAATTCTAGGGAATCTATTTTTCTACGTGATTTTATGTATGTGCATGCGTTGAAGAAGAATTTGGTATCAATGTCCTATTTGGAAGACAAAGGGATGAGGGTTTCCTTCATCAAGGGAAAATTTCTTTCTTGGCCTATTGGATTACCTATGAGAAATGCATTCACATTGGGATCGAGATATGAAGGACTCTACAGGGTCACTAGAACACCACTACTAGGATTAGCTCATAATACTAATCATCTAAGCAAATTATGGAATTGAAGGTTGGCTCATCTACATTATGATGCTCTTCTGAAATTGAAGAAATTGGTCTCAAGGATTCCAAAGGTTCAAGCTCAACATGATGGAGTATGTCTAGGACGTGCTAGTGGAAATATGACAAGGGGACCATTCCCCTCTAGCAAGAACAAGACCACTGACATCCTCCATCTCATTCATTCTGAAATATGTGGTCTGATGCTTGTGAACTCTATTAGTGGTTATCTTCACTACATCATATTCATTGATGACATTTCAAGGAAGACATGGATATACTATTTGAAGCATAAGGATGAAGCCTTCGAAACATTTAAGGAGTTCAAAGAATTTGTTGAAAATCAAGCAGGGAAGAAGATCAAAATATTTAAGTCCAATAATGGTGGAGAATAAATTTCAAATGTGTTTATTGAATTCAACAAGAAGGAAGGTATCAAGAAGGAAACAATTGTTCCATATACTCCCGAATAAAATGGTCAAGCTAAAAGGAATAACAAGTCTACAGTAGAAGCTACCCGAGCAATGCTCCATGATCAAAAGTTTCCTAAGTTCCTTTGGGACGAAGCTTCACATGTTGTCGTATATGTTCAAAACAAGGCGCCTCATCAAGATGTGGAAAAAAAGATCCCCGAAGAATTGTTTACAGGTTTGAAGCCTGACATTGGTCATCTCCACATATTTGGATGTCCCATATATTTCCCTGTGCAAAAGGAAAAAAGGAACAAATTGGAAGCTACATGAAGAAAAGGTGTGTTTCTTGGATATTATGAAAACTCTAAAGCATTTAGAACATATATTATTGGTCAAAGGAAGGTTGAAATTAGTAGGGATGTTACATTTGATGAAGATGTCACCCTTGGAAAATCAAGGGACCTTCCTTTGCCTCCTCCTCCTGAGAAGAATGATGATATGGATATTTTGGATGGTTCTTTTGTGCCCTAATCTCAGACAGATATTGTTGATGATCTCATGGATCCCATTGATCCCTTAGATACTCCTCTAGGTGATCCTCCTACTAGGAAGATACCACTTTAGCTTTGTGACATTCAATAGGATGCTGAGAATCATGTTCTTGTCAGAAGTTCATTTAGAGAAAGGAAGCAACCATGTAGGTACCAGGGATATGTGGCATCCATGAGTAGTATTATTCAAAACAAACCTTTGACATTCGAAGAAGTCATAAAAGAACAAGTTTAGAAAGATTCTATTGCCGAAGAATATGAATCAATTATGAAGAAGGATTTATGGGATGTGGTGCCGAGACCAAAGGGGAAATATGTGGTGACCTCGAAGTGGCTATTCAAGATTAAGGATGGAGTTGATGGTAGCAATGAAAACTACAAGGCAAGGTTTGTGGCTCAAGGTTTCTCCCAGAAAGAGGGAGAACATTTTGATGATATATTTTCCCCTGTGGCTTGATATACAACAATTTGTTTGATAGTTTGCCTTGCTGCAAGTCAAGGATGGACCCTTCATCAGATGGATGTAAAGACTGCATTCCTCCATGGCATGCTACAAGAAGAAGTCTATGTTGAGAAACCATAGGCATTTGAAGTAGAGGATCAAAAGACACATGTTTGCATATTGAAGAAGGCATTGTATGGTTTGAAGCAAGCCCCTAGAGCATGGTACACCCACATAGATACTCATTTGGTGAGGCTGGGATTCATAAGAAGCAATGTCGATCCCAGCCTCTACTTCAAGGTAGTTCAAGGTATGCCACTTATTTTGGTTTTATATGTTGACGATCTATTCTTGAAAGCTAGTGAGCCTCTCATAATCAAGTATAAGAGGGAGCTAGCCTTTGAATTCGAGATTAAAGACCTTGGAATCATGTACTACTTTCTAGGCCTCAAGGTTTGGAAAAGGTCTGGAGAGATTTTCCTTTCACAAGGAAAATATGTTGTGAAGTTGTTAGAGAGATTTGGAATGACAGAATGCAAGTCCATGACCACACCGATGGAAATGAACTTCAAGAAGTTGTGTGGAAAAGCTGCAGGACCCTATTTGGCAAATCCATCAGAGTATAGAAATTTGATTGGGGCTCTAATGTTCCTTGTGAACACCCCTCCAGAAATATGCTATGGAGTGAACACGTTGAATAAACTCATGTCCAATCCTCTCCATGTACATAAGACCATTTCCAAACACATTTTGAGATATTTGCATGGGACGATCACACTTGGTTTGAGATATTCTATTAGAGATGTTCGACTTCATGGCTACACTAATGTTGACTGGGCAGGAAATGTTATCGATAGGAAGAGTACATCTGGATGTTGTTTTAGTCTTGGATATTCCATGATATCTTGGATGAGTAGGAAGCAGAAGTCCGTAGCATTGAGTACTATCGAGGCAGAGTATATTTACACTAGCATGGCTAGCTGTGAAGTAGTCTAGTTGAGGAAACTCTTTGGAGAGATGTTCAAGTAGGTCTTAGACACCAAAATGATATATTGTGACAACAAGTGTGTGATCTGTCTGGAAGAGAATCCTGTATTTCATGACAAGTCCAAGCACATAGATATTTGGTACCACTTCATTCGAGACATGTTGTATGGAGGAGCTGTTAGACTCCATCACATATTGATAAATGAGTAGATTGTAGATATTCTCACCAAGACTTTACTGATAGGGAAGTTCTTAGTTTTCATAGAGAAGCTTGGATTGATGGATGTTCCCCTTCCTGATAAGGGGCATTGCTGAACGAGGACATTGAGCCAACTCTTCCCCCTTGTTTGAGCTCGTAGGGTGTGGAATTGAGATAGAGGTCTCCTAGGGTTGAGGGAACTCTGGAAAATAGGGTATTGCCCCTATCTATTACTCATAGCGTTGGAGTAGTATCTCACCCTATCTTGGTCTTTATAGAGTATACCCTAGTTGGCATCATACCCATAAGATAGCCTTGTTGCGATTGTCCCTCCCCATCTGGCCAATGGGTTGAGGAGGCTTGCAGGTGTATGATACTTACCTCTTGGTATGTCAGGTATCTCATCCAGGATAGGATTATGATGCAGGTGTTCCACCACATGACTCTTAAGGGTCATTATTAGGAATATCAATAGGAAATAGGATAGGTTGTGTAGTAGCTCCCATTAATCACCAATTTCTCGAAATGGAATCGTAGTAGTAGCTCCCCCATGAGATTCTGGGTAGTAACCTGTTGACAGAGAGTCTAGGTGGTAACCTAATGGACAGAGGGTGGTAGATTTTTCTCCCCAATGATTCTTCTTCTTTATATTCAAGAATGCTTCAGCAGATAGAGTTGAGGAGGGATGGGACATACGATGACATCATGACATATTGATAGATGGGTATGATTTTACAGGTGGAATCCTACCTAGTTGAGAGGGAGTGTTAAAATATGCAACTACAGTCAAATTCCACCCTGTAAGACTCATATGATGGAGATGATGATGGCATTGAATTCCTCTTTTTGACAGGACCAAAATCAACCTAAAGTTCACCTTTTTTGGACAAGTAAAAGTTGGAATTTGAATCTATGTACCCACACATTCACATTTGGACAAGTTAGCCTCAACATCAAATGGACATTGTTAGACACCCACAAAAGCCTATACACAAAAGAGGCCTAGAGCTCATTTTGACATCACCAATGAAGAACCTTCTTCTCTTTGCATTGATTGGTTCACATATCTCTAAGGCAAGGTTGACAAAGGAAGTTTGCAAAGGTCCAAGATTTCAGTGTCTGAGGCTCGCAATCGATCTAGGGCTTTTGGGCTATAGTCATAGGCTTGGCATTCAGTAGTTTCATCTATATTCGTTGGAAAACATGCATCAAGGGAGTGACTGGGATCCTATAGTCGCTCTAACAACCCCTCGTGCATCCGACTGGAGGTTTTACTGAAGTTGACCTTTGACTGAAGTTATCTATAGCTAACTGAAGACTAGAGAATTTGTCTCTGATATAATCTGACAGTGGAAACTTGTTTCTGAATGCTATTGGGTTGTATTGTTGATGATACTGTATTGGACTCATTGGACTCTCTGCTGAACATTTTATGAGAATCTAATAGAAGAAAATTTTCAAACTTCTTTCCCCCTAGTGGGGTTTTTCCCTAGTCTTTGACCAAATCTGTTGAATCCTATTGATGTGTTGATTGTCTCCTTTATCATTGCATTTATTGTTCTATCTTCAATTGCTATTGATGAATGAAAGAATACTTTTAATTGGAAACATTGCTAATTGAAGTGTGGAATTCAGCTAAAGTAATTGGTTTAGCATAAAACAATCTAAAAATTAACAAGGTTCATAGGAAAGCTTCAGAACAATTGGTGAGTAGTAATAGTAAAAAGCATTGATCTCAAGATAGTTGATGAAAAGTGGAAGATAAATAAGGAAGCATGGCCTAAGGGGGATACTTTTTCAGGTCCAAAGGAATGTAAAAGAATAGTTGGATGAGGTTTGAAAAACACTAGCTACATGGTCTTAGGGGAGATTTCGTACATAATTATGGAAGACAACCATGACCCTTTTCCAATAATGTCGAAGGGGTAGAGTATGAAAACATTGACAATAGACTTTGAGAAGGAAGAATAGAACATCCATTAAGCAGGAATATTGAAAGAGAGAATGTAGAAGTAACATAAAATAGAAGAAACATAGGCAAGTAGAAGTCCTCCACTGCCTGTCAAGGGGAGTTTGGATTTTTGACCTATTTCCATCAATGACCATCAATCTCTAGTGGTGTTTCCATGACAAAGGGGGATAATATTACACAAAGTAGTGTTTGATTAGATGATGTTGTCACCTACACAGTAAGAAAAAGTGACGCATGTAATTGTTGGGTTGGATCACATGGCCTCCCCACGAGTCAACAAATGACATCAACATAATGATGTGGAAGCAACAATGACTGGCACATGGTAGATCAATTTGATGCATTACGATTGGTCAAAAGCTCAAAAATGGGTGACACATGGGGCCCCTCACAGGCTACCATGTGACATGATGATGTCATCATGTTAGTGACCATTAACCCTTTGGGGCAAGGTCACATGAGCAGGGTTACATGGACTTGGACACATTCAATAAATGATCGAGCCACAAACGTTATAATGAAGGTCATATTGAAACAATCACATTAATCAAAGGGATAATTCCCTAGGTCATACACATGAGAATATCGTTTGAACGAGAATCATATGAAATAATGTTCGACCATAAGGTTGGATAGGACGATAACCACATGTATAAATATATAGTGGCTCAACTCCCCAAAACAACATCAAACAACTAAAAATCTATTATGTGGTTCATGGAAAGGTTGAAACTATAACTCATTGGTTCTAATTATTGGAAATAATACTGATAGGGGGGTGAATCAGTATTATCAAGTCACTTATTTCCTTTTTCAAACCCAGATCATATACGCTACTTTAGTTAGATAAAACCACGTATATACGCAACTACAGAGAAGGAAACCCGTGTATGCAATGCAGACTTATAATTTAATTTATCTTACTGATGCTGATCATTAATATGTGTATTAGGATCAAATAAACAGTAACCAGAAATAGTAAAATAGATCTGAAGACAATCACACACACAAGAACACAAGATATAAGGTGGAAACCCAATGTGGGTGAAAACCACCTGCTGCAATTCGTCTCTATCTTATTTTAATTAGAAACTTCTTTTTACAATGTACTGGTGTAGTCCTTTACTAGTATGCAGGCTACAACCTGCAGAGAGCTACAACCCTCTCTCGTTCTCCAGCTTCTCTTAGAAGGGAGCTACAACCCCCTTAGCTCTTGCACTAGCCAAGATACTAGTACGTAGGTGCTGGCCTACAAAAGGCTACAACCTTCTCTTTCTTCCAGGGACCACGTTTCATAAATTTTCAGACTGGATCCATGAACAACAATCAATCATCAAGAATTTGTGCATCAAACAATCTCCTTTTCACCAATTAGAACTGAATCAAGTAGATACTTTTCTGACAGTTGTACCTAGAACAAAGTAACAGTAATCACACACCAAATTCTGAACCCAGAGCACTGCAGCAATAAACAGAAGCAGCTAGATCACAACTCAAAAGATATACGCTACTTCAATAACCTGAAATCTGCGTGCATACGCTTCTGTTTTTGGAGAATCCTGCGTATACGCTGTTTTTATTCACTGAACCAGCATGTATACGCGCCCTCGCTTCACTGAACCCATCAATAGAACTTATCCCTTTCTTTGCGCTAAGGTTCCTCCTTCATTCAGATCCAGATCTACACCATAACCCCAATCACCAATATTTCAGATCTAGCACTTATTAGATATTCGATTAATTCAAATGACCCTTTGCCAAATGATCTCCTTCACCTTTTATAGTCTTAGGCCTTTCTCAATACCACGGTCCAAAACCATAATAAAACAATACCATGGAACCAATACTTGGGATCAACACTTCTGACGAGATACCATGGTCCAAAACCATAGGTTCAAATACCAAGGACTAACTACCACGGACCAAAAGTAAGTTCTCCAACATATATGCGCTTTTCCTTGCGTGAAAGTGCGTGTATACGCATACGTGCCTTTGTAACGTCTAACTCGCGTGTATACGCGCCTTAGTCTAGGGGAAGCATATATCTTTTTCTTCATTCTGAGAGCCTGTACTGAGATCTGTCACCAAAGAGAGTTGCCATCAAGGACAACACCTGTGCCATAGCTCCAAACTTGTGCCATAATGCCAACAATCTCCCCCTTTGGACTTGATGGCAACCCCAAGATCCTCAAAGTCATTCTCCCCCTTTTTCATCAAGGGCAAAGGGTTGTGCTCCCCCTGAGTACATGGTGAAATCTCTGCCCTGCTATGCTGACCATGCTCCCCCTGACTGTAGGCAAGATTTGCAAAAAGATGTTATTCAAGAAGAAACATGACTTATACATCATAAAGGACCTTCCTATCACAAAAAGACTCAATACATACGTCCTTCACCCAACCAAGTGGGGATACATCGAAAATTTACATATGACAACCAAGTACATTACATCTTCATCCCAGGCATAGTGGGGAAACCAAAATAGGCCATTACATGACCTTGACACCATAAAAGAGATACATGACATAGAGACAAATTATCTAGAGAAAGATTTATGAAAGTCACCAATAACTAATATCAACAGCATCTGTCAATCACCATTCACATCAGCAACCAAGATTTCCTTTTGTTCTCCCTCTGCCTTTGTTCCACCTGAAACCAACAACAATTGTGATCTAGAACCAAAAGATTCTAAGATAATGCCAACAATGCATCATTAGAAGTTTATCTGCTCCCCCTGAATCTGTGCCAGATGGTCTCTGTCAGACCCATATCCATGGAAAATTTTAGGGGCTAATGTTCGCCCAGTGGGCTAATTTTCCATGATTTTTCCACAAAAAAGATTCGCCAATTTCCAATTTTATAAAAGACGATTCGCCCAAATTTTAGAATATAAAATTATTTTACCTTAAAAATCGCCAACATTATATAGAGACTATATATAAAATAATTATAAATTTGAATAATTTTAAAAATATATCAATAAACATTTATAATTTGCATATTAGGGATTAGTGAGATTCGCCAATGTTTTAAACTTCAAGAAAATTTTCCATCCTTAAAATTTTCCTTGCCCATATCAGACTATCTTCAAGCATAGCCTATCCCTACTAATATCCATCAAGCCTTAATATACGCGACTGTCTCTGCACAAACCGGCGTATGTACGCGGATCCATCTCAGGAAACTCGCGTACACCCATTTTTCTTTGAAACAGACAAGTTTTAACAGCAAGATGATGCATCAACTACTCCCAGCTTCTATCTGAGATATTCAAAAGTTTCCCTGGGCAGTGGTTTGGTGAGAATATCAGCAACTTTTTCCTTAGAGGGAACATACTCCAATTTGACCTTTTGTTCCAACGCTTGTTCTTGGAGAAAGTGATACTTGATTGGTATGTGCTTAGTCTTTCAATGCATAACAAGATTCTTTGAAATGTTGATTGTACTTGTATTATCACATAAGATAGAGACAGGTGGTGTACAAGTGATTTGAAAATCCTGTAAAGTTTGCATCATCCAAAGGAGTTGAGTGCAGCAAGACGTAGCAGCCACATATTCCGCTTCAGCTATAGATAAAGAAATTGAACTTTGTTTCTTGCTGAACCAAGATACTAATCTGGAACCCATGATGAATGCACCACCACTAGTGCTTTTCCTGTCATCCACGCTTCTGGCCCAATCTGCATCTGTATAAGCATGAAGTGTGAGATCTGTATCTCTAGGATACCATAAGCCATAGTTTTGAGTTCCTTGAAGGTACTTGAAGATTCTCTTAACTGCCTGAAGATGAGTTTCCTTTGGATTTTCTTGAAATCTTCCAACCATTCCCACTGCATGCATGATGTCTGGTCGGGTACCTATCAGATAAAGCAGACTTCCAATCATGGATCTATAGGTTGGTTGATGCACTATTGTTGATTCATCATTTTCACTGAGGCTGCATCCTGTAACCATAGGGGTACATACTGGTTTTGCATCTTCCATGCCATATTTCTTCAAGATCTGCTTGAGATACTTGGTTTGAGACAAAAAGATACCGCCTTCATTTTGTTGGATTTGTAATCCAAGAAAATATGTTAGTTCTCCAAGCAAGGACATTTCAAATTCTTTCTGCATCACCAAGGCAAAGTTTTGACTCATAGTTTCTTCATTGCTACCAAAGATAATGTCATCTACATACACAACAAGTATTAGCAATTTGTCATTTTCAATTTTTATATAAAGATTGCTATCTGCTGATCCTTTTGAAAAACCTTGTTGATGAAGATATTTGTCTAAATGGTAGTACCAAGCCCTTGGAGCCTGTTTAAGACCATAGAGAGCCTTTTTTAGTCTGCATACAAGATCTGGATCATTCGCAAGAATGAAACCATCTGGTTGTTCAATGTACACTTCTTCTTCTAAGTCTCCATTCAGAAAGGCTGATTTCACGTCCATTTGAAATACTTTGAACTTCTGAAAGCTAGAGAGAGCAAGGAACATTCTGATGGCCTCAAGTCTAGCAACTGGAGCAAAATTTTCTTCAAAGTCTATTCCTTCTTGTTGAGCATACCCTTTACAGACAAGTCTGGCCTTGTTTCTAATCACTTCCCCATTTTCATTCAACTTGTTTTTGAAGATCCATTTTGTCCCTATGACATTCTTATCTTTTGGTCTAGGAACCAACTCCCAAGTGTTATTCTTTTCGATCTGCTCAAGTTCTTCATCCATTGCCTTGACCCAGCATTCATCCTTGCATGCCTCTTTTACATTTTGTGGTTCAGTGGAGGAGAGCAAGGCCAAATAGCTTGAGGCTTCTGCAATTGTTCTTCTTGTTTGTATACCTACCTCTTTCTGCCCCAAAATTTGAGATTCTGGATGATTCTTCTGAACGTACCTGGATGGAGTCTTCTCTTCTATTCTTATTTGTTCTTCTGGTGCCTCTTGAGCTTCTTCTTCATCACAGTTTTGATTTGATGTTGAAGGATAGTCCTCATCATCTTCGAAATCTTCGGAATTCACTTGCCTAGGAATGTTTCCTTCTTCATCAACCACTACATCAATGCTGTCAACAATTTTTCCAAGTCTTTTGTTGTAACACTTATATGCTTTGCTGTGAGGAGAATAACCAAGGAGAATGCCTTCATCTGCTCTAGGTTCAAACTTGCCAAGATTTTCATCATTATTTTTAATATAGCATTTGCTTCCAAAAATTTTGAAATATTTTACCGAAGGAGTCTCACCATACCAGAGCTCATGAGGAGTTTGAGTGCTGTTCACCCGGACATTTGTCTTGTTGAGAATAACAACTGCAGCAAATGCGGCTTCACCCCAGAAAGTTGCAGGAGTTCCAGATTCATCAAGCATTGCACGAGCCATTTGTTGAACCGTTTTGTTCATCCTTTCCACTACTCCATTTTGCTGAGGAGTCCTGGCTGTAGAGAATTCCCTTCTTATTCCATGTTCTTCACAAAAATCGAAAAATTCATTCGAGGTAAATTCTCCTCCTCAATCAGACCTGAGGCATTTGATTCTGAGATCAGATTCGTTCTCCACCAAGGCTTTGAATGATTTGAACTTTTCAAAGGCTTTGTCTTTGTGCTTCATAAGTCCTATCCAACACATCTTGGAATAGTCATCAATGAACAATATAAAGTATTCTTCTCCTCGAGGTGACCTTTTCCTAGTTGGACCACATACATCAGTATGGACAAGTTCAAGCGGCCTGCTGGCTGATCCTTCCTTCTCAGGGAAGTTAGTTCTAGTTTGCTTACCAAGCTGACATGATTTGCATATTGTATTGTCTAGGATTCTGATGTCTGGAAGACCGCGAACTGCTTGGTATTTGCATGCTTTCCTTATCTGTGAGAAACTAAGATGCCCCAATCTTCTGTGCCATATCCAGTGTTCATGATTCTTGCTCAGATAGCATTGATGATGTCCTTCTTTGAATATGTATAAATTATTTGGAGTCCTTATGCCTTTGATCACTGTTTTTACTGTATCAATATCACGA
The DNA here is from genome assembly GCA_031772625.1 of Pinus tabuliformis. Classification (NCBI taxonomy): domain Eukaryota; kingdom Viridiplantae; phylum Streptophyta; class Pinopsida; order Pinales; family Pinaceae; genus Pinus; species Pinus tabuliformis. Next base: position 749,415,414 of record CM062808.1, read on the forward strand.
ACACCACATCCACTTGATCAAAATATTACCTCAGTTCCTTGATCACACATCTGGCTGACACTTAATAGATTATGCTTTAAGCCATCAACATACATGACATTTCCAACTTTGACCCTTTCTTTCAACTGAACAGAACCTTTACCTTTTATAAGAGCAGGGGTGTCATTTCCAAAAGAAACCTTCTTCTCCTTCTCTAAGGCACTATATGACTGAAGTTTTTCTTTATCACCTGTCATATGTTTCGAACATCCACTGTTGATGTACCATTGATTCTCTTGCCCTTCTGCATATAAGGCTATGCCACATCTTTCTGGTTTGGGTTCTTTGATTCTCCATGATTTGGCACTTGAGGCTTGCTCCTTCTGAGTTGTCTGTCGAAACTTGCTCCTACATTCAGAATCTTCATGACCGAAATTGTTACAAATAGAACATTCTATTTCATTTTCAAGAGCGGAGAAGTTGTTGTAGGTCCTTTTCATGATCCTAGTCATATTCTTCTATTTATGAGCTTCTCTAGTCATGATTGTCTTATAGGAAACACATTGAGCTGCTTTGTGACCAAAGTTATGACATGAAAAACATTGGCCATTGAAGAACCTCTTGTGATTATCAAATCTACCAGCCAAATGATTGTAGTTCCTATTGACATCCATTCTTGAGGCAAATTGAGAAGGTTTTACCTATGGCTGGTTGTAGCTTCTGTTTGTCCTTAAAGTAGATTGCCCTCGATTTACCTGGTAGTCTTTGTTCATTCTTGAGGTAAATTGTCCCTGATTTACCTGGTGATTTCCATTGGGTCTTTGTTCACTTCTCCTTGCAGCGTCAAGATAACTCTTGGAGGTAGATGGTTTCTGTGCTTGAGTTGTTTCTTCATTATATCCCAGACCTATCTTGATTAGTGGAGAGCGCTGCACTTTGATAATCTCATTTAACGTGTCAGATCCTTTAATAAATCTAAGATTAAGAGCTTTTGTTTTCTCAATCTCTTTTCTTAGTCCCACAATTTCACATTCTAACTTTTCATGATGTTTTTCCTTTTCAGCAAGTTGGAATTGTAGAGTATCTATGATCACATTCTTCTCTTCTAAACAAATTTTGAGTCTAGAAATCTCTTCATAAAGACTTTCTTCATCTATAGCATCCACGAAATCATCATCTTCAAAAGCCATTAAGAGTTTATATTTGTTACCTTGTTCATCTTCGTCACTATTTGAAAGTCCATCACTATCTTCATGAGTGTAATAGCTTTTCTTATTCTGTTTCTTGTTCCATCTAACAGGTTCCTTCCCCTTGTCAATCTTATCCTTATGAGGACATTTGGCAGCATAGTGACCGACTCTTCCACAAGCAAAGCATTTGAAAGGTAACTTACCTTGGAATCTTCCAGCACCCCGTTGAAGGTTCTTGACAAAATTTGATTCTTCTTCTTCTTCTGACATGTGTCCTGACTCATAGTAATCTCCTTTGCCTGAAGCCTTGAAGGCAGCTTCTCTCCTGTTTGATGGTCCTCCTTTCCTCATTTCATAAGCAGTCAGAATTCTGTGCAGCTGTGACATGGTAAGGTTTTGTAGATTCTCTTTTTCTTCTATTGCAGAAACTTTAGATTCAAACCTAAGGGACAAAGATCTTAGAACCTTTTCAACCACAACAACCTCTTTTATTTCTTCACCCAAGTTTTTCATACAATTAACAATCTCATCTACACAAAGGAAATAGTTAGCCACACTTTCATCATTTTGCATCCTGAGATTTTCATACTGAATTCTAAGGGTTTGAAGTTTTGCTCATTTTACCTTTTCATCTCCTTCATAGCTCATAAAAATCTTGTCCCATATTTCTTTTGCGGATTTATACTGCATAACCTTGACGAATTCCGATTGAGATAGACATCCTAATATAGTATTGACTGCCTTTGCATTTGTTTCATATTGCTTCTTACCAGCCGGATCTGTAGGAGTTGTTGAAGGAAAAGTGTACCCTGTATCTATGATATCCCAGACTTCAGTACCTAGAGATTGAAGATAGGCTGTAACTCTTACCTTCCAATCAACGAAGTTGGTCCCATCAAAGATTGGTGGTCTGATTGATGCTTCTCTCTCGTAGTTGCTCATGATGATGGATCTTCCTTCAAGCGATCAAGCTTCTTCAGAAGGACCTACTCTAATTCCAATTGTTGGAAATAATACTGAGAGGGGGGGTGAATCAGTATTATCAAGTCACTTATTTCCTTTTTCAAACCCAGCTCATATACGCTACTTTAGTTAGATAAAACCACGTATATACGCAACTACAGAGAAGGAAACCCGCGTATGCAATGCAGACTTATAATTTAATTTATCTTATTGATGTTTATCATTAATCTGTGTATTAGGATCAAATAAACAGTAACCAGAAACAATAAAACAAATCTGAAGACAATCACACACACAAGAACACAAGATATAAGGTGGAAACCTAATGTGGGTGAAAACCACCTGCTGCAATTTGTCTCTATCTTCTTTTAATTAGAAACTTCTTTTTACAATGTACTGGTGCAGTCCTTTACTAGTATGCAGGCTACAACCTGCAGAGAGCTACAACCCTCTCTCGTTCGCCAGCTTCTCCTGGAAGGGAGCTACAACCCCTTAGCTCTTACACTAGCCTAGATACTAGTACGTAGGTGCTGGCCTACAAAAGGCTACAACCTTCTCTTTCTTCCAGGGACCATGTTTCATAAATTTTCAGACTGGATCCATGAACATTAATCAATCATCAAGAATTTCTGCATCAAACAATCTCCTTTTCACCAATTAGAACTGAATCAAGTAGATACTTTTCTGACAGTTGTACCGAGAACACAGTAACAGTAACCACACACCAAATTATGAATCCAGAGCACTACAACAATAAACAGAAGAAGTTAGATCACAACTCAATAGATATACGCTACTTCAATAACCTGAAACCTGCATGCATACGCTTCTGTGTTTGGAGAAACTTGCGTATACGCTGTTTTTATTCACTGAACCAACGTGTATACGCGCCCTCGCTTCACTGAACCCATCAATAGAACTTATCCTTTTCTTTTCATTAAGGTTCCTCCTTCATTCAGATCCAGATCTGCACCATAACCCCAATCACCAATATTTCAGATCTAGCACTTATTAGATATTCGATTAATTCAGATGATCCTTTGCCAAATGATCTCCTTCCCCTTTTATAGTCTTAGGCCTTTCTCAATACCATGGTCCAAAACCATAATAAAACAATACCATGGACCCAATACTGGGGATCAATACTTCTGACGAGATACCATGGTCGAAAACCATAGGTTCAAATACCAAGGACTAGCTACCATGAACCAAAAGTAAGTTCTCCAACATATACACGCTTTTCCTTGTGTGAAAGCACATGTATACGCATACACGCCTTTGTAACGTCTAACCCGCGTGTATACGCGCCTTAGTCTAGGTGAAACTGCGTATATATCTTTTTCTTCATTCTGAGAGCCTGTACTGAGATCTGTCACCAAAGAGAGTTGCCATCAAGGACAACACCTGTGCCATAGCTCCAAACTTGTGCCATAATGCCAACACTAATGTGTGGTTGTTTAGCATTCAAGTCGTCAGGTGAGTGGTCTAAGCATGTGTATGGTATCTACTATAACAAGTTGACACAAATTGGTTTTGGGTTCAAGCTCCATGCTCCAATTATGTGATAGTGCCTCACCCATAGGTTTGACATGGTGATCAAGTTAGTTGGTTATGTAGTGTTGTTTGTATAGTGCAGGTTGTGGGTTTGTGTCTGGGTAGGTTCAGTTGAATATTTTTGTATAAGGGTTACTGGTATACCATATTTGTTTATTTTATCACATAGTTAAATGTTTTTGGTGGTCGTACACTGTAGTTGTGTAGAATTCATCTGTAATTTTTCATTCTAAATAATGATTAATTTTTGTTTTGTTTATATAGTTTCAAATGGTTTTTGGAGGTTTTTGGCTCATTTTAAGTACAAATTGAATTTTGGAAGAAGCATGATGATCGATGTTTCGTGGTGAAAAATCTTATAGGCATGAAGAGTCTTCATGATCTGTTTTTTTATAATCATAATCTATGTTGTATGTTTCGGGAACATATGAGCGTGTTATAGTTGATGTTGAGTATATGGTAGAAATAGGTTATGAGAGGAGTTTTATGTGACCAAATTGTTGAGAAAGTTGGAATAGAGTTTGGACAGGGTATGATCAGGTGTTGACAATAATATCAAAACCATAATTTATTTTTTAAAGATTTATATTGATTGAAGAGCAAGTGGATCCAATTTGAAATATTTTGGAAAGAGGTCCACAAGAAGTTGAAGAAGGAGGTGGGTGCTTGAATTAGGTTGGAGATTTTAGTTATTTGAAGCTTGCATATAATTGAGGTTGCTTCCTTAATCAAGTTGGAGTCTAGAGAAACTCAAAGTTTTGTCATCTCTAAGGTTGGTGCCTCAATGAGGTTGTAGCCGATAAAGAGTAGTTACATTCACATTTTTTAGGTTGGTTCCATAATTAGGTTGTATAATGCTACAAGTAGTTACCTACATATATTGGCGGTGGGTGCCTCTAGCAGGTTTGTGCTTGCAAATCTATGCAATGAATTGAAGAAGAAGGATTTGTGTTTTTCTCTGATATGAGTTTCCACGTAAAATCCTGTGTTCTCTTGTGTTGATGTGATGGATTCATGATGTGTTGTTGATATGATAATGGTTTCTTGATGAATTGTTCCATTTATTGATATGTGGCAAATAGTTATGATATATTTCTACATAATTTTTTATTAATAGAAGTTGTGTATGGAAAAATTCTTGCCACACTGATTCACTCCCCCTCTCAATGTGATGTTTGGTCCAACAAGTTTTATAATTAATCTCTAGAAGAGACCTTTATTAAAATATGAATTCATTCACACAATCAAGAGAGAAGATGTGGATGGAAAATTTCTTAGGTGAAAACAACCTTTGAGGAACATAGGAAAAACTCTAAAACTGAAAAAAAATCTATGAGGCAAATTTTGAGTTTATATGATAAAATTACTTTTCCAAAAAAACCTTTATATGGTTAATAATAAAATGAAATGATGACATCCATAAATGGAACCACTACACTATGAAAAATAAGAGTGAGAGATAAAGGAGAAAAAAGAAAGATTTTTTTTTTTTGAGTTCTAGTACCCAATTCAATTCATTGTCATTGAAACGAGATTGTTGGGGTGAAGCCATGGTATTGATGTCATGGAAAAAGAAGTCAAATTAATCTCCTAATGTTCTAGAATAAGTATTTGTTTTTGGAAGAAAGATAAAGCTCCCTAGTGTTGCGCATATGTTTCCGAACTCTAGAGGAATATTTCCATTCAAATTGTTCTTGAAAACTAAAATCTCTTGTATGATACTCAGCTCCACTTAAATTATAGGTATGGTTTCACACAACATTTTTTCAAGTATATTGAGCAATTTAAGGTCCTTGCAGTTCCCTAGATAAGGAGAAATTTTTCCTAACTAAATAATTAATCTTTTGCATAATATCTAACCTTGACATTCTTTAATACTATCTACTAGCATCCTACTCTTAATCATGATAGGAGTAAAAACAATGGCTAACTTCTAGTGATATAGAGCCTCAATATTGGGAAGAAACCATTAGAACACATTCATAGTAAACATGAATAGGAAAACGTCCTTGAAAAGGAAAATATTAGAGAAACTTACAAGTTGAATCATATGTTGCAAGGTATCAAGCTTGGGGTATCTTTGATAATAACATTCATGACAATTTTCCTATGGTACATTCATCATTCTATCAATAAAATGAAATAAAATATGGAACACCACAATAATATGAGGATTTCAGATATGCAATGCTAATGCTAACTTAAACATGAATTCCATGTGCACATTGCCCAAGGGCATAGAGCAAGAGAGGGTTCCCAATAATGGATACTAGTATTTTAGATTTGTCTATTTCATCAACATGACATTTTGAAACAATAGAGGCATGCACATGAAGCATGTTGCATTTCATATCACCATGTGGTTCTCATTCTTGTTAGTTTATGAAGAAGTGTCCACAACCCAAAAATTCTACCCAACTTTTAAAATACACTCAATATAACTATTCTTTCAGAATACTTGTATTGTATATGTATCTAATCTTACGGATATAATTGTATTGTATATATATGATCGACCATTTTCTATCATAACCTACTAGTGTGTATCATTCTACATAATTTAAAACATAAATGGTTTGGGCCCACAATAACATATTTTCTACTTTAAATGTTGCTCAAATCTATTTTCATACTTATTCACTCATTAACGTGACATGGTTTTCTTTGCTTCCTTGATCATGTTAAACATACTTGATATAGGCAATAGCCATAAGCAACACACACTCATTCTATCTAAAGCTACAAACATAATTTCCATGGAATTCGTTTTCCACCTCTGTGACTACCATTCAAGGTAGTGAACATCTTCAACATTTTACAATGATCAACTTCTCAGAGTCACTACATTATATTGTCTTTGCAATGTAAACATAATACCTACCTCCTTATTTTTTGGCATTTCTACTTTGCGTCCTCATTAAGCTATATAGATTTTATATTCAACAAGGGGGTTGTGGCACAAGAAGTCCCTACCTTGAGTGGGCTAGCCAATAGAAAAATAAAAACTAGAGTTTCAGCAAATGGAAAAGTAAAAACCTAGAGAATGATTTGTTCACCTAATATCTTCGGTTCATGAAAGAAATTTGTTAATACAAAGCTTGCCTAATGTCTTCAGTGCATGAAGGAAACTTGTTAATACAAAGCTTGATAATATAGAGTAGGAAAAACTTGGAATTATCCCTTTGTCAGATTCATGACATCAGGGATCAACATGGTAAACACATATATTAATTTTTTTTTTTAAATGTGGCTAGGGAGGAAACTTGTTAATACAAATCTTGACTAATGTCTCCAGTGCATGAAGGTAGTTTCTTTATACAGAGTTTGATAATACAGAGTAGGAGAAAAATTGTAATATGGTGACATGAGGATTTGGGCTTCCCATGGTAGTTGTTTAGTCAATTTAGTGTCCTAAATTGCTTGCATGAATTATCAACCGAGGTTTGTAGACTGATGAAGTGTGATGCACTATATGTGCTTAGTTAACTTTTCTCTTACTTCACTGTTTTGTATTTTATGTTTGTTTTGGGGGTTTATGTTATTTGATGTATAAGAATATACAATCTATGAAGACTTAAATGGATCTAATGAATTTTAAAGGAAAGGGAAGGTTCCTAAGTTAGTCTAATCTCCTAAAAATGGACCATGAACTGTTGACTAGTTAGAACCTAATAAGAAAACATAGCATCTATGTTATCTTATCATTAGTCCTAATCCATGGATCTAATTCTTAAAACAAAAAGTGATATTGATGCAGAAGGTAACTCAGTAATTGCATTCATTTAAACATTCAACCATTCAATTTTGGAATATGATGAAATCAATCTCCTTGAAATGATTTTTCGGAATGTCAACTGATGCAACTAAGTAAGGACCTGGAAGCAGAAAAGAAAAGGTAAAGACATGTAAAACTAACAATGTACTAAGTAAATTCAATCACTGTATGAATTAGATATTTAACCATTTAAGTTAGGATCATCATCATTTTGAAATGGTTTTTGAGAACATCTATTAACACAATTAATTATAAGTTTTGTTATAAGAAAATGAATAACAAAACAGTAAGAAAACTAAGCAACTGTTTATTCTTATTACTTCAATCTTCATTAAGTTTTGGAAACAAAGTCATTTTTTTCATAAAATATCTCAAAAGAACAAGGTTGCACAATTGTGATTTTATCCTTACACTATTGGTTAAAAACTGAAATGAAACATCATTCTAAATTAAAGAAAACAAACTTGTTGAAAACAAAGAAATAGAAATTAAACTGAAAACAACAAGTGAAAAACCTCCTTCAGTGCAGGGGCCCTCTGCAACTGATGTGGCTGGAATGCTAGCTAGTTAAAGATGCACTTTAAACCATCATTGACAAAATGAAGTTTGTATTATGAAAAAAACGAAGTCTGAATACAAAGTATCACCAAAAAGGTTGTAGTTCCTTCTAGCTTCTAACTACATCTCACTTCCATGCAACCGATATTTATAGGAAAATAACAAAACTATTTTGGAGAAAAACTTGCTATATGTGGCTAATTAAAATTAAATCTAACATGACTTTTTATGAGAAAAACTTCTTAGAAGTGACTTAATTCGAATTGTAATAGGACTGTTTAAATTCTAATCAGCTATAGGTGGCTTAATTCGAATTAAATCTTCAACATAACTGTTAGACTCTTGATTAGCTACGAAAGAGAAAATCAAGAGTCCTACTGCTTCTAGATAATGTATTTGACTCCATCTTTGACCATGACTTTAGGCACGCTTTTCTGTCGATCTCACCAAGTTAATAGGATAGAATCCATGTGGAGATGATTATGGAAATGCCCATGTGGACCAGTTCTTTATTTGACACCTGTAACCTGCCAAACCATGAGAGTAGCTATGGAATCCATAGTTAGCTGCAGAATAGGTTGCGTTCTGTAGCTAATTTGCAAAAATATATTAAAATAGCATGAACATGAAAATAAAATATGGTGATCATTTTAATGCTTTCCTAAGAAAAAACCTAACATTTATCATTGATTGGGTCTGTAGTCTTATGAGAAAATGAGAGAAAAATGTAAGAAAAAATTTCAAGGAGAAGGTAGTTCTGAGGTTCAAGGTACCCCCATTGCAAAATCATTGCATGTCCTCATGCAATTTTCCAAAAATGTGAGTTCTTATTCTCTAATGGGTTTGCTCAAACACCTCTGCTAGTACATCCAATTTTCTTATTTTTCTCTTCTTTGAAGTGACTATCATTCTGGGTTTTATCATAAGAAGCCTATACTTGAGGGTAATGACTATTTTGTTCAGAATCTTATTCTTTCTTTTCAACTTCCTGTTTTTCTTATCCCACAGTCCTAGATGCAGAATGATATTAACATGAATTTCCTTGTCCAATTTATTTTGTTCCTTCAAGATTTCATTCTCCTGTTTGATATGTCTGTTCAATATCTCTAATTCATAAATTTCCTATTTGAGAGAGTCAATTAGAGGTTCTTGTGGATTGGTAGGAGGTTCTGGGTCCAGGGAGGCACTTCTCTTCTCCATTGATTCTATATAATCATATATTTGTTGCTACATTGGGTCTATGCCTGGAGATCTTCTACTTGGGCTACCTTCAAAATGATGATCAAGAGAATTTTGAGGACTGTGTGCAGAAGGGATGTTAACAGGAGATGTTTCTGGGGTTTCCTTGTCTAAGTTTATAAACTTTGTCCCTTTTGACGATGTTTTCTTTACCAAACCTTAGAGTCTAGAGCTTCTTCTAGGTTGTGGATGACTTACATTCTCCTCATCTGTGACCTTTTTCTCCTTTCTTATTTTTCCTCTTGCCCTGATTTGCTTCCTGATTTCTGTCAATTCTTCAGAGATTAATTTTTCATCATCTTTCTGTAATGAAGACTCAAGTCTGTCTTTAATAGTTATACCAATCTTCTTTCTTTTGCTTCTTCTAACATTATCTTCTTTAGGTGACTTTGGTGCTTCTTGGAAATGGTTTCTAATGAGGAAATTCTCCCAGGTATCTCCTATGCTTTTTAAATGAAACTCAATCAATACCTTTATCAACCCATGATGATACATGGTTGTATCTATGAACTCTATTTTCTTTTGCACATTTGAGGCCATCCTTCTTAAACTATTTAGCAGGAAGAAAGGAAGATTGATTTCTCCATTTTCTAGGAAATTCATTAGTAAATGGATATGGTAGACATACATGCAACCAAATCTCCCCTCACAGGTGATAAATTTCTGTAATATCAAAAGCATGTTCCTCCACTTACTTTTAAGAGCTGAAATGGGAATTCCTTTTCTAAAAATAGAGACATCCATACCTAGGTTTTTGAGTATTACTTTCCATGATTCACTGTGGAATTCCTTGTTTTTGAACCATCTTTCACCATGCCTTGGAAGTTCTGTAGCCTCGGTTATGAATGACTCAGTTACTGCAAACTTAATATCTCCAATTTCTACCTCTATGCCATCAAAAGATCTAGCAAAGGATTTTGTAATCTCCTTATGAAAACCATCAAATTTCTCGATGAATTTGAGCCATCTAGCCTTTTGCAACATTTCCTTGAGTTGTGGGTATCCTTCCATGTACTTTTCTCCTACCAGTTCTGATCTGACAATTAGCCCCATGCCTTCTACTACGCAGAGTTCTTCAACCTTCAGAATTACCCTTCCTGTTTTATGAAATGGACTGACTGTGAATATGGTGAAAGGAACTGCGTGTTTGTATGAAATAAGTAGATGGTAGGGGTTTTGGAGAAACGTGGACAAGTATGTCACATCGTAGTCATGATCGTTAAAAACAATGAGGGAGTTAATTATGGACTGTTATGTGACAAAATATGGAGGATGTGGTGGATATGCAGTACGATGGAGATTGCAATCAAATCAAATGATGATTCGTCAAGGAAACATATGAATACCCATATTATATATGCTTTATGTTCTAACCTTGCTATTTAAATAATTTTTTTCACTTTACCTCTTAGAACTTAACCTTTTCATTTGTTATTTTCTTTGATGTTGATCCGCAGATACCCTTTTTAGCATATTGGTCTTCAAAAACAAGATTCTTCAATTCTCTGCAATCATCATTTGTTTGGAACAGAGTTGTAGAATGAGATATGGCTGCAGAATCAAATTAGCTGCAGAACATGATAAAAATGAAGTATGGCTATGGAACATGAATGTGAAATGAAATGGAAATGGAATATAACAGTGAAAGGGAATGAAAGTGAAGTGAGATGAAATGAATTTGTAGATTAGGAACTGCAAATGAATGTAGCTTTATGTCACTACTTATTATAGAAAGAAAATAGGAAATATAGGATGTCAGAAATCTTTGATTTTCACCCTGTATTTCCTGTATAAGTATGCCAATGAACAATTGGTTTTCATACTTATACATTTTATTTATGTTATATATATATATATATATATATATATATATATACAAGAAAAACTAAGTTAGTGGAGAAGAAGAATTCTTCTTCACCAACTTCATTTCAGTGTTATCTTGGAAAATTCTGACAAAATCCTCTCTTGAAATTGGCTTATAATATATCTTTAACCAATGACCATTCACAAGAAGAGGTACCTTTCTTTCATCTATTGTTCTTATTCTCACTACTCCATTATTAAAGACTTCTTCAATCTCATATGGCCCAAGCCAATGAGTCTGAAAGTTTCCTTGAAAATATTTGAATTTTGAATCGAACGAAAGTGCCCAATCCCCTTCTTGAAATTTCTTCTCCTTGATATACTTATCATGCCATTTAGCCATTTTCTGTTTGACTAAACTAGTTCTTTGCTGCATCTTGCTTGATTTCATCACGCTCATTGAGTTGCTCCAATCTATGTTTCTGATCAATCCAGTCCCAATTGGACTGCCATCTTGAAGGTCCTGATTTGAAACTCTATAGGGAACAGGACTTGCTTCTCATAAACAAGCTCATATGGACTATATCCTATTGTGTTCCTCCATGTAGTTCTGTAGGCCCATAAGGCTTCAGGAAGCCTTTCTTCCCAATATCTTTTGTGTAGATGTACAGTCTTAATGAGAATTCCTCCAATCACCTTATTGGTAGATTCAACTTGATCGTTTACTTGTGGATGGTAAGGAGTATACTTTCTATGTTTTATCTTGTATTCTTCCACAAGTCTCTCCACCATTTTAGATGTAGATTGAGATCCTTGTTTTGTCACAATTTCTCTTGGAACACCAAAATGAGTGAAGATGTCCTCAAAAAGAAAATTAACTACATATTTTTCATTAGAAAAAGGTAATATTTTAGCCTCTACCCATTTGGTGACATAATCATTACATACCAAAATATACTTCTTTTGTTTAGATGGAGGATTAATTGGTCCAGCAAAATCCAAGGCCCATTTTTCAAAAGGTTCAGTGAGTACCTGAGTTTGTAGTGGCATTTCATTTGAAGGAGCAGGTTTCCCCACCCTTTGATAGTTATCACACATTTTGACATATTCTTTGGCATCTCTGAAGATGGAGGGCCAATAATATCCTAAATAAAAGATTTTATAGTTTGTTCTCTTATCAGCAAAGTGTCCACCACAAGGTTCATCATGACATGCCTTAAGAATTTCAGGCATTTCATCTTCTCAAACACATCTTCTGATCATGAGACTTGGACGTGTTTTATACAATTCATTAGTAATCCATGAGTAACTTGCACTTGTTTGAATGGATTTTATTTTCTCCTTTGGAGACAAATGTGAAGGTATTTTTCCTGTGACTAAGTAATTAGAAATATCTACAAACCAAGAGGTTTGAGTAGTTACTGCAAAAATATATTCATCAGGAAATTTATCTTGAACTGGAGTGTCATCTTTGATATTTTGAATTCTAGACAAGAAATCAACAACTGTGTTTTTTTTCCAAGTCTATCTAAAACAATGATGTTGAATTCTTGTATGAGTCATAACTATCTTGTAACTTTGCCATTAGTAATAGGTTTATTCATTAAGTACCTAATTGCAGAGTGATCTGTATGAACAAAGGTTTCATAGCCTATTATGTAATGTCTAAACTTGTTGATGGCATGAAAAACAACAAAGAATTCATTTTCAGTTATAATGTAATTTAACTCAGTGGGAGTCAAATTCTTGCTTATGTAATAGATGGCATAATGGATCAAATCTTTTTTTCCTAATACAGCTCCTAGAGCTGTATCTGAAGCATTTGTTGAAATGTGAAAAGGTAGTTTCCAATTTGGACCTCTTAAAATGGGTGCCTCAGAAATTTTTTCTTTTAAAGTCTCAAATGCCAACTGGCAATCAGGATTCCAATTGAATTCACAATCTTTGGTGAGTAATTTGAAGAGTGGGGATGCTAGTTTAGTGAAATTTTCTATAGACCTTCTATAGTATCCTGTGAATCCAAGAAAACTTCTAACATCCTTTTGACAACTTGGAATTGATAATCTAGAGATGAATTCAACTTTAGATTTATCAACTTTAATTCTACTCCTAAAATGCAATGTCCTAAAACAATCCCTTATGTAACCATCATTAAACATTTTTCATGGCTTAGTAAAAGGTTTGCTTCCTTACATCTTTTAAGAAAATTTTCCAAATTTTATAGAGCTTCTTCCAATGTATTCCCATAAACTGTAAATTCATCCATATACACCTCTACACAATCATGTATTAGATCAAGAAAAATTCCTAGTACTGCTCTTTGGAATGTTTCAGGTGCATTGCACAATCCAAAGGGGAGTACTTGGTATGCATAAGTTCCCCATGGGTAGGTGAATGTGGTTTTATCTTGATCTTCAGATGCTACCTGAATCTGATTATAACCACTAAAACCATCCAAAAATGAGAAATACTTCTTACCTGCTAATGTATCTAACACTTGATCTATAAAGGGAAAAGGAAAATGATCTTTCAGGGTAGATTTATTCAATTCTCAATAATCAATACATACCCTCCATTTACCATTATTTTTAGGCACAATCACTAGAGGAGAAACCCACTGGCTGTTTGAAATTGGGTAAATGAAGTTTACATTCAACAATTTTTGCAACTCCTCTTTCACAATTTCCCTAAGATTTGGATTCATCCTTCTTTGAGGTTGTCTGATAGGTTTACAATTTTCCTCAATGTAGATGTGATGTATACAAGTCTTAGGACTAATTCCTTTCATGTCAGTGTATTCCCATGCATATGCAGAAGAATGTTGTTGTAAAGTTTTGATTAGCTTTTCCTGTTGTAATTTTTCCAAGTTATTGTTTATGTTCAATGTTTTCCCTGGAAAGATTTCAACTGTAGAGCTACCAAATTCTTCCATAGAATAAAGAGACATTTGCCTAGATGAAAAATATTCAATATTGGATTTTTCTTGAAATTGATCATGTTCATATTCTAGAGATGATTCAAAATTTTCCATTATATTTAAGATTTGAATATCTTCACTAATGGTTGAAATAGTAAAGAGAGGCTGAATATCATTTTCATCATCAATCCATTCTTTGTCATCTATCTCTGTGATTGTTCTTGCTGGAGGATATAGAGTGAATTTCTTAGTTGAATTACCATCAGAGATATACATATCACCAGATCTACAGCTAATGAAAGCATCCACTGTAGCCAACCAAGGTCTTCCTAATATAAGTGGATGTCCTCCTAGATTATTCTTTGGGGTTACGATCATAAAATCAATAGGGTACTCCCAAGAGTCTAAGGACACTGAAATATCTTCTAACACACGATCTGGTTTGATTACTGATATATCTGCCAAGTGCAGTAATGTAGGTGTATAAAGAATATTGGGAAGTTTGAGTTGTTCCATGGTTTGTTCGCTCATGATGTTTATTACTGATCCTAAATCAATCATTGTATTCAGAATTTCAACTCCATTGATATGTGTTTTTACAACTGGACTTCCTGGATCTACATATTTTTGTATGACAATTTTTCCCATCATTATGTCTGTTGTTTTTCCTCCTAGCTGAATTCCTTTTACTTTTTTTTTTTTCTTCCTGGTGTTAGATGATCCAAAAATAAAATATTATCATAGGTTATAAAGTTAGAATAAAATAATTATTAATCTAGAATATTTAATTATTAAATGTAGACATTTAGAATTAGAATATTGTTGTAAAAAGATATGACTCTACAAATGTGTCATATCTTAGGCTCTAATTTAAGAGAATTGTTAGTAAGTTGTTTAAATAGCTTTTATTGTAAATGGACACTTGTTATTTTATAAGTGATCCATAACTAGAGGTAGTTAGGACATTGAGCTTATAAATAGCTCATTGCAAGAGTGTTTTTTTGTACGGATGTATGCTCTTGCAAAATTCCAGAAGTAATTTATTTTTCTTATTAATAAAATTACGTGTCTGAGGACACTTCTGCATTATTGTGGTATCAGAGCTCCAGTAATGCTGCAGCTGATGTGAGGAGGAGATTCTAGCTCTACAGGCATATGGAAAACTCCATTATTTTGGTCAGTTAATATTTGGTATTTTATTTTTATTTTTTTGAAAAGAAATTTAATTATATCATTGATTTTAGATTGAGTTGAAATAAATGGATTGCCTATCACAGTAGACATTCATAAGTTTGAGCAATTGAGTACTCCACTTAATTCAAAAAAAAAAAAACCTCTGCATTAATTTGGGTACTATAAAGTACCACCTTTTTTTTTTATTGGAGCCCCCATTTTTTTTTGCAGATGTGCTTGAATACCTAGTAGCTGAGGTTTCGAATGTTTTTTTAGTTTGACATCCATCTCGGCACTACAATGCTGTCTGATTACTGCACTTATGAATTTGCTTCTGTCAGCTTGCCCAAAATGATAGACAAGGTCTTCCAAAATTGCCACATGAATTGCTGTTAATGTATGAATGCGAGGTCTAAATGCAGCTGAATCTTTCATTGGTGGCCTCATTATTCTCCTTGTTGCAATCAAAACTACATCATTTTCACTGAACTTCTTTTCCAGCTCCCACTCAAGCCTAACATTGATCTTTCTAAAAGCCTTTCTCAAGCGGTATGGAACATGAACAACTTCTGCCATTATGGTTTCCAGTTTCTAGAGACGTCATATTGAATGATAGAGTTGATAAACAAATATGTCAATTCACTTTTAGGCTTTTGATTGGTGCTCTCCATATCAAATAGAGCCTGAGCCACAGACTTGTAAAATTCATTGGGCTCAACATTCTTTTCCTTCTTTTCCAGATCAAATTGCTTGCTTGCTGCATGGTACGACCTGCTCTGCTGACCACGGTTAATGGAACTGGGGCCATTCTATAATTTTGGAATTCTGCTACAGTGATTCCCCACTTCCAATGTCTTACACAGATAATTCCGTGTTTGCAATTTCCAAGATCAGTAAGTCACAAGTTATTACCAATTTCGGATTCCAGCCATAAGAAGTTAAGAGGGAACACGTAATTCAATTAACCCCTATGCTGGTAAATTTTTATTTTGACATAGGTGTATGCATTTCCATTGCTATCTAGTCAGTGATCAAGGGATCGAATCTTGTGAACACAGTCGCATACCTGTAACCTCACGGGGTGAATGAAAACTTGCTGAGATTGATTAGCCCCTGGATGAAAAATTTTTCCTTCAGCCTTCCAAGGCCTATATTTGTGATATCTCCTGTACTACAGTGGATTCTGCCTGTCAATTCCCAGCATCAAGTTGCAACAGATGTACAGTATTGTCCAATCACAGAAGCAGGTGAAAGGATTTACTTATTGCTTCAGACTATCCTCTTTACTCTCTTCTACATGCTTTGGTTTTATCCTATATATGTTTTCAATTTTTTTTTGGGAGTAATAAGGAAACTTAATGGAGAGAAAAGTTTTTTTTTTTGTAATGGGGCGATAAAGTTTTTTTTTGTAATGGAGAAATAAGGTGAGCTGGGTAATTTCTCAAAGAATTGTTTTTTATTTAAAATCTGTAAATTTGGGTTCATCACATTATAACTCAAAGTAATTTTACTTTGGGGGGGTGACATTTTTTTTACCAGGATTTGCAAGAGCATTATAAAAGTCAATTTTCGAAAGTCACTTTGTAAATATTTGAGAAATTGACTGGAGCCAAGTGCAAAGCTTAGTCATTTTTCTCCTGTTTCAATGAATATACAAGGGTCAAGGCCAAGCCCCGATAGATCATTTTTTTGCATAGTGTGTTGCATGTTGTGTTGCCCATCTTGATATTTTTTTTTCTGATCCTGATTCTTGGTGTGAAGCTTCAACACTACAATGTCCAAGTTGATTAATTTGTTTTTTGATTCCGACAAACTTGAAGGCACAAAATCTTACAAAACATGGCAATGCCTCATCGAAAGCACTCTCATTTATAATGAACTTTGACATGATATATGTGATGGTGATATTAAAACAAATAAACCCATAGATGCAACTGCACTATCAAAATGGGAAGTTAAGAATGCCAAAGAATTAGCTCTCATTAAATATTTTGTTAATGATGAAATGTATGTCCATATAGAAAATGCTACAGATGCATGGTCTACGTTACGAATTTTTAAAGATTTCTTTGATACTCAGCCTGAATCAAAGAAAGTTGATCTACAACTAAAATTGTTGCAACAAAAATTGACTGAAGGAGTTGATGTCCTTGAATACATCTCCAGGCTTAAGAATATTAAGTAGGAAATCATTAATGCTGGTTTTCAAGCAGTAGATGATAGTTTTATGATCACAATTTTACTTTCTAGACTTCCTTCTTCCTACACACATTTTTGGAAACTCTACAATTAATTGGAAATTTAGAGAAGCTAAAGTTTGACGGGCTCTGTGAAATGTTGACCCAACATGATAAAACCTTTGGGAAGAAAAAGAAAGTTGGTGAAGATGTCATTTTCACAGAGGCCAACACCAGTAAATCATCAACTCACAGTTCTAGAAGTAGAGGCAAATGGAATTTCAATCAGAATCAAGCAACACATAATGTACAAGGTAGAGGAAACAGTAAAGGAAGAGGCTATTTTCAAGGAAGAGGTTATTTTCAAGGAAAAGGAAATAATCAAGGTAGAGGAAAACCTCAAAACAGAAGTCAAAGCAGAGGTAGAGGATAGTCTCCAGGAAGAGGAAGAGACTTAAGTCAAATTGTGTGTCGAAGATGTCACAAAGTTGGACATTACGTTGAAGATTGTCGAACTTCTATTGATAAAATACCCAAGTTTCATCAGCACTCAGCACAATTTGCAAATGATCAAGATGATGATGGTTCAGAATATGTCTTTACTTCTTCACCGGCATTACAACTTTCCTCCTATCTTAAAAGTGATTATGAATATGCTTGGATCTTGGATTCAGGAGAAACTCACCACATGACTTGTAGATGTGACTTCTTTTGGAATTTTCAAGATTGCCAACTTAATTCCATATTTCTTTTAGATGATACAAAACATACTCCTTATGGAAAGGGTGCAGTTAAAGTTTCTCTCCTCGGCATTGGAGAAAAAATGATTTCAAATGTATGGTACGTACCAACATTTAAGAAGAATTTGTTATCTTTAGTCACAATTCGACAAACAGGGCAACAGGTAATTATGGAATATATCTTAGTTAAGATTAATTCAGTCAAACAGAGCTTGTGAACTGTGATGACAGGTTATGAAGATGGAAAATTGTTAAGGATGAAAGGGATAGTTATTCCAAGGCATTCTAACTTTGCAGGGATACGACTACAAGAATTTCACCTATAAGATTTTGGCATGTAAGATATGGACATTTAAAATTTGAAAGTCTTTCTCAATTGCAAAAACCAGGGATGGTTAAGGGACTTGCAACTTTCAAAAAGGAAAATGCAAAATGTGAAGCTTGTATTTATGGAAAAAAAAATCGAGAAAGTTTTCCAACAAGTTCATGGCATGCAAACAGGCTGTTGCAACTAGTTCACAATGATGTTTGTGGACCACTACAAACTTCATTAGGTGGTCGCAAATATTTCTTACTATTCATTGATGATTTCAGTAGAATGACTTAGGTATATTTCTTGAAGCAAAAGTCAAAAGCATTTGAAAAGTTTAAATTTTTTCACCAACTTGTTGAAAATGAAGTCAAAGAAAAGATATGCACTCTCAGGACAGATAATGGGGGAGAATTCACTTCAAATGAATTCAAATCTTATTGCAGCGATAATGGAATAAGAGGACATCTTACAAATGTTTACACTTCACAAAAAAATGGAGTAGTAGAAAGAATGAATCACACCTTGTTAGGAATGGCAAGATCCATGTTAACTTTCAAAATGTTAAGTCCGACATGTTGGGCAGAAGAAATTCATACAGTTGTCTACTAAAGAAACATATCTTCAACTACTTCTTTAGACGAAATCACACCTTATGAAGCTTGGTTTGGTTTCAAACCTTGAGTTAAACATCTTAGAGTTTTTGGATCAATATGATATGCCTTAGTTCCAAAATAAAGAATAACTAATCTTGACTCAAGAAGTTTGAAATGCACAATGATTGGATATTCCGATGAGAAGAAAGGGTATCATCTTTTGACCAATGGAAAATTTATTGTGAACAAGGATGTAATTTTTGATGAAACATAGAGTAAGAGTGCTGAAGAAATAGAAAGTCTTCTTCAAAAGTTAGAAACTAAAGGTAGACAAAGAAAATGAAATATGCAAAGTCAACCAAATTCACCAAATTGGTATGAACTTGATTTTCCTTCATCTGAAGATGATTCATCCAGTCCATCTACTTCAACAACATCATCTGGATCTTCTAGCAGTTCATCCGCATCTCCAAGTAGCAGCAGTTCTTCTGAGAGTGATTCTCCACCTCCAGAATCTTCAACTGATCAACGAACATCAGTTTACATTAATTCTCTTTACAATGATGGTGACTTTTCAGAATCTCAAACAAGTGAGCATCAACTACCAAAATGGGCAGTTCAACTTTTGAAAGATGTAAGGCCTGATGAGCAGAATAAAACAGGAACAAGGAAGTCACACAGAAGTGAATAGAATTTTTCCTTAATAGCGAATGATTTTATTGAACCTTCCACATACAACGAAGCAGTAAAAAATAAAGAATGGCAACAGGCTATGATTGAAGATTATCAAGTAGTAATTGATAACAACACTTGGAAACTTGTCGATTGTCCTCAAAATGTTAAACCCACAGGGTGTAAATGGGTTTATAGAATTAAGTACAACCAAAATGGAGAAATTGACAAATACAAAGCTAGATTTGCGGCTAAAGGTTTTGCACAATAGGAAGGCATTGATTATGAGACTTTTGCTCCTACAAAAAAATGGAACACCATCCACTTAACACTCACATTAGCAGCACAAAAAGGATGGAAATTTCATCACATGGATGTAAAAGTGCTTTTCTCAACGGAGATTTACAGGAAGATGTATATATGACACAACCACCAGGTTTTGAAATTGAAGGGGAGGAATATAAAGTCTGCAAATTGATCAAGGCTTTATATGGGTTAAAACAAGCTCCCCAAGCTTGGTATGCAGAAATGGATGAATACCTTAGGAAAGTTGGTTTTCAACGAAGTGAATCTGATGATAGTTTGTATGTGCGACAACATGGTAAATATCTGGTGATTCTTGTTATGTATGTAGATGATTTGATCATTATTGGAAGCAATGATGATCATATTGCATAGGTGAAAAAGAAGTTACATGCAGGTTTTAAGATGACAGATTTGGGATTACTTCACTACTATCTTGGAGTTGAAGTCTTCCAACGTCCACATCATATTTTCATTTCTCAGAGGAAGTATGTAGTAGAGGTTCTTCAATGATTTGGAATGCAGGATTGCAAGCCTGTTCTTACCCCCATGGAGCGAAACTTTGTAGAAATTTTGAATAATATGACACTTATTCAACAGAGATTATCCGATTATACACTATTGCGGAAAACATGCATAAAACATAACCTCCTCTACGTTGATCATCAATTTACAGAAGCAGAAACAATAACATGCACACATAGAAGCATCAATCACACATATCAACGCAGTATTTTCCCAGGGAAAGCATCTCGCTAAAAACCCCAACTATTTGTATATTATATTGATTGAGAACATGTAACAATCATAGTACAATACTCCTCACAAGTACTCAGAACTATCTCCACCTGTTACACACAATACAGCTCAGATTTGATCTCCAAATCTCCTCTGTTGCTTGCCTGCCTCCACTGCACAATACCTGCTGAGAATGAATGAGAATGGCTGATCCAAACTCCTATTTACCTTGTGAAAATCACCCACACTGTAAATCACGTGAGCACAAGCTATATTTCACTTGGTATTGGCCCACACTACGCAGAGATCATTGGCATAACTCAATCCCATGCATGTGCACAATCTCATGCACAACTGATAGCAATCTCAACCTCTAACACCTGTCCCTGTTGAGTTGTACATGCACTGAGTTAACTGATGTATTCTTCAGTTGCATTATGAGTTAATAATTAGAGAATTAATTAATAACTAATTCACACAACTCATCACTTAGTCTATTGATCAGTTAGACTAAATACAACTAGTTCAACTAAGTCAAACTGAACACAACTCCATTAACTGCTCATCCAACTCTAGAGAACTCAACCACATGAGTTCTAACTGATGTCCTGCATGCAATATCTCAACTAACACATAAGAAAACGCATTTCCTTCTGACAGCTGCATGTGCCACATCTGTAGCTCAAACTAAAGTGCTCCAAGAGGATAAGATAAAGTTTATAGTCTAAATATTATTATGAGACAATAATATTTGACTTTTCTATTTTTGACTAGCAGTCTAAAAATAGACTCTGATCACTCCTGCTGTGATCACTCCTACTGTGATCACTCCTGCTGTGATCACTCCTACTGTGATCACTCCTGCTGTGATCCAAAAATAGACTTTGCGCCATAATTTGCCTGTGGGCCCACTTCGTGAAGGCGACTCCTTTCCACCAAGCTCCATCATCTTGTTGCATTCTCAACAAGAATTTCTTGTTGTACACTTTTCAACACTTCCTTTCAACAAGAAAGGCTTCCTCTCAAACTCGATTCGGTAACTCTTGAATGTTCTGCATGCAACACATCTGCCTGGTCCACTTTGCTCCAACAACACTTGGAAAAAAAACACTCCCAACTGACCACTCTATTGGGCTAGGAACATACTCTGATGCTGAAGCTCTACCTGCTGCTGACAAGTGCTCCCTCTCTAACATCTGCGCTACTGCAACATCTTCATGCATCTCGCACCATTGCACACCTCTCTGTGCCACTTAGCACTGTGAAAAACACTTGTGCCTCTCGCATTGCTACAGCCTACATGCTATGCGTTGTATTGGGATTCCCTACACTGTCGCTCTCTCTGCCGCTCCATCCGCATCTGTCTCTACCCAGTCAGTCAGTTCCCGCTACTCCACATCGGGGCTACCGTAGCAATGTCTCATCCAAGAGGTTGGGTACCTCAAGGATCCTGCCCCTCCTCCTTGGGACGATCAATCCACATCACCCCACCTCCTACCTGGAGGTATGGCTGCATGCAATCCCTGAGCCCACCTGGCTCGAAGTTTCCCCTTACTGGAGGTCTCTACATGAGTAGATGTCTCTACTCAATCTCCTCTCAGCTTCCCTTGTTGTGGCTGCTCCACAACATCCTGAAGCTGTTGCACCAATCGTGGCTCCTCCACAATCATCTGAGACTTCTTCTGGCTCTGCATGTTGAGAGGTAATATACGCTCCCTCTCAACCACCAAGTCTCCATCAGTTGCCTCACTACTTAAGGCTTTGCATGCATCTTGAACCTCAAGAGCATACAGGTTCTTGACCCATGAACCAATCTGCTTCACCTGTCTAGTGATGATGTGTCTAAGGAAAACCTTTCCCTTACTGAAGACTACATCACAGCCTTTGTCTTCCAGCATCGCAATCGACACCAAGTTTCTCTTCAGTCCTGGTACATACTTGACATCGGTCAAGGTAAGGTGAGCTCCATGCTCCCTCTGAAAAATAACCGTGCCTACACCTGAGACACTATACTTCTCATCATTACCCATCCCTATGAGTATCTGGAGATCTTTCTCCTCCAAAGTACTGAACAAACTTTTGTCACCGGTCATGTGGAAAGAAGCTCCACTGTTAAGAAACTAACCACTTCCCACCATGGATGAAACCATGCATGCGAAGAGTGTGAAGTCCAACTCAAACTGTCAAGCAAGTGAGGCTGCCTCACCTTCAGATCCTTCCCCGGATCCCTTCTTGGACTTCTTCTTTGGGCAATTAGTAGCATAATGGCCCAAATCATGACAACGAAAGCACCTCACCTTCAACTTGTCAACCTTCTTCCCATCATTGGAAGAACTGGATTCGGAAAGAGAAACCTTCCCCTTCCCCTTCTTCGCCTTACTCGCTAAGGCACAGTTCTCCTCATCATGTATAGATGAAGAACTGTCTCTGGCGCGCTGTCTAATATCCTCTTGCACAAGATCCGACCAAAGTCTCTCCCATCCTAGCAATTTCTCCCTTCCATTCACCGAGTCCTGGTAGCTATGCCAACTCTTAGGAAGGCCAAGGAGTTCTAGACTCACCATATCCTCATCCTCAATAGTTACCCCCACACTTCCCAGCTCATCCCAGCATTGGGTGAACTTCGTGAGATACTGGGTCATACTGTCTCCATTCTCACACTTAATGTTTCCAAGTTTTATCCTTGAGCGCCATTCCACAGCTCAAAAACTCAACCGCTTCTGATCTAAAATTCGTGAGAACAAAGTATTTCTTGTACAGAGATTGACCATATGGGCATTCACCGGATATCTCACCTTCCAAAAGGAAGGATGAATCCAGAAGCTACCTGGCCCAATTATAGACTCTACCTGAAGAAATAAAATGTAAACACTTTCTGAATAATAGATCTGATTATCAATCCAACACTGATATCATGTAGAACTTCTTCTACAAATCAGCTCGCTTCGATACCATGTAGAAATTTTGAAGAATATGACACTTATTCAACAGAGATTATCCCAATTATACACTATTGCAGAAAACATGCATAATACATAACCTCCTCTACGTTGATCATCAATTTACAGAAGCAAAAACAATAACATGCACACATAGAAGCATCAATCACACATATCAACACAGTATTTTCCCAGGGAAAGCATCTCGCTAAAAACCCCAACTATCTGTATATTATATTGATTGAGAACATGTAACAATCATAGTACAATACTCCTCACAAGTACTCAGTACTATCTCCACCTGTTACACACAATACAGCTTAGATCTGATCTCCAAATCTCCTCTGCTGCTTGCCTGCCTCCACTGCACAATACCTGTTGAGAATGAATGAGAATGGCTGATCCAAACTCCTATTTACCTTGTGAAAATCACCCACACTGTAAATCACGTGAGCACAAGCTATATTTCACTTGGTATTGGCCCACACTACGTAGAGATCATTGGCATAACTCAATCCCATGCATGTGCACAATCTCATGCACAACTGATAGCAATCTCAACCTCTAACACCTGTCCCTGTTGAACTGTACATGCACTGAGTTAACTGATGTATTCTTCAGTTGCATTATGAGTTAATAATTAGTGAATTAATTAATAACTAATTCACACAACTCATCACTTAGTCTATTGATCAGTTAGACTAAATACAACTAGTTCAACTAAGTCAAACTGAACACAACTCCATTAACTGCTCATCCAACTCCATAGAACTCAACCACATGAGTTCTAACTGATGTCCTGCATGCAATAGCTCAACTAACACATAAGAAAACGTATTTCCTTCTGACAGTTGCATGTGCCACATCTGTAGCTCAAATTGAAGTGCTCCGAGATGATAAGATAAAGTTTATAGTCTAAATATTATTATGAGACAATAATATTTGACTTTTCTATTTTTGACTAGCAGTCTAAAAATAGACTCTGATCACTCCTGCTGTGATCCAAAAATAGACTTTGCGCCATAATTTGCCTACGGGCCCACTTAGTGAAGGCGATTCCTTTCCACTAAGCTCCATCATCTTGTTGCATTCTCAACAAGCATTTCTTGTTGCACACTTTTCAACAAACTTGAAACTTTCAAAATTTGAAGGGGGGAAATGGTGGATAGCACTACTTATAGATAGTTGATTGGCAGTTTGATTTATTTGACAAACACTCGCCCTGATCTATCTTATGTAGTCAGTATTCTTTCATGTTTTATGCAGGAACCATGAGATAGCCGCTGGAATGCAGCCAAAAGATTTCTTTGATATATCCAAGGAACAAAATATTTTGGTCTTCTTTACAAAAAGACTAAAAAATTTATACTTGGTGGTTTTTCAAATGTCGACTATGCTGGAAGTATTGATAATTGAGCATCAACATCAGGTTATTTAATGAGCATGGGGTCAGCAGCAGTGTCTTGGAGTAGTAAGAAACAAGCTACAGTGGCCACTTCTTCAGCAGAAGTAGAGTACATTTTAGCATGGGAAGCAACATGTGAAATTATTTGGTTGTGCAGAATTTTGCAGGACTTGGGCATTTCTCAGGGAGAAGCTACGTCATTATTCATTGACAACTAGTCACCCATTAAGCTTGCCAAGAACCCAGTTTTTCATTCAAAGACAAAGCATGTGGACACCAAGTATCATCATATTCGATCTCTCATTGCCAAGGATGTCCTCAAGCCAATTTATTATCCTTCATAAGATCAGATCTCCGACATTTTCACGAAATGTCTTGGTAGAATAAAATTTACTAAGTTCAAAGATGAACTTGGTATCTTTTGTAATGTTTTTTTGGATCATAGGGGTGAATGTTAGATGATCCAAAAATAAAATATTATCATAGGTTATAAAGTTAGAATAAAATAATTATTAATTTAATACTTTAAATTAATAATTATTAATCTAGAATATTTAATTATTAAATGTAGACATTTAGAATAGAATATTGTTGTAAAAAGATATGACTCTACAAATGTGTCGTATCTTAGGCTCTAATTTAAAAGAATAGTTAGTAAGTTGTTTAAATAGATTTTATTGTAAATGGACACTTGTTATTTTATAAGTGATCCATAATTAGAGGTAGTTAGGACGTTGAGCTTATAAATAACTCATTGCAAGAGTGTTTTGTTGTTCGGGTGTAAACTCTTGCAAAATTCCAGATGTAATTTATTTTTCTTATTAATAAAATTACGTGTCTGAGGACACTTCTGCATTACCTGGTTTCTTCATGCTCAACTCCTTTATTGTTTTAGCTAGAATTGGAATCTCCTTAATGTCTTGTAACAAAGTGATTTTGATACAAACATTTTTCAATTCATCTAGAAAATCATAATTAGGCAACATAATATGCTTTTCTACCCGTCTATCAACTTGTAACCTTTCGGGAAAAGGAGGTGTAGAAGTGGATACTGGTGGTTGCTCTATGACAGGAGTTGAGTTCATTGGTTCTTTTTATTTTACATTTTCAGTATTCTAGTTTTGAGGAGATGTTCCTTCAAAACTTTTATTTTGCTGTAGAGAATCTTCCCCAGAATTGTCTTGTTCTTGAATAACTAAAGAAGGCTTTTTCTTTTCTAATATCATACTAGATCTCAGTTGGACATCATTGAGATCTAATGGAGTGATCATATAAGTTGGAAATTGTTGTCCTTCCACCATATAGGTATTCTGAGGATTTTATTGTTGGGGTTTGGTAATGGTTGGGTAGGTAATTGATTTGGTCTTTGTAGAAATGGTAGTGAAAGTTGAGGGCTTTGGTTTTGAAGTTGGGGTTGTTAACTTTGTTGAGGAATTTATTGGAGAGGATAGTTTGGATATGATGGAGGATATTGATAGTATGGAGAGAATCTTCCATTGGGATTTTTCATTCCTTGAGCCCAAGGTTGAGTTTGAGATTGAGATTGAGGCCAAGGTTGCTAGCAAGAATTCCAATTTGGAGGGGGCTGCATATACATTTCGTTGTTAAAACTCTCGTTTTTTTCCCCTTCTAAGGTATTCTAGAGACAAAGCAAAGAGATTCTGTTGGATTCGAAATTTTTTCCTCTTGAGAAACAGCCTTAAGACCAGGAATTGAAGGACAACTTTTGGTCTCATGGTTTTCTGAACAAATCACACAAGTCTCTATGATTTTTGCATCCAAATGGCATTCTCTTAAAGTGTGCTTATTTCTGCATTTGGGACAGAAAATAGCCAAAGCATCAGTCTCGGCTTTCTATTTGTTTTGTAACTTAAGGGTGTCTATCTGTTCAATAAGGCTCCCTAGAATATCTATTTTAAATTCATCAAGCATGCTTCCAATTTCTTCCCTACTCACTGATCCAGTTGCATATTTATTCACTCTAGAAAGAGAAGGATCTCTTGGACCTTTCCCAATTTTGGACTTTCCTCTTAAGAGATGAACACATAATTATCCAATGTCACTTAATGGGATTTGAGAGATATCTCCCTTCCCCATCATGTTAAGGATATCTATCCACTCATCACTAATGGATTTTAATAAAAGAAATTTTAAAGTATCTTGATCTAAGTTATCCATTTTTGCTCTTTTTAGGTTATAGTGGAATCTTTCAATTAAATCTTCCAAATTTTCATCCTCTCTTTGCATCATTTTGAACGCTTCATCTTTGTGATTGATAAGCAGACAATAATCTAAATACTTGTCCAAAAACAGTTTCTTCATGTAATTCCATGTTCTAATGGACTGAGTGACCAATCACATGAACCATTTTAAAGCAACTCCTTTCAATGTTGAAGGAAACAATTTGAGTTTTTGAGAGTCTTGTAAATAATCATAATTTCTGCACAAGACTTGAAATTCAAATAAGAAGGTTTCAGGATCTTCACTTTTTAATCCATGAAAAGTTGGGAGGACAGAAGGTGAGATATTTTTCATTGTGGCATTTGTTTCTTCATCAACTATAGGGAATCCAAAAGAATTATCAACTTCCCTATTTCCTCTACCTCTTCCATTATTTCCTCTACCTTCTCCATTATTTCCTCTACCTCCTCCTCCTCCAAATAGTGAAAATTCTCCATCCTCTCCTTCTTCTGCCATTATAGTTTCTTTAGAGTTAATATAAGATTCAACCTGCAAGGTTAATTGCTCTTCCTTTGGTTCCTCTATCAAAGGTATGTGGAAGAAAGGTTCCGCTTCTTCTTCTCCACTAGGTATTCTTAATTCTTCAACTAAAATATGTTCTCCTGTAGAGGTGAAAAAGGCTACTCCTTCTGTTGGAGATCCAAGATTTTCTTCCTCTAGGACTACCTCAATAGATGAAGTAGGAGATCCTCTTGATTGAATTTCTGACCTTAGAACTTCAGAAGGTCTATGGCTATGAATATGAGTTTGAGATGGAGGTGTATCTCTTATTAGTCTTGGTGGAGTAGGTGGTGTTGTAGGAATTTAACTCCTACCTCTAGCTATGAATCTACCCCTAGAGTCTCTTTCTCTACGCATATCATTTTTTTTGGATGTAAGAGATGAAGTTACCTAATTACACTTCCCCAGAAATGACACCAAAATGTTTAGTCAATTTAGTGTCCTAAATTTCTTGCATGAATTATCAACTGAGGTTTGTAGACTAATGAAGTGTGATGCACTATATGTGCTTAGTTAACTTTTCTCTTACTTAGTTGTTTTGTATTTTATGGTTTTTTTGGGGGTTTCTGTTCTTTGATGTCTAAGAATATACAATCTATGAGGCATTTAAATGGATCTAATGAATTTTTAAGGAAAGGAAAGGTTCCTAAGTCAGTCTAATCTCCTAAAAATGGACCAAGAACTGTTGAATAGTTAGAACCTAATAAGAAAACAGAGAATCTATCTTATCTTATCATTAGTCCTAATCCATGGATCTAATTCTTAAAACCAAAAGTGATATTGATGCAGAAGGTAACTAAGTAATTTCATTCATTTAAACATTAAACCATTCAATTTTGGAATATGATGAAATCAATCTCCTTGAAATGATTTTTCGAAATTTCAAGTGATGCAACTAATTAAGGACCTAGAAGCAGAAAAGAAAAGGTAAAGACATGTAAAACTAAAAATGTACGAAGTAAATTCAATCACTCTTTGAATTAGATATTTAGCCATTTAAGTTAGGATCATCATCATTTTGAAATGGTTTTTGAGAACATCTATTAATACAGTTAATTGTTAGTTTTGTTATAAGAAAATGAATAACAAAACAGTAAGAAAACTAAGCAACTATGTATTCTTATTACTTCAATCTTCATTCAGATTTGGAAGCAAAGTCATTTTTTTCATAAAATATCTCAGAAGAATAAGGATGCAGAGTTTTTATTTTATCCTTACACTATTGGTTAAAAACTGAAATGAAACATCATTCTAAATTAAAGAAAACAGACTTGTTGAAAACAGAGTAATAGAAATTAAATTGAAAACAACAAGTGAAAAACCTCCTTCAGTGCAGGGGCCCTCTGCAACTGATGTGGCTGGAATGCTAGCTAGTTAAAGATGCACTTTAAACCATCATTGACAAAACAAAGTTTGTATTATGAACAAAACGAAGTCTGAATATAGAGTATTAGCAAAAAGCCTATAATTCCTTCTAGCTTCTAACTACCTCTCAGTTCCATGCAACATATATTTATAGGAAAGTAACATAACTGTTTTGGAGAAAAACATGCTACAGGTGGCTAATTCGAATTAAATCTAACATGACCGTTTATGAGAAGAACTTGCTACAAGTGGCTTAATTCGAATTGTAATAGCATTGTTTAACTTCTGATTAGATATGGGTGGCTTAATTCGAATTAAATCTTCAACAGAACTGTTAGACTCTTGATTAGCTATGAAAGAGAACATCAAGAGTCCTACTACTTCTAGATAACGTATTTGACTCCATCTTTGACCATGACTTTAGGCACGCTTTTCTATTGATATGGACCAAGTGAATAGGATAGAATCCATGTGGAGATGACTATGGAAATGCCCATGTGGCCTAGTTCTTCATTTGACAGCTGTAACCTACCAAACCATGAGAGTAGCTACGAAATCTACAGTTAGATGCAGAATAGGTTGCTTTCTGTAGCTAATTTGCAAAAATCTATTAAAATAGCATGAACATGAAAATATAATATGGTGATCATTTTAACGCTTTCCTAAGACAAAACCTAGCATTTATCATTGATTGGGTCTGTAGTCTTATGAGAAAATGAGAGAAAAAGGTGAGAAAAAATGTCAAGGAGAAGTTAATTATAAGGTTCAAGAGTATTTTGATGTAGATCACAAAGAAAACTAAGCAAGAGGGCAATAAGGTGGTGAAGCATCAAATAATCATGAATATAAATATTTAATTTTCTTCGGGCTAGCTAATCACGTGATTCACTCGGTGTAGATCACATAGAAAACTGAGAAAAATGGAAATAAGGTGGTGAAGCAGTGGGTAATCAAGAATGATATAGATATTTCATTTTCTTCGGGCCAACTCATCACCTGATTCACTTCAAAGGAATATTGGAAAGTAGAGTCGTTAAATTGTAACATTGTGAGACACACCATCAAATTTGGTTTTTCATGGCTCATATAGAGTCTTACACAACCATGACAAAAGATTGGATTTTCATGGTCAATAAAGAGTTTAGAGACTCGAGGAAACATACAGTGAGACATCATTGAAAAGGAATAGTTACAACACTCACTGAGACCTAATCAAAATATTAAAATATCATATTTACCTAGTCAAAGTCCATTGCTTTTGGAAAGGAATTTGGAAAATTATTAAATTCTAATTTTTCATGTAGGATATGTTGTTGGGAGAGAAATACAATGTCGAGTTAAAAAACATATTTAAGTTTTTAAAATATAATTAATTAACCTGATAGGATTTTTATGTGAGGTTCCTCCTCATAACAATGTAGCAGATTCATCAACCTTCAAAGAATATACCATTTTGACAGTGTGATTTACCATGGGCCTCTGATCTGTGATTTGCTATTCCTGAATTTCTTTGACTCTTAATAACCGCGTGCCAAGCACATGGCGGAGTTTGATATCATGATTGTGGAAAGGACGTTATGTCATAAAGTCATTGAGAAGTGCCTTCTGGGTCTTAGCCCTTTAGCTTGGGATAGTGGGGCGATTGTTTAGAACACTATGATATAAATTGTTTCAATATGTAATGCATGGGACCACATCACACACACCTGGGGCTTTATAATATTGCAGAATCACAACAGGTGATTTCAAAATGTCTCATTTGGTTGCAGCCTCAAAACTTGCGATCTTCGATGAGTGATGTGGTTTGATCTATGTGGAGAGGAAATGAGTGAAGCCCCCAGTCGGAGCCCTCTCTATCAACGATTTCCAATCGGAGGTGTAACCTTGGTGCACGACATCTCAATTTTGTTGGGTTGTGTTATATTCTTTCCACGACTAGCGGGGGGGTCATGGGGGGGGCAGCAGCCCCCCTGTTAGGGGGTATGCATATTACCTATGGTTCTATGCATGGATTTTGCACATGGTTTTGGGCATGATGGTTTTTCAGTCCATGGTATCATGTAGATCAGGTCAAGGGAACTACGGTTATGTTCTAATCTAGGGTTAATGGATTAGGGGTTTATGGATGCTTCGGCATGTATATATATGTATTGTAACATTGAAAGGAATATAATGAAAACTCAATCTAGTAGTCCCGGTTTTGGCATCTAGGGAAAAATCTCTGTGTATATTTGTCTTATGTGTTATGCTCTCGCCTTTTCTGTTATTAGAATTCGTATGTAGGTAATTTTTGTATGGGGATAAAACTTACAAATTTACCAATTGATGATTTCCAATCATCTTCTGCATTTGACCCTTGGTCGTGTGGCTCTTCACGTGACTGCAGTCTAGCCCCCATATCAGAGCCCTTCAATAAGAGGTTATCAATAAGAGGTTTCACTTCGATGCATAATACGGCTCAACCTGTGATCACTGATCTCCCATACATGACGTCATTTCTGTCATGTATCTACCACATGTCACCTTTTGAATAATGCCATGTGCCACCCTTGATTCCTTTGAACTCTTTGTGACTGTGGTGCTAGCCCCCAAATCAGAGCCCTCTCTATCGGTGATTTCCAATCAAAGGTGTAACCTTGGTGCACATCATGTCAATTTCCTGATTTTCAATTGTCGATCACCTTCTACATTTGTTCCTTGGTCTTGTGGCTCTTCACGTGACCATAATCTAGCCCCTGTATCAGACCCCTTCAATTGAAGGTTATCAATCAAAGGTTTCATTGCGATGCACAATACGCCTCAACCTCTGATCACTGATGTCCCATATGTGACACCATCACTGCCACATATCTGCCACGTGTCACCTTTTGAATAATGCCATGTGCCACCCTTTTTTGGCATGTTGTGAGCCTTGAAACTGTCGAATCTGCTTGCCTCGTGGAAACCATGTTTTCATGTCGTGATGATGTAAACCTCTCATGACATCACGTGTCTCTTATGAGATCCAATATTTTTTCTACCACGCGTCCCTTTGGAAGGAGAGAGAAAAAGCTTAAGATTCTTTGGTTTTGCAGACAAATCCTTTATTAATTTTTTATCATCCATCCCGACACTTTAACACTAGTGGCCCATTGCCAACAGTTTCCTTGCATATCGCAACTCGCAATATTGACACTTTTAAGATGTGGCCCATTCTCGGAAATTTTCGCTTGAGAGCAGATGTGATGTTCTATTGAATTCTTTTTCATACCTCTAGAGGGTCTGGATATCAGAATGAATAGAAATCTCCGAAGTCAGAAGTCAGAACTTGAAAAAATAGGGCATTTGGAGGCCAACAAGGATCACTAGATATCTGAAACAAATAAGGTAGTGATACCTTAGACCTATGAGACATTCCTATTGGTCTATTGGTTGAACGAAACTCTTTATAATAGAGTTATATCAGACTAATAACATCATGGAAATTCTTTTCAAAATTTCCAATACATGTAGCATTGGTCCTGTATAATAATAAACAAATATCTAAATTCTGAATCTCTAAACTATGCTATGGACCTCCAACCACTAATATGCAACCTTGATTATTTTATCATACCAAAATTAAATGTGAAATCGTTCCGCCCCTTATCGTAGCTTTTGGAATACGACCTTCGATAAGATCCACTGTCTATGCACATATCTTGCTCTCACTGTCTATTTTATTCATTAATTATGATTGGTTAGCCGACTATGTGCATTTATTGTCATTTTATTCTTCCTCGTATGAATATAACATGTTTTATGCCATTGTACAGAGGAAAATTAATATTATTGATCGACCTTTTTTTCCACAGATTTCCAAAATATTTCTTATGGTGTTAAGCATTCAATTCCCGAAAACTCCGATATATATCTAATCAATATGCCACATTTTTTTTAATGATTCCAACTTAAAACCTCCACACACATATTGTTCTTGACGAATACTCTATTCATTAATCTAATTAATGGACTAACCATGTGCGTTTATTTTTTGTTTATTCTCACTCGCACAAAATTGATATGTTTTATGCCCTGGACACTTTATTATATGCATTTATTCAAACAAGCCACATTGATATGCTGGATCAGACTTTCGACTTGCAATATTTTGAAAAGGATTCTTCTCATGTCAAAGTTTCAAAATCCTAAAACTCCCATGTATATTTAATCAATATGTCACATTTTCCTTTGATTAAGGTTTGAAACTTATCCACACATCTTGACGTTGAGGACTGTTCTATTCAATAATCTAATTAATGGCCTACCTATGTGCATTTATTCTCACTTTACTCTCGCTTGGACGAGAATCTTTGTCATTGTCTCTATCATTGGTAACCCCACGACCTCTGCCACATGTCTTGACTCTGATTTATTGCTCCCTCTACTTAGCTGGTAGATGGGCGTGTGCTCTATTTAGCCTCTTCACGTCGCACTATTCTGCTGATTTTTTGAGTTTCATTTTCTATTTTTGTTGTTGTGTTATTGTTGGTCTCTTGTTGTTTCTACTTCACGTCGTGTTGTTGCCTTCAACTGGATAACTGCCTTAGAATTTCAATAACAAACAGGTGAGAATCGAGAACCTGCTAACCATATCATCTTCTGCACTCAAATGGAAAGTATCAATGTTTTCATACTGCGTATATAGCTTAGAATACTATGTGTGTTGTCACGACGTACAACACACCTACCTGTAGAGTTTTTGAAACACCATATATAGACAACCAACTTTTTATGCTTAAACATTTCAATTTTCCTTTCCCCTTACCTTTGACTATTGGCAACAATCTAAATTGTAAATATTTCTTCTTTCATTTGCTTCCAAGTATGCCAATCCTATAAATGACCTCGTTTGCTACTTTATTTCCGCTTCTCTTCCAATGTTAACAACTTTTACGAGCATTCACCTTTCAGGACACCTCCTTTTGTCGTCATCATGGAAGTTTCCTTGACAACGAATGCCATCACTTTGTTGCTCGTTGGCTCCACAATGATCCAACCATCGCTCCATATCATTGAAATTAACCTTCTTGCTTCGACAAAGACATTGTCCCAACGCTATCGCATTTCCCCCTTCGACGGAACCTCTCAACACAAAACTTTGCTTTTGTCTGCTTACAATGGCCATGTCATCTCTGGTGCCCTCCAGTTGAGCTCAATTATCATTCTCAAAGAATTTAGTTGCACCATTTTGCACAACTATGTCTTCACCATATTCTTGATTTTTTTCTTTTCCATCCCTCTCTCCGCCACTATCACTCTGACTAATGTCGCGTTACTTTTCTCTTTCTTTCATTCTTTTCAGGACTTTGCAAATTATTGAACTGGAAGTTCTCGAACGTCATGCAACTGTGATTGATGACCTAGACCTTCTTCAAATTGTACAAACGTCGACATACCAACACGAACATTCAACATCACAGGCTATTGCCTCATCTACTTCTCCTTCTACACATAATTCTATGTCATTATCAACTCAGTTATCCTTCGTTCTATCCTACAACATTGATCGAGGCTTTGGAAAGGTATTTGGATTTGACCTCATAGAATCGGCCAATGATACAATTCATCTCTCTATATTCAATGATCTAGAAAATCCCTTGCATTACCTTTTCCGAATTGGGAAGCTTTACATGGTTTCAAATGCAACTGTGAAACCAAAAAACCCAAATTACAACCATATGGATAGCAAATGGGAAGTATCCCTCTCTAAAAATTCCATTGTTGAACCTTCCTTAAATGATGTTCCGACAATTCCTTTCCACCATTTCCATTTTAAATCTATAGATGAAATCAGATCTGCAAACCTCGGCTCAATTGTCAACATCATTGGCATTTTTAGGTCCATTTCTCCAAATTCCACCATTCGTCAAAGAGATTGCTCTAAAACACCTAAGAAAACTCTCAACTTGGAAGACACATCTAGCTATAGTATCAACATGACCCTATGGGGGGATAATTTCCACACCTTGGGCAAGCAACTTATTGAAATTGCCTCTTTTGGTGCTTCGATAGTTCTTGCAATCAATGGGGGTTGTATAGCTAAATTTAATGGAAGAACTGTTGGGACTATGTCGACCACCAGCCTCATGCTAGAAACTACCATTCTAGAGAGTAAACAACTCCACTCCTGGTTTCATCAAAGAGATCTCTTGGCATCTTCACCATTGTTAAGTAGAAAATTCTCGAGGCCTTCCAAGGGGGGCCACCCACAATGTAAAATTGTCAACCTAATAAACTCGTATCCAGTCAGAAAACAAACATGGTTCTCTATTCGTGGAACCATCACCTCTATTGACATGCAATATTTCTACTTCCTTACATGTCCTCTCTCATCTGATGGCATGCAATGCATGAAAAATTTTTCCAACCACTAAAATGGAATGTGGCACTGCACAAAATGTGGTGGTCCCTTCTCGGAATGTGACTATCGGTATATGCTAAAATTTGAAATGCATGACCACACAAGCGTACT
This sequence comes from Pinus tabuliformis, assembly GCA_031772625.1. Lineage (NCBI taxonomy): Eukaryota > Viridiplantae > Streptophyta > Pinopsida > Pinales > Pinaceae > Pinus > Pinus tabuliformis. The sequence goes on from CM062808.1 coordinate 749,451,045, forward strand.
GGAAAATGTCATTTCATTTTATAATGTTGCAATTGAACTCATGGGTGTTCAAGAAAAATACTTGTTCATACTCTCCAGTGATCTTAGTGCTATCCACGAGCTTCATGCAAGGGTTTCATGTCGTTCTTTCCTCTTCGCACTGTCTGTGAAAGCATATATCTTCAATGGTGTGGACCATTTGAATTTTGTACTAGTCAATTTAGAGGAAATCACCTATAGCTCTGCATGTTCCGTTCTCCTCCAGGAAATTGAAAAAATGTCTACTTCTTTAGTTGTTTAGCGTCTTTGAAAGTCAATTTCTTTTCCCCATACCACACTGAAGTGTAAACAATAAATTCTATATGCTTTTCCATTCATTTTCTTTTTGTCCCTTGCCGCCCCCTTATTCTTGTTCTCTTCATCATTGTACTTCTCTTCTTTATGCATATACATCTATGGTACATGATGCAGCTTCCACGTTTGCATAATTCTCCATCTTTTGATTTTACATATAGTATATATGGTTTTTTCTTCTTCCTTCTAAATAAAATAGAATTTTTACATCCTTTTATATTGTTCTTTGTTTACGTAAATACAAACATTGGCTTCTTACAAAGGGTTGTCATTTGGTTTCCTTAAATCTACTTGGTAAATGATTGATAGATAGTTATCGATCACCACAAAAATACTTCACTGAAATAAGATTGATTCTAATCTCATTCTATGCTCGAAATATAGCTTTGACAAAGTTCCAACAACAAAATTTGAATCGCACGACATTAGTAAATAATATCAAAGAAAGATAAAATATATTATAAAAAGGTTTCTCCACCCACTAAACTTCAGCTACTTTGTCAAAATACACATCTACTTTATACTCTAGAAGATACTATTTTGAAAATATATCCATTAATGTAGTTCATGCTTTTTGGACTATGCATTCTATCTTTGCACTTAAGACAACTCTTTCTCATCTCCTATATTCACTTCAACTTGTGTCCCCATGTTTGTATTAGGATGGACATGCCAACATCTTCTGCAAACCCCTCAAGAAATGCTCGGATGAGACTCCTTTATGCACATAATAAAGATGCTTTCAACAAATAAAGATGGCTCAAATATAAAGTTGATTTAAAACCCAAACCTTTCCAACTGTACCCCCTTCTAATGTTTCTCTTCCCCAACATCTCGAAGTTTCACTTACAAACCCATCTCTTTCAACATTCCCCACTCCGACTGTACCTACCCTTCAAATTCCTCCATTCACTTCCACTTCTTTCCCATATACATCACACATCCCACCATCGACTCATCCTCCTTCACCCTCCCATCCCCATATTTCTCCCGATGTGCAACTATAAAATCCACTCACCGCTTCTCCCTTGGGACAACATGGACCTTGGCGACCAACCGTTTGTCCCTGCTTCTCTAACACAAATAGAAGAAATGTTGATATCACGTGTCTACCCAATATTGAAAATCACCCATGCACGAGGTGGAAAGTACAAATAAATTGGTCATACTATTTGTTTCATGCACGACATCACTACCATCGCCAACATTTTACCACGCTTGGTTTCCAAATTGGACATCGTCATTGTTACTAGGCATGGCTCTGACAACAAAACATATCATTTCATTGTTAGCGGGACACATGTTCTTGTAGATTTAGAGTACAAACTAGCCAATGATCCCTACTACAAGGATGTCCAATTGGACCAAGTTGCAATATATGCCTTGCCTACTCACCCTACCAATGTCTTTTGTCATTCATCACATCGCCACCTCCTATCCTGAACCACAACTTGACTTCCCTACTTTAGATGATAACATTCCTACACACCCCACTCTAACAAATATCCAACCTTCCTCTTTTGTATCAGCACTCCCTAATTCCCATACTCATCTTGAAGAAATACGTTACTTGTAGTCTCCCCATCCTAATTGGACTACTTCACATTCTTGGCCCTCTGTTTCCCCCACCGCTATCAATGAATATACCACAAAAGGCCTCTTTCCTATGGCGTTCACCACACTCTTCCCCACAGGGGCTGCCATGATTGGTCAACCATGTCTTAGAAGAGTTGAAATGCAAGAATATGTTGCTCACCTCATACACTACTATGATAACTGTTTTGCCCAGCATCCAAGATTCTGGTATTAATTGTGCAATATTATGTTATGGCATCGTAGTCAAGAAAATACTACTATTTTCATGAAGAGAAACCTTCAAGAGGGCTTTCCAATGACCATTGCAGACCTCCATGCATGCCTCCATGACATGCTTGATTCCATGCTTCCTGGCCAGATTATGCCCTTCAGATCAGGCCTTAGAGGCACACTCTCATTCTCGAAAAAACACAAAGGTGAACTCACTAATATGATTATACAAATAGGTATCCCTACTTTCTTCTTCACCCTAAGTGCAGCTGACACCAAATGGCATGACATGAACATGGTCATTCCTGGCATCCCGCCCTGCATCCCCCCCCGTGCCCCCGGGATTCATCCGAGCTATCTCGATGGAAATTCAAGAATATAATCAACAATCCACATCTTGCAGTGCAATACATTCATTGTCGATTCAAAATCTTCCTGGAGGAGGTCTTGCAAAAAGTTTTACATGCAAAGGACTTCTGGTGCAAGTTTTTCTTTGACCATATTTCTCCTTTTTGTTTCTTTGCCTGGATGTAAAGTCACCTCACAAAATTTCCTTTTTCATCTTTTTAGGTACGAGTGGAAACATAGGGGATCCACACACATACATAGTTTCCTTTGGCTTGAAAATGCACATGATATGGACAACCTCGATTGGTATGACCAAGTCGCGATGGATAAAGTCAGGTCCTTTTTCGATGAACACTTTTCTGCTTGGAATCCTCACCCTCCTGAACAATGTGGACCTTATGTACACATCTCTATAGAGAATGACCTATGCATCCTCCCATCTCCATTGAAATTTGCATCTTCTCGCCTTCAAGACAACAAGAATCTTCTTAATTGCATTTAATGGCATAAAAAATTCCATCCCTCCTCATGTCTTCACAAAAAAGGTCCTACTCTTGTTTGTCGCTATGGAGTTCCATGGGATTTGAATCCCACCTCCTCTTTGATCATTGATGACAATGGATGAAAGAAATATGTCCCCACTCATAATGATGACAAGTTAAATCTACACAACTCTGACATGCGATACATATGGACATAAAACATCGATTGCCAACTGGTTTTGTCTTAGCATCCTATTCTTTGCTACACTATGAAATATGCATCGAAACTAGAAACAAAATAAAAAATTTATTGGCAAATGTTGTCATGTGTCTCCGAGGTTGTCCACCCCAAAACACCTATTGTTAAAGTTGTCCAAATTTTTTTAACATAAACAATTGCGGATAGGGACATCAGTGCTTACAATCCATTCTGCCCTTCACATTCCTTTAGTATAAATCCATCTTGTTGAGGGCCCCTCTGCCTCTCCAAGAAAGAAATTGTCATTTAAAATACATTTTAATCGATGAAATGAGATTTATTGACCCTAAAATTCTTTCACCAATAGACACTCGCTTAAGGGAGGTATTTCCTTCATATCAGAGTGTGCCTTTCGGCAATCGCTCTATCATAATTGTTGGTGATCTTGGGAAACTACCTCCTGTGAAGGGAATCCCCATGTATGTTGGCACATCATATGGAAATTCCCTTTGGCACACCTTTGACATGGTTGTCACACTATCTACCATCTTTATTCAAAAAGGGATGGACCCTCTTGAAATTGACAATTGCTCATGAATCTCAAAAATGCAACACCAACAGTCGAAGATTGAAACCTTCTCATGTCAAGGAAAAATTCGTTTTTGTCAAAGGATGAGCAACAGGAATTTGACAATGCAATCCACCTATATCCAACCAACCTAGCTTTCGAATTGCATAACAAACAAATGCTCAAAAAATTGAACATGCCAATTGCACGATGCTACATAGAGAAAAGGAACCACCATCCTATTGGTGCACACAAATAAGATGAATAGTTGGATGAAAAATTTCTTATTTGCAATGAACAATAGGTTTTCCTCACATGTAACTTGTGGGTTTAAGTAGGTCTTCTAAACGAAGCACTTGGAAAAGTAATTTCCATTTTCTATGCAGCTGGATCAAAACCCCCTCAATTACGATCCTTTGTTGTTGTTGACTTCTTCCAATATAAAGGCCCACCATGGGACACCTTCAACCCATCTTATGTTCGAATTCCCCCAATAACGTGAGGGTCTCATAGGAAAATTCCCCTTCGAATGACATGGGGTTTAACAATACATAAATCGTAAGGCGTGACATTACCAAAGATGACAGTGGACATTAGAAACATATACTAACAAGGCTTAACATTCACTTTTATCTCCAGAGTTTGAACGTTGGTTGATATTCATATCTCTCCATCATTTTCCTTCAGCCGCTACTCCCGCATGCAAGGCAATGCTTAGATCAAGCATACACAACAAGAGGAATCCATACTAGTATCAAATTCTTTACAACCACCTGCAGTCTGATCGCTATGTCTAGACCCATTTTATTCGTTTTTAGTAAGCATGCTTTGCATTCAATTTCACAATAGTTGCTTTCTTTTACAAATAGTTTCTACGAAACTCAGTTAAAATTCCATAAATTTCCCCCTTTCTACAAAAAGGAATATTGTGTATTCGTCTTTAGAAAAAAAAGAAGACAAACTTTACAAGTTTGCATTTCACTGATTGATATGAGCATACTTTTACAACTCAGCTTCAAATCAAATACTTTCAAAAATGCTTGTCAGGGAAATAGAAACTAAAATATATGTTCTCACTTATTGCCAAATCATTTTTTAGCTCTCTAAGGAGTGACTTATGACAAAAGTTTGCAGCAATATTTCCAAACAACAAAAGGACTCAAAACCTACTCTGAACAAACTTTCCAAACTGTTGTGGTAAAAAATACAACACCCCCAACATGACTTTATTGTTATCATATTAGTAATGGGGATCCCTATGTATTTGCATATTCCTTTTGGATCATTTGTTATTTCACTTTCTTATCCTATCGTCTCGTTTTATCTCTCAATTTGACTTAATCTTATTTTTAAAGCTTCTTTTTTATTATTCATTAATTAGAATAAATTAAACAAATAGCCCCCGACTCCAACACTTGTATTGTTGTATGACTTTAACCATTTTATATTGAACTAGACCCTTCTGATTTCATTTCAGTAAGCATATTTTTTATTCAATTTTAAAAATCTATACTTTATTTTACGAATAGTTTTTGCAAAACTCAGTTAATATTCTAAAAATTTTCCCATTTCTAAAAAAAATATAATGTTCACTTGTGTTTAGGGAAATTTTACAAGTTTGTATTTTGGTGATTGATGTGAGCATAGTTTTAGAACTCTAATTTGAATGAAATTATTTCAAAACACTTGACAATAAAAATAAAAAAATAAAACTTCTCTCACTTACTCGCAAATATATTTTCATCCTTAAAGGCATTTGTTCCAATATATGATTACCTCTGACCTCCTATATTGAAGAACCTACAAGATTAACATATCACAATATCGTAGTGAAACCCTTTAACGCATATCGGAGTGCAGAGATTTTGAATCATGTCACATAGCCAAAATGCCGATAGGAAACTTTGATTTGATAAAGCAGAGTATAATATGCCAGTGGTCTCCTCCGATACTGCTTATTATAATATGCCAAAAACTTTTAAAAGGGATATCACTTATGTGTTTCGAAGTTTAGATATTTTCTTATTATTATAAAGAACCAATGTTATATGTATTATATTTTTAGTATCGGAGATTTATAAAATAATTCCTCCAATGTCATAACTCTTATATAACTCTACTATCAAAAGGTTCCTCCCAACAATAGACTACAACCACTCTATGAATTTTCTGCCACGTCATTATGACCAATCACGCGAGGGGAAATCTAGTTCCACCAATCAGAATCATCCCTTGACTAGGGTTTTGACCGTCCAAAGGATAAGGTTATCCCAAATTTCCTTTAAGTTCATAGCCTCACTCCTATGCACTGCAACAAGGCCTTCTCTTTGATTCTTGTCATGACTCGGCCAAGGGACCTCGACTCAACATCACATAGTGTCTTAGATGAAGAGCTCTAGAACCTCCCTGGTTATAAGCTCTCCTATTGCAAAGGCTTCTTTGACCCAAACTTGCCGACTATGTCTCTATCTCAGGAATCTCATAGACTCGTAGATGTGCTTCATAGTTTTTTGATGATACCTTTGGTTACTTAGGACGATCTATGACATTATCCCTCTTGAGCTTAGGTGATACATTTTGTAATGGATTCCTGGCTGGCGAGCCTTCCCTTCCCAATGGGAGGGAATCCTACCCAAGGCGACATAGGTGCTCTTGCATCACTTACCTACCACGTGTTTGGTGTGGACTCCTGAGAGGTTCCTACCTCACTTGCCACATGCCAATGGTGCCAAACCCTATACCGAGCCTGTAAGAAGCTCCATGGCACTTGACAAAACCTTCGAGTGCCTCGACAACCATCCTAAGATGACAATAATATATATCCATCTTGCTGAGAAGGCTAGGTTGAAGGTCATTTAGAAAAATTCAGTGGCTCATATGATCCCAAGGGAAAACTCCCCTTCACATTAATCCAATACTTGAAATGCAACACAACAACTTGTAACTTGGAAAACAAAAGGCATGAAAGTGGATAAAGACCCTACTATCCAGCAGGTCTTCCATGTAATCTTCATATTAATAAAAGGGTCTCAGAACCCACTATATTTCAAGTTTGATCCAACCTCTCATGGCTCAATCATGACATGTAATGATTTATGTCTCTTCCTTAATAAGTTATTAATCTTTGTTATCATGTAGTTTGTTATGCTGCCTAATCTTTGTTATCATGCAATTTGTTATAGCATGCGATTTGTTATGCCTCTTAAGCATAAAAAATTATATGTTTACCTTTAGTAGTCAGTACACACATCTTTACCTTCATCTTTTTCACACATGCATATATATATATATATATATATATATATATATATATATATATATATATATATATATATATATATATCTATATATATATATATAAATCAACCCCATAGGGATGTATGACATATGCAAACATAATCAACATAATGTAGTCCTTCAATCTAGAACCAGTGGTGGAATCAGAGGTTTACTCATCGCAACATTCAAAATGAGACAACACAAAACATTTGCAATATGGGTACCTCCGATGTGGAACAGATGCGATAAAATAATTAACTCATTTTAATAATTTTATCGGGTCCATAATATTTCATCTTTTGATATCAAAGATAATCTCAACATGCCACAGTTTGCAAACTTACGCTATAATAAAGCTTTGACATGGTGGACACCAAATTACAATTAAAATAGTTTTAATATCAATATTGCATCTATATTGCATCTATATTGTCAACCATTTTATATGATGACACATAACGAAAGTTCCGATAAACGGATGTAATCTTAGATTAAATCCAATCTTATAATTATACTGTGTCCACAAGTGAATTGGAAATCAACGATTTGATATCGAAGGTTTTTATCAATAGTCCCAGTATCAAGGTAGACATGAAATTATTATTAATCAATGTTAATACACCATATCGGGTTTAGATATCAGAGATTGGAGCAAATCCGAGGTCGGAGATTATCACATATCGTAGCACATACCTTCAAGAATATCAATAGGATATGGATATTGGAGGAAGTGCTCTATCGCAAGTCAGAGATCGGGGGGTTTCAAGTGCTAACATATAACAAAAATAATGGATCATCAACTGCACATATATGATATCATTGTTCGTTTGTATACTTAACATATTTTGATTAAAACACATCAATGGTGATACTGATCTCATGACATGCAATAACATTTATGGTAAACTTTCTTTAAAGAAAACTTCAATTAAAACAATATTTCAACTCAAAAACATAACATCAACATAAAGATAATAGTACCCGATACACATTCACTCTGCTCATAAGTAAAATCAGTGTGGTTCTTCTTTCTATTAAGACTTGTTTATAGCTATAGTAGTAAAAACCAAAATACTTCTCGCAAAATTTCAGAACCCCCTTTCTTCATAACAATGAAGGGGATTTAAAGTTTAAAATCAAAACTCAAATATAGAAATGTCCATAAAATGTTGTGCTGGTCCAAACAAACCACACTTAAAATAAAAAGGCACACTAATAGTACAATCATGTTACAACAAGTTGATTAAGACTTGGACAAATACTGCTCTACCAATCAGTGTTGAAGTTCACATATATCGGTCATCGTCTTCAATTCAGGTGGATGTTCAGGCCTAATGTGCATTGATGCAGTGAATAACGCATCATTGGGTGCTTGCTGACAACACATGACTGGTTGTATTTAAAAGACACGTCAGCATCAACCATTTCCCATGTGGTTTGAATAGGAAATGCCATTGGAATTCGAAGTCAATCTTTGATAGAGATTTTATCAGCTCAACCTTATTCTTTGATGATCCTTGCCAATATTTTGTCAATATTTTAACATTAAGCAATGTATCTTTTGGGCACTCTGAGATTAAATTTTCGTGCAACAGGTTGTCATTGATTAATTCAAACATGTTACTAGATATGTCCCTGACACTATAGATTTCCATGTCCGCATTTTTAATCCTTATCTCCCATTCTTGGAAGACAATCTCACTCTGAGATTCTTCTATTTTGGGTAGATTTGTTAATCGACCCTTAGATCTCTTTTTCTAGTCAATGAAATCAAATATTTTCTCTTCAACTTCCTTGTTATATGTCCTCATATCAGATATTTGATTCACAAGTGCATCAATTGATTGGAACATCTCTTCGATAATGGCCAACTTTTGGAAAAATAGACCCTACTAATGAGCAACTAGGTTACTTAGCTCCCCTACTTCTTTCATGAATTCTTCCATCTCAGGATTAGCCTCTAGTTGCTCAATCCTACACTCTAGCTCCTGTATATGGGCATCCTGGCTCTTCATGTCCAATTCATATTTAATCTTCATCCCTTTGAAAATGGTTTTAATTTGTACAGGTTGAGCTTGTCATTGTTGGATGATTCCTTACTTTTCATTTTCTTAATTTTGTTCAAGGTGCCTTATTCTACATATTTCTCCCTTGGGAGTTGTTTCACTTTTGTGGTTTTCTCAATTGTTGCACTGGCATACGCTCCTACATATTGTGATAGTCTCCTAAGATCTTCAACAAGGGTCACTTGGGCTTCTTTCCATAGTACTTGAAAGGAGATATTTGCAGGGACCAAAGCCTGCCTTTATTCAGTCATTCTCCTCTTTCTTTATCTGCTAACTATTTCTCTGTGTTTAGGACTATAAAATACATCTAGAGGAGGAATCTCCTCATTATTGAGAACGACCTTAGAGGTCAAAAAAACTGGGATGATTTACAAATCATTAGTGTCCATAGTTTCTTTAGAAGCCTCAATAGTGAACGAGGTATTCTCAGTGGTTACAAGAGTCTGAGAAATCAGTGTCTGTGATGGAGTTTGTTGTTTTTTAGGGTCAGTATCTTTAAGAAACTAATCCCAAATCACATCTAGACATTCTTTTGTCATTACCTTCACTGCCTTTGATTTTCTAGTTGCCGATGTTTCAGTTACATGAACTGCATCTTGACTCTGAGATGTGCTTGTTCATGTGTCTTGTTCCATGTTCTAGTGATTTAGATTCAAAATTTCACTAGGAAAATGGGAAATCCTTTTAACATTGTATTGATGAAACAACACTAATTCCTTGGGTTTGAATCATGTTGTTGCTTCTTTTTCAACCTCTACATAATTTGATGCTAATTGAAAGAAATCATCAAATTTATCAGGCTCTTTTGTAAACTGTCTGATCGTTGCCTATGTTGTGATATTTTTGGCAATATCAATCGAAACATACTGCCAATTTGGAATGGTTGGAAAGTTCATTAGTTGGATTTCCTCCTTCTCCTTAGTAGCATGTTTGAAAATCTTTAAAGAATAGAATCCACAGCGAAATGGAAAAACAAACCATATTGTCTTCTTGCTTTCTTTCATGACCTTAGACAAGCCATTTCCCACAGTTTGGTAGGTTATTTCTCGGGCTAGGAACTTATTGGGGACATACAAGGGCAACACATGAGGTTGTGCAAGGCTGCCAAAAACTCAAACATAGGTAAATGATTCCTCCCCAAACCATCTTCCAACTGATAAGAGGTCAATGTTGCCTTCAGCAGAGAATCTAGTGCACTTCTCATTGAAGACAAACTAGTAAATAGGAAGGATGATGCCATGGCTAATCTTGTAAAAATTGGGTCGGTATTTTGACTTCGATAGAATATTATGGTAAATGTGAATAGGAAAAGGGTCTTCAATAGTCCATTTCCATCCCATGGATGGAAAATATGAAGTGAAACAAATACAATACATAACGTAGGCACTCATGTAGAATGGGAGAACTGTTAATGACCGTGTGTCTCTTGGTCATGAAGTTCCTATATGTGATGTTCATATGATTAATGACCCATCTGATCATATCCATATAAGGAAAGATTCTTGGCTGAGCACCAATTCTATGGAGAAACAAATTGGCTACATCACTATATTTAATTTCTAAAACAGGAACCCTATCCTTTACTGTGACTATTCCTCGTGTGACTTTTGGCCCTTCATCTTCAAAAATCTTATACATGGCCTCCCAGCTAGAGACCCCGACATTAGGGCTACATGTTGTGTTGGAAAATAGCACAGGAATTTATGTGACCACAGGACTAGGAGAAATTAGTTGTTGTTGAAAGGGAATTTTCCTTTTGTGTTTAGCCGGTCGAGACATTTCTTGTGAATTCTATTTATCGAGACTAGCCTATGAGGAAAAAACACAAGAATGAACAACGCCTACACTTAGAGAAAATGATCAATTATGCATGAATTCAATACTTTTATGAGCAAATCGTTAGTATTAATGAAATAATTTAGAATATCGAAAACCATAAATTCATTACATTTTACCATTAATTGACAGAATGTGCATCCACATGGCCATCGACACATGTCAACTTTACCGAATATTTTTATTGGAGAAATAAGATGTTTTCCTACCAAAACTTGTGATCTCTTCTATCTCCAAACCCAATTACTTTTATCACAACATCTTTAATATAAATTGCATCTGCCCTTCATTGCAACTTTTGAAAAGAAACCTTCACTTAAATCCACCGATCTCCAATTGTGATATGTCTTACATCCTCGATTACCTTTATTATAATAACTTCAATGTAATAATGTACACGTCAACTTTAACGAAAATTTTTATCTGAGAAATCAAATGGTTTTCCTAGAAAAACTTGCGATCTCGTTTATCTTGAGACTTGATTAATTTTATCAGAACATTTTTAATATAAAATCGTAGTTTCCCTTCATCACAACTTTTGGAATGAAACCTTTGCTTAAATCCACTGATCTCTGATTGTGATATGCCAATAGCCCTTGATTCCTTTGAACTCTTTGTGATCGTTGTGTTAACCCCCCAAATCGAATCCCTCTCTATCGGCCATTTCCAATAGAAGGTGTAACCTTGGTGCATGTCATGTCAATTCGTTGATTGCCGATCGTCGATCACCTTCTGCATGTGGTTGTTGGTCATGTAGCTCTTCACGTGATTGTAGTCTAGACCCCATATCAGAGCCCTTCAATCAGAGGTTATCAATCAAAGTTTTCACTTCGATGCACAATACACCTCAACCTTCGATTGTTGATCTCCCATACATGATGCCATTACTACCATGTATTTGCCACATGTCACCTTGTGAGTAATGCCACATGTTATCCTTTTTCTGCCTATTATGAGGCTTGAAACTGTCGAGTCCTCCTGCCACATATCAACCATGTTGGCACGCAGTGATGACGTCAGCCTCTATGTGTCACTTCTCGCTACCAATTACTGGCTACCATGTGTCCCTTAATGCATCCAATTGCTGTTTTCCATGTGTCTCTTATCAGATCCAGTCTTTTTTCTATCATGCATCCCTTTGGGAGGAGAGAGAAAAGGCTCCAAATTCTTTCGTTTTGCAAACAAATCATTTGTTAATTTGTTATCGCCCATGTCGACACATTAACACTAGCGACCCATTTCGGGTGATTTCATCACATATCACAACTCGCATATTGTCATTTTTGAAACATGGTCACTTAGCCTCAATTCAAAAAATAAAGTACATATCTTGGATCCCTGACTGCTGATATTGACTTTCATATAGTGTCACGTCTAATAATCACCGATTGCTGATGTCATATGCGGATGAGATTCATTTTTTTATAATGTTTTCGTGTGATTTCACCTTCGTTGTGTCACAACTTTCCAATATCGCATATTTGTGATGCCTGTCATGTTAAAACCTCCAATATCAAAACCTTTGATACCTAATAAGCTCTCTTTTTTGCTCTTGATACCTAATAAGCTCTCTTTTTTGCTCAAACAACGATGAATTGAGGGTTCACATGTCTTATCAGCATTAATTTGCACGTCTTAGTGCAAATGCTAGTATGTATATATATATATACACTTGAATTACTTATTTTTTTAGACAATAAAATTGATATTTACTAATATATTAAAATTTAAACTAGACTTGCATCAAAACCTAATTGAAACCTTTATGTGAGAATAATTAATTCAAGTTAATTTGTTTTAGGACTCTTCAATTAAGCAAGTTAAAAAGAAAATATGAGCATTCTTCATTTAAAACGTAAAGCAAAATAGAAAACAGTAACCTTGTCTTTACATTGTAAGGATTGTTATTGTTAAAGAAATATGAGTTCAATCTATATAATATACTTTCTTTTTAAAATATATGTGAAGATATGAGGAAATGAGAAGCATATGTTTTCCCATAATAAAGATGCATTATCTAAAATCTCGCAGGGTGCATGGCCGTCGCAATTATAAAATAATTAAAATAATTATTTACATAATTAAACACCAATTACAATTTATAGGGTTTCCCACAATATAGCCACATATCTCTCATGCCATGAGCGCATGCTTGTATACCACATGCCCTATTTTGGATCTACAAGGCTTCTCTGACATGTTCAATTCATATGTCAGGGTTTTTTCGATTTTCTCTGTGGAAAGGGTTTAGATCACCAAGATGAGTGAAATCCTGCACATTCAAGGTTGCTAATGTGAAAACGAGATCGATGCCAAGGCACAAAAGATGAAACAGAGAAGATTTTGCAAAGATTAGAGCTTATATCTTCCACTGTGCATAGTTAGGACACCAACAAACTCAAATTTCCTGTAGCAGATCCATAGCTAGTATAGAACTTTGTTGGGGTAGTGTTTTGACAAATCCATGTGGTAACAATCTCCGTGACAACATTTCTATAAGTAACATTTGATAATTATCAGAGAAGTACCAGAGACGCTTGGGCCCTTTCGATACTTTGTGGATGGTACTCTTAAAATCCCTTGCTTGCCAAAGTACATCTATGAAGTTGATCAACTAGCAGAGTTTGACATTACAAAAAGGGAGTTATTATATGTACTCGTGATCCTATGACACGGGCCTTGGCGTGACTTTAAATGCTAGATGAAACTAATGTTCAAGAGGCAACAATTCAAATGACAGAGTTTTCGGTTGGAAGGTATTGGTGGAAGTAGATCCATTGAATGCATCCGGGAGCATATTCACTCAGGATGGCAGTGCGAGTTGATAGAGTAGCAGTTCGTTTGCAACGAAAGAGTTCTCAAGCCCAGGACTGTTACAAGAATAAAATATGATTAATTACAGTGGAGATGGCTCGTTTGGAGACAAACATCAAGAAACAAATCGTGCATTATTTTCTAAAGCAGGAAATCCCTTTCTTTAGCTCTCCTATAAAAAATAACTTTCATTTTATGTTGGTAATTTTGAAGTTTTCCACTCAACTGCTCCCTAGCTTTTTTCACTTCAATAACTTGGTTGATTCTTTTGATAATATCATTTCGCTTATTCTGCATCTTGTAGTAATTTCATAACTAGAATAGCAAGTTGAACAGGAATAATGACTTTAGTACCATATACTAATTGAAGAATAAATGCAATAGCATATAATAATTGAAAAGGATATAAACCTGTAGACCTCCAACTTACCTTCCTACAACCCATATTAGAGTGAAATTTTGATTTACTAAGAATAAATATCGGACCAAAAAGGCCTCTAGACTCTACATTTTGACGTGGCATGCAATAGAGATGGTAATGGAGCAGAGGTATTACTGGTTTCTCCTGAGGGAAAGGAGTTACTTCATGGATTTGAGCTTGAGTTTTCAAGTAGGGTAAGAAGTAGACAAAAACTGTTCATTTTTTATTTTGTAGGCAAGTACTGTGTGCCATATTCTGAGTATGGGGTATATATGTTCTTGTGAGATAATATGGTGATCTGTCGTTTAGTGTTTTTGTTATTTGACGTTAGTTTGATTAGTGTATGCTTTTTCTGCGTTTCCATTGTTGCGGCCCAAGAGACCATGGAAACGTTGGTCTCCATAGCCTATGGCTGAGATGGTTTCGGTGCATTTTATCATTTGGATATTCTATGTTTACCTTCACTGTATTCCGAAGATTGTAGACCATAATGGAATAGTTTGGAAAAGTCTTTTAGACCACAATGCAAAAGTTTGACAGACTCATTGAGAGTTATTTTTTTGTCTGTCTGCTTCATGTGGAGAGAAAATACTATATATGGTAGATCTCTATAATTCTTCGTTCCTTCACAGTTGAAGGAGAAGCATGAGGAAAATTACACTATGTGAGATTTAATGTTTGACAAGTGTTATCATCCTGATGTTCTTTGCTTCTCTAATTATTTTGTATATTGAACAATACTATCTCATTTTGTGTGTCCTCATGTTCTCTCACCTAGAATATCACGATGATGATATAGAAGCTCAATTGGATGGCATTGAAAATTATCTAGTGTGTGAGATTATAACAACTAAAATCTAGAAGTTATTTCTAATAGAGTTGAGCTAGCTATGTCTATTCCAAAACAAAATGGAGTTGAATATTATAGTGTTGAATGAAATAAATGAAGTGCCTCTGGAAGTAGTGTTGATTCAAAATGGTTGTAGTTTCTGAGAAAACAATTGACCCAACGCTTGCAACAGGGTCTGAAATGTTTGAAAAATAATTAGAGATCGAATTCTTTACAAGAGCGAGAGTTAAGGAACTAAAGGAAACTGTCCAAATTTTCATATTGAATGAACCTTTTCTTTTAGCAAAGAAACTGAAAAGATATGTGTTACCGTTTTGTAGGTAGGGGTCGTAGTCAGTGACCTGAATAATTTTCTCTATGCGTGAACTTGAGAACAATTCATCTCTTAATGTTGGGAGAGGTTCAGTCCTGATAGAGAAAGGAACAATCAAAATGGAGGCGTCAATCATGGAGCATTGAACAATCAAAATGGAGGCGTCGATCTCATTCAGACTGTTCTCGAATTCCTTTAGACTGATCTCCAAATTGATATCCAATGCTATGAAGGTTTTAATGGTCAACCCATCAATTTTAGCACTGAAATATGAGCTAGTACATTCACAAAGCCATGTGGTCTAGTCTCTGTGTGGTCTGGTGGCATGCCTCATAACTTACAAGAAATATGTCTTGTATAGATATGTAAGGCATATGTAATATGAGGTATATATAAACCACAAACTAAACATTTCATGCGAGGGAATTAATGCCAGCATTAGTTTACACTGGTGAAGTATATGAATGAAAAAAATCCACATAATATATGGTCTTCCTTGGGAAGAGGACAAATAAGACAATGATGCTGTCACGCCCCTACACCTGCCGTAGTCTTCCAACCGCTTGTAGCGAGGTGCGGCACCATCGAACGCTTTCTTTTTAACAATACTAACATTCGTGGACTACGCCTACTCCAATATTAACATACTTAGTTTGTGTTTCGCAACCAAGTAAAAACATTATACTTTATACTTTAATGAAGCCCATACTCATTCATTATCCATATGCAATTAACCGAGAACAACAATTGCAAACAAGTATAAAGGGAGGGGCAACTCCCGAAAAGTCTGCCCAACAATGTATTATATCAAGAATATCAGATTTACAACACAAGTGTGTCTTGGCCGAACCAAGTCTCACACTTAACCAAATTTTACAATAGATAGGCAACCTGCCTTTTACAATACATGTGCACCCTTGCACGAAGGGAGGTGCTCACCCGAGCCACCCAAGATCCCTTAGTCAAGTCCTACACATAACTCTAACCTCGACACGCTTGTCTCACCCAAACCGGCACCTAGAAGTCCAAAAACCGCACCTTAGAAGTACTACGCATGAGATATGTGTAGCCTTCTTTTACCCCTGCAGTTTTACCTCTTATGCGTATGAGTGAATGAAGTTGTACGAAGTTGAGTGATCCAAATGACTCAACATTGTTATATATATATGCTCTTTACATGGTTTTATGTGTGATCCCTCATGTGGGCGTTAGCCCCTTGGCCGACCCCCAAATTAGCATCCACATGCCCATAAACGCTCCTCTTCAAGTCGGCCTTGCCCTCACAGAAGCCTCCTTCCAAGTCGCTATAAAAAACTCCCAACACTTAGTCGCATTCATAAGTGTTGTTGGTTTCGTCGCTTTTCTGTTCACGGTTTCGTCACATTTCCGTGTGCGCTCACCCACCTGTGTGCGCTCACCTGCCCGTTGTGCAGACTCGCCCGCCTGTCGTGCAGACCCGCCCGCCGTGCAGCCTCGCCCGCCCGCCGTGCAGCCTCGCCCGCCTGTTGTGCAGACCCGCCCGGCGGTCGTGCAGCCCGCGCCCGCCCATGCGCCCGCGCCCGCCCGTGCGCCCACGCCCGCCCGTGCGCCCGTGCACGGTGACTTCGCCCGACGCCCGAACGCGCCCGTACCCAAGGACTTTACATCCTCCTCCACCTGAAATCGTTGTCGTCCTCGACAACATACCATCTCGGTAGCTCTCCACCAAGATCATCATTCATCCAGGATGTCGACCTTTCTACACAAGGCAAACATCCTTGCAACATATGTAGAGACTCTTTCTCCACTATGTCTCGGCCTAGTTACCACTGCCACCAAGCTCCCCATACCACAGTATGTATCTCCATAATCCATGCTCAGGTCCATGGAAACTCCATCCATCTCATCTGCAACATGTTGTCCATATGTGTGCCTCCTCCATGTGAAGAGACCATCTCCTCAAACCAACTCTCGATGTGCCCCATTCAGGTCCATGAAGCCTCTTCATCATCTGCAATGTGCCATCCTCAAGTCTCCAATCTTATCAACTCTTGATGTGCCCCATTCAGGTCCATGAAGTCCTCTTCATCATCTGCAATGTGCCATCCTCAAGTCCCCATGTCACACTAGCAAGTCCTCCTGCATAACATTCCTGCCCTAGCACTCCTCTTTGGATGTCCCTTGACATCTCTACAAGTTCTTTCACACAATGTCCTTGCATAGGTTTGCCATGCTCCATGTCTTCAAGTCTTCAACTTGATGTCCATGACTAAGTTGCCCATGTAGTCCAACCAAGTAGACACATCACAACATCTGGCCATCTCATCCAAGTCTTCGATCTTCGGTTTAGTGAACTTGGTCACCCAACCATCTCATCATCATGTCATGAGTCCCTTCATCATAGCTCCACCACCAAAGTGTCCATCAAGACTTGCTCTTGGTCTCGGCCATGACAAGTCCACCCAAAACATCACAAGTGTGTGCCCTCCTCAACCTGTCCATGAGTCATGCCGGGCACTTAGCCAATTCATGTGGCTAAAGCATGACCCAATCCTCCACAACGATCATCAAGTTCCACCCTTGTCACGGGTCCTTGCACCTTTCATCACAAGGTCACAAGCGACCCCAACAAGCCCTGCAACAATCGACAATCCTTGCTTCTCCACACAAGGTTCCATCCTAGCCATCCATGGTGAGATCCTCCCTAGCATTGGCAAACTGGCTTTGCCCTTTCCTGCACACGGTCCATCTCCCAAATGCCCAAATGAAACACAAGTATCATCACTTACTTCATCATCATGAGGCTCCTCCATGTGAGTGACCTCATCCATACATGTTGACAAACTGCACGATCCTGGTTCGACTTGATCAACCTCAAGTTCATCCTCCATCATAGTCGTGTTTGCAACATCTTCATCACAGAAGGGGACAACAATAGCCTTGTTGCCCTTCAAGAATTCTTGTCCAAGTATCACAACGAAGTCATTCATCTCCATCACTATGAAGTTCAATTGACTCTTCCATTCTTTCATCTATACAGGTACATCGTGTACCAAACCTGCCACCGTAGCTCTAGAGTTCACTGCCTTGACCTCTAGCCCAGTCTCTTTTGCTAACCGTGTTGTCATAAAGTTATGTGTAGCACCCGTGTCTACCAGAGCTTGAATGGCCTTGCCATAAACCATCAAGTCTACGAAACCCAGACTGTTCTCCATAACCTTATCTGCACCTGCTTCACCTGTCACCAGCTTCGACCGAGCTCTGATACCAACTGTCACGCCCCTACACCTACGGTAGTCTTCCAACCGCTTGTAGCGAGGTGCGGCACCATCGAACGCTTTCTTTTTAACAATACTAACATTCATGGACTACGCCTACTCCAATATTAACATACTTAGTTTGTGTTTCGCAACCAAGTAAAAGCATTATAATTTATACTTTAATGAAGCCCATACTCATTCATTATCCATATGCAATTAACCGAGAACAACAATTGCAAACAAGTATAAAGGGAGGGGCAACTCCCGAAAAGTCTGCCCAACAATGTATTATATCAAGAATATCAGATTTACAACACAAGTGTGTCTTGGCCGAACCAAGTCTCACACTTAACCAAATTTTACAATAGATAGGCAACCTGCCTTTTACAATACATGTGCACCCTTGCACGAAGGGAGGTGCTCACCCGAGCCACCCAAGATCCCTTAGTCAAGTCCTACACATAACTCTAACCTCGACACGCTTGTCTCACCCAAACCGGCACCTAGAAGTCCAAAAACCGCACCTTAGAAGTACTACGCATGAGATATGCGTAGCCTTCTTTTACCCCTGCAGTTTTACCCCTTATGCGTATGAGTGAATGAAGTTGTACGAAGTTGAGTGCTCCAAATGACTCAACGTTGTCATATATATATGCTCTTTACATGGTTTTATGTGTGGTCCCTCATGTGGGCGTTAGCCCCTTGGCCGACCCCCAAATTGGCATCCACACGCCCATAAACGCTCCTCTTCAAGTCGGCCTTGCCCTCACGCAAGCCTCCTTCCAAGTCGCTATAAAAAACTCCCAACACTTAGTCGCATTCATAAGTGTTGTTGGTTTCGTCGCTTTTCTGTTCACGGTTTCGTCGCATTTCCGTGTGCGCTCACCCGCCCGTGTGCGCTCACCCGCCCGTCGTGCAGACCCGCCCGCCTGTCGTGCAGACCCGCCCACCGTGCAGCCTCGCCCGCCCGCCGTGCAGCCTCGCCCGCCTGTCGTGCAGACCCGCCCGCCGGTCGTGCAGCTCGCGCCCGCCCGTGCGCTCGTGCACGATGACTTCGCTCGACGGCCGAACGCGCCCGTACCCAAGGACCTTACAGATGCAGATGAAGAGGAAAAACTATGGTTGAAGCTATGCGCAATAAATGGTGAGGCGAGGACTAACTATCTTAAACTAATGTTAATGTTAATGCCACCATAATGATTACTCGAATCGCAGGACTAATAAGATTTTATCTTGCATTTTTTATTATATATACATGTCATGCTTTATTATAAAAAAAATTACCATTTAAAATAATTTATTAGTGTTTTAGAAAATTTAATCAATGTGTACTAGATTGATAAGAAA
This sequence comes from Pinus tabuliformis, assembly GCA_031772625.1. Lineage (NCBI taxonomy): Eukaryota > Viridiplantae > Streptophyta > Pinopsida > Pinales > Pinaceae > Pinus > Pinus tabuliformis. Next base: position 749,470,946 of record CM062808.1, read on the forward strand.
TAATTTATATACTTATTTAAATTCAAGAGTAGTTTCATCATAGCTTTTTTCTCAAATTTTATATTTAATTTTTTTATAAATCTTGCCATATAAATAAATTTTAAAATCTAAAATAAATTTATATATATTTTTTTGGTAGGTTAGCACCCATGGGCATTTGAACCAATGACCTATAGCAAAGAGTGTCTTAATAGTGCACCCATTTACCATCAATCCAAAAGCCCGTGGGAAAATTTATATAAATTTATCTTATACATAAAAATTTTAAATAATAATAATTAAAATATAAATATTTAAATATTTTAAAATTTATATATATATATATATATATATATGGCAGAAGGATATATATATATATATATATATATATATATATATATATATATATATATATATGTTATTTTTGTGTAAATATATATAAGAAATGTTACACACTTTTTAATAATATTAAATTATAAAATATATATATATATATATTTTTATATAATAATTAATAACAATAAACTTTGAGAAAAACACATTAAAAACACATTAAGGATAAATATTAAAAATGTTAAATTTGCTAGTTTCATATTATTTTCTTAAAAAAATGAAGATAATTCATTTAATATTTATTAAAGAAATTTAATATATAATATAATTGTTGAATTGAGGCTTTTATGATCCATATCAAGTTTATGAGAAAATTCTTCGATGTAAATCACATGATATTACATTTGTTGACGTGTTTCGAACCAACGAGTGTGGTTCATCATCAGGACAAGTTGAAGAATCAGATCTAAGCTGCAAGTTAAATAGCTAGAGCAGGACCTCCAACGGCTATATTTGACGAGGCAACAACTAAATTGACCCGCTAACGGCTAAATTTGACTTGGAAATAGCTAGCAGGAGAAGACCAAGGGAAAGGAGAGTAATTTAATTAAAAATTAAAATAAGTTAAAACTACAGAATTTAAATAATTATTAAAGCAATAGTTAACTATACTAGTATTAAATCAACGGGGGGTTTACATTAAAAATACATCAAAGGTATTAACTATTTCAAATTTATCTTAATTTTAGAGTTTAATAAAAAGAAAATCCTATTGTTAGGATTGTTATAAATAAATTTAAGTTTAATATAATAAGAATTTATAATTTAATTTAATTTATTGTTTATTTATTTATTAATTTGTTAAAAAAAAAACCTATGGTTAGAATTGTTATTTTAAAGTTTAATATAATAAGAATTTATATTTTAATTTTATTTAATTGTTTATTTATCTATTAATTTTAAAAAAAAATCCTATTGTTAGAATTGCTATTTTAAAGTTTAATATAATAAAAATTTATATTTTAATTTTATTTAATTGTTTACTATTTTATTAAAAAAAAAAGCTATTTGAATATATTATATTATATAAACAAACCCTCAAAGAGGAACAAAGAACTATGGTAAAAGAAAGTAGGTTAAAGGATAACAAGGGGAAACTAACAAATAAGAAAACCAAAAACAAGCTATAAAAGGCGGGAGGGGAGGAAGGGAAGAACACGACTAGGAAGCAAGGGCTGGGATCCAACAGCTACTGATCTTCCAACCATCCTCTCTATTAAGGTTGCTCGGTTTTTTTTCAATTCCAAGGGCTTCCCTAAATTTTCGGTGATGAAACTGCGAAACTCTAGCAATAACACTGGCCTCCTCGATACAAACATGATGTTTGGTTTTCTCCACATGCTCTACAAGTGTGGAAGACTTGGTTCTCCTATGTTTAAGGTTAGCCACGTGCTCACTAATTCTCTGATTAATAGAGCACCCAATTTCACCAATATAGGGGGTCCCACAGGAACAAGGAATAATATAGACCCCTTCATGTCCTTGGGGTCGATAGGATCCTTCACTGATCGAAGGGAATTACGAATGGTGTTAAGGGGTCTAAAGGTTGAGGGAACATTATGTTTCCTAAGAATCCTCGCTATCTTATCAGTGGTCCCTTGCACAAATGGTAGGTGGACCCCTGGGACCCATTCTTTAGGATCTTTTTTAGTTAACGAATTTTTGGCAGCTTTGAGGAAAGCCTTCTGACCCAGGTATCTACTATAACCATTCTCAACAAAGACATTAAGGAGATGGGATTTCTCTTTCTCAAAGCTCTTTTCATCAGAGATCCTTAGGGCCCGAGTAGCGAGGGTGTTGAGAACACCCAACTTCAAAATTGTTGTGATTGTTGGTTGTTGTTGACGTATGGAAGTTGGATGATTGAATAATCCAGCTATACATGGTTTGGTAAATTATTTATAGTGTAATGTTTTGGTTATTAATATAAATTTAAATGATATCGTTAAACCAAAAAAACAACAAAAAAAACATATGGGTTTGAAATTTTTGTAACATGAAATTATTTTATATGTATACAAATATATGGTTTAGGTTATTAGCAAAATCAAAAAACAAAAAATCAAAAAACAAAAAACATGTGAGTTTGAATGTTTTGTAATATGAAATGATAAGTTTTGTAAAGTTGGGGGAATCCGGGACAAAGTCCAACTTTTTGTTATATAAATTGGAAATTTTCAAGTCAATTTAAATTATTTATGTAAAGAGTTGAGTCATAAGAAATAATTATTGTGTTGTAAGAAGGATGTTTGTTGAGTTGTATTCTATATCTAGAAATCAGGTTAAGTCAAGAGTTGAAGTTGCAAATAAATTTAGAACATTTTAAATGCTTGGTATTTGAGAAGTACAACCAAAGCATTGAAACTAAAAGAAATTACAAAAGACAAATGAAAGAATATGGATAACAAAATAAAAAGCTTAGTGAAAGCAAATAATAGACATAATGTATTGGGAAGAGAAAAATATATGATTAAGAGAGATACTCAACGTTCTAATGGAACTTATACAAAAGGAAAAAAGAAGAAGAGGAAACCGAAGTAAAAAAGAAGATAAATGGCATATTGTGCAATTATATGTAAAGAAGGCGATACATAGGGTAAAAGTATGAGCTAAAATAGAAGAAAAGCTTAAGGAAACTAAGTGTGGGTAGTAGGGGATCAAGGTAATTATTTTTAACTTTAGGAGAAAGTTATTCTTAAAACTAACTAGGAGGATATGAATAAGGTTCATAATAAAAATCTGATAAGATATATAGAGATTTAACACCACTACTAGGAGAAAATGTAAAAAATCCAAAAAGACAAAAGAGTCTCAATGTTTTCATATTGATAATTTGTGTAGTTACAGGTGCTGAGAAAAGATAACAACACTCAGATGTAATGCGAATAGAATATGATCAGAATCATTATAAAAGTCCAAGGTTCATGATGAGTATAAAAAGGTTGCAGAGGAACTAAGGGTTCTAAAGGAGGTCTATATGAAGGAGGCTATAGGTTATGAGTATGTGAACTTTGAAGGATAAGGAGGAAGAGGAAGACCAGCAAGTTATTGAATTGTGTATTGATGAATAGTTTGGAAAGCAATTTATTATGTTTTCTGCAAGTACAAAAAGAGAGAGAAATTATTCCAAAAAATTGCAAGAAGGCAAAGAGTGAGATCTTGGAAGGTTGCAGGAAACAACAATGTGAAAACATGATAGTAAAGTATGTGGGAAACAATAAAATCAAGTCTGGGATCTAGGAGGAGAAGATTCTACAACAAGGTGGAAGTAGATTGAAAACTATGACCAAGACGCATATTTTTTTTTTTTGCACCCAAAGTGTTTGATGTAGGAGAATCACATGTTAATTCAACATTTCTTAAGTTCTAAATGAGCAAACTTCTTTGTCCTATTTCTAGAAATTATAAGTTAATTGCATAATGGAAATATGATATTTTGAAGCATGTATAATCAAAGTTATTTTACTAATTTGGCATATAGTTAGGACAATATCTGTATATTCAAGGCAGTTGATCTAAACTTCCTCCAGGATTTTAGGGAAGGAATATATCTCTTGAGGATTCAAGGTTTTCCATGCTTATGCATAAATAAGATTGTAAAATGCTTGTTGAGACAAGAAATGAAGACTAATTTGAATAATAATGGGGTATAATACTATGCAAATCTAATTCTCCATGATATTGAGTGTGCAACTTGGATTGGCTCTGTAATCTAGTATCAAAATAACAATCCAATATTTTATAGTGATGGAAATCTAGGAAATGATTTGTTATCAAAACAACAATGATTTGTTATCAAAATAACAATTTGTTGCTCCATAATGGTGGAAACTCAAGAAATGACACTCTAAGGTCATTTCACATAACGAGGAGATAAATGCTTTAAAATTCAAGAAATTTCTTAGCAGCATCCCTTGACGTGGGATCTATCAAGTCAACCAGTTAGAACATATCCAATTCAAAAACATTAAAGATGAGCTAGTGGCCCTTTGACACTAGTTGATGAATCTCCAACTTTCTTCATAACAAATCCATCAAAGGCATTCCTCCCAGCACATTCCTCTTCCTCAGCTATAAGGTGTGTTTCAGATTTAAATGTTGTTCAGTATTGCTGGCCCTTCCTCTTCTGATAATCAGAAGACAGTTTAAATATATTAAGTTGTTAAGAGATTTTTGAAAATTCTATACATCAAATGTACTAGATTAGTATGGATGGTAAATAAAACTTTTAGATCTAGATGGTTGAATCTCTTCTTGTAACTTAAACACAAATTTCTCAAACTAAATTAATCAGACATTTCAATATAATCATATTTACTCAAATTTCAGTAAAACATTTTTCAAAATTATCTAAAATGAATATAAATTTGAAAAGCAACACCTAAGGTGAAAACAAAACGCATTAAAATACCGAGCTCATATTACTTACCTTTTGGAATTGCTAGTACTAACATACAAAGGTAATTTTAAGAATTATCTGGAATGATTATACATTTGAAAAAGACGCTTCAAATATAAAAGGAAAAAGCTCATATAAATCTAATTGACAGAAATGAAAGAGAAGATCAGATAAAGTTGTGCGACTTTGCAAATACTACCAGTAAAATGTATCTGTTTAACACTGAATTACTCTCACATTGCAGATTTCAGATCCAGGTATCCCAAGTTTATGAATATGTCGCTGAGTTGATTATATGATCTAAAGAATAATGTTATGAAGTGCACTGATTATATCATAACAAAGTATATGTTTCAGAATTGCACTGTACAGATTTCATGGCCAGTCTGGGTAATGGGATGCAAGATAAAAGCTCAAACTTTTACCTGAAACAAGCCAGTGAGAATGGCAGTTCCAAAATGCAATTAAAGAATATAAAATTTGCAATACCTCAAAGATGCAAGGACAGGTCAAGTTGCACATCTTCTGTACTAAGGGTAACCATACAACCAGGAGGTGTATTGTGCTGCTGAGAATCTTCGTTTCTGGCCTTTTTCACGGAATGTAAAGAGTTCAACGCCGATTGGATGTCATTGCTGGTCCTTTTCACCGAAGACAAAGAACTCGATGCGAAATTGACGTGAAAGTTGTGTGGCCACTGCTCAAATTGAGGCTGATTATTTGACAGGTCTATTCTCTGCAACTCAAAATTGTTAGAAAATCTGCGATTGGAAGCAAACATAGCATGAACAGGGTACCGGAAATAGTCATTTGGCAGGGTATTTTGAATGGGATTCGACTTGCTTGCAGTTCGTTCTCTCTTATGGGCATTCTGATGGCCTGCAAGTGCCTTAGAATTGTAGAACTTTCTTGAGCAATAGCGGCGAGGAAAAACGCGGGCTTTAGGGCCCTGAGCTGAGCTTATGCTCTTGGAAGCAGAACGTTGTAACTCCGCCACATGGTTATGGTCTTCCTTGTTTGCACGGGTGTCGCCTCCTGAAATTGCCTTTACTGGATGGTCAGCATGGCTGAAATTAGTGTTGTGTTGGGCGAGATCTACTCCAAACAGTCTGGTCTCTTGTTTCATATGATCGCCGTCGGTAGCCATTGATCCACTCAATATTTCTATATTTTCTATGGACTTTCTTAGTATACCCTAGTGTTATATTTCTAACACCAACTGAAAAACAGGTGTCCGATCTTCCTCTCTGTCACACAAGAAATCCCAGCACCGCCCACTCTTTGATAGTGTTTCATGAAAGCATTAGCTGTAGTGATAAACTCTACATAAGCAACATCTAAATTTATAGAAAAACGTGGGCGAACAAACTCACTGTTCGAGATTTTGGGACAAACTCTCTCCGGATTTCAATATCTCTTGTTTAGTGTGGGATAAACAAAAATGAATGTTGCATGGAAAGAAGAGTGGAACTTGCTTACAATCATTTGTTTATGTGTGAATGTTACCATGATTTGTTTACGTTAACCATGACTTCATGTTTAACTGGATATAATTATTGACGATGCTTAATGCGAAAGACTCACTGGAACAACTGTAAATATAGTTTGAGCTGAAACAACTGTAAACAGCCATGGCCTGTGCAAGGTAGATCAAGCAGAGTTTCCCTATATCCTGCGAAACACCCATGCTCCACATTGGATAAATCAAACACATCTTACAAGTCTAATGAATTATGAGTTTTAAGTGAATCAACTCATTCTTTTAATGATTTTATTTGGTACACATCGTGTAAATCTACATCCATGTAAATCGAACTATATCTACTAGATAAATCAAACACAGTTTTCTGTTTATTTTTTTCTCCATTTATATTTTGGGAAGATTAAAATATTTTTATTTTTTTAATTATTAAGTTGAATAAATTTCCGTTAAATAGGAAAATTGATGTTTGCTTCCACTAAGTTTGTGTTTTGGGAATATTTTCTATCTTATAGGTTATTACGGAAAACTATAAGGTAAGTGTAAATAAATATAAGAATTATTGATAATAGATTATATTATTTATGATAATTTCATAAATAAAATTAATATATTAGATATTATATTATTAGATTTAATAATAAAGGACAATGTTGATGGTGATGACTAATGTTTAGTGAAATGTTGGTTTATTGGATTTTTATTGGATAGGGGATTTAAAAAAATTATTTAGGAGAGGTATTTTTGAGATGATTATATTTTTTTGTTAGTGAAAATGTTATGAAGATTGATTATGTAATAAGTTTTTTGAAAATGATATTTAATTTTATTAGAGGAGGTGTTTTTCATCTTCAATCTTTACGGTGTTATAAAAAAGATATAATCTTTTATCCCAAGACATTTTGAGAATTGACCAATGCTAAATTTTACTATGAAGCTCATGAGAATTAAATCTTATTTTAAAAATGTTTATTTTCTTCCTTACACTAGTTAGAACAATAATATGTTTTTAATCTTATGGTTGATCACCTCATAATAATGCCTTAATTTTATTTCTCCTTCTAATATTTTATTGCACCTAGGTTTTTTCTTAAATTTTAAATATAATAATATTTAAATAGATTCATGATATGTCCAATGTTTTAGATGGTTATTCCATCCATCATTGGGGACGAAAGAACTTATGTGAGTAAACAAGTGTTGAAGAGTGTGATGTCCCCTGGTAATTGTAAATATCAATTACCGCAGCGAAACAAACTTGATACTATTAACTGACTTAGGAAGACTAAAATGATAATTTGATATTTGTCTATGTTTAAATAATATGATTAAGCTATGGAGGAATCGAACATCTTGAACAATGCCAATTACATATTATTATTTCTCACATGTCAGGTAGTTAGGGTAGGCGGTTACCTACCCATAACTACTCCTTGAATATTTATTCTCAAGAAGGAGCGAGAGGGTATGATGTACTGAGGTTAAGAAAGGAAAAGCATTGGGAAAAAAAAGAATCCATGTTGAAAGGTCAGAATGGTTGTTCAGGCTACACTTATGAAATTCCTGCATGTCAAGAGTAGCTCGGTGGGAGACTCAGCCAAAATTCGTTGATCTCAGGGTTGGGAGGCACTTGGCATTTATTTCCAAGGACTGGACTGGACTTCGGTACTAACTAGTACAGAATACAGATAAGTATTTACTCTTTCGTTTGAATAGTTGAGTGAATCAATTGAAATGATTATTCATGCTTCCAGAGGTTATGAACTTATAGAAAACCAGTAGGACAGAAAAATAGTTTTTGACATAAAGAATTCAACTGGAGAATTCCTGAGTAAAACTGTGCATTCTTTTTAGAAAAAATAAAATCTCAGAGTCTGTTTAAATTTGTATAAATTCCTTATTGAAGCAAGATTACAGTGACTACTGGGTATTTATATACATACTTAGTAATAAAATGATTGAAAAGCCCCAATACTCTTAAGCTACAATTAACATTTTACATAAACACTCGGTTCTTGTTGTAATAGAAACAAAGAAATTATGTCAATTAGTGAGGAACTCGGAGAAGCTTAAATAAGTTAAATTGGCAAAATATATAAATCAATTCAAAATATCACTCAGCATTTAGATTTTGAATACTATATAAACAAGCTTGCATACTCAAATAGAACTTGAGTATCAATGTCAATATCAAATTACAAAAGAGTAGAAAATCCCAACAAAGACTGCACACTGAAGGCCGTGTCACAGATATCACAATAAAACCTCATCAAGAAACCCATAACAAAACATATTGTTTTCTATATATTAGGAACCTTTGGCATATAATCACCGGGATAACATGAATACAAACAAAGAAATCCTTTGATTGAATAACTTAAAATTCTGGGCAAAAACCCCAGCGCATGGAGTAGTCATAACCATTCGAGAGAAATTAACTTAAAGAACAAAGAATTAAGAGTCAAAAACAAGAAGTTTGTGTGAATGGCTTCAATATTTTTCACTGATACCCGTTTGGCATAAATAGCCATTGTATACAATTTAGATCCTATAGTTTAGGACCATAATTGACTAGTATAAGGAAAGCTATAACTACTAAGATATAATCACATATTTTCAGGATTCTAGTGATTCTCGTCTGTCTGTACAGCTAGTGGTAGAGACAAATGAGGAACTTGAATTACAGAGAAACAACTTGGAGATAATTGCTCCCAATTGTCAACGCCCCCCCTCAAGTTGGTAAGTAGATGTCACTCATGCCAAGTTTGTTGAGACAGCCATTAAATGCTTGGTTTGACACTGCTTTGGTCAGCATATCAGCAAGTGGGTCTTGAGATCGAACATGAGGAACTTCAATCAACTTTGCTTCCTTGTTATCACAGTATAACTTCATAGGACCGACTTGCTTCACATGTAAATCCTGCAATAGATTTTTGATCCACAACAATTCACATATTGCCTTAGCCATTCCTCTGCATTGGGCCTCAACACTGGATCCAGCAACTACCTCTTGTTTTTTTACTTCACCAAGTAACCAAATTTCCTCCTACAAAAGTGAAGTAGCCCGATGTAGAACGTCTATCCTCAATTGACCCAACCCAATTAGCATCTGTATAACCTTTAACATCCAAGCTATCACCTTTTGTGAATAAAATTCCCTTTCCTGGAGATGACTTCAAATAGCATAAGATCCGGATGACAACATTCATATGTTCTTCGCTTGGGGAGTGCATGAATTGACTGACAACACTTAGTGCATAAGCTAAATCCAGCCGAGTATATCAAAGATACATTATTCTTTCAACCAATCTCTGATAGCGCTCCTTGTTAGCAGGAACTTGGTTTGGGTGCACTCCTAGCTTTAGATTTTCTTCTGTAGGGGTGCTAGCTGGACTACATCCTCTCATGCCAGTTTCCTTCAATAATTCTAAGGCATACTTTCGTTGTGATAGAAAAATACCTTTCTTTGATCTTGACACTTCAATTCCAAGTAAATACTTCAATTCCCCAAGATCCTTCATTTCAAACTCATGGGCAAGCTTCTCTTGCAGTGCTTTCTTTTCTTCAAGATCATCTCCAGCTACTATCATATCATCAACGTACACAATGAGGGCTATGATTCGTTCTCCATTATGTTTCAAGAAGAGAGTGTGATCTGAGTTACTTTGCTTATAACCAATAGACCTCATAAAGCTAGTGAACCTTCCGAACCATGCTTTAGGACACTGCTTCAAGCCATATAGAGATTTTTTTCAAACTACAAACCTGTTTATTTCCTTTAGTCTGTAACTTACAGCCAGGGGGCAACTCCATATATACTTCTTCTTGGAGATCTCCATGCAGAAATGCATTCTTTACATTGAATTGATGCAAAGCCAGTCAAAATTCACCACAAGAGATAGTAAAATATGGACTATATTAATTTTGGCCACTGGTACGAATGTCTCCATATAATCAATTCCATATGTTTGAGTATATCCCTTGGTGACAAGTCTTGCTTTGAACCGTTCTATGGTTCCATCAACTTTGTATTTAATGGAGAATACCCACCTACATCCAACAAGTATCTTCCCTTCAGGCAAGTCAACAACTTCCCACGTTGAATTCTTTTGAAGAGACTTCATTTCTTCATTCATCGCCTCCCTCCATCTAGGATCTTTCAAAGCTTCCTACACACTGTTAGGAATAGCTACAGTAGATAATTGATTCACAAATACCTTACTCTCATTTGATAGTCTATTTTAGGATACATAATTGCTTATGGGATACTTAGATTTGGAGTTGATAACAAGTCCATAGCTAACTTTGGGTTTCCCTCTTGTGACTCGATCAGGTAACATTTTTAAGTGAGGTTCCGATTCAGAGTTTACTTGAGGCTCGGGCATGGAATCGGCTAGAGAAGACAATTGGTTTGGTGGTACATTGTGAGAGGAGGAAGACATAGATGACACTTCAACTTCCATTTGATCCGGAACCTCATTCTCCAAAACTTGCTACCCATCTGGACAATCACCTATGTGAGTTATAGTGTCACCATCACTTGGATATTCATCACTAGTTTCCAAATGGTCACATTCACCCCTAGTGTCCAAATTATCTCCGCTTATAAGGTCAAAGTCCAAAGAATGATGCAAAGTCTCCATTTCATCTCTATTCTCCCCTTGAAGTGGAGACGTAAAGACAGAATAATACATATCATCTTCATGAAAGACCACATCAAGTGTAACATAAATTTTACGAGAAGGGGGGTGATAACACCGATAACCTTTTTGATGCAAGGCATAGCCAACAAAGACACACCAAAGGGCATGGGGTTCCAGCTTTTTTCTCAAGGGTTTGTGAAGGTGCACAAAGGCTACACACCCAAAAACTTTAGGGGACAAATTTGGTATGGTAGGGGCACTCACAATATTATGGAGAACATCAAAGGGAGTCTGAAATTATGGTGAACTAGAGGGTACACGATTAACGAGATAAGTTGCGGTCATAATGACTTCTCCCCAATAACTAATAGGCATATGAGCCCCAAACAAGGAAGCACAAACAACTTCAAGATGGTGACGATTTTTTCGCTCTGCTACCTCATTTTGTTGAGGAGAGTAAGGGCAAGTCATCGGATGAACAATGCCATGTAAATTTAGGTATTGTTTCAAGTCTTGATTAACAAACTCTCCACCATTATTAGTACGAAGAACTTAAATATTTGATTGATATTGGGTGGCTATTATTTTGTGAAATTGTTGAAACAGAGAACTAACTTCATTCTTTGATTTCATTAAACAAACCCAAGTCATGTGAGTATGATCATCAATAAAAGAAACAAACCAACATGCCCCACTCAAAAAAGAAGTATTTGCAGGTCCCTTGACATTAGAACGAATAACCATAAAAGGTGCAGGATTTTTATGCATACTAATGGGAAATGGGACACGGTGACTTTTAGCTAGTTCACAAATGTCACACTTAAAATCCGAAACATTTAATTAAGAAAAGAGCTTTGGAAACAATTTCTGTAAATATCCAAAAGATACATGACCTAAACGCCTGTGCCACAACCAGACTTCTGAATTTTGATGTGTGTTAGACTTATTAGCCGAGAAAACTTGAGCCAACTGACTGCAGCTTGCCGGAAGTAGATCAAGATAGTAGAGCTTTCCTCTCCTAGTACCATAACCAATTGTCTTTCAAGTCTGAATGTCCTTAAAAACACAAAGGTTAGGCCAAAATATCACAATACATTTCAAAGTGAGGGTTATTTGAGCAACAGACAATAAGTTATGATTAAGAGAAGGAACAACTAGAACAGACTCCAAATTCAAATTTTAGGTAAGAGAAACTGAAACTTCTCCAACCACGGGAGAGGGAGTACCTTTGGCTGTGGACACTATATGGTGGTCTGAAGATTTCATGGACTGAATATGTTTAGTGTCAAAGGTCATGTGATCTATGGCACCTAAATCAATTATCCATTCACTATGACTAACAGGGACAGAGGTATGAAGAGACTTACCAACATTCCTAGAAGTAGCAATGAAAGAAGAGGCTTCCTCAGTAGTACTGGTGTTGGTGGAGGCCTCAGCCACAGCAACGGAAGCATGATGATTTGACTTTGAATTTTTCTTGCGAGGTACCTTGGCAAGATCCCACCATTCTGGATATCCAATTAATTCATAGCAACGTGACTTTGTATGCCAGGTTTTCCACTGTGAGTACATACACGTTCTGATTTTGCAGCCCCTATTTCATAGCTACGATTTTGTGATCTAGATGATCGATTTTGGTCAATTGTGTGATTTGACTGACCAGAAGTGCGATCTAGTTTTGAATGTGTTTGCGATTGGTAAGGCTTGCCTCGATGAGCCACCATAGCAGCGGATTCAGAGTGTTCAGGTTCACCATGAAGTGAAGCTTGGCGAATGGCATCATGGCAAACATATGCATAAGTTGCTTCAAGATAGAGTGCAGGATCCTTTCTGAGAATCTCACCTCGAATTTGTTTAAAGTCTACATCAAGTCCATTCAAGAAGATATGCACCCGCAGTCTATCAACTGATTTTTTATAGGCGACAACATCTTCAGGATCCTTCATGAGAATCCTATCATGATGATATAGTTCTTGGAATATTTCTACTAGATCACCATAATAGGTGGAAAGAGAACGACCAGCCTGTTTGGTGGAGAATGCCCGTTGATTCAGTGCAAAGAGTTGCAATTCATCTGGCCCATCATAGAAAGCTTTAGCAAGAGCAGTCCAGATTTCATGTGCAGTAGACAGTCTAAGATAGCGCTTCATAATCTCCGATGACATAGAAGTCAACAACCATCCTTTGACCTTTTGATTTTCAGCATACCACTTTGCATAGAAAGCATCACGCCCTGCGATCTGCATTTCCATGATTTGGGACCAGACATCACAATTAACTTCGGTAAGGATGATATTGGTGGTGAAACTGGGGTTTTCTGATTGAACATGAATAACTGATACAAAAGATGATTCGGGTTGATCCTTAGTCATGATGCGAGGGGTATATGAGAATTCAAGCTATGAGGTAAAGAACCTTGCTCTGACACCAAGTCAAAAACAAGAAGTTTGTGTGAAAGGCTTCAATATTTTTCACTGATACTCGTTTGGCATAAATAGCCGTTGTATACAATTTAGATCCTATAGTTTAGGACCATAATTGACTAGTATAAGGAAAGCTATAACTACTGAGATACAATCACATATTTTTAGGGATTCTAGTGATTCTTGTCTATCTGTACAGCTAGTGTTAGAGACAAAGTAGGAACTTGAATTACGGAGAACCAACCTGGAGATATTTGCTCCCAATTGTCAACATTAAGTTAATAAAAGGAACATTGTTTCTTAAATGTATTCGGTACAATACCGTAAAAAAACCTCGGCTAAAATATTTAATCTTGACTCATATTCAAATAGGACAGAGACGAACTGAAAACTAGTTGTTGGAATTATAAAAAATTTAAACCCTCATGCCTTCGAAGTTAGGCACCGGTATCCACATTGCCTGGAGAAACCCAGAGTTGCGGCACAAAGTGTTCTTGCATCAAATGTGGATGCGGTTGAAATGGGGTTTTGAGCCACAATATCCAGAGCAAGAAGGGTATGAGCCAATTTCCTCTAGTGGTCGCAACGTCATTCCTCCTAAGCCCAAATGATGAAAATGCATTAGTAAAAATGTGTAGAATAGAATGTGGAAGGAAATAAACTTCATTATAACTTCAATTACCTGTAAATCGATAGTGATGCCATTGCTACCCTCAACCATCCATTCACTGCCCAAGTGGGGAGAATTGTCTCAACAACTCTGCAATAATAACAAAAAGTCATACTTTCTTCTATCGCAACAAAGGGACAAGAGGTGTAATTTCATTCCCGAATTGGAATCCTGACCTAAAGGAGTTGATACTTGGTGTTTTTCAGATCCAAGCTACAGGTTGAGATACCCTATATACAAAGGAAGAATGATGTTGAGACCACATTGCAACGAAAGGTTGTTATCAATAGAGTTAGGGATACTCTTTCCTCCATTTGATAAGAATGTATTGCGGAGAATCATTGATGATGGCCCCATCTTGAGGGTAATGGAATACAGTTGTAAAGCATAAGATTCATCCAAAACGTTGGCTAGTTCCCGCGGGGGGTGGGGGAAGCATGTGTAATACTAATTAGTATATGTTTATGTCTACACTATAAAACAGTAATATGATCATACGCCATAATTTAGCAAGATAAGAAAGTGGATATATTATGAGGTATGAAAACATATGAAATATTTATTATAGCGATAATACTACTTAATGAAAATACCATGTTGGTCATTATTCACGTGAAATTGAAAAAAAGGTAATATTATATGTATTGACCACCAATGCTTTGTAGGACCGGCACAAAATCATACCTATGTAATACATGTTAAATATCTCATTTAATTTATATGATGTACTATTGAATATTTAGTGATAAATAAAAAACAATTTGTTTGGTAATGTAAATATATAGGAAGATATATGACAAGTGGTATCAGAACTAGGTTGCAAAACTGAGGCCTCTGGATGACAAATGAATAACAACAATTGCTATGTGCACAGAGAAAGAGTATAGGAGGAAAAGCAGTCATTATGAGGAGAACTAGACTTACACCACTAAGACCAGTGACAAGAGCAGGATCAACACCTTTTCCATAAGCTAACCCTAAAGTATGGGTACAATTGGGGGAGGAATCACGCACCACAAACGCTGCTATAATGGAAACTATGCAAGAATTGAAGAATGAGATGGCTAGGTTGTGGGCAGACAATGAGATACTGATGCTAGAGTGGGAAAGTATTATGAAAAGTTTGTATGATAGACAGAATCAACAACAACCAATTCCTAAAACAGAAGGTAGTGAAGAAAATCAAGAAGAAGAATCACACAATGTATGAGACCTAAGAAGCACAAATGACGGAAAATGGAGTTGCGGGGAGAATTCTGAAAAATAAAACCTCCCATCTTTGATCGTGAATAGGAGGAGGCTGTTGAAGCGTGTCTTATGAGTATGAATAAGTATTTTCAATTATATGTATATGATCACAATATTAAATCTTGCTTAGTCATCTACCAATTGCAAGGAAAAGCCACCCTTTGGTGGGAAGAGGTGAAAACAATACATGAAATTAATGAACAGAATGCAACTTGGGACAAATTTAAAAAATACTTCAAGGAAAGGCATTCAACTGAAAGATTTGTGATGAGAAGGAAAAAGAGTTTCATGACCTTCGACTAGAACAGTTGACTATGGATGAATTCATAACTAAGTTCACATCCTTGCTGTGATATGTCCCCTACATATGAGAAGAAAAAGCAAAGGTACAAAGATTTATCAAGAGTTTTCCAATATTTATGAAAGAACGTCTAGAATTCGACAATCCGAAAGTTATGGATGAAGTTATCAGAAAATATCGTCTATGCTATCAGTAGACCAGGCAAAAGGGAGATGGAGGGAAGAGATGGACTGATAAAAAAGGAGTCAAGTTTTCTCCAGGAAGTAAAAGAAACAAGACCATCAATAATAAAGGACCCTATAAGGGTTAGCAAAATTAAAATATGAACAAAAACTAGCCAAGATTTAGATCTCCAAATGAGTCCAAGCCAAACGAGAAATCAAATAAGACTGAAGTAGAAGCAGCTGCTAGACCCCCAATACTGTGTTGGGGATGTGGAGAACCACACTATGTTAAAAATTGTCTATATTGTAAGGGAGTTTATCAATTTTCACAGAGTCAAGAAGCATCAATAGTAGGAGAGGTGGCGAGAACTATTCCCAAGATCAATGCTACTTGTTAGGCTTGCTGGCACTAGGCCCAAAAATGGATCCATATAGGCTCTTAATGTCTCCAAATTTGCTTAAAATCATGCCAAGGGATCCAAAAATGCTTTTGAAATCTTCAAGATTTGCTCAAAGATCATCCAATGATCAAAATCAGTGTAAGAGGAGAGCCCTTGGAAGGGTGGCAATACACTATCGGGAGGCAAAAACGCTTGAAAACCATGAAAAGCCCACAATCGCAGGCTTAAACAGCTGAATGAATAGTAGCTGTTAGATCTGGTCGATCAATGACCTAGATCTAAGTGGCTAATCACATAGGTGGTGGCCATTGGAGGTAGTCAGAGCAGAGTCACGATGAGATCGGGCTGAGCGATATGCCGCTCACCGATATCGGTGATATCGCTATCAGTGGGGAGCATACTGTTGGAAATAATACTAAGAGGGGGGGGAATCAGTATTATCACATCAATATGACTTTTTCATTTCCATATTAAAATCCATATACTCTACTTCAGTTAAGGCAACCAGTAAACTTATGATTCGGTTAATTGATCCTTAATGTGTGCATCAGAACATTATTAACCATAAGAATAGTAAATAGGAGTAGTAAAACAGAGTAGATCATCACACACAAGAAGAACACATGAACACCATGACGTAAGGTGGAAACCCAATGTGGGTGAAAACCACCTGCTGCAAGTCATCTCAATATTTCTTTTAATAAGAAACTTCTTTTACAATGATTTTGTACTGGCGCAGTCTCATACCAGTATGCAGGCATCAACCTGCAGAATGCTACAACCTTCTCTCGTTCTCTAGATTCTCCTGGAAGGGAGCTAAAACCCCCTTTGCTCTTGTACTAGCCGATCCATTTACTAGTATGTAGGTGCTGGCCTACTGAAATGCTCCAACCTTTACTCGTTTTCCGGCTGCTAGTGGAAGGGAGCTACCACCCCCTTAACTCTTGTACTAGCTGATGTACTAGTACGTAGGTGCCGACCTACAGAAGGCTACAACCTTCTCTTTCATCCTCCAAGTACCACATTTCATACATTCTCATACCGGATACTCATGGAACACAACATCATAATCTGAAAGGCCACGTTTCATCCAATTTTCATACTGGACCCATTAACAACATTGAAGCACAAAATTAATCATCACAGTAGTACACCCATCAACTACACCTGCATCATTAATCTCTGAATCACCCACTCACCAGATCATTATATATACAAGGATAATATGTGTGTTAGCAACAGATCTAGTCCATCAGATCTCATAAAGATAAGTCATTATGAACCTGATCCATTATAGATCTCATCCATCAATACTGAAGCTAAAAATAATCAATCAATCAATCACTTCTCAGAATGTCGTTATCAGAACACAGTACCAGTAACCAGACATCACTTCAGAACTCAGAGTACTGCAGCAACTAAAACATATTTCAATAAAAGTACGCTACGTCACCCATAGAAAACTGCGGGTATCCGCACCTGAGCTGCCTTCTGATCTGCAGATATCCGCACCTTCTTTGCCTTCTTATCTTCGGGTATCCGCACCTGCACAGTCTTTTGATATGTTGGTATCCGCACCTGCAGAGTCTTCTGATCTGCGGGTATCTGCACCTGCAGAGTCTTCTGATTTGCGGGTATCCGCTCCTGCACAGTCTACTGATCTGCGGGCGTCCGCACTTTTCTTTCTTCTGATCTGCGGGTATCCACACCTGCGCACTCTTCTGATCTGCGGGTATCCGCACCTGCACCGTGTCGCACCTGCGGTCCAGCGGGTATAGATAATTTTTTAGGCTTTAAGTATATCCCAGACTATCATATTTACAGATTTGATCATGTGTCAAGGAGATCTCGACCCCTCAGTAGATCCATCTTGTAATGCTCAGATTTCTCCTTGATTCAAATGCAGCTATCACTTCCAATCAATCACAAGTATTTCAGATCTCGCTCACCTTAAGATATTCAACCCATGAGTATCTCCTCCAAATGATCTCCTTCCCCTTTTTATAGTCTAGGCCTTTCTCAAACCATGGACCAAAACCATTGAGAAACAATACCAAGGATCCAATACTTGGGTTCAACTCTTTTGGATGCAATACCACGGACCAAAACCATAGGATCAAAAATTGTCGGACTAATACCATGGACCAACCATAAGATTTCCCACGTGCGTGTGCTTTTCTCTGCATGAAAGTGTGTGAACTGGGGTCCGCACCTTTTGAACTGTGAACCTGCGAACATGTCCGCACCTTCTGAACGATGTTCCTACGGATCCTGCCTATGACCGCACCTATTGATCGACGCACCTGCGAACTTCTTATTTTCTTCATTCTTTGTAGGCTGATCATCAATATTTGCTACTGACCTGTTGCACTATGATCTGTCATCTGTATGAGTTGCCATCAAGGACAACAATTGAGGCATAATGCCAACAATCTCCCCCTTTGGACTTGATGGCAACAACACCAACTCACTCTGCCCCTTTGACATCAAAGGCAAAGGGCAGACCAAGATATTCTCTTTCCTTGATAAACATTCTGCTGTCCATACTCCCCCTGAGTATCTGCTGAAATCTTTGAATGAGCTCCCCCTTTGTATATACCAAGGTGTACCAATCTGACCATACTCCCTCTGAGTGCTGCTGAAGACTGTGCTCTGCTGAAGAGTGCTGTTCATGCTCCCCCTAACTGTAAGCAAGGTCTGCAAAAATATGTTCTACAAGAAGAACATGACTCTATACATCATAAATGACCTTCCTATCACCAAAGGTTCATACATACATCCATCTCCCACCAAAATGGGGATATACCAAACTTGACTCATCCACCCAATCAAGTGGGGATACATCAAGGTTTACACATGATAGCACAAGAGTATAACATCATCCATCCCAGGCATAGTGGGGAAACCAACATAGGCCGTTACATGACCTTGATAATGACTGAAATATTTCATCATCCTTCCTATGCATGGGGATACAAATTACATCATATGACCAGAAGAGATTTCATCAAGTGACTACAATAGATAGAGACACACTATTACATTATGAGACTTGATATGACCTTTACATCGAATGATGACATTTATAGTAGAGACCAAACATCTAAATAAGACCATGAAAGTCATCAGCAACTATCGTACATAGTGTATGATTTGCTCTATAAGCAACATCTAGACCAGCAACCTGAATATGTCCATTAGTTTAGATGGCATCAACCTGTGACAAGATATGTCATCATCAACTTTATCCAGAATCATTCACATTATATCATATGTGAGAATACCATAGCCATCACATCAACATCAAGATCTGCATGATCCAAGTATCATCACTTGGGAACATCTACATCAATCAACATATGTAAGTATAAACCCGTCATTATATCATCATGACTCCAATAATGCAACTTTGAGTAATCATCCATGTATCCAGCACTATGTATCTTGAGCTTAAGATCAGCAACAATCCTCTTCCACATGAGCGCTAAGAACTATAGGAATCATAACTGTATTATAGCAGCATGTGAGTGACTCATCATCAAGCAATGAAGATATGTATTCAAGCTTTGTACTTCTCCTTATCCTTATGAAGATCACCATGTAAACACCATATATGTATCATTAGAGAATCAACCATAAATCTTATCAACTATGTAACCCCAAGAATCATATGACAACAATATATAAGCATCATCACCAAGGACCATAATGCCAACAGTGCATTATTAAAAGCATAAACTCCCCCTGAACTTGTGCCATATGTTTACTGTCAGATCTTGAACATTCATATATTAACAAGAATTATTAAGACATCATCAAGTTAGGCACAAAACACTTCAAGTATCAAGACATTTCCACACATCATCAGCAGATTGTAACCATTATTAAACAGAGCAAATAATGAACTGAATCATGTCAGACCCTTTTTCCTGTGTCTGACCCACTAACATATACGCAATTGTGCAGTGTAACTCGCGTATATATGCGACTTCCATTTATGAAACTTGCATATGAGATTGAAGTTTTATACTTTCAGCTCCCCTTGAGTCTGTTATGTCTGTATATTGTGCTGTGCCACATCTTTCTGACTGTACTTCCTTCTTCTTCCATATCTTCAAGTGTGATGATGTTTTATCCTTTCGATATGGTGCTCATACTTTGTTCCTGCATTCTTTTGCTGTATGTCCAAGCTTGTTACATGCATAACATCTCACATTTTTCATATTCCTTCTATAGTAATCAACAGCTTTGTGACCAAACATATTGCAAGCAAAGAAATATCCCTTAAAGTACCTGGAACGTGATGATCTTTCTGTATGATGATCTTGAACCATTCTCCTTCTGCATCTGGCTGCAACATGTCCAAGATTATGAAATACATAACATTCAATATTATTCATCACAGGAAATAACCGAATATCACTTCCGTAGTTAGGAGTAAAAGATTTTCTTTGAATAATTTCTTTCCTTGGCTGTTGATGGGGTTGACCTCTCATCTCCTTATTGAGAATTTCAGATTTTGCATCAGAGTCCCTTGTCTTACTTTGTGAAGTAGATTCTCCTTCAACAGATTCATGAAAACCAAGACCAGTTTTGACAGCAGGAGACCTTTGACTACTAAGTATATCATCCAAGATCTTAGTACTATCTTGAAATCGCAAGAGCTTATCCTTTTCTTCTAATTTATCATTTAGAATATTTACCTCAACCTGATGTTTCTCTTCCTCTTCAAGATACTGCTTCTTCATGTTTTCTTCAGCATTTCTTCCTTCTTCCAACTGATGTCTTAATTCAAGAACTTCGTTTTCTTGTTTTTCAAGAGCTTGGAGTAGATATTTATTCTGCTTCATTGATTATTCAAGATCTTCCTTTAGCGAGAAGTTCGTAGCTTCAAGCCTTTCATAATAACTGGATCTATCTCTGAGTTTCTTGACTGTTGTGCTCCTTTCATTGACTTCAAACCTTAGTGATGTTACTTCATCCCGCAACTTTTGATATTTGTCCTTGAATAACTTCCTTACCTTGTTTCCTTCCTCTAGTTGAGCTTTTAGTTTGGTAGCTTCTTCTTTGAAGGCACATTCCCTTTTGTTCAATAGATCTTGTTGATCTCTAATTTTGTTTGTAAGCCTTTTAAATTTTGCCTCTATTTGATATCTTTCTTGCTCACCCATAAGAGCAAATTTAGTTGTTTCGCTATCACTTTCATCTTTTCCAAATGGATAGATACCTATATCACCAAAGGATAACAAATTCATACCTGATAGATCATTTGCTTGTTCAACTTCATCATGAAGTGATTCTGAATCTGAAGTGCTTCTTCCACATATTCCCCAATCGATACTCCCACTATCATAGTTCTTCTGAGATGTCTTCTTCTTCTTAGGTGCTTTCTTCTTAAGCTTCTTTCCCATTGTTTTATGGATCTCCTTCAAGCGATCAATCTTCTACCAAAGGACCTGCTCTGATACCAATTGTTGGAAATAATACTGAGAGGGGGGGGGGGGTGAATCAGTATTATCACATCAATATGACTTTTTCATTTTCATATTAAGATCCATATACTCTACTTCAGTTAAGGCAACCAGTAAAATTATGATTCGGTTAGTTGATCCTTAATGTGTGCATCAAAACATTATTAACCATAATAATAGTAAACAGGAGCAGTAAAATAGAATAGATCATCACACACAAGAAGCACACATGAACACCATGATGTAAGGTGGAAACCCAATGTGGGTGAAAACCACCTGCTGCAAGTCATCTCAATCTTTCTTTTAATAAGAAAATTTTTTTACAAGGATTTTGTACTGGCGCAGTCTTATACCAGTACGCAGGCATCAACCTGCATAATGCTACAACCTTCTCTCATTCTCCAGATTCTACTGGAAGGGAGCTACAACCCCCTTTGCTCTTATACTAGCCGATCCATTTACTAGTACGTAGGTGCTGGCCTACTGAAATGATCCAACCTTTACTCGTTTTCCAGCTGCTAGTGGAAGGGAGCTACCACCCCCTTAACTCTTGTACTAGCTGATGTACTAGTACATAGGTGCCGACCTACAGAAGGCTACAACCTTCTCTTTCATCCTCCAGGTACCACATTTCATACATTTTCATACTGGATACTCATGGAACACAACATCATAATCTGAAAGGCCACGTTTCATCCAATTTTCATACTGGACCCATTAACAACATTGAAGCACAAAATTAATCATCACAGCAATACACCCATCAACTACACCTGCATCATTAATCTCTGAATCACCCACTCACCAGATCATTATATATACAAGGATAATATGTGTGTTAGAAATCAGATATAGTCCATCAGATCTCATAAAGATAAGTCATTATGAACCTGATCCATTATAGATCTCATCCATCAATACTGAAGCTAAACATAATCAATCAATCAATCACTTCTCAGAATGCTGTTATCAGAACACAGTACCAGTAACCAGACATCACTTCAGAACTCAGAATACTGCAGCAACTAAAACATATTTCAATAAAAGTACGCTACTTCACCCATAGAAAACTGTGGGTATCCGCGCCTGAGCTGCCTTCTGATCTGCGGGTATTCGCACCTTCTCTGCCTTCTTATCTGCGGGTATCCGCACCTGGTGTAGTCTTCTGATCTGCGGGTATCCGTACCTGCAGAGTCTTCTGATCTGTGGGTATCCACACCTGTAGAGTCTTCTGATTTGTGGGTATCCGCTCCTACACAGTCTACTGATCTGCGGGCATCCGCACTGTGCTTTCTTCTGATCTGCGGGTATCCGCACCTGCGCACTCTTCTGATCTGCGGGTATCTGCACCTGCACCGTGTCACACCTGCGGTCCTGCGGGTATAGATAATTTTTCAGGCTTTAAGTATACCCCAGACTATCAGATTTACAGATCTGATCATGCGTCAAGGAGATCTCGACCCCTCAGTAGATCCATCTTGTAATGCTCAGATTTCTCCTTGATTCAAATGCAGCTATCACTCACCAATCGATCACAAGTATTTCAGATCTCGCTCACCTTAAGATATTCAACCCATGAGTATCTCATCCAAATGATCTCCTTCCCCTTTTTATAGTCTAGGCCTTTCTCAAACCATGGACCAAAACCATTGAGAAGCAATACCAAGGATCCAATACTTGGGTTCAACTCTTTTGGATGCAATAACACGGACCAAAACCATAGGATCAAAAACTATCGGACTAATACCATGGAGCAACCATAAGATTTCCCATATGCGTGCGCTTTTCTCTGCATGAAAGTGTGTGAACTGGGGTCCGCACCTTTTGAACTGTGAACCTGTGAACATGTCCGCACCTTCTGAACGATGTTCCTGCGGATCCTGCCTATGACCGCACCTATTGATCGGCGCACCTGCAAACTTCTTATTTTCTTCATTCTTTGTAGGCTGATCATCAATCTTTGTTGCTGACCTGTTGCACTATGATCTGTCATTTGTATGAGTTGCCATCAAGGACAACACTTGAGCCATAATGCCAACACATATGCCATGTTATATGAAGGACCCAGGAAGTGAGCGACGCGCGATTACGATTTATCACATTGCTATAATCGCATTGGCACTATACCATGGGTCAGGGCCTATACACAGGCATGTGTGCGACCCGATGAGCCGGACCCGACGACATTATATATGAGAGTTCATAAATTTTGAAGTGTGTGCCAAAGCAATTTTTAATGCATTTTCTGTGTATTTCGTTATATAACGAAATGCAAAGGGAAACAGGGGCAATGCGATAGCGATGGAACCTAGACTCTTTGGGTTTCAGGAAGCAATATATATATATATATATATATATATATATATATATATATATGTATGTATATTCAAGTCTGCAAAAGCCCAATTTTTAATGTATTTCGTGTATTTTTGTTATATAACGAAAATACGAAGGGAGCATTGGCCAACAGTGATTTCGGGTCTAGGAAGTGAAATATATAATATCTAAAGTCCGCCAAACCCATTTTTATGCATTTTTTCAGTGTTTTTTGCATATTTCATAATACAAGGGAAATACACAGGAGTAGCCTTTTTGCGACTTGTGATGGCAACAAGGCTGGACCCAATAGACAATTAAACCATATTTTAGGACTTTTGAAGTCCAAAATACACACAGAAGGCCAGATTTTTGCAGTAATGCTGTGTTTTCTGTATATAATAGAAAAACAATGATTTATAAGTGTTTAAGGGATTACACAGGCCCAAAGACCCTTTCCATTATCTAACAGAGGTCGAGAGACAGGGACAGAGGCAGGAAGGGGAATAGAAAGAGCCAAAGCACACGTAGCTCACCCCCAAACTGACAAAGCAGTCATGGAGCATCAACAGATAGCACAGCTCATCCATAACAACTGGATCAATTATGGAGCATCTCTGACACGAGAAAACTCCCAGACAGCACAAGAAACCACCCAAAATATTTGAAAATGGTTACTCTTCTATCAGAAGCAGAAAACTATGAGTCCATGCTTACCTAGAGGGCATCAAATCAGTTAACAAGGTAGATCAGACAGATTAAGACTCTGAGCCTCTTAAAGCTCAGGAGCACTGTAAAAAGGCTATAAATAGCTGAAAGTAAGATGTAATAGAGGTTCAAACTTCTAGAGATTGTTCCTCCTCTGTTTCTTCAAACTTATCATCTTCATTCTAGCAATATAAGCTTCTCTTGATATTATATGTTCAATGTCTGTTCTCTTTGTTGTTCTATGCTTGCACTTGAATAGTTTATTTAGGTTTTCTATTGTGTCTAATGCCAGATAATTGTCATCTTATCTCTGCATTGATAAATTAGATTTGCAAGTCTTATTTACTTCCTGTAGTTGGTCATTCATATGTGTTTATGTATGCAATCTACTAGTACAGTCAGTATTCTCCATCTATCCATTGAATCTATAAATTATTGAGCATTAGTGGTCTAAAGCCTTGTGTTGGTGAGAGTGTTCATGCATGTCTTGAGTGAGAATAGATCTGAAATGGTTATCTAACTTGATCCATACCATCATTTATTCCAATAGTTCAGAGAACAATATTGAAGCTTATATGTTACTAGGCATCTCCGAGCTACAACCTAGGAGAGTGTCTTGGAGTGATAACATAATTGGCGCCATTGCTGGGGAGAGGAAACTGAAGCTCATCTTCCTTGGGAAGCAACATAGATCTAGCTTTGATGATAGACAAAGTCTGGGCACTTTTTTGGTTGTAATCATCTATCTGGCGACTCTACTGGAAGCCGAACCTCTTGGTGACTCCACTTCATAGTTCTGGCTCAGTTTGTGAGGCATACTCGGAGAAATCCTTAGAAGCTACAAGCTGACCCAGTACCTGACCCTGAAAAAATCATCAAAGAGAGAAAGGTATTGCAGAAAGGAGCATCAAGTCCAGGGAAACCTAAAGAATCTCCTATATCTCTTCAAGAAAGGCTTGTAATAGAACAAATACATTTTGAGAGTATAGCACCTAATACTAGCAGTGAAGAAAAACTCTCAGAGATTCATAAATCTCCTTATTCTTTAGGTTCTCCTTTTATTGTATGCCCAAAGGAAACCAGATCCGATGGGTTTCGGGAAGCAAAAAAAATATAAATATATATATATATATATATATATATATATATATATATATATATATATATATATATATTTTCAAGTCCACAAAAGCCCAATTTTTAATGTATTTTGTGTATTTTTGTTATATAACGAAAATACGAAGGGAGCATTGGCCAGCAGCAATTGCGATGAGTCCTAGACCCAAAAGGGTCCGGGAAGTGAAATATATAATATTTGAAGTCCGTGAAACCCATTTTCATGCATTTTTCAGTGTTTTTCGCATATTTCATAATACAAGGGAAATACATAGGAGCAGGCTTTTTGCGACTTGCGATGGCAACAAGGCCGGACCCAATAGACAATTAAACCATATTTTAGGACTTTTGAAGTCCAAAATACACAAAGAAAGTGGGATTTTTGCAGTAATGCTGTGTTTTCTGTATATAACAGAAAAACAGTATAAATGTTTAAAGGATTACACAGGCCCGAAGACCCTTTCCATTATCTAACAGAGGCCAGGAGACAGGGGCAGAGGGCGAAAGGGGAATAGAAAGAGCCACAGCACATGCAGCCCCAAACCGACAAAGCAGTCATGGAGCATCAACGGACAATGCAGCTCATCCATAACAATAGGATCAATTATGGAGCATCTCTGGCATGGGAAATCTCCCAGACAGCACAAAACCCACCCTAAATATCTAAAAATGGTTACTCTTTTGTTAGAAGCATAAAACTATGAGCCCATGCTTGCCTAGAGTGCATCAAATCAGTTAACAAGGAAGATCAGACAGATTAAGACTCCGAACCTCTTAGAGCTTAGGAGTATTGTAAACAGGCTATAAATAACTGAAAGTAAGATGTAATAGAGGTTCAAACTTTTGGAGATTGTTCCTCCTATGTTTGTTCAAACTTCTCATGTTCATTCTAGCAATATAAGCTTCTTTTGCTATTATATGTTCAATGTCCATTCTCTTTGTTGTTCTATGCTTGCACTTGAATAGTTTATTTAGGTTTTCTGCTATGTCTATTGCCAGATAACTGTCATCTTATTTGTGCATTGATAAATTAGATTTGCAAGTCGTATTTACTTCCTGTAGCTGGTCATTCATATGGGTTTGTGTATGAAATCTGTTGGTACAGTTAGTATTCTCCAACTATTCATTGAATATATAAATTATTGAGCATTAGTGGTCTAAAGCCTTGAATTGGTGAGAGTGTTCATGCATTTCTTGAGTGAGAATAAGCTGAAATGGTTATCCAATTTGATCCAAACCATCATTTATTCCAATAGTTCAGAGAAAAGTATTGAAGATTATATGTTACCAGGCATCTCTGAGCTACAACCTAGGATATTTTCTTGGAGTGATAACACTACTATCGAGGATCATCAGGCTGAGTATCAACCTATGATGGCAGAATTCGAAGGTAAGATCTTTGACTCAACTATATCTATTTCGGTTGATCGAGGGGCTACTTTGAGTTATGTAAGTCCCAAAGTGGTAGAACAATGTTTCTTACGAGCTATTAAATTTAGGAACCCTTGGTTATTACAACTCTCTATGGGAGCAAAGAGAAGAGTGTTGGCTAAAGTTAACAGTTGCCCTCTAAAACTAGCAGGTGAACCCATTATGGCAGACTTGAATGTATTACCTATAGGATCATATGATGTCCTAATAGGTATGGACTAATTGGAGAAACGTTGGCCTCTCATTAATTTTAAGGAAAAAACTATTAACTATGTGAATGAAGAGGGAATAAGGCAAGAAATTCACGGTGTAAAAAGATCACTGAAATTAAGACTAGTAGCAGCTTCCCAGTTAGAAAAATGTATACATAAAGGATGTCAAATTTATGCAATATAAGTAAGGTTTTCTATTTCAAAGGAAAAATATGCTACCTTAAAGAGTATATTAGTGGTACAAAAATTTCTACATGTGTTTCCTGAGGAGATCCTAGGACTGCCTCCAAAGAGAGATATAAATTTTACTATTGAATTAATTCTTGGAGTTTCCCTGGTATCCTGAGCACCTTATCGTATGAGTGCAACAGAATTAATGGAATTAAAGATGAAATTACAAGAACTTCTTGATAGAAAGTACATTCACCCAAGTGTATCACCTTGGGGAGCTCCTGTACTCTTTGTTAAGAAGAAAGATGGAACCTTACATTTATGTATGGATTATTGGCAGTTAAATAAGTTGACGGTCAAGAATAAATATCCCTTACCTTGCATTGATGAGTTGTTTGATCAAGTAAAGGGGGCTACAATATTCTCGAAAATTGAGCTTCATTCGAGTTACCATCAAATCAGAATAAAGGAAGTGGATATAGCCAAAACATCCTTTAGAACTCACTATGGACATTACAAATTCAGTGTACTACCTCTTGGATTGACTAATGCTCCCGCAACTTTTATGTGTTTGATGAACAATGTTTTTCACCAATATTTATATAAGTTTGTGATTATTTTCATTGACGATGTACTAATATATGCTGAAAATATAGAAGAACATAAAGAGCATTTGTGGATTGTTTTACAAACCTTAAGGGAGCATTAGTTGTATGCAAGATACAACAAATGTGATTTCTTTAAAGAACAAATTTAGTATCTAGAACATATCATTACTAAGGATGGAATTATTGTAGACCCAATGAAAATAAAAACCATAATGGAATGGCCGGTACTGAAGAATATGGATGATATAAGATCATTCATGGGTCTCTTTCATATACTACAAGAGGCTTGTTGAGGGGTTTTTGAGAGTGGCATATCCCATTACCTCTTTGTAGAAGAAAGGGAAAAATTTTACATGGACCCTGGAAGGTCAAAATAATTTCTAACGATTAAAGAATTTTCTTACGATCACACCTATTTTAAGCATCGTTGACCCGAACAAAGAATTTTTCCTCTATACAGATTCTAGTAAGGAAGGTGTAGGGGGTGTGTTAATCGAGGAAGGAAAAATTATCGCTTAGGAGTCCTGGAAGCTTAAGGAGCATGAACAAAAGTATTATGACTATGACTGAGAATTAGCGGCGGTTATACATGCATTAAAGATGTGGCTACAATGTTTGTTGGGTATGAAGTTCTTGTTAATGACATACCATTATAGTTTAACTAACTATTTCAGGCAACCTACTTTGAATGCTAGACAAGCCCGTTGGGTTGCTTTCATGAGTGAATCTGATTTTGAAATTGTTGGGTTGTGTTATATTCTTTCCATGACTAGCCCACGTAGTTAATTCATTGTGCCGATTGTGTAGAGGGGTGGGGTCACAGGGGGTTTGAGGGGCACCCGTAACCCCACTTTATGGGGTTTGGTTTTGGACCCTATGTTAGGATGGGCAGACCCACCTACGGTTTTGTGCATGATTTTCACACATGTTTTTGGACGTGATGGTTTTCGGTCCATGGTATTAGATGCTTCGGCATGTATAAATATGTATTATAACATTGAAAGGAACATAATGAAAAATCAAGCTGGTAGTCCTGGTCTTGGGATCCAGGGGAAAATCTCTGTGTATATGTGTTTTATGTGTTATTCTCTCGCATTGTTTATTTTCTATGTTTTAGAATTCGTATGCTGGTAATTTCTGCATGGGGTTAAAACAAACATTTGGTATCAGAGAAGTTTTGGCTTCAAGGGGATGCCTTTGTTGCTGAGGGGTTTCGCTCGGGCCCGTGGTAGACCCTGTTCAATGGGAGATCTGTGAGATCAATTCTGGTGGTGAAAGAATATGGCAAGCAGTGGAAAGATAGAGATCAAGAAATTTAATGATCAGAGTTTTGAGTTGTGGAAACTCAAGATGGAGGATCTATTGGTGGATAAAGATCAGTGGATTGTGGTAGATCCGGGTACGAAACCAATGGGAGTGTCCGATGAAGAATGGAAGAAGTTGGATCGAAAGGCAAAGAGCACAATACGATTGTGTGTCTTAGATTCAGGATTGTTTAATGTATCAAGGGAAGCTATAGCGAAGGCTTTGTGGGACAAGTTAGGGACTTTGTACCAATCTAAGTCTAGTGAATAAATTGTTCCTACAGAAAAAAGATGTATAACCTGAGGACGAAAGATGGAGACTCGGTGATAGAGCATCTAAACGCATTTAATACTGTGGTAAGTTAGTTAGCATCTATTGATATTAAAATTTCAGATGAAGAGAAGTGCATCAGTTTGTTGTGTTCTCTACCAGATTCGTGGGATAGTCTGGTTATTGCAATAGGTACCAATGCAACTGCCTTGCAGTTTGATGAAATAGTCTCATCCTTGCTGACGGAGGAGATGAGACGGAAAAATATGGAGAGCCAGAATGGTGATTCCTTGTCTGTACGAGGATGGTCCCAGAAAAGAAACAAAAATAAGTCATCGAGTGGGAGATCTAAATCTAGAGGGAGATCTAAATCTCTAGGAAAACCTGTAAAGGTGGTGTGCTAAAAATGTGGAAAGGAAGGGCACTACAAAAGGGACTGTAAATCTAAAGCTTCTGAGAAAGAAAAGCGATCTGATGATGCTCCTTCTGTAGAGGCAAAAACCACTCAGATGAAGGTGGGGATGTGTACTTGGCTTCTTCAAGTATACATGTAGATCATAAGGCATGGTTGATTGACTCAGGTGCATCCTTTCACTTCACTCCCCATAGAGAGTGGTTCTGCGAGTATGAGAAATATAATGGTGGTGATGTCTTGTTAGGGGATAATAGGAAGGCTAGAATCATTGGTTATAGAAAAGTAAAGTTGAAGTTGCAAGGTGGAAGGGTTAGAACACTTCGGGTGTTCTGCATATTCCTGCATTAGAAATCTGATTTCTATAAGCAAGATGGATGATACAGGTGTAAAAATAGTGTTCGAGAAGGATACCTACAAAGTGGTTCGGGGAGCACTGGTATTGATGCGGGGATTTTGAGTTGGAACTCTATACAAGTTGTAAGGTAGCACTGTTATTGATGGGTGCAACAGTTCTGTGGTTCCTGAAAGTGGAGCAAAAAATCTAATGGTCTCTGCAGAGAAGACCACGTTGTGGCATCAAAGGCTTGGACATATTGGAGAGATGGACCTTCGAATACTTCATGGTAAAGGTATGGTAGAAGGTATAAGTAATAGCTCTCAGGATTTTGATTTCTATGAAAATTGTGTATATGGGAAGCAGAATCGGGTGAGCTTCCCCTCTGATAGTAAGAGGGTGAAACAGATATTAGAACTTGTGCACAGTGATGTGTTTGGACCTGTGAAGGTTCCATCACTGGGTAAGTCTGTGTGCTATGTATCATTTATAGATGACTTCTCAAGGGATACATGGATATATTTCCTTAAGAAGAAATTTGAAGCCTTTGACAAGTTTAAAGAATTTAAGGTTCTTGTGGAAAATCAGATAGAGAAGAAGATAAAGGTGCTGAGGACAGATAATGGTGGAGAGTTTTGCAGCAAGGAATTTGAATAATTCTGTAAAAAGTGTGGTATAGCACAATAGAAGACTACTCCATATACACCTCAGCAAAATGGAGTTGCAGAAAGAATGAATAAGATGTTGACGGAAAGGGCAAGAGTCATGCTCAGTGGTGCCGGGTTAGGACAGGAATTTTGGGCAGAGGCGGTGGATAATGCATGTTACCTGGTCAATAGGTCACCTTCATCAGCATTGGAGGATAAGAATCCATAAGAGGTATGGACTGGTAAGAAACCCTCTCTTTCACATCTGAGGGTATTTGGATGTGATGCATATGTACATGTTCCAAAGGAGAAAAGAACCAAGTTGGATAGTAAATATGAAAAGTGCATCTTTATTGGGTATAAGGATGAATTAAAGGGGTATAAGCTTTGGAACCCAATCACAGGGAAGGTTGTGTACAACCGAGATGTGGTGTTCAGAGAGGTAAACAATTTTATTAAACATGAAGTCCAACCAAAGGAACCTGAGAAGATAGAGTTTGAGGTTAAGGAGGAAGAATCAGACTCTACAGCAGAGGAGAAATTAGAAGATGAAGAGCCATAAACTCCGGCTGTGAGGAGATCTGTTCGATAAAGAAGGCAACAAGAAAGGTATAGTCCATCTGCCTTTTGTTCAAATTTTGCTTTGTCTGTTACTGATGATGATCCCAGAACTGTGAAGGAACTAGTGGATTCAGAGGATGGGAATCTTTGGAAAGAGGTCATGGTTGATGAAATGGCATCTTTGCACAAAAATGAGGCTTGGGATCTGGTGGAGTTGCCGGCTGGAAGGAAACCCATTGGCAGCAAATGGGTGTTCAAAAAGAAGACAAATGCAAAAGGAAAAGTGGAGAAATACAATGCTCGGTTGCTAGCAAAAGGTTATTCCCAAGTGCCGGGAATTGATTTTGGTGATATTTTTTCTCCTGTTGCCAAGGTAACTTCTATTAGATTACTTTTATCTATTGCTGCTGATTTTGATTTTGAGGTAGAACAGATGGATGTGAAGACAACATTTCTTCACGGGGATCTGGAAGAGGAAATCTACATGAAGCAACCTGAAGGCTTTGCGGTGAAGGGTAAGAAAGAAGTGGAATGGAAGTTAAAGAAGTCTCTGTATGGTTTAAAACAGTCACCAAGGATGTGGTATCAGAAATTTGATACATTTATACGAGGACTTGGCTTCACCAGAAGCAAAGCAAATCACTATTGTATTTTAAATTATTTGGTGGCCGTGTTATTTATCTAGTCTTGTATGTGGATGATATGTTTCTGGTTGGAAATGACAAAGAAATTATCCAAGATTTGAAGACCAAATTTTTCTCCAAATTCGACATGAAATATCTTGGTGCTCCAACCTATATTTTGGGCATGGAAATTAAAAGAGATCGGGCAAAGAGGAAGCTCTGGTTAAACCAGAGGAAGCATGTCGAGACAATACTGCAGAGGTTTAATATGCAGGATAGTAAACCAGTGAAGGTTCCTATTCTAGTAGGTGTGAGGTTATCTGTTGAACAGTGTCCCAAGACACAAGAAGAGGAAGAGGACATGTCCCGTGTTCCATATGCAAGTGCAGTCGATAGCCTGATGTATGCAATGGTCTGTACTAGACCAGACATTGCACATGTAGTGGGAGTATTGAGCAGGTTTATGTCAAAACTAAGGAAGGAGCACTGGACAACAGTGAAGTGGGTTTTCAGGTATTTACGTGGCACTAGTGATTATGGTTTGTGCTACCAAGGAAGATCATGATTGGACAGAATGTTGGATATTCGTGGCTTTGTTGATGCAGACTGGGTTAGAGATCTAGATCATAGAAGATCTACAAGTGGGTATGTGTTTAACCTATTTGGACGTGCAGTCAGTTGGATGAGTAAGAAACAATTTGTAGTGGCACTATCAATTACAGAGGCAGAATACATGGCAACCACTCATGCAGGCAAGGAAGCAGTTTGGTTGCAGAGATTGTGTTCAAGTATGGGGTTAGTACAGGGAGCTATAAGGATAGACTGTGACATCCAAAGTGCAATTTTCTTGGCAAAGAACCCCGCATATCATTCAAATACAAAGCACATTGATGTTCAATATCACTTTTTGAGGGATATGATAGAAGAAAAAAAGGTGTTTCTGGTAAAGGTGGACACTTTGAAGAATACTACAGATGCATTGACAAAATCTGTGAGCTCTGAGAAGTTTTCTTGGTGTAGAAGGACAATGGGCATTTCAGGGCTGGAAAAATGACTAAGCTCTCTTGTGGTCCCTTGTGGAAAGAAAACAACAAGTGGGAGAATGTTGGTTGTGTTATATTCTTTCCATGACTAGCCCACGTAGTTAACCGGGGGTTTAGAGGGGGGCAGATCCCTCCTTCGTTGCACTGATTGTGTAGCAGGGGTGGGGTGGTCACAGGGGGTTTGAGGGGCACCCGTAACCCCACTTTATGGGGTCCAGCGCAACGCCCCAGAAAATTTTGGTTTTGGACCCTATGTTACAATGGGTGGACCCACCTATGGTTTTGTGCAAGATTTTCACACATGTTTTTGGATGTGATGGTTTTTGGTCCATGGTATTAGACGCGATGGTTTTCATTCCATGGTATTGGACACGATGGTTTTCAGTCCATGGTATTGGATGCTTCGACATGTATAAATATGTATTATAACATTGAAAGGAACATAATGAAAAATCA
Source organism: Pinus tabuliformis (assembly GCA_031772625.1). NCBI lineage: Eukaryota > Viridiplantae > Streptophyta > Pinopsida > Pinales > Pinaceae > Pinus > Pinus tabuliformis. The sequence continues at coordinate 749,504,734 of CM062808.1, forward strand.
AGCTGGTAGTCCCGGTTTTGGGATCCAGGGGAAAATATCTGTGTATATGTGTTTTATGTGTTATTCTCTTGCATTGTTTATTTTCTATGTTTTAGAATTCGTATGCAGGTAATTTCTGTATGGGGTTAAAACCTACAGAAATCAAACAATTTAAAGAAAAGGAAAACTAGGGCATGGATACTTGGAGTCAGAAAGTAAATTATATCTATGAAATATCTTTTAGTGAAGTTCATACCACCTTTAAAAAACATATTAAAGAAGTAGCAGAAAGGGACCATGAATATAATTTTTTATGGCATCAAGCTCAAAATTCGAACAACAATGATAAACAAATGGGATATGAGGTAAATCAAGAACAAAGGATGAGTTATCGAGGACGAATGTATGTACCTAACCAACAAAATACTAAACAATTAATTTTAGATGAATACCATAAAAATCCTTATGCAACTCATCTTGGGTATTGAAAATTAGTCACTGCACTCAGAAAAGAATATTTCCGACCCGATATGAAGAAAGAAATTGTTTACTGTTTAGCTCCCTGTCTGGAATGTTAGCAAGTGAAGGCAAAGCATCAACATCCAACTAGACTCCTTCACCCATTGCCTATTCTAGAATGGAAATGGGAAACCATCTCCATCGATTTTAATACAAGATTACGTAAGACTAAAAAATAAAATGATTCAATAATGGTGGTAGTTGATAAGTTGAGCAAGTCTGCTCATTTTATTTATGTACAATCTACTTTTAAAATTGTTCAAATTTCCAACATATTTATGAAATATATTTTTAAACTGCACAAAATACCCAAGGTAATAATCTCAAATAGAGATGTGAAATTTACGTCTACATTCTAGAAAGGATTATTTGGGGGCTTAGGAACAACAATATATTTTAGCACAGCTTACCATCCTGAGACGGATGGACAGAATGAATGAGTAAATGAAATAGTGGAAGATATGTTGTGAATGTATGTGATGCAGCATCCATCTAAATGGGAAGTTTACATACACTTGGTAGAATTTGCTTAAAATAAAAGTTATCACACATCTTTATAGATGAGCCCATTTGAAGTCTTATATGGTCGCAAGTTTAGAACACCCTTGAATTGGAGAGGTCCCAAAGATAAATTAATGTTGGGACCCAATTTGCTAAAGGAAATGGAAGATACAGTAAAGAAGGTACGAATGAATTTGAAGACCGCTCAAGATAGACAAAAAAATTATGCTGACAAGAAGTAGAGTTTTCGAGAATTTCAAATTGGAGACCACGTATATATGCGAGTGCGAGCCAGGAAAAGTACCTTGCAACGGGGAGGTTGTTCTAAGTTAGCAACCTGATTTTGTGGTCCTTTTCAAGTGCTGGCTCGAATTGGACCCATAGCTTATTAGCTTTCCTTGCCTAGCCACATACGTGTACATAATGTATTTCATGTTTCTGTATTAAAAAAATACATATATGGTCCTAACCATATAATCAATTGGCAGGACATACAGGTCAAGCCAGAAGGTGAATTCCTAGTTGAAGTGCTACGTATAGTCGATCGAAGAGAAGTAATGTTGCGTAAGCGAGTTATCACCTAGGTTAAAGTGCAATGGAAACACTTTGCGCTATAAGAGACCACCTGAGAAGATGAAAAGGTTATGAAAAAATCTTATCTGGGTCTATTTGGCAATATATAAACATTGGGATGATGTTTAATCTAAGGGGGTAGAGATGTGATGTCCCCCGATAATTGTAAATATTAATTACGCAAAAAAAACAAAATTGGCACTATTAATTGACATAGGAATACTAAAAAAATAATTTGATATGTTTCTATGTTTAAATAATATGTTTAAATAATGTGATATGTGTCAGATATCTTGGACAATGCCAATTACATATTATTATTTTTCACATGTTAAGTAGTTAGGGAAGGTGGTTACCTACCCATAACTACTCCTTGAAGATTTATTCTCAAGGAAGGAACCGAGAGGGTATGATATACCTAAGGTTAAGAAAGGAAAAGAACTAGGAACATAAAGAATTTGTGCTAAAAGGTTAGACAGGTTGTTGAGGCTAAATTGGGATAAGTCTTGTTATGACCAAATAGCCACAGGGAAAATTAGCTGACGGTTATGAAATTCCTGCATGTGAGGAGTAGCTTGGGGGGAGACTCAGCCGGAAGTCTCTGATCTCAAGGTTGGAAGGCACTTGGAGTTATTTCCAAGGACTGGACTGGACTTTGGTGCTAACTAGTACATAATACAGATAAGTATTTACTCTTGCCTTTGAATAGTTGAGTGAATCAATTCAAATGATTATTCTTGGTTCCAGTATCAAAGGTTATGAATTTATAGAAAATTAATAAGACAAAAAAATAGTTCTTGGCAGAAAGAATTAAACTCGAGAATTCTTGAGTAAAACTGTGGATTCCTTTTAGAGTGACTGGGTATTTATATACATACTTAGTTATAAAATGATTGAAAAACCCCAATACTCTTAAGCTACAATTAACAATTTACATAAATACTCTGTTCTTGTTGTAATAAATAATCTAAATTTGAAAAAGATATAAATCAATGAAAAATAAAACTCAGCATTAGGTTTTGAATACTATATAAACAATCTTTCATACTCAAACAAAACTTGAGTATCATTGTCAATATCAGATTATATAAGAGAAGAAAATCAAAATAAAGACTGTACAATGAAGGCCATGTCAATGATATCGTAATAAACCCTCATCAAGAAACCCATAACAAAATATATTGTTTTCTATAAAATAGAAACCCTTGGCATATAATCACGAGGATAACATTAATACAAATAGAGAAATCATTTCATTGGATAACTTAAATTTCTAGACAAAAACCCGAGCGCATGGAGTATTCATAACCGTTCTAGAGAAATTAACTTAAATAATAAAGAATTAACTTAATAAAAGGAACATTGTTTCTTAAATGTATTTTCTACAATATCGTAAAAAACCCTTGGCTAAAATATTTAATCTTGACTCATATTCAAATAGGACAAAAATGAATTAAAAACTAGCTGCGGGAATTATGAAACATTTAAACCCTCATGCCTTCGAAGTTAGGCACAGGTATCCACATTACTGGGAGAAAGCCAGAGTTACAGTATAGAGTGGGCTTGCATCAAATCTGGAAGTGGTTGAAATAGGGTTTCGAGCCATAGTATCTAGAGCAGGAAGGTTATGACCCAATTTCCTCTAGTGGTTGCAACGTCATTCCTCCTAAGCCCAAATGAACAAAAATCATTAGTAAAAATGGGTAGAGAAGAATGTGGAGGGAAATAAAATTCGTTATCACTTCAATTACCTTGAAATTGATAGATTCACTGCCCAAGTGGGGATAACTGTCTTAGAAACACTGTAATAATAATAGAAAATCATACTTTGTTTTATCATGCTGAAGGGGCAAGAGTTGCAATTTCATTCCTGAACTGGAAACCTGAGCTAAAGAAGTTGATACCTGGTGTTTGTTAGAGCTAAGCTACAGGCTTAGAAACCCTCCAGATAATGCAAGAATGGAACCGAGACCATAGTGCAGTGGAAGGTGGTTACCAAAAGATGTTGAAATGTGTAACAAGAAATGCTAAAAATAGAAGATGCTAAAAATAGCTCTGCTATAAATAGCTAGGCTATAAATAGCAGTTCAACCATTGGAGATCTTAGCTACAATGGGTGAAAAGTGAAAGTGCTAAAAATAGCTTTTCTAAAAATAGAATTTCGGGATCCCTTCTTATTTTAGTCAATCCCTGGACTAAACATAGGAAGTAAAATTCGAATTTGATATTAACAACAGTTGGTAAATTGATTAATTAATTCACCTTGAGTTAATTAGTTAAGGAATTATGAACTTGAAATCTATGTGAGGACATGCAACAGTTTCTTATTTGATTTATGGATTTATCCATCAATTAAAGAGATAAGAGTGAGTTGTAATATTGAGTTGTAATTAGTTGGCTCAGTTAACTGAGTCAACTCCAGTTAGATTAATTTAACAATTTTTTAAATTAATGAGAGTTCAGTTAGTTAATGCTTGCATGCATGTAACTACTGTATTTCAGATAAATAAAGATTCACTCATGGATAACTCATGCATGTTAGTTTAGTCAGAGACCCAGTTGAGATCATATGGAGGAACAATGTACTAGTAGTTGCTAGGATATTCCTCGGTGAATATTCCTTGCATGCAAAAGGAATATTATTCCTTAAGGATTGCGCAGTTGGATTGGAGGTTACAATGAGTGTGATGAGGCCAATTCACACATGTGATATCATTGGACCCCAATCAAAACTGTGCAAGGAAATAGGAGGCTTGGAGGGCTTGAGGAAGATATATTCTATGTCTATTGAGTTTGTGAGCAGAATTCTTTAATTGCAGAGAGAGCAGGATAGCTTGAGAGCTGATTCTTTTTGTACCTTGAACAAGATTTCAACTTGTATGATAATACAGAGTTGGGGTTTTAGGCTGGTGCTTTCCCTAGTGATATATCTTCTGTGTTATGGTTGATTACTTCTCATTCTTAGTTCTATTTGTTCATGCTTGATGTTGCTCATGTTCGATTAAGCTTCCACTAAATTGTTTGTAGAAGTAGATCAAGTGTTTTGCTTTAGTACATTACATTACTAGGTGATCTATAGTGGGAATTTCTACATGGTATCAGAGCAAAGGTGATCAAGGAAGAATAGTATACAAGTAGGAGAAGTTCAAAGTTTGGTTTCTGAATATTGAATTGAGTTCTTATCACATCTATTTCACCGATGGTGTTCAGTGGTTTGAGACTTGAATATGCCCTTGATGGGAGTTCGAATTATATAGCCTAAATGGATCACATGGAGGCAGTATTAGAAGATAACAGTCTAAATTACTTCATTGAGCAAGAAGTCTAGAAGCCGACTGATGCTACTCAACTGGCGGAATGGAAAAAGTGTGTGGCTAGAGCAAGGAGAATCATCCTAGAGGGAGTTCGAGATCACATTGTCTCGAGCCTCCATGGGAAGGAGACTTTGTTTTTGATGTGGAAAACATTGAAAGATCTTTATCAGAATAGAAGTGATCAGAGGAAGCTGGCGCTGAAAGATAAACTTCGAAAGATCAAGTGCGAAAAGGGCGACACAATCTCTACGTTCCTGAACAAGCTCACCACCTGCAGGGATGAGCTTGGAAGCATAGGGATCGTGACTGCTGATGATGACATGGTGAGTCTTGCACTCCTCAGTCTTCCTAAGAGTTGGCATAGCTACCAAGACTCAGTTAATGGAAGAGAGAAACTTCCAGATTGGGAACGACTTTGGTCAGATCTGATGCAGGAGGAGATAAGGCGAAGCACCAGGGATGGATCTCCATCAAAACAAGATGATGAAGAAAATATAGCTTTAGCAAGTAAAGCTAAGAAAGGGAAAGGGAAGGCGTCCCAATCCAAATCTTCTCATGGTGGGAAGAAGGTTGACAAGTCAAATGTGCGATGCTTTCACTATCATGAAGTGGGCCAGTATGCAATGAATTGTCCAGTAAAGAAATCCAAGAAGGGTTCCTCCAAGGGATTTGATGGTGATGCATTAGCCTCACAGTTTGAGTTGGATTTCTCACTTATCACATGCATGGTTTCATCCATGGTCAGATGTGTTTGGTACCTGGACAGTGGAGCTTCTTTCCACATGTCGTGTGACAAGAATCTTTTCAGTACATCTCCAGATGCGGATCGAGATGGGTGATGATGGAAAGTACTGTGTCTCAGGTGAAGCTACAATTGTGTTTCAGAGGGACCGTGGTGCTCCACTCACCCTATCTGATGTTAAGTATGTACTAGGTTTGAAAAAGAATCTTGTGTCTGTTGCTATGCTAGAAGATAAAGGCTATGATGTAGTCTTTAGTAGAGGAAAAGTTTTCCTGAGGCATATCGGCACCGGACAAACAAAGCGAGTTGGGATTTGAGTAAATAATCTTTGCAAGATGGAGGTAGATGACTGTGATGTGTTGAGTTCCAAAGTAGAGGTGGTGCAAAGCCAAGATGTTGGTGAGATATGGCATAGGAGAGTAGGCCACTTGCATCACGAGGCCTTGAAGATTATGCAGCAAATTTCTACCGGCTTACCCAAGGGAAAACTAGAGCAAACAGACACATGCAAAGGATGCACCCTCAGTAAGTATGCAAAAGATTCCTTTTAGGATCAGGGTAGTAGAGCTGGAGCAATCTTGGAGTGAGTTCACTCAGATGTATGTGGACCATTCTCTATAGCCTCCATCGCTAAGCAAAGGTACTATGTTATTTTTATTGATGATTTTTCTTATAGATGTTCGATCTACTTTATGCAAAAGAAGGATCATACCTTCTTGAGGTTTTGTGAGTTTAAAGCCTTGGCAAGAAAGTAAAAGCCTTGTGTAGCAACAATGGTGGAGAGTATGTTTCATAGCAGTTTAAAGACTTCTGTGCTGCAGAAGGAATTAAACGGGAACTAACGGCACCTCATAACCCACAACAGAATGGGGTGGCTAAAAGGAAGAACAGATCTATTGTGGGAGCAACTTGAGCGATGTTGCATGACCAAAGCCTACCACTTCATCTGTGGGCTGAGGCATGCAATACAGCAGTGTACCTTTAGAACAAAAGTCCTCATCATATATTGGGGATGAAGACACATATGGAGGCTTTTTTGGGGAAGCAACCAGATGTGAGTCACTTCCGCATCTTTGGATCACCAGTTTTTTGTCATGTGACCAAATATGCTCGAAAGAAGCTAGACCCAACAGCTGAGTTGGGGGTACTTGTGGGGTACACAAATACACCCCACAACTATCGTGTGTTTCTGCTTGTCAATTAGAGGACCATAGTGCGCAGGGATCTGAAGTTCGATGAGCAGAGAGCCATGCGAGTGTCACTTGAGAGGGAGTTCAAGTTGCATGGTGATGAGGAACTTTTAGATCCAAAGGAGGAGGAGCCTCCTGATGATGTGGATTAGCCACATGCAAAGGATCCAGTAGTAGAGGCCACACTCCTAGAGAGTCTTCCAAAGACAGGCGGAAATGCTCGCAGGAAGCTGACAGATTGATGTTAGATGCGAGAGAGAATGTGGGGTAGCCATCCTCTCAGCACAGACAGAGGAGATCTCCCGAGAGATACACTGGCTACATGGCCCTGGTTGGGGAGTGTGTAGTGACTGAACCTTCTTCTTTTCACGAGGCAGTGCAGCAATAGTCTGGGTTGATGCAATGGTAGAAGAGTACGATTCTATCATACGAAATAGTGTGTGGGAGGTTGTCCCTAGACCTGGGGAAAAATCAGTGGTGAGTTCCCGATGGATTTACAAGGTAAAGTAGGCAGCTGATGGCAGTGTTGAGAAACACAAGGCAAGGTTTGCCACCCAAGGTTTCTCATAGGTTGAGGGAATCGATTACGATGAGACCTTTGCTTTCATAGCAAGGTACTCATCTATCAAATCGATGCTAGCTCTATCAGCTCAGATGGGTTGGAAGATCCATCAGATGGATGTGAAGATGGCGTTCCTCAATGGGAAGATTGAGGAAGAGGTATACATTGAGTAGCCCGAAGGATTTGAGACCTTTGATCGTGAGTCGCATGTTTGCCGACTCAAGCGAGCACTGTATGGGTTGAAGCAAGCACCCCATGCTTGGTATACCAGGATCGATAGCTATTTCACCGGGTTGGGCTTCACCAAGAGTGAAGTAGATGTGAACCTTTACCACATCATGGTAGAAGGTAAGCCATTGATTATTGTACTTTATGACGATGATCTGATTTTGATAGGTGATTATCAGTTGATCAAATCTTGAGATGAAGGACATGGGCCTCATGCACTACTTTCTAGGCATGGAAGTGTGGTAGAAAGATGGGGAAGTATTTGTGTCTCAAGGAAATTATGCTAATGAGATACTTAGGCGCTTTCACATGGAGAAGTGAAAACCCATGCAGACTCCTCTAGCTGGGAACTGGAGGAAGGAGGATGCTACTTCAAGTGAGGTAGTAGTTGCTACTGTTTATTGGCAGTTGGTGGGTTCACTTATGTATTTTGTGAACACATGACCCGACTTATGCTTTGCAATGAACCAGTTGAGTTAAGGTATGGTTCAGCCTGCCAAGCTATTTTGGAAGGCAACGAAGCATGTGCTGAGATATCTTAGAGGCACTACATAGTACGAATTATGGTATAGATGGATAGAGGGAGTTAAGCTGCAAGGCTTCACAGATGCGGATTGGGTTGGTAGTCCATCAGACCGGAAGAGCATTTCTAGAGGAATGTTCAACCTTGGTTCAGCTGCAGTTTCTTGGTATAGCAGGAAATAGAGATCAGTTGCACTTAGCTCAGCAGAGGCTGAATACACGGCTGCCAGTCAGGCAGCATGCGAGGACATTTGTATGCAAAAGATTCTAGTGGGATTGTTTGGTCAAATGATGGATCCTACGACGATATACTGTGATAATCAGTGTTGCATAAAACTCTCTGAGAATCCAGTGTTTCATGACAGGTCCAAGCATATAGATATTCGTTACCATCATCTACGGGACTGTGTGGTCAAGAGGATCATGATGTTGCAATATGTTTCGACCGAGGAGCAAGATGCAGATATTTTGACTAAGGCTTTGTCAAAATGCAAGTTCGAGTTCCACAGGGACAGGATCAGGGTTATTGATAATCCATTTCTTGTTGAGAGGGAGTGTTGAAATGTGCAACAAGAAATGATAAAAATAGAAGATGACAAAGATAACACTGCTATAAATAGCCGGGTTGTAAATAGCAGTTCAGCCATTGGAGATCTTAGCTACAATGGGTGAAGAGTGAAAGTGCTAAAAATAGCTTTTCTAAAAATAGCATTTCGAGATCCCTTCTTATTTTAGTCAGTCCCTGGACTAAACATAGGAAGTAAAATTCGAATTTTATATTAATAGCAGTTTGTAAATTGATTAATTAATTCTTCTTGAGTTAATTAGTTAAGGAATTATGAACTTGAAGTCTATGTGAGGACATGCAACAGTTTCTCCTTTGATTGAGGGATTTATCCATCGGTTACAGAGATAAGAGTGAGTTGTAATTAGTTGGCTCAGTTAACTAAGTCAAGTCTAATTAGATTAATATAACAATTTGTTAAATTAATGAGAGTTCAGTTAGTTAATGCTTGCATGCATGTAACTACTGTACTTCAGATCACTGAAGATTCACTCATGGATAACTCATGCATGTCAGTTCAGTGAGAGACCCATTTGAGATCAGATGGAGGGACAATGTACTATCAGTTGCTAGGATATTCCTTGGTGAATATTCCTTGCATGCAGAAGGAATATTGTTCCTTAAGGATTGCACAGTTGGATCAAAGGTTACAGTGAGTGTGATGTGGCCAATTCACACATGTGATATCATTGGACCCCAATCAAAACTGTGCAAGGAAATAGAGGCTTGGAGGGCTTGAGGAAGATATATTCTATGTCTATTGAGTCTGTGAGCATAATTGTTTGATTGCAAAGAGAGCAAGATAGCTTGAGAGTTGATTCTTTTTGTAACTTGAACAAGATTTCCACTTGTATGATAATACAGAGTTGGTGTTCTAGGTTGGTGCTTTCCTCAGTGATACATCTTCTATGTTATGGTTGATTACTTCTCATTCTCAGTTATATTTTTTCATGCTTGATGTTGCTCATGTTCGATTAGGCTTCCGCTAAATTGTTTGTAGAAGTAGATCAAGTCTTTTGCTTTAGTACATTGCATTACCAGGTGATCTACAGTGGGAATTTCTACAAAAGAGTTCAAGTTACTCTTTCAATCATTTGATAAGAATTTATTTTGGAGAACTCTTAATGATGGCCCCATCTCAAGGCTAATGGCATACAATTGTAAAGCATAAGATGTATCTAGAACCTCAGCCAGTTCCTAAGGGGGTAAGATTAATTAGTATAGGGTTATGTTTGCACTACAAAATGGTAATATGCTCATGCGCCCTAGTTTACAAAACAGTAATATGTTCATGCGCCATAGTTTAGCAAGATAAGAAGGTGGATATATTATAAGGTATGTGATGGTCGACATATGAAATATTTATTGTAGTGATAATACTACTTAATGAAAATACCATGTTGATCATTGTTCATGTGAAATTGAAGAAAATGTAAGATTATATGTATTGACCACCAATGCTTTATAGGACCAACACAAAATCATACCTATGTAATACATGTTAAATATCTCATTTAATTTATATGAAATACTCTTGAATATATAGTAATAAATCACAAAAAATTTGTTTGGTAATGTAAATACATAGGAAGACATATGACAAGGAGCCAATTTATAGGATAACAAGAATTAAGTACCGGTTAGGGTAAATAATAGAGAATAATTTTGGTGAAGATCAAATTTGTAAAAATTATTAAAATAAATTGAAAAGTGAAACAAATTTTTAATCAAAATTGAAATTTAAGCAATTTCAGCTAAATAGATTGAAAATTGTATTTGACCAAATTCATAAATTTAAAATAGAAAATAACAATTAATTAAAAAATAAAAATTAATGATAAATAAAAATTATTAACAAATAACTAATTTATAATAAATTAAAAATTAATAATAATATAATATTTATTTATAGAAAATAAGAATTAAAAATAAAAACACAAATAATTAAATAATAAATAATAAATATAAGAATTAATTAAAAATAAGAAAAACAAAAATTAGTTGAAAATTAAAGTTAATAAATATTAATTGAAAATTCAAGTTAATAAATTAATAATACTAGCCTCATAGTTAGTTAAATACACCCATTCAAATTAAAATTTAATTATCTAAAATAAATTAGTTAAATACACCCCATTCAAATTGAAATTTAATAATCTAAAACCAATTAAAATAAGAGTTAAGTAAGAAAAAAAAATTATTACTATATGGAATTTTTATTAATTTAAATAAGGATCAATAAGAATTTTGGTTTCAACTAAGAATTTATAAGTAATAAATAAATTGCAATTAATGGCTCCAATTAAAGATAGAAATGCAGAAGGAAATAAGAATTAGTTTAATTTAACCCAACAATAAATTTAAAAATAATTGATTTAAAATTGCTTAAAATAAGAATAAACTAAAATATATTAATATCAATAATAGATGAGAATTAAAACAAATATTTAAATTCAATAATGATTAGAAAAATTTAGATAAAATTAGATAATGACTAATTAGAAAAAGATGAATTTCGAATACTGATATGTGGAGAAAGTTGTAAGTTAAATTTGTTTTGGGAGGGGGAGGGGGGGAATACTGATATGTGGAGAAAGTTGTAAGTTAAATTTGTTTTGGGAGGGGGGAAATTGAAGGAACATGAGAAATTATATAAGGAAATAATTAGATTTTTTAAATTATATGATTAGGGTTTCATTCAGAGAGGTGGTGGAGAGGTGGTGGATGAAAGGATTTAAGATTGATTAAGTCTCTATCCACCCTCTCTATTAAAATTATTAGGGTATTTTTTCATTTCAAGGCTTTTTCAAATAATTTGAAAATTGTAAAATGAAACAAAGGCCAAGATTTTTGATTGATCGAAGCAAATAAAATGTTTGGATTTAAATGAGTGTTAAACGATGTATCAAAATATTACATCGTTGAACACTCATTTAAGTCCAAACATTTCAGTTACTTTGGTCAATCAAAAATCCTATTCCATTTTACAACTCTCGAATTATTCAAGAAGCCTTTAAAATCAAGAAAAACATTAATAATTTTAATATAGACTATAAATATAGACTTAGCCAGTCCTTAAATCATGTTATCCACTATCTCTCCCATGGAATCCCTAATAATGTAATTAAAAAATATAATTATTTATTTATATCATTTATTAGTATTTCTCCAATTTTTTCAAAAAAAAAATTAAATATATAATTTAAATTAAACTAATTCTCATTTCCTTCTAAAGTTCTATTCTTAATTGGATCTTTTAATTTCAATTTATTTATTACTTATAAATTCTTACTTTTAATTTCAATTTATTTATTACTTATAGATTCTTACTTGAAACCAAAATGCTTACTGATACTTATTTCAATTAATAATTTTTTTATGTAGCATTAATTCTTATTTCAATTTTTTTAATTAACTTTTATTTTAATTTATTTTAAATCATTGAATTTAAATTTAAATTTGAATTGAATCTATTTAACTATTTCTTATATTGATATTATTATTTTATTAACTTTAATTTTCAACTAATTCTTATTTTTCTTATTTTTATTAATTCTTATGTTTTTCTCATTTATTATTTTATTTATTTATGGTTTAATTCTTAATTTTTATTTTCATAAATAGATATTATCTTATTAGTATTTCTTAATTTATTATAAATTAATCATTTATTAATAATTTTTAATTCTTGACTAATTCTTATTTTTAATTAATTCTTATTTTATATTTTAAATTTATGAATTTGGTCAAATACAATTTTCAAACTCTTTAGCTTAAATTCCTTAAATTTCAATTTTAATTAAAGACGACTTTCCCTTGTCAGTTTATTTATTTCAATTTTAATTAAAGACCAGTTTCCCTTGTCAGATTATTTTAATATTTTTTACAAAATTGACCTTGATGAAAATTATTCTCTACATTTTACTCTTGTCAATTTATTTTAATATTTTTTACAAAATTGACTTTCACCAAAATTATTCTCTACATTTTAGCCTAATTGATACTTAATTCTTGTTATCCTATCAGATACTTAATTCTTGTTATCCTAATAGATACTTAATTCTTGTTATCCTAACAGATACTTAATTCTTGTTATCCTATAAATTGGCTCTTCAACACTCTTTACTCACATTAGATCTTCGGTCCTTGATGATGGATGGAGTAACCATACGAAATGTTGGATAGATCATGAATCCATTACACAGTTCTCTTCCGGAAATATCCAACAATATGAATAATTATGAATCCTCCAATCTCTTATTTCATACAACATTCCATGTTTTGATCCAAATTTCATTATGTCAAAGTTATGTATAAGATTTTCTTCAGCTTGTTGTTAGGGAATACAATTGTCCTTGTAATTCAGAGCAACAGTTCCAACTCTTCACATTAATTGTCAATTCGGGTAGGTTTTGTTATTGCAAGTCTATTACACAAAATATATGCAAGGGAAAATGATGACTAGTGCTAATGAATGTAAAACTCAATCATTGTAATCCCACTATCAATGAATCAACACTCTCATTCTTACACTCTCAAACCTTGTTCACACTTTCACGAAATAAACACACAATGTAGAATAAAACCACTATGTCAAACTATCACTCTTATTCAGAAAAGAAGAGCACTCCTGGAACCCATTATCTCAACAAATGATGAACAAACATTCAAATGAAATGAAAACACCATCAAACTATAACAACAATTAAATAATTTACACACTAATTGTCAGGCAAAACAATTCTTCCTCTAAATCAGAACAATAAGTCAACTCTCACATTAACTATCATTTCGAGTAGGCTAAACTTTAAATACGAACATGCAAAGTCTATGAAAGGGAAATGATAACTAGAATAACGAATCTCAAACCAAGGTCATTGCAAAACTTGTTGAAAATGAAACAAGATGATGGAGCTTAGTGGAAAGGAGTCGCCTTCACTAAGTGGGCCCGCAGGATTTTTTGGTGCAAAGTCTATTTTTAGACTACGTTTATTTTTAGACATATGGATCATGGACTATGAGTTGCAGGATGCTATTTGTGGATGATTGGTCATGTTGGTAAAAATAGATGGACTTCTATTTTTAGACATATGGGCAGAGTCTATTTTTAGACTGCCAGGCTAAAAATAGAACAGTCGAATATTATTAGCTCTTAATAATATTTGGACTATAAACATTATCTTATCCTCTTGGAGCACTTCAGTTCGAGCTACGGATGTGGCACATGCAACTGTTAGAAGGAAATACGCTTTTCTTATGAGTCAGTTGAGCTATTGCATGATGGAATTCAGTTAGAACTCAAGTGATTGAGTTTGGTGGAGTTGATTGAGGAGTTGATGGAGTTGTGTTCAGTTTGACTTGGTTGAACTATTTGTATTTAGTCTAACTGCAGAATACACTAGTGATGAGTGATGTGAATTAATTATTAATTAATTCAGTAATTATTAACTCATAAATCAACTAAAGAATACATCAGTTAAATCAGTGCATGGACAGTTCAGTGGAGACAAGTGTTAGAGGTGAGTGAAAGGGCAAGGTAGCTGTCAGTTGTGACTATAGTTGTGCATGAGATTTTCAAAATCAATGGATTGAGTATTGCCAATGAGGATTGTGTGGTTCAGCCAAGGGAAATACGAGTTTGGATAAGCCATTCTCATCTATTCTCATGCAGGATTACGCAGTGGAGGCAGGAAAGCAGTGGAGGAGATTTGAACCTGTGATTGATTCAGATCTGAGCTAGTTTGTGTGTAACAGGTGGAGATAGTACTGAGTACTTGTGAGGAGTATTGTACTATGTATTGTTACATTTTCTCAATCATTATAATATACAGATAGTGTGGGGTTTTCAGCTGTATGCTTTCCCCGGGTTACATACTGTGTTAATGTGCGCATGCGATTGATGTTTCATTGTTTTTAATTCCGCAAAATTGATTATCAACGTAGAGGAGGTTATGTATTATGCATGCATTCCGCAATAGTGTATAATCGGGATAATCTCTGTGAATAAGTGTTATATTATTCAAAATTTCTATATGGTATCAGAGCAGAGTTGATTATCAGATCTATTATTCAGAAAGTGGTTACCTTTTATTTCTTCAGGCAGAGTCTGTAATCGGGCCAGGTAGCATCTGGATTCATCCTTCCTTTGGAAGGTGAGATATCCGGTAAAATCCCATACAGTCAATCTCTGTACGAGAAATAATTTGTTCTCACGAATTTTAGATCAGAAGCGGTTGAGTTTTGAGCTAGTGGAATTCGAATTTGCAGCATTGTTTTCTTGGTGTCAAAGTTTAAATGTCTTTCAATGGACTGCGATTGGAGTATGCTCTTGAAGGCAACTCAAATTATATTGCATGGAAAGATAGAATGGAGGCAGTGTTAGATGATAATGGGTTGAAGGATTTCATAGAGGCTGAGGTCCCAAAGCCTACTGATGCTGCTCATGTTGAGGCTTGGCAAAAGAAGACAGCAAAGTGTCGAATGATTCTATTGGAGGGCATGAAGGATCACATTGTGTCCAGCCTGCATGGAAAGGCTTCTCCATACTTGATGTGGAAAGCGTTGACAGATTTATTCCAAAGCAAGAGTGACCAGAGGAAGTTGGCGCTCAAGGATAAACTCAGAAACATTAAGTGTGACAATGGAGACAGTATGCCCAAGTATCTCACGAAGTTCACCCAATGCCGGGATGAGCTCGAAAGTGTGGGGGTAACTATTGATGATGAGGACTTGGTGAGCTTGGCTCTCCTTGGTCTTCCGAAGAGTTGGCATTCCTATCAGGACTCTGTCAATGGTCGGGAGAAATTGCCAGGATGGGAGAGACTTTGGTCAGATCTTGTGCAAGAGGAGATCAAGAGGAATACGAGGGACGGATCTTCATCAAAGGAATCTGATGAAGAAAATTGCACTTTGGCTGCCAAAGCAAAGAAGGGGAAGGGGAAGGGTTCTCTTTCCAAATCCAGTTCTTCCAATGATGGGAATAAGGTTGACAAATCGAAAGTGAGATGCTTTCGTTGTCATGAGGTGGTCCATTTTGCTACAAATTGTCCACGGAGGAAATCCAAGAAGGGATCTGGGGAAGGATCTGAAGGTGAGGCACTTGCTTCATAGTTTGAGTTGGATTTCACACTCTTCTCATGCATGGTTTCATCCATGGTGGGAAGTGGCTAGTTTCTTGATAGAGGAGCTTCTTTCCACATGACCGGTGAGAAGAGTTTGTTCAGTACTTTGGAGGAGAAAGATCTCCAGATACTCATAGCGATGGGTAATGATGAGAAGTATAGTGTCTCAGGTGTAGGCACGGTTATTTTTCAGAGGGAGCATGGAGCTCACCTTACCTTGACCAATGTCAAGTATGTACCAGGACTGAAGAGAAACTTGGTGTCGATCGCGATGCTGGAAGACAGAGGCTATGATGTAGTCTTCAGTAAGGGAAAGGTTTTCCTTAGACACATCATCACTAGACAGGTGAAGCAGACTGGTTCACGGGTCAAGAACCTGTATGCTCTTGAGGTTCAAGATGCATGCAAAGCCTTGAGCAGCGAGGCAACTGATGGAGACTTGGTGGTTGAGAGGGAGCGTATATTACCTCTCAACACACAAAGCCAGAAGAAGTCTGAGACAATTGTGGAGGAGCCACGATTGGTGCAGTAGCTTCAGGAGGTTGTGGAGCAGCCACAACAAGGGAAGCTGAGAGGAGATCGAGTAGAGACATCTACTCATGCAGAGACCTCGAGTAGGGGGAAACTTCGAGCCAGGTGGGCTGAGGGATTGCATGCAGCCATACCTCCAGGTAGGAGGTGGGGTGATGTGGATTGAATGTCCCAAGGAGGAGGGGCAGGATCCTTGAGGTACCCAACCTCTTGGATGAGACCTTGCTATGGGAGCCCTGATGTGGAGTAGCGGGAACTGACTGATTGGGTAGAGACAGATGCGGATGTAGTGGAAGAGAGAGCAACAATGTAGGGAATCCTAGGATAGCGCATAACTAGCAGGCTGCAGCAATGCGAGAGGCACAAGTGTTTTGCACAGTGCTAGGTGGCACAGAGAAGTTTGCAATGGTGCGAGATGCATGGTGATGTTGCAGTAGCGCAGACGTCAGAGAGGGAGAACTTGTCAGCAGTAGGTAGAGCTTTAGCATTAGAGTATGTTCTAGCCTAATAGAGTGGTCAGTTGGGAGTGTTTTTGTTCCAAGTGTTGTTGGAGCAAGTGGACCGGGCAAATGTGTTGCATGCAGAAAATTCCAGAGTTGTAGGATAGGAGTTGCAGATAATCCATATCTTGTTGAGAGGGAGTGTTGAAAATGCAACAAGATGATGGATCCTAGTGGAAAGGAGTCACCTTCACTAAGTGGGCCCGGAGGCTTTTTTGGTGTAAAGTCTATTTTTAGACTATGTTTATTTTTAGACATATGGATCATGGTCTATGAGTTGCAGGATGCTATTTGTGGATGATTGGTCATGTTGGTAAAAATAGATGGACTTCTATTTTTAGACATATGGACGGAGTCTATTTTTAGACTGCTAGGCTAAAAATATAACAGTCGAATATTATTAGCTCTTAATAATATTTGGACTATAAACGTTATCTTATCCTCTTGGAGCACTTCAGTTCGAGCTACGGATGTGGCACATACAGCTGTCAGAAGGAAATACACTTTTCTTATGAGTCAGTTGAGCTATTGCATGATGGACTTCAGTTAGAACTCAATTGATTGAGTTTGGTGGAGTTGATTGAGGAGTTGATGGAGTTGTGTTCAGTTTGACTTGGTTGAACTAGTTGTATTTAGTCTAACTACAGAATACACTAGTGATGAGTGATGTGAATTAATTATTAATTAATTCACTAATTATTAACTCATAAATCAACTAAAGAATACATCAGTTAACTCAGTGCATGGACAGTTCAGTGGAGACAAGTGTTAGAGGTGAGTGAAAGGGCAACATAGTTGTCAGTTGTGACTATAGTTGTGCATGAGATTTGCACAATCAATGGATTGAGTATTGCCAATGAGGATTGCGTGGTTTAGCCAAGGGAAATACGAGTTTGGATAAGCCATTCTCATCTATTCTCATGCAGGATTGCGCAGTGGAGGCAAGCAAGCAGTGGAGGAGATTTGAACCTGTGATTGATTCAGATCTGAGCTAGTTTGTGTGTAACAGGTGGAGATAGTACTGAGTACTTGTGAGGAGTATTGTACTATTTATTGTTACATGTTCTCAATCATTATAATATACAGATAGTGTGGGGTTTTCAGCTGTATACTTTCCCCGGGTTATATACTGTGTTAATGTGCGCATGCGATTGATGTTTCATTATTTTTAATTCCGCAAAATTGATGATCAACGTAGAGGAGGTTATGTATTATGCATGCATTCAACAATAGTGTATAACTGGGATAATCTCTGTGAATAAGTGTTATATTATTCAAAATTTCTACAAAACTCACTCTCAACAAACATTCAAGTTGTTAGTTACTCTTCAACAAAATCAGAAAAGAGTCACAGAGTGATAGAATAAATCACTCTCTAACACAACCACTCTCATCCATAGACAACGCTCTTGTAACCCTTGATCACCAAATAAAATGTTGAACAAAAACATTCAAATAAATTGCAATCCAATCTATAACAGGAAAGTAAATAACTCACTTCTACACTAAGAGGGATCGATCTAGGACTTATGTTGTCACACCATTCAAAAACATTCTTCTGCAATGAATGACTAGTAAATAAAATTCGTAGTAATAGAAATCACATAACTGAGAATAATTAGTACAAATAGTTATTTTATTTTATTTAATTAGTGGTCCCTACTATGAAGGAGGGAACTTTCTCCTCAATAAGAGTTAATTCACCAAAAATAACACAAACTACTCAGAGAAAGATATGATGCCAGAATGTTGATATTTGCATTAATAAGAAATTAGGATTACAAATCTTGTTGATTTCCCCTTCTTTCTAATCCTATCTATTTGAGTTCCTTTGTTGCCCCTGCGGGTAGAAAGCTCTCTAGAAAGTCTTAACTAGATTATCTCTATGTTCCATGAATATATCTGAGTAATTGAAATGACTTTGACTTGATGCGATTCATATTCACTCCATGTGAGAAAAAGACAACAAGAACAACGTAAATTTTTCATGTATTAGCAACATTTCTCAGA
Organism: Pinus tabuliformis; assembly: GCA_031772625.1. NCBI lineage: Eukaryota > Viridiplantae > Streptophyta > Pinopsida > Pinales > Pinaceae > Pinus > Pinus tabuliformis. The sequence continues at coordinate 749,523,591 of CM062808.1, forward strand.
TCCTTTTTCCAAATTAATAAAAGAAGATGAGAAGTGTAATCTTCTAACAATGACTTCAAGAGACCACTTAAACATGAAGTAGCCCATATTAACAACTTTTACAATAAAAATCATCCAAGATAGTAGTTCCAATGCCAAATTATAAGCAGAATTAGACTAAGAAAGTGACATACTTAAATAAATAATGGTTGTTACAGTGGTAAACATTGGCCTTGATGGTCAAAAAGGTAGGAAAGTGAATAAGAAAGTCAATGAAAAAAGGTAACAATTCCATGGCCCAACATATCCCTATAGCTTATGTGCATTTCCTCGTGCATACCGTTGTGACTAGTTCCTAATATGCTAAGAGTGTAATTTCAAGAAATCATAGGACTCTGTAGTGTCCTCCTCTACCCATGTAATCTTGAGAAAGGACCAGCTCCATTTCCCGTAATTTATCAGTAAAGTGATATGGGTGTCGACACTGATAGGTTGGAACATAAACAAGAGGAAACTTAAATCTGAGTCCAATCCATCCTAGGCCACACCCCTTAATGTAATCGACATATTGAGGACCTCTAAAAGGGGCTTGTATACAATTTTGATGATAGTACGGATCTTCTTCCCTAAGCTCTTGTCGACAAATATTCCACCTTAGCTAGCTCCCTTATAATGCATTAGATCTAATCCCCTGAATATTCCTAAGGCATCTATGTAAAACCAAACCCTAATATTTCATTACCAATTCTTTGGTGGTTGGATATTTCAATATTTGATTATGTTCCCTAATGACAACATTAGCAAAGCCAAGATCATTTTTTAAGCATAGCTTTACTTGTACCTAATTGGATGATAGAGTGTCATATGCTGATCTAGGTGGATATTGATGGCCACCTACCAAGTCCACTTGGACCCCCACCATTGTTTCTTTCAGCTTTTCAGTTTCCTTAATTGTAGCACAGTTTACTATTGTTAGCAGTTTTTCGGGTCCTGAACTTTTGGAGCCGTTTTGAGGGCCTAAACAACATTTTTTGGGAAAAATGGGAGCAGCACGGATCCATGGACCAATGTTTCTCTTCTCAAATTTGTAATTCTTGGATAGATATTTCTAATGATATATTATGCACATCAAACATAGATCGTATGCCAAAGTTACGACCCTGGGAAGTTGATGAACCAATTTACCCAAATGGGGCCTACAGTTTGGCATTTCATATTCTAGGGTTAGGTTTTTGGATGTTTAAGGTTTTCCATTGTTTCTCAACAATAAATAGGACTTTGAGCATCATTGTAACACAGTTTAGAGGCATGTAGCCGCCACATCTCTTCTCAGAGATAAGCTACCATCGCCCTAGCTGGTTTATTTCCATTTCTATTTGTAAGCATCTTTCAGTATTTTATAGTAATGAAATGAAGTATTATTTCCACTGCATCTCTATATTTATGGTTATCTTTGTAATTTGTTGCATCCCTGTTTAAATCTAGATCAGTGGTATCAAAGTGGTCTGCTTTTTTTCTGTTTTTCTTTGCATGTCCCCAATGGGGTCAGATTATAAGGAGTTAGGGTTTGAACTGGTCGAGCCTTTGCAAGACCAGCCTCAGAAATCCCGATGGCCTCCCATGGTGAATGAAAAGAAAGATGAGGGGGCAAGAGATCCTTTCAAAATCTTTCTCGAAGAAGTCCTCGAGCAGCAAAGGAATGCAATGATGGACAAATTTGCCTTAAATCCTTCAACGACTACTGAGAGGCAACGCATTGGCTTCCAATAGCTACTCTAGAAACACCACACCTTTAAGGTACAAGTTAATTTTGAAAACCCCATATTTGAGGGTCAAATAGACGCAGAGTTCGTAGATAAATTGCTAAATATGCTAGAAGGGTATTTTTCTGTTCATGATTTTTTGAGTCGAGAAAATATTATTTTCGCTCTTCTTAAAGCAGCCCCCCACGTCAAGGACTGGTGGGAGACCTACTGCGAGCAGAAGGATGAAAGTACGGGCTCACTAGTTTCATCTGCACCCACTTGGAATTCATTCTGAAATACCATCAAGGAGCAGTACTACCCTGTGGAAAGCTATGAGGATCAATACATAAAGTGGACTGCACTACAGCAGGGAAGGGACCAAGACATGCCGGCGTTTACCAACATTTTCCATACCCTTCGCAAAAAGCTGGGTATCAAGGATTCGGAGTAGCATTTGCTACTCAAATACCATGACTGCCTACACAAGTACATCTAGGAAGAAATAGAATTCCTGAACATCTCCTTGCTCAACACGACATACCGATATGCCGTCAAGGTCAATCAAAAGTTTAAACAGAAGAAGCGAGACTTTGGATCTGTGAATCCAAAGTAAGGGAAAGGTGCCCCCAAATTGTAGAACAAAGGAAAAATCCAAGGTGGGGCGGCCCAAGACAACCTGCCAAAGCTGCAAGCAAAGAACAGCTCCGCGAAACCAAAAAAGGACATGGGAAAGTGGTGTGAGTTCCATAAGAGCTCCACTCATAACACAAGTGAGTGTTAGGCCAGGCAGTCACTGGTCGTCGAGCTAAGGGTTTTAGAATTGGATGCATGTTCTGACTCTGAATCAGAACCTGACAAGGGGAATGACAAAGGGAAGTAGATTATCGATGCGGAGCCCAATGCCACCATTTCCACCACAAAGATCCAGAAGGAGGAATCTGAAGATGTAGAGGAGGAGGAGCGTCTTTTCCACTCCGAGATGTGGTAAAGGGCTCCCCACTACAGTTCATTGTCAACAGTGGGAGCCAAAATAAACTCATTTCATCAGGGGTCGTGAAGCGGCTGGGCTTACCAACCACAGCACATCCACAACCATACACCATCAGGTGGCTTCACCAAGGAAGGGATCTTTGCGTAAGCCAGTAGTGTCACCTTCCATACAACATCAAGCCCTTCACAGATGAGGTATTATGTGACATTTCACCCCTTGATGTTTGTGATGTATTATTAGGACAACCATACTTGTGGAAGCGACATGTTGTGTATGAATCAAGGCCCCATGTTGTTATCGTTACTTTGGGAAATAAGTTGTACAGGATACCGAAGGTAGCACCACCTACTGCCATCTCTTTGGTTACTGCAAAAAAATGCAGTAAGCTCATTTCCAAAACCGGGAAATTTGTTTTCTTGATGATATGCCCTCAAGGAAAGAAGAAGACGGTGGCCACGACCTCCAAACAGGGCCCCTCAACATGAAAACTACAGATGGAAAAGGTCATGGAGGAGTACGAGGACATTTTCACCTCCCCTGCAGGGGTTCCTCTATACTGTCAGGTCAAGCACTCCATCGATTTGACCCTAGGTGCACTGCTACCCAATGGACCAATCTATTGTTGCTCCATTCTGGAGAATGATGAAATCAAGAGGCAAATTCAGGAGGTGTTGCATAAAGGTCACATTCGTCCGAGTTCATTGCCTTGTGGTAGCCCGATCGTGTTGGTACAGAAGAAGGATGGGACTTGGAGACTCTGTATTGACTATTGGGCATTGAACAAGATCATTATCCGTAATAGGTACCCGATCCCATGGATTAATGACCTCCTGGACCAACTTTAGGGGGAAAAATATTTCAGCAAGATCAATTTGAAGTCAGGATATCACCAGGTACCAATCAAACCCTCTGATGTGTGGAAGACTACCTTCAAAGCCAAGGAGGGCCTTTTATAATGGTTGGTTATGCCTTTCAGATTGATGAATGCTCCTGCAACCTTCATGAAGCTAGTGGATGACATCTTGCGGCCATTCACCAACTCATTTGTAGTGGTATACTTGGATGACATCTTGATCTTCAGCCAGAGTTGGGAAGAGCACCTCCACCACATCTGACAGGTTCTCCAAACACTGCGGCAACACAAGTTATCTGCCAATTTGGAGAAATGCACTTTTGGCATGATCCAAGTTCAATATCTGGGATATATTATTGATGAATGGGGGTGCATATGGATCTAGCCAAGATCCAAGTCATTCAGGATTGGCAATATCCAATCACTCTGACAGAGCTCCGCAACTTTCTAGGTCTTGCCAACTTCTACTGCAGGTTCGTGTTGGGATTTTCTCATATCACTTAGCCTTTGAGTTAAGTCACCAAGGGGGGAGCAAAAGAAAAAAAAATTTGGTTTGAGTCTCAACAAAAGGCATTCACAGAGTTGAAATATCGCCTCTGCTCGGCACCAGTGTGCGCATTACCAGACTTGAAACAACCATTTCAGGTTGAGATAGATGCCTCTAACTATGTTATTGGGGCAGTCCTTACTCAACATGGGCATCTAGTGGCATATCACACTGAAACACTTTCAGACATAGTCTGGAAGTATCCCACTTATGACAAAGAGATGTATTCCATTGTGCAGGCCTGCTGACAATGGAAGCATTACATTTTGGGGAAGGAAATGGCCATCCACATAGACCACCTTCCCTTCCAGTTCATATAGACCCAAGGGAAATTGAAAAAATATCGCCATCAGAAGTGGTCCACATACCTGCAATAGTTCCATTTGAATATCAAGCATAAGAAGGGCAGCACCAATAATGTTGTAGATTGCCTCAGTCGACTACCGATCATGGCATTAACCACCATGCTCAACTCTTGTGGGCACGAGACTTTTGATTGGCCACTTCTCTACAAAGGTGACCTAGAATTCAGCCACACATACCAAACACTCTTGGAGGGTCAGCATGTTCTCGATTTTCACCTCTAGGATGCCTTGTTATGCCACCTGGGTCACCTTTGTGTTGCTTCAAGTGAGCGTGCCAATATTATTTGGGAAACACACTACAGTCGGACTACTGGGCATTTCGGGGTCGAGAAAATGGTGGCAGTACTGCAGAAGTATTTCTATTGGCCAAATCTTTGACAGGATGTTGGGAAGTACATCAGATCATGCATTGCCTGCACCATTGCCAAACTGGCCATCAAGAAGAAAGGCCTCTATAACCCGCTGTCTACCCCTAGTCGACCTTGGGAATCCATCTCCATGGATTACATGTCGGGCCTTCCTTCTAGTAAGCATGGAAATGACTGTGCTTTTGTGGTTTTCGACAGGTTCTCGAAGATGGCCATTATGGCAACCTACAAGAGGAATATCATGGGAGAAGCCATTGCTAAACTTTTCTTTGAATGAGTGTGGGTACACTTTGGGATCCCATAGTCTATCATCTTAGATCGAGATAGCAGGTTGCTTAGTACATTTCAGTCCAGCCTCTGGTCGATGCTGGACACCAAAATCACTAAGTCCATAACCTTCCATCCTCAAACTGATGGCCAGACAGAGGTTGTGAACATGATGATCATACACATTCTACACATGTACAACTCAAAGAATCCATGCACATGGGATGCGAGCCTCCCCTATGTTCAGCACAGCTACAACTGGGCTCTCCACAGCTCGATTGACCACAACCCTTTTCAAGTGGGCTTGGGATCCTAGCCACTATGTCCTATTGATGTGGCCATGCCATTTGCAGCTACTCATGTAGATTCGACTCATGTCCAGTCTGAAAAAGATAAGGCAAATAGCTTCATTGAGAACATCCAACATATTCGCCAGCAGGTCTATGACATTTTGGAGAAATCAAATGCCAAGTACAAGCAGCGACATGATCAACGTCAGGTGCCACACAAGTTTTAGGTGGGCGATAAAGTCTGGTTGCATTTGCAAAAGGAACACCTTACCGGAGCTTATCGGAAACTCAGGCCACTCCGATATGGTCCTCACACCATTACCAAGACAATGGGAGACAATGCAGTTGAGCTCAGCATTCCCCCATTCCTTGGCCTTCACCCAGTGTTCAATGTGGACCGCCTTCGGCCATACTTTCCACCATTACTAGACACATCCGACATTGCAGAACGACTCACACCCACAAAGTTAAATCCATATTGCATGGAACAAGATGCAACTGATCGGATCATGGACACACAGATCAAGCACACTCGCTAGCAGAATATCCAACTGTATTGAATTGTCAAAATAGGCTAACTCCTTCACCAAGGCAAGTGGCTCACCAGAGACCAAGTTCAGCAGACGTTTCCTCATCTCATGGAGGAACTCAACGCAATGGGAACCATTGCTTCCTAAGGGAGGAGGAATGATGCAGGTGGATATTGGTGGCCACCTGCCAAGTTGACTTGGACCCCCACCATTGTTTCTTTCAGCTTTTCAGTTTCCTTAATTGTAGCATAGTTTACTATTTTTAGTATTTTTTTGGGTTCTGAACTTCTGGAGCCATTTTGAGGCCCTAAACGATGTTTTTTGGGAAAAGTGGGAGCAACATGGGTCCATGGACCTCTTCCCAAAGTTGTAGTTCTCGAACAGATGTTTCTAATGGGATATTGTGCACGTCAAATGTAGATCGTATGCCAAAGTTACAACCTCGGGAAGTTGATGTACCAATTTACCAAAACGAGGCCCACAGTTTGGTGTTTCATCTTCTACGATTAGGTTTTTCGATGTTTAGGGTTTTCCATTGTTTCTCAATAATAAATAGGCTGTCGAGCCTCATTGTAACACAGTTCAGAGGCATGTAGCTGCCACATCTCTTCTAAGAGATAAGCTACCATCGCCCTAGCTGGTTTATTTCCATTTCTATTTGTAAGCATCTTTCAGTATTTTATAGTAATGAAATGAAGTATTGTTTCCTCTGCATCTCTGTATTTATGGTTATATCTGTAATTTGTTGCATTCCTGTTTAAATCTGGATCATATGCACCTTTCCAGCTTACTTGGCTCTAACAAAAAGATACAAAATCCCTCAATTGAACACCCCCCACATAAGGTGTCAAATTGAAATATTTATCTCCAAAGCAAGCAAGGTCATGCAAATATAATTCACACAAGAAATGTTGTTCTAAGAAATTAGCAATATGAGAAGTTTCTAATAAATCTTGATCTGTCCTTGTATTATATGGTCATTTCTCCTTAACGGTTTTCAATTGAAAGAGAAAACTTTTTTCATATAGATATAAATGATAAGATGGAGAAGGAAGTCTACAACTTAGTTAACCATCAATAAGCCCATACATACATTCCTTCTCTTATTGTAGTAGATGTGCCTACTCTTGCAATTCCTTCACTTGTATTATTGCTTGCTTCCTCTCTCTTTGAACCCTAACAAAATATTGAACTATTAAGTTTTCAGTTTATTCCTTCTGAAGACTATTAACCATCTCCTCATGTTATTTTATAAAAATAACTTTGTCCTTAGGGAAAATTGCTAAATTCTTCCAATTTTCTGCTTCCCTATGCAAAGATGTGTTCTCAATATTTCTCAATATTTCTCCTAGTTTTAGTTGCATTGTTTATGTTGTTGTTACAACCTCGGACTTAAAAATATCTTCTTTATCCCCTTTCTCATCCTATATTTTTATCTCAAATATTGGTCCTTATGTAACAACAACTTCCTTGATAGGTTCTTGTGGAGTAGCAGTCAAATTAATTTTAGTATGCTCTCTTTTAGCTATTGGTTCTTATGTAACAACATTGTTATAAACAAGCTTTTATGGAGAAGCAAATTGTTTTTCTTCTCCCTTCACTACCTCAATTTTTGGTTCTTCTATAATAGTAGCGTCGTCACTAAGTTCTTGTGGAGAAGTAGGTTGAAGTTCTTCATTTTTTCCTCCCACTTGAACTCCTACTAAGAGTAATTGATTCTACAACTCCAAGTTCCTTAAAAAACTGTTGACACCCCTCACATACTTTCATGGTTGTTTTAGTGGATGATGTTATTCCTACTGCTTTTAATAACATGTGTAGCCCATTTTTCTTCTTAAATTGTAATTATACCTTAACCATGGCAAGTTGTTTTCTTAAATCTTCATTTTTTTTTAAATTTCAATTTGATGGACAAGGGGGCCAATCTCAGTCTTACCTAATCATTAGGGAAATTTTTTGGTCTAAAATGGGCCTCCTAAGGAAATTATTAAATAATAGTAGAAATAATAAAATAAGACTAGATTACATTATTAAATTTTAGAGGGAAAAAAGAAAAAAAACTATTTTTCAACTCATATTTTCAAGTTATCTCCCTATGGGTTTACTCAAATTTCTAGCGAAAACACTCATTGGATGCAAAATTTGATTCCTCATCCAAGGAGTACCCATGTTGCATACTTTAGATAGATTTTTCTATATGAAAAATGATAAATACATGAAAAACATGATTGCAATAATGTTTTTTTTTTATGTATTTCTCAATTTTCATGCAGGAGGGTCCATCGAAAGTATGCAACATGGGTACTCCTTGGATGAGGAATTAAATTTTTCATCTCATGAGTAATCCTGCTCGAAATTTGAGTAAAACCTTAGGGGGATAAGATGAAATTACATGTTGAAAAAGTAGTTGTAGTTAAAAAAGTAGTTGTATTATTTTACTATTTTCACTTTTTGACTCAAAAAATGTCGAATCATCCCCCATGTTTGAGATCATCATCTTGAATTGTATTGGTTCTTATAAAGTTTATTTTGGTTGTACATTTTTCTTAGGAGGCCCATTTTAGACCTCAAAATTCCCCTAATGAAAGGGGCAACCTTTTGTTCTTTCATATATTTTCTTGCTACAGATTCTCCTTCCTTATGTTGTTCATTAGATTCTTCCTTAAATTATGGTGTAGGAGTATAGGCTTTAGGCATGGAGAGACCTTCCTCTATAGGCTCTTCATGTTTTCTCTTATCTTGTTATTTCTCAGGCTCCCCTGGTTCAACTATAAAAATACATTTTTTGGGTGCTTGAGTAGTCTCTTATGTAACAACCACTTATACCCTTGTCTTAAGGTACCTTCCACCAATGGGATTCTCCAATATTCTCATATTTACATTCACCTATCTTGTGTCATCCTTGGTTTTCTTTGAAACCTTCCTTTCTTCAGTTTTTGTCTTAGGTGTTTTTGTCTCACCAATTGCTTCTTCTAGTTCTTATTTTATAGGACACCCATGATAGATACTTTTTGATGATCCGTTAGACACCTCCACAGGCTCCTATGTTCGTGCCCCTTTTCCTTTTGAAGATGTACAAAAAAAATTCTTTATAGCACTCCATCTCCTAGGGTTTCGATGACGAGGTCTAGGAAATGCATCCTTCCTACTTTTCCTAGGAGTTGCAACTATTCTAATCCTAGGGGGTGTAACAACCCTACTTCTAGGAGGTGTGTTTTATTTACTTGTAGGTGTTATTTCAACACTCTCCTCGTGCTCATCAATTTCATCATCCTATGCATCTGTACATGGTCTTGCTAACAGATTATCCCATGAAATCCCCTGCCCCTGTATGGAGTGAATTATGACCAATTTGATGAGTGCATGATTGGTCAAACGAGTTTCTAGGTGTTTTTCCCCTCGCATTGCCTTTTCGATGTGTTGTAGTGAATTCAACAAATAGTAAGGGAGATGTACCAGCTTCCATGTCCTAAGGTGTGCCAACAACTAAAAGTGATAGTTGAATACAATATGAAAGCAACCCTCACACGTGATAAATTTCTGAATGAAGAGAGCCACATCCTCCCAAGGGTGGGGAAGAGATGTTCTATCAAAACTGTACCCTTAGTTGTCAATTCATCTCCTTCTTACAGATACTTAGCCTAAGATGATGGAATCACCACCTTCCTTGAAATCCACTGAGCCCCTATCAGTGGTAGCCCTATTAGTCTTGCAATTACCTCCTCTGCAACAAAAATTCTAAATCCCCTTACTTTAGAGTATTGTTTAGTAAGGGTCTATGCAAACTCTAAAGCAACCAGCTCACTAAAACCCTGCAATTTCTAAAAATAACTCAACCACCATGCATTTCAAAACATTTTTAGAGCTTCCAAGCTCTGTGACAACATGTCAATAGAATTGGGTTCATATCTTAGCACTACTCCTACCATGGCTTCCTAGAATTGTAACTGCTTAGCACTGCTAAAGACCTGTTATGGAGATGCCTCGGCACACACAAATGCTTTCTAAGGAGAGAATCTCAAGACACAAGAATTACACCCTTTTTACCAAATTGGGTCTTTTAGTTATCATGCGAAAATACTTCTCACAATTGCATAAATTTCCAAAAATGATAGTAAAGGTAATAATCTAAAAGTAACAATGGTGAGGGTAATGATACTAAAAATGATGATTATTACCATAATGGTAAAAGTAATGGCAGTTGAGAAGCCTAATCATATATTATTATTGTAAAGTGAACCAATTGTTCATCAAGCCATATCCAATTTATTACAAAATCCATCCTCGACATGTGTAATAGAAAACGTCATACCCAATGCCATAATGAGGAGAAAAAGAGGACATTATAGAGGAAGCTACAAAGGAAGCTAAATAGGAAGCTAAAATGGACACTAAAAATAATGCCATATCCAGGAGAAAAATAGGACATTACACATGAAGCTATACATGAAACTACATGAGGAGATAAAGGAGAGGCTAAATTAGGTGCTAAATCTAGGGCTAAATTTGGAGAAAAATAGCACTGACTTTAGCACCAATTGTCTATGGTCGGCGTAAAAAATGCCAAAATTTTCACCATCCCAATAAATAGCATTGATTTTTTAAAAAAGGTGGAGAAAAATACTCTAAAACAGTCAATGGAAGAAAAAAAGGGAGCTAAAGCAGAAGCTAATCACATGGACTTATTGTAGTGTACTTTCAGGCAATGATGGGGGATGGGAATGATATAGTTATAGAAACAATAGATGGAACTACTATAGATGTAGCTATAACACATGTAATAATTGTTGTTTCAATAATGGATGAAGTATAATAGCATGTAGAGCACTGGGATGAACAACCTTCTCCACAACAATGATGGGGGCTAGGGAGGATATAGTTGTAGCAATTGTAGATGCAACTAGTATAATTGTAACTATAGTAGATGCAATACTAGTTGTTAAAAAAATAGATCCAATTAGAGGATGGGTCTAATGATTGAGTGGTGCATAGTGAATGGATGTGGGCATGGTTGAAGAGTGTAAATGAAAATGTATAGGAGATACACCTCCACTAGTTGTACAATGGGAGGAAGTCCATTAATGGAAGAAATCACAATGCTAAGTGTTGGTGTTATTGGGAAACCCAATTGTTGTACTTTTCATGAGATGTGGCCTAACTGGGACAAAAGATTATAGAACTGACAAGAATGACATGTTCATAAATATTTCTAATATGTTTGATTACTACAAAAACATCAAATTCAACTAGAATAAGATAATGAAAGTCACACACACACACACACACACACACACACACATATAATGTAACATATGCTACTTGGGTAGGAGGTGTTCTAGTAATATGAGGTCGAGATGGTTCTTGAGATTCTCATGTGGACACCTTTGTAAACATACAAGAATTAATATTAATTTCTCCTAAATAATAAACACTTGCAAAAAAACAATATATTTCTTAGCTCTCATTAAGGTATACCAGGATAAAAACATTTAAGTACATGTGTCAGGTGCCACAATATCAAAATATGCATCCAAGGTTGCATCAAGAGCAGGAGAACTAAGATCTTTCCATCTCAATGGCAATGTGACCTCCTGTAGAATTTTTACATGGAAAAAAAACAAAATTCAAAAAGAAGTACTTTAAAGTTATGTTTGTTGAAAAATTGTCAATTGTACAATCACATTTGAGCGAATGATTTAGCATCAATTAAAAAGTATACCACCCTTATCTATAAATCACTTTTGGAGAGGACCCTCCATTGGAACATTACAAGTATACCCACAAAGAGTGTTGGAAATTGGATAATCCAACACTCCCTCATTGTTTTGCAACATGTGCTTAACCACCTCTCAAGGATATGTTAGCTCTCGGAATGCATCTGTTTACTAACACCTATGGGTTTTAGTGCAATGGAAATAATGATTCCAATAAGTGCCATCAAAGCCAAATGCCTCGAGTTTAAAACACCACAAGCTTGTGCTGAGGGGGAGATTGATGGGCATTGGATAATCTAGTGCTCCTGAACTGCTTGATGACATGTTCTTAACCACCTCTTGAGGATTCATTAAACTTGGCAATGTGACTATTTACCAGTACCTATAAATTTTGGTGGAACAATAATCACGATTCCAACAAAGCGGGAATACATGTGGCACCACTCAATTCAACTAGGAACACTAGCATGCCTACTTGGATTTGATGGTCTATATTAGTGTAGCTTGAAGGCCCTACATCTAAAGGTCTAAGAGACTCCTCTAATGGATATTGTTTAGAGTCTTCCACAAATTAAATATACAACACTAGACTATGTGTGAGATGTTCTATCATATTACTAGTGTCATCAAGGTGATCTAAAAATTGAGATTTCTATGGGGGGGGCTTGGGCATACACCTATGGTAAAGTAGACCTCTCAATGGATTATTCCTAGCATTTGGTGAATCCTAGGAAGACCCAATACCAGCCCCATGGGACTCACTCATGTCAAAATAGTTAATGTGGAGACTTCTTATAAACTTGACCCACAGTTAATGGAACCTTCCTATTAATAAGCGGAGTTTTATAAAAAACCATAAAGCATTGACTTATCTAATTCTGTTTCCATGGATCAAATGTTCACCAATCCATGTGAATGCATCCCTTCATTATATAATGGTATTTGTTGGTTCTTATGTCAATAAAGAACCCCACAATCATTTGGTTTCAATTCCTTCACTTATTCTCTACTAATATTCGTGGAATAACATTCTCTCATCTTGGCCTTGTATTGAATATTAGTGGTTGAGCAAAGGTCCCAGGGTCAAACCCATAGGGCTCCCCATTTTTGGTATGTAGTAACATCTATGCATTAAATATAATATTCTCATAGCATGTTATAACTACTATTAATGGCTCATTGGTGGAGTTGTTGGTAATTTATCCTAGAGGTCTTGTGTTCAAATCCCTCTAGTGACAATCTGTTGAACCAAACCCAATTGTCATTCTAGGGCACCATGTGGCACCCTCTGATTGGGCCACATGTCAACACCAAATTGGTCCACCTAGCCTGCTAAGCCACCCTACACTTGCCACATGTCAAGACCAGGTTTTCCCATGTCATGCCACATGTTGAGACCAGGTGCTTCCATATCATGCCATGTGTTAAGATATGTGCTGCCACATCCTACCACACATCACACTTCAAACATTGCCATGTCATCTTACATCCACGAAGTGTCATCCATATAATGGCCTCCCACATGTGACCCATAGAGGCTTCCATGTGTCACTATGTCCTCCTTTTTTGCATATTATAGTAAAACATTGGAACATGATAACATTCTCATGCAGAATCCATTAAATGTGATTCAAGTTGCATTAGAATCATCTCATTGAGATCTTTGACTTGGTTCTATTTCAATCAAAATTTGGGGACTTTAAATTTTAGTTCATCTTGAATCCTCCTGGATCAGTCCTTCCCACTATGAAGCTTTTCGATGACAAAAAGGTAAATTACTCAACAAATAGGTTAGGGTATTTCTCCCTCACTTTCCCTATCTCGATACAATTTTCCCTGCTTTGATTCATTCCCTTAAGACCCACTCGAAGATATTACACATTTCCTCGACGTGAAGTCCTTATCTTCCTATCTAGAATAACATCTTCCTACAACTTATCTTGATACTCAAAATAAAAATCATCAAAGGAAGGAACTTGAATACTCTCATTTCGATCTATGATCATCAGTGGGTCATATAGTTTCAAATTCTCCACCTTCACACCTGAATAAATTTGTGTATACAATGGAAGATCTAACCAGAAAGGATTCGTGCCAATCTTCTCCTAACTAGTAAATAGGCCATAGTAGATTGGCTTAATATTCTTACCTTCCCCTATTAACCAATCCTTGATTATGTGTAACCAAACTCTATCACAAACTTGGAAATGATGATCCATCCTTTGTTTATCATGCCTAGACTTGTATTGGTCTTGGTTCTTCTCCAACTATTCCTACACTGCTTGATGCACAATCTAGATCTTTTGTATGATTTTTTAGGCTTTATCTTCATGTCTATGTTAATAATAATCAACATCCTTCCCAAAAATCAAATCTAATCGAAACTTCAGAAGGTCCCCAAAATTAAATTCAAACAGATAACTCTATGTAGACAAATGCAATGCTTGGTTATATTCGATTGCAACAGTATATATCTCAAACAAATGCTACAAATATGGAAATGCTAACCCTGGTGCAGTACTAATATTTTCTTTCAATGTATCAAAGGATTTATGTTTCTTTCCTCCCCACTAGAACACATGTTTCATGCTAGTGAACACATGTAAAGGAGATGCAATAAATGAAAAGTTAGGAATAATTTACTCTAATATTGCACTGACCCTAAGAAGTTTTTCACTTCCATTATTGATGTAAGGTTGGGGTAGTTCACAATCACTTCAACTTTAGAGGGATCTATTTTCAATTCACCACACCCTACAATATAACCCAAGTATACTAATGATGTCTTTCCAAAATCACACTTCGACATTTCACATATAAATTATACTTTTTAAAAGTATCAAATACTTGTATGACATGCTTGGCATGGTCATACCATGTTCTGTTAAATACTAGAATATCATCTAGATAAAAAATCATAAAGTCACTAATGAATGGTCGGAAAACACCATTCATCACACGCACAAAAGTTGTTACGGCATTGCAGAGCCCAAAATGTATCATTAACCATTGAAACAAACCCTATATTTTTTTGAAAGTGGTTTTCCAAACATCACCTTCTGCAATCTGAATATGATGATAACCACTTTCACAACTCTATCTTAGTGTAGTAAACTACATCTGTAACTAATCTAAAAAATCACTGAGACAAGGAAGAGGGTATCGATTCTTTACCATGATCTTATTAAGCACGTGAAATTAAATGAACATTTTCCATGTACCATCCTTCTTTGGTATCATCACAGTAAGCAATCCACATGGAGAGAAACTAGGTTTGATGACTCCCTTCTCAAGAAAATATTGAAATTTCTTCTTCATATCTTGATCCAGGTGGATATTGGTGGCCACCCGCCAATTCCACTTGGACCCCCACCATTGTTTCTTTCACTTTTTTAGTTTCTTTAATTATAGCACAATTTACTATTTTTATCAGTTTTTCGGGTCCTAAACTTCCTTCTCATTTCAGGAAGACTTTAAATATGAATTAATATGTTCCTTAAAAAATTAGATCAAAATTATAGATATAAAAGATAAAAAATAATTTCAATGCCTTCTTTTGATTGTTACTTAACTCTAATGTGGGCAAGTTGTAGGAAATGAGATTGAAAAAAGGATGGGGAGACAATGTAGAGCATGTATTGGATATGATTCATTTTTTGTTGGAGATCCTTCAGGCACCTATGCCATTAACTCTTGAAATGTTTCTAGTAGGGATTCCTATGATTTTTAATGTTGTGATTCTTTCACCTCATGGTTATTTTGGGAAAAAAATTGTTTTAGGAATGCCAGACAGGACAGAAGTGGACCGGTAAACAAATATTTTATAATTTCCATGTCCATTCCATGAGATGTCATCTTTATTATTTGATTGTATTTAGAATTTTTCCATTGATTTTGTTTTGTTTTGAATTATGAAATTGAAAATACTTGGTATCATGTCCATTTAAACCTCCAAATATTGAATATGAGATTAGTATTACATGATATTAATTTAAATCCTTTTAGCTATTTTGTCTTAAGAAAATTTCATGACTATTAGAAAAATTTACTTTCATGTTTTTATTTGAGCATAGGTTGTCTATATACTTGACCAAGTTCATGTGTTAGAGAATATAATATGTTGTGAATAAAATGACAAGGATTAGACATCACACCTTAGATTATTTATTTTCACAAGTTATCTACAGTCTGAGATTTTTAGCATGTAACTTAGTTGGTTTAATTGTGCGTAATATTTCTCTAAAGGTTGAATACTAAGTTACTAAGTTGTTATTTCTATGGTGACGTTTTAATCTCATTGTTTATACAAATCATTTAAACTAAGTTGTTATTTTCTATGGTGACGTTTTAATCCCATTGTTTATACAAATCATTTAACCACATAGTGTCCACTATCCAACCAAAATGAAGAAAAATTGTTCGAGTTTCTTGCTTTTATGTAGAAAATTGGAATTGACATTACTGATGTTGAGGTATATGTCGTATAAATATTTTATAGGCTACTTTAGTTTATATTCCAATATTCATAATTTTTCATGTCTTATACTCTACATTGTATCTTCTTTCACTTTCATGAGAGGAACTCAATATTGATGGTAAGAAGCAAGAATTGAAGAAATATGAGAACATTAACACTGGAGAGACGAATGCAAAAAGAGAAAGAAGAGAACCAGTCTAGTGATACCCTTAGAGCCAATATCTCATATAAGACACACATATAGATATTGATGGTCAAGTCTTCAAAGTTGGTGAATTCACTTGCAATGTCTTGGAAACACAGCGATAATGTTTTGAAGTGATGAAACAATATTTCATGTCTAAATTTTAGTCCAACGAATATTAAGTTGGAAACTCATATTGTAATAATTGACATTTTATATAATATAATTTATGGTTGGAATTATTTATAGTTTCACGTGATATTATTTAGTATTGTAATTAACATATGTAACTTTGCATTTTCATACTAGATGAATATGCACATTGTATGACATTTCTTTTATTTAGTCGCAAAATCATACTAATTTATTTGTGTTGATTAATAATGAACACATTTAATCAATCGAAAGCTACTAAATTAGTAATTCATATTGATTAATGATGAACACAAATAAAATGAATACACGACTATATTAGTCGTTTATAATGATTATTAATGAAAGAAAATGAAATGAATATAAACTACTAAATTAGCCATTTATATCATGAATATAAAACTACCAAAAAAATATAAATGACTACTGCAAACGATAAATTTGTGATTACAATTGATGACTAAATTTTGTATTAAATGACTATTAGTAGCTAATTTATAATATCTTATAACATAACCAAAATTTAATCATATTTATTTGGTCATTAATTGGTTTCAAATGGTGACTAAAATTTACATATAGATGACTATTAGTAGCTAATTTACAGTATCTTATAACACGACCAACATTTTGGTCATATTTATTTAGTCATTAATTGGTTTTCTCAGATGATCATATAGTAATATATTTTGTTGTATATTTGGTCATTAATTGTGGCAATTAATGACTAAATTAATGACCAAATATACTAATAGACGATAAAATTGAGACAAATAATTAATGACTAAGCTAAAAATGACTAAAAACTGATCGCGTTATAAGATATTGTAAATTAGCTACTATTGGTCATCGACTAAAAATGGTCGTTTATATGCAAATTTTAGTCATTTTTTTAGTAACTAATTAGCCATTTTCTACTAGTGCAAGGCCTATTAATACCGGGTTGGGATACATGGTAAATATTGGTTGTGAACACCTAGATTGAGCCTAGGAATCTCTTGATTGGTAATGACGGGATACACAGTAAATCCCAGAATGTACTGACCTCATAGGCTTAGAAATCCCTTGACCGGTAATGGCAGGATACATAGTAAAGCTAAGAAGTTGAGATGAAAAAATTCCTCATGGTTTAGCTGGAGCGATATGGAGGAATCCATGCTTATTTAGGGTCTAGTGATACGGTGGAGATTGGGGTGAATAATGGTTGTATTGATGAGGGTTTGAGCCTAGGAATTATTTGGTGGGATATACAGTAAAGCCTGAGGAAGCCCAAGTTGATTTAGTTGTGAGTCCCATGTTCATGCTTGGAATATGTCACGGGGGTTATTGGCTAAAAGAAATATTTGGGTCATCCCAATCTATGGTCGGGTGGTTCGTGGAAGTCCACTAGTAGAAAATGATGAAATTAGTGACTAGGTGACTAAAAATGTTAGTCACCACAATTATTTGAAGATAATTACTACTAAATTTGAGCAATTTTAAGTGAGTGAACTAAAAATGACTAACTTAAATGACTAATTTAGTCAAGGGATAGAATATATGACTAGATAATAAGTGACCAAACTAAAAGTGACTAACTTAAATGACTAATTTAGTCTAGGACTAAAATATATGACTGGATAATAAGTGATAAAATTCACTATCCATCATAGAGGCCATAAAACCCATTCTTATTATGCAAAACATATTAATTATGCCATCATTCCCATTCTAATATCTTGTTCATGGACATTAAACATGAGAAATACTTGTTTTAGTCCTAAGGCCCTTTTTCATTCCTTGGCCAAGATATAAGCCCTAACTCCCATATATGATGTGGAAAACCTCATAATGGAACCCTTATCCTAGATAGAGGCATAAAATCCCTCAAAGGGGATTTATATTGTTCTTTATGGTCTTTTTCATGCAGTGTAAGCCAAATAAGTTTTGTTTTGGGCTTGAGGCCACTGTTTCCATCCCTTTTCCATGGTACAAGCATGCCTAAGACCCATTCTTATTATGTAAAACATACTAATGACACTACAAATCCCCCATAGAGGCCTAAGATTCCCTATAGAGGTCATGTGTGGTTCTTTGAGATCTACTTCACAAAGCTTAATCATCAAATATTCAAATAAGGCTTGAGCCCCTTAGGTTCCTATTTTGACCAAGCCTACACTTGTAAGCATCATATGTGATTTGAAAGCCTCCCAATTTCATTAAGGTCTAATGATGAGGCTCCAACACTCATCATGGTGTGCAAAACCTTGAATGATAGAAACATCCCTCCTAGGGGCCAAAGAATATCCCTTAGAAAATATAATTAACGTGGTGGTTTGAAGCCTTTTTAATGGCCACTAATTATTTAGGACTTAAGTAACTTTTTTTTAATTTCCTTTCTTGGCCATAGTGAAGGCCATGAGACCCATTCTTATTATGTAAAACATACTAAATGCCCATATTCCTAGCTAAAGGTCTTGTTCATGGACTAAGGTCCTTATTTCCCTCTCATAACCATAACATAGACACTAACTCCCATATGTGGTGAGAAATACCTCCTATGGTGCCGATATGTTGACTTCAGACCAAAGATCCATTAAAGAAGATCTATGTGGTTTTTAAGTCTAGCTCATAGCGCTTGAAACTAAAAAGCTTATTGTAAGGCCTAATTTCCTTATTTACCTCCCCTACCCATGGTGCATTCCTTGATTCCTATACATGGTGTGAAAAAATTCCTAATGGAATTGATATCCCATATATCCCTAAGATTATTTAGAGAGGATCTATGTAGTTTTTCAATGCCAAATTCATGGCCCTTGAGCATGAGAAGGTTCATTTTAGAAGTAAAGGCCTTTTCTCCTTCCCTCATACTAATTCTTATTATGAAAAGAGTAGTAATGGTGCCGACAATGTAAACTTTGAAACGGGAACTGATACTATTACCCGTTTTGTAGAGATTGCAAAAAAGTGAACTGATGTTGAAAATGGGTGATGCGGAACACACATGTTTTTTTTAGAGCATAGTTTTTGGCATTTTTTTTTTTTTTATGTAGATTGCGTTTTAGAATAATAGTGATTTTCATATTGATTTTAAAAAGTGGTAATTCTGCATCAGAAATTTTTTTTAAAAGACCTATTTTTTGACTTTAAATTTTTTAATGTATGAAATGTAAATAATTATTTTGTAAATTTAATAATTTTTGAAGTGGTCGTTTTCTTCATATTTTCTTCTTTTTATTTTAATTTTAATTTTAGTTTTTTTGTAGTGAGGTTTTTATTGTTTTGCATTTTTAAATTAAAAGGTCGATATTTTGAATTTTCGATATTCTACATATTTATACATCCTTAATTAATTTTTCAATCCACATGAAATAATTGTTTCTAAAAAATAATATTTTTTAACAATGGACATAAAAATAACCATTTTTAACATAAATATAACAAAAAAACTACACGTTTTAATAATTTTTTGCTAGAATTGACATGTCAAAATCACAATTTTTATAGGTAAATTTTAACTAAAAATGGTTAAATAATATTTTTCTTTTATGAATTTCATATCAAAAAAATAATAATAATCATTTTTTTTTTCAAAAAATAATGACTAACTTAAAAATTAATGTGAAAATCACATATTACAAATATTGAACGCATAACAGTATCAGTTCCCGTAATCGAAATCAAATAACCACCGCCCGACTGCCCATGGGGGTGGCTATCCGATTCTCAGAATCAGATAGCCATTGCCCAGCCACCCCCACGGGCAGCCGAGCGGTGCCCGGCCACCCCCACGGGTAGCTGGGCGGTGGCTATCTGATTTTGAGAATCGAATAGCCACCCCCATGGGCAACCGGGTGATGGCTATTCGATTCTGAGAATTGGATAGCCACTTGCATGAGCATCCAAGCGATGGCTATTCGATTCCGAGAATCGGATAGCCACCCCACGGGCGGTCGAGCGATGGCTATTCAATTCCGAGAATCAGATAACCACCCCCACCGGCGGTTAGGCGGTGGCTATCCGATTTTAGGAATCGAATAACCACCCCCTGACCACCCTTGAGGTGGATATCCGAGGCAATCGGGCAGTGGCTATTCGATTCCGAGAATCAAATAGACACTTCACGGCCACCCCCACGGGTGGTTGGGTGGTGGCTATCCGATTCTCGGAATCGGATAGCCACCACTTAGCCGCCTATGGGGGTTGCTGGGTGGTCGTTATCTGATTCTCAGAATCGAATTGCCACTGCTCGGTCGCCCGTGGGGAAATTCGATTCTGAGGATCAAATAACGACCACCCAGCCACCCCCATAGGCGGCTAAGTGGTGGCTATCCGATTCCGAGAAGCGGATAGCCACCGCCCAACCACCCGTGGAGGTGGTGGGGAAGTGTCTATTCGATTCTCGGAATCGAATAGCCACTGCCTGGTCGCCGACGGGGGTGGTGGCCAACAAAATTGTTTTTTTTTTAAATAAAAAATAAATTTTGTTAAATATGTTTATATATATATATATATATATATATATATATATATATATATATATATATATATATATATATATATATATATATATATATATATATATTTATATTTATTTATTTATTTTAAATGTTATTTTAAAAAAGATCAAAAATATATTTAGCTTTTTTTAATTTTAATGTTTTTTTGAAAATGATGTTTAATTTGAAAATATGTATTTTTTAAAAAAATTAATTATTTTTCGGGTTTTTATTTTATTTTTAATTTCAGCATATTTTTGTTTTTTAGGGTTTTTTGAAAATGTTTTTAATCTTAATTTTTGTAGTTTTTAAATTTTTTTTTTTGTTAATTTTCTATTTTTTTAATCTAGTTTGTTTTTAATTCTATTTTATTTTTTTTGTTTTTCTTAATGCTTTTTTAAAATTTCCTATTTTTACTTAATTTTATAGTTTTATTTATTTATTTTTTCCAAAAAAAATTTATGGTTTACCACATTAAAAAAAATGTTATTTTTTTGAAAATATATTTTTCTTATTATTTATTTCTTTAAATTTTTTTATTTTTTTAATTTTTAATTTTATAGGTTATTCTTTTTTTTTTTAATATATATTTTTGTTTACGTTTTGGTATTTTTTTTTTTTTCATTGTTTTTATTTTTAATTTTATGTTTTCATTATTTTTTTTGAAATTTTAATGTTTTTTGGAGTCATAACAAAATCTTTTACACGATTATTTCAAAATATTGAAAATTTAGCAAAAAGAAAAAAAAAAAAAAAAGTGTTATTCGAGCATCAACACTTTTCATTTTGAGGGTGTTTTTTGCACAATTTTTGTACATAAAAATTTGGTTTTACTGGCATTTTTTTAAAATGTTGAAAATTAACCCTAATAAAAAATCCATCGTTCCATTATTAGCACTTTTCATTTTCGTTTTTAGCACTGTTTTTCATGTTTTTTTGGGGTTTTTTGGGCAAAGTTCTCGTTTTGAGTTTATAGTTCCCGTTTCAAAGTTTACATTATTTGCCCATATTCCTAGTCTAAAGCCCTTTTCATGTCCATTGGTAAAGGCCTTGAGAGTTATTTCTAGTGTGCAAAATCTGGAAATGTTGTGCAAATATTAGTAAAGATAAAAGCCCTAATAGAAATCCTTCCATTGGTCATAACCTCTCATAATGCTAAATTTGGGCAATTGGCCTCATTGTGATAGGTAGAAGCTTAGTTCAAATAAATAATAATTGCCAAACCTTTGGGAGGGTGCATGTTATCATACTTTTATATGTCTATGTTAAAACATCAAGAAACCTTGACATAATTTTAATATTGAGTATTTTAATTTATCTAAATACATGATAAATGGTGGCGATATAAACAACTAAAATTTCAAGAAGGTTATACCCTTCGACACATATATCGCTGCATAAAACTACTAATTACATTGACTGAAACTTAAATTTTACATGTTAAATAATTTATATATAACTTAATATCTTGTTTATTTTTATTGAATCCTTCCTTTAATACTCATATAATTTATTGTTTTAAATATTAAATAATTTATATATAACTTAATATCTTGTTTATTTTTATTAAATCTTTAATTTACTACTATGTATAATTTATTGTTTTAAATATTAAAAAAGGAAAAATGACCCATGGTATTTGAAATGGCCATCTCTATTTAAAAAAAGAAATGAGGAGATCATGTTTGGTGAATTAAAATTTGTGACCGGTTGAGTTTGGAACAATGGGTTGTAATCTGAAGTGAGATACAACCTAGTGGATCAAGACGAGGTTCATTACTGCAAAATACACCATTATCTAGTTTGTTATAGGTGTTCCTCGCAGTTTCCAATAATGAAAAAGCCAAGTGATTTAGCGCGAAAACATGGCGGCAAATTCTACCTAGGCCAAGAAAAATAAAGGTTTCATCATAAAACTACAGGGTTTGAAGGAGGTCGAAATTGCATGGTTGAATGGGCGATTTAAGGGTTGAATCTCCATTTACTTGTGGGGCCGAATTGGGAAACCCTTGAGGCTAAGAATCACAACAGATTGCTAATTGGTAGCAGCGTTAGCAACAATATATTGGCAGGGATGAATGAAAAGGGTTACCAGCGTTGGGAATAAGTTGAGGTATAAATCTCATGGGTAAGAGGGGTTTCTTTGTGGTAATTAGGTGAATCGAGAACTCATACACACACATTTGTCTGAGGGCTAAATTACAAAATTATGTTTGTTATTTTATGAGTAGAGTTAATCAACGCAGACAGGGGATCAGGTGGACGTATCACTAAGGGTCGAATTGCAATATCAGTTCTAGTCAAAGTTGAAGCCGAGTTGAATGTCTACATATGGTCTAGTTGACATATGAGACTGTGCCATTTCTGGAGTGAGTTTATGACTTAATCAACTGGGGCTAGAAACCCTCAGACATTGCTCCTGAGCATAGGCTCTAGTCCACTAGCACACTGAAATCATCCGCTTGGGGTTGTCAAAGCTGGGTACTAGTGTGAATAATAAATAAACTTAGAGGGGGGGAGGGCGATCCAAGGTATGGAGAATCAATAAACAAAGATGGTCGATCCAGGTTATCTGAGGAAATAGAGAAAGCTCAAAAGACTGCTCCTCATGTGGAAAAGGACATCCAATATAATATGTTGAAAGAGGTCGAGGAATTTTTTGTTGGTAAGCCGAAAAGTGAATTGTGAGGTCAAGTCCAGTATTGCGGATTGAGCAAACAGAGATCAAATTAACTGGAGTCTAGTAGAGTTTTGGAGCAGAGGTCAAATCAAAGGTTCAAACAATAGCTGGGTGTTGTAACTGCATGTATTCTCTTGTGATCCCTTAATAAAATGACCTGATGATTTCATGTTCAAGCATTTGTGTTTCCTAAATTGTTAATGGTTTCCTTTCTTACAAATAAATTAATTAGCTACAAAATTTGCAAATACTTAAAATATTGCTTCTGCTGTAAGAATGTTGATAGATTAACTATTTGAAAAACCTACTCTCGAAAAAATATTTATATAAGATGCTAGAGAAGTGAGTCTTCTAAGAAAGGGATCTTACAAACCATTGAAATATATAAAGGGATATTACAATTTTTTTCTAAAGCCATGACAAAGGAGTTCAACAATCAACACCACTAACATTGGAGTACATATATGGCTTAGTGCTCTTGATTAAATGGAAATCACTTACCTTCATACATGATATAATCTAATGAAATGTCGCAATTCCATTGATTTTGAAACCTTGAAACCTTGAGAATGGGACCTAAAATTCCACTTTCTCTATATGAAATCCAATGAAGTTGAAACCACTTTCAGACCTCCTGACTCAATTAATGGAATGAATAGGTAATGTGAGTATAGGATGTTTGAAGAGAGATGTGTATAACGCTTGCATAGAATCTAGTGCAGATGAAGCCTCCAAGAAGCAGAAAGAGGATATACTTTGTAGTATATCTTGAGAAGAAACAAGGACAATGAGGAACTGGGTATTCTAGAGCGTGGCCATATTTACCACCTAGGTTGCACCAGAAAGTGTCTCTTACCAAAAAAAAGAGAAATATATTCCCTATTTGCAAGAAAAAAAGTCTGAAGCTATAAATCCTAAAAGGAAATGCAGGCATAGTTTGATTTAGTAGTGATTATGCTCTCCCATTTCGTGTTTCATCTACACTCATCAATTTTTGGTTTTCTAGGACATTCTTTCAATGATTAAAAAACAACATTCCTCATTGACAAGCATCCACTTAAATTTAGCTTGTAGTACAATATATCTAATTCAGGATTGATGAGTGAAAGCTACAGGAAAAGGTGTTGATTTTGAGCTCGCATAATCGAAAGCAGAGTTCTCACGTGGATGGTCTTGGCTAGCATCTGAAAAAGAGAGCAAAATAATCTTTTCATAAACAATACACAAATTTTCACTTCTTCATCCAATGTCAAATTGACTACTTACAAAGTGAATCTAGATGATTTTGGTATACTCTTGGGGTTCTGGGTTATATACCTAGCAACCCTTTCCATTGGTTTTGTACATAAACAATTATGTTTTACAAGATTCAACCAAAAAACCAAAATCTGAAAGCTTACCCCTATTTCAATAGTGTTGCATTTCCATTTCATTATGTCTACAGTGCTTGCTGTCTTTTTAGAGATGTGTTTACATTCGTAGCTTCAATGATTTCTTCTCTTTTAAGAGTATTGTCAGAGATCTCCTTGTTCCAAACTATTAGTTTGGATTTTTGATATGATGGATTTTCTTATGCATGATAAGCATTTTGGATCCCACCACTTGATAATCTTGACACATTAGAGATATCACCCAATGATCTAAGAGGGCTCAACCTGCTAATGATTTGAGAGGGTTCCTCTATGGATGAGAGAATCTAAGTCAAAATTACCCTTTATCTAGTCTTTGTTAAGAATAAATTTGTGTAATATTTCCATAACAAAACCTTTCCCATTTATCTTGTTATTCCAAGTGAATTATCCATTTCCACGGGCAATGTCAATGTGGGAATTCTTTTGGATAAAATCATACCAAACTGAAGTTGGATTTCCCTACAGGATACAAGCAACCTTTCTTCTCATGCACCCCTAGAATCATGTTTAACTCCCCACCAACAAGCCATCATAAGTTATTCAAGACTTTCTCTCGCTATATAACAGATTCTAGCAATTAGGCTTGAGGATTGTTAAAACAGGACCATAAATTGATAAACATTAGTGAGGTAGAAATATTTGTCCCATATTTTGGAGGGCACCTTAAGATTATCTGGAATCTCTGGCTTTATGAACATCCAAAACCTCCAATATTTCCAAGGTCATCCGTGTAGCTATCCCTTACTTTTGCATGTTGGCTCTTATAGAGATTTCTTCAACATTCTTTTATATTCTCCTTTTGGTGGCTTCCATCCTACTTTCATCAAGCTTGGATGATCTTTCTATTAAGTGATCTTTGTTTAACCTTTGAACCCATGGCTCTTTCATTTCATGATAGCATCTTCATGATTGATTCAAGAGTGATTTTCTCCCCTTAATAGGAGTTTGATGAACTAGGATTTGGGGGATTTTGAACTACCTTTCATGAAATATGTGATCAATGTTTGAGACTTGTCAACTATATTGACCACTGCTTCTTTAGTCCTTTTCATTGTTTGTTTTTCTGCCATTCTTTGCCCATCCAAAGTCTTTTCTTTGGAATTTGTGCCTATTGGATTTGAATGGTTTGTTATTGCTTTCCTCTTCAAAGTAAAAGGAGAGACTTCACTAGAACATTTCTCTTGGGAAAAAACCTATTGGTTGTGATCCTTATGATGGATATCATATCAGAAGAGTCGCAAAGAATCCCTAGTCCTCCTCCTCTAAAGGGCTTCTTGCAAAAGGTTAACTCCAATCTAGATCTTCATGGAAATGTAATTGATCTCTTCTAGCTAGGGCTTCCTTGAAGATCTTCATGCGTTCTCCAATAGATCATCCTAGCAACCACTGCTTGAACAACAACCACTTCTTTTGCTTGTTCACATTCTGGTTCTAGGCTAAATACATGCTATATTTGCAGACAAGGTAGCCTATTCCATAATGGACACCTATCTCAATTTGGGAAATCTTAAACTCTACAAGTCTAATAGGTAAAGTCTCTTTAATGCTTGTTTCAATGCCAAAAATGAAGACTTTAGTTGCTAAGCAACAAAATTCATCATCAATTGTGTCCAACATGGCCTTGTAAATTCACAAAAAAGGCCATCCATGCTTGGTGATTTTCCATTCTTCATGGAGTTAAGGGCTGAAAAATTCCTTTTTTCAAAAAGTCGTTGTCTAACCTATCCTTGTTGCTAATAGAATCCTTGTGTGGGATAACCCTACAACAAGCATTCCTAGCATCCACAGTCCACCACGTGATCCATCAAAGCATAAGGAGAAAAATAGTCTGAAAATGAATCCCAAACATACCTTTCACTTTAGTAGGATCTGCAGCAAGAGATCCATGTGCCCAAACTTCCACTTTTCTCTTTAGAAAGTCAAAATAGAACTTAGAACCTTCATCCCCCTCTTGAATCCATTGGTGTTGTGTATGGACCCGAGCACTGCTAGCAATATAATGCTCTCTTATTCAAATTTCCATCTTTAGCTTAGTAGCAGCCTTTTAAAACTCAGTGGGAATTGATTGAATGCATGAAGGTAAGTATTATAGAACTATACTTTGCTGTTAGAACTGCTTGAAAATAGGGGTAAGCTTTCAGATTTTGGTTTTTTGGTTGAATCTTGTAAAACATAATTGTTTATGTACAAAACCAATGGAAAGGGTTGCTAGCTATATAACCTAGAACCCCAAGAGTATACCAAAATCATCTAGATTCACTTTGTAAGTAGTCAATTTGACATTGGGTGAAGAGTGTTGTCATCTTAATCCACACTTGGGTGAATAGTGTTGCATTTCCATTTCATTATGTCTACAGTTCTTGCTGTCTTTTTAGAGATGTGTTTAATTGATCTTCAACCCATACAGGCTTATGAAAGAATATAAAGTTAGGGTCCACTACTTGAAGCCATTGAACTCTATATTTATAAATTATGACACAAGAAAATTTCCTCTTTTTTAAATTTCTCCTCAAACTTGGCTATTGGCAGAACTTCCTTATTTTTAAAATCTAGAGATAGATCATTATTTCAAGAGATGGTTGAAGGGTTTGTATTCCTAGATTCAAGGATTCCTTCTCTTTAAAAAATATAATGATAAGATCACTATTTCAAGAGATGATTGAAGGGTTTACATTCATAGCTTCAATGATTTCTTCTCTTTTAAGAGTATTGTGAGAGATCTCCTTGTTCCAAACTATTAGTTTGGATTTTTTAGATGTTGGAGTTTCTTATGCATGATAAGCATTTTGGATCCCACCACTTGATAATCTTGCCACAACTTCTAAATTTTAATAAGGAAATCAAAGTGAGAGGACCACATAAGCTCAAATTTCAAGAGGTTGTTGTGTGGTTTGTCATCATTTTCTATGATTAGAGAGATCACCCAATGATCTAAGAGGGCTCGACCTGCTAATGATTTTAGAGGGTTCCTCTATGGATGGGAGAATCTAAGTCAAAATTACCCTCTATCTAGTCTTTGTTAAGAATAAATTTGTGTAATATTTCCATAACAAAACCTTTCCCATTTATCTTGTTATTCCAAGTGAAGTATCCATTTCCATGGGAAATGTCAATTTGGGAATTCTTTTGGATAAAATCATACCAAACTAAAGTGGGATTTCCCTAGAGGATACAGACAACCTTTCTCCTCATGCACCCCTAGAATCATGTTTAAATCCCCACCGACAAGCCATCATAAGTTATTCAAGATTTTCTCTCACTATATAATAGATTCTGGAAATTAGGCTTGAGGATTGTTAAAACAGGACCATAAACTAATAAACATTAGTGAGGTAGAAATATTTGTCCCATAGTTTGGAGGGTACCTTAAGGTTATCTGGAATCTATGGCTTTATGAACATCCAAAACCTCCAATATTTCCAAGGTCATCCATGTAGCTATCCCTCCACTTCTGCCTGTTGGCTCTTATAGAGATTTCTTCAACATTCTTTTATATTCTCCTTTTGGTGGCTTCCATCTTGCTTTCATCAAGCTTGGATGATATTTCTATTAAGTGATATTTGTTTAACCTTTGAACCCGTGCCTCTTGCATTTCATGATAGCATCTTCATGATTGATTCAAGAGTGATTTTCTCCCCTTAATAGGAGTTCGATGAACTAGGATTTGGGGGATTTTGAACTACCTTTCATGAAATATGTGATCAATGTTTGAGACTTGTCAGCTATATTGACCACTGCTTCTTTAGTCCTTTTCATTGTTTTTTTTCTGCCATTCTTTGCCCATCCAAATTCTTTTCTTTGGAATTTGTGCCTATTGGATTTGAATGGTTTGTTATTGCTTTCCTCTTCAAAGTAAAAGGAGAGACTTCACTAGAACATTTCTCTTGGGAAAAAACCTATCGGTTGTGATCCTTATGATGGATATCATAGCAGAAGAGTCACAAAGAATCCCTAGTCCTCCTCCTCTAAAGGGTTGCTTGCAGAAGGTTAACTCCAATCTAGATCTTCATGGAAATGTAGTTGATCTCTTCTAGCTAGGGCTTCCTCGAAGATCTTCATGCATTCTCCAACAGATCATCCTGACAACCACTGCTTGAACAACAACCACTTCTTCTGCTTGTTCACATTCTAGTTTTAGGCTAAAGACATGCTATATTTGCAGACAAGGTAGCCTATTCCATAATGGACACCTATCTCAATTTGGGAAATCTAAGACAGGGCTCTTAAACTCTACAGGTCTAATAGGTAAAGTCTATTTAATGCTTGTTTCAATGCCAAAAATGAATACTTTAATGCTAAGCAACAAAAATCATCATCAATCATGTCCAACATGGCCTTGTAAATTCACAAAAAAGGCCATCCATGCTTGGTGATTTTCCATTCTTCATGGAGCTAAGGGCTGGAAAAACTCCTTTTTCAAAAAGTCATTGTCTAACTTGTCCCCATTGCTAATAGAATCCTTGTGTGGGATAACCCTACAACAAGCATTCCTAGCATCCACAATCCACCACATGATCCATCAAAGCATAAGGAGAAAAATAGTCTGAAAATGAATCCCAAACATACCTTTCACTTTAGTAGGATCTGCAACAAGAGATCCATGTGCCCAAACTTCCACTTTTCTATTTAGAAAGTCAAAATAGAACTTAGAACCTTCATCCCCCTCTTGAATCCATTGGTATTGTGTATGGACCTGAGCACTGCTAGCAATATAATGCTCTCTTATTCAAATTGCCATCTTTAGCTTAGTATCAGCCTTTTAAAACTCAGTGGGAATTGATTGAATGCATGAAGGTAAGTATTATAGACCTATACTTTGTTGTTAGGATTGGTTGAAAACATTAGGGGTAAGCTTTCAGATTTTGGTTTTTTCATTGAATATTGTAAAACATAATTGTTTATGTACAAAACCAATGGAAAGGGTTGCTAGCTATATAACCCAGAACCCCAAGAGTATACCAAAATCATCTAGATTCACTTTGTAAGTAGTCAATTTGACATTGGGTGAAGAGTGTTGTCATCTTAATCCACACTTGGGTGAATAGTGTTGCATTTCCATTTCATTATGTCTACAATGCTTGTTGTCTTTTTAGAGATGTGTTTAATTGATCTTCAACCCACATAGGCTTATGAAAGAATATAAAGTTAGGGTCTACTACTTGAAGCCATTGAACTCTATATTTATAAATTATGACACAAGAAAATTTCCTCTTTTTAAAATTTCTCCTCAAACTTGGCTATTGGTAGAACTTCCTTATTTTTAAAATCTAGAGATAGATCATTATTTCAAGAGATGGTTGAAGGGTTTGTATTCCTATATTCAAGGATTCCTTCTCTTTAAAAAATCTAATGATAAGATCACTATTTCAAGAGATGATTGAAGGGTTTACATTTGTAGCTTCAATGATTTCTTCTCTTTTAAGAGTATTGTGAGAGATCTCCTTGTTCCAAACTATTAGTTTGGATTTTTTAGATGTTGGAGTTTCTTATGCATTTTTTAGATGTTGGAGTTTCTTGTTCCAAACTTGTGCATGAAGTCTTATGTTCCTGTTTAGTATTGTTGCACACTACTAATAAATGAACAAGTCCTTAACTTTCACTATCGTACTACAAATAGTTGTAACAAGGCATAAACAAATGACTCTACTAGTACCAAATTTCTAGTCACAACTTGTAGATCCCTTCTTTGACTTCTTAACATTAATTGTATGAATTATTATCTTTTCTCTAGGTATTGATTTAGTTTTAGTTCCATTCAAGCTAAAATTACAGTTCTAGAGTATTGATTTTGTATTAGTGATTGAAATATTTCGCTTAACAACATCATTTCCAATGTGCAATATAATTATCCTTGATTATTCAGCAGAATCCTCTTCTCCATCCTTATCGTTAAAAAATTTCGAAGAAGCATTGGGAAAACACTTTCAAAATTTTAGAGCACACGAGATGTGAACTGGGGTGTTGATTTCATCTTTACAATTCTCAAGATGACCTACATGTTCCTCATCACCTACTAATTCCACTTCTGTAGAATTTCAAGTTCATAGCATCTCTTCTGAGCTCCTTTGTAAAGCATTGTCAAATTCTAGAGTATTTGACTTGTGAACTAGGGTGTTCAACTCATTTTTATAATCCTAAACAACACCTACATGTTCCTCATAACCTGAATATTTCCTTTTTGTATAATATTCTAAGTTCTTAGCGTCATATCTTCTGATCTTCTTCATAATGTTGAATATATTTTGAGAAACTTTGTTGAGTATATTCTTTAATATAAGATTTATATAAGCCTAATAATTCATTTATGAGGGCTAATAACTAGTCTTCCTCTCCTATTATAATTTCTTTGCATCTAGAAAGGCTACCATTGATGGTGTGCAGCTATGAGCCAAGAATGGTTCGAAGGTTATGAGGTGGCAAGTAAGCAACATCCATTCTCTTTGGATACTGATTAGGTAGACAATGGCCCCATTAATGAGTATTTTAATTCTATCATCAATCAAGCACCAATTTTCTCCTTCTGTAAGAACTGTGGCAGGAGGATTGCCACTAAACAAACTAGAAACAAAGTTGTTATATAACTGTATTCCATTCGATTTTTTTTGTCTTTTATGAAAGGTTATCTGGTCCATTGGGCTATTTTTAGTTGTAGAAGAACTCAGAGATGATGAATGAGGAAAATTCATTATCAAGTAAGTTGAAAGGGGAATGCCCCATTATTGAGCATTTGGTGAGCAAGCACAAGCATGCCAGATGGCTCCTACATTGGTTATGATAGTCTGGAAGACTTGTCACTTGCACACCTACTTCCTTAAAGAACTTTAGGGCTTCATCAATGAGTCGATTCTGTGCATATCCTGCAAGCATGGTTGTTTGAGAGACAACATTTTGTTGATGCATTTTGTTAAACAATTCACGTGCCTTCCATATACTTCCACATTTTGCATACATGTCTCTGAGGGAATTTTCTACAACCACATCATATAGAAACTCATTTCTAACTATTTCTTCATGGATATCCACACCTAGTTCTAGGGCTGCCATGTTACTGTAAGATGGAAGAATGCTGACAAAGAAAAAGGTCTCTGGAATTTGTCAATGCCATTGAGGTTGTCTTGGCCCCTGATGGGTTGATACCAACGAGGGCTCTATCTATTTAGCCTCTTGTGGATGGCTATGCACTCTATGGCATAGCTCTAGAGACAGTCTATACGATTAATATGGGAGGAGCTAAGATCGATTCTAGGAATGATACTTTGTGAAGAGTTTGGGAGACTGTTCAGAAGTATTTGAAGATAAAAACTACTGCTAAGAGTTCTTCTATTAATCCCAGCTTTATCAAATACAATGCTCTTGTTAGTGATGTTATTTCTCCTAACATGGTCTATGCAACAACACAGGAAATGGTTGTGAGTGCATCTAGTACTACAAACCCAAAATTTCAACATTTCTTGGACTTTTAGTGTGGACTCTATTCTCACATATTTCGTTCGGATGCATTTATGTGAAATTGGTATCTGAGCTATATATCTGTTGATTTGCAGTGCCTATATTAATGGCCAATCTGCATTAGCGAACATTGATATGCCTAGCAAGGAAAGGGGGTTGGATGTGTCTTTCTATCAAGACCTTGTTGCCAACACTTCAGTTGGGGTGAAGCTGGTCCAAATCCAAGTTGGGCCGACAAGTCCTCTATATGATAATACCAATGTTAATGCTATACTAAATGGGTTGGAAATAATGAATATAAGCAATCCTGCTAGAAGTCTGGACGAGCCCTATCCTGTTCATGGCAATAGTCCTATGAACTCCAAAGGAAAAAATGGGAAGATGAGACCTATTATTGGATCAATTGTTGGAGCTTTTTCTGCACTAAGACTACTAGCAATAGGGTATTGCATGTATATCCACCCAAAATCGAAGTGAAAGAAATCCCCTCCAACTTGGTTGCCTCTTCCTTTGCATGGTGGGAATTTAGAAACTATGGCCAGCAAAGTTTCCCTAGGTTCCCACAAGAATGGTACTAGTAGCTATGTTTCATTTGCAACTTCAAGTATGGGCCAGTTCTTTACATTTGCAGAGATAGAACAATCCACCAACAACTTTGATGAAAAATTTATACTCGGCATGAGAAGTTTTTGTGAATTTTATAAAGGTGAATTAGAAGATGGGACAATGTTTTGCTAAGGGATTTTGTCAAACATATCACTTGCAATCTATATGCTTCCTCATTTCACATACATGCTTACAAAGGCATTCCATACATACATATTCATCTCGAAATACATATTCATCTCGAAACCACTCCCTTGATTCGTTCATGAATCTCCATGCCCTGTTCTAGAGTTTCCAAAGTGGCACACATGAAGAACCGTATAAAATATTTTCGATTCTAGCCCAATATCTTTATGTCATATCTTTTCAGAGTTTCAGGGCATTAAGAACTTGTCAATTATGTGCATATCAAGAAGTGATAGTGTTCCATCAAACCACGTTTTGTAAACCAATTACCATGCCTTCTCTATAGTTCCACATTTCACATGCATGTTTATGAGGACATTTTCCACAAAGCCATCCAACTAAAATATACTTATAATTATCTTCACACTGCCTTCTAAAGCTTTCAATTTGGCACACAATCAGAGAAATTAAATGCACCTTTTTCATTTTAATTATGTTTTATGCTAGTTATCAAAGTTTTATCTTAGTCATAGGGTATATGATATTAAGTTGTAGTTGGTGGACTTGGTCAATGGTGGTTAGAGGTAGATGGTGAATTTTTAGGCCCTAGTTTAATGAATGGTGTGGTCTCTTTTTTGATCCGACAATAGTGCAAGAGGTATTAAAATCCCATACTTTAGTTCCTCCATAGAATACTCTGTTTTAGCAAATAATGGATTGTTACAGCCTGCTCTATTTTTCTCCCTTCATTGCCAAGGAAGGTATTAATTTTGCATTATTGACATTAAATTTTGTTGCAGGACTTGGAGTCTTCATGCCTTCACCAATTTTGCAGAGTTTGTTGCTAGTTTTCTCGAACAAGAAGAATGAACGAATACATTTTTCCTATAAATGCAATCTTATGGAAAACATTATTTCACAAAATCCTATCTCTAGTTAATAAAAATTTACCATTTTGAGATGCTTGTATATCATCAAACGTTGTTACCATGATCACGTATTATGGTAGAAATCCTTGACTAGGAGATCTACATAAGAATCTCTGCAAAAAAATGTACTTGGAGTGAATAGATGAAGGGATTTTATATAGACATTAATGTTAGTGCCACCATTGCATTCAAATCTGGAAATGTTGACTGCATGGTGCATGCTAATGTACACTATAGAATGCTATTAAGAGGACTTGTGCATGAAGTCTTATGTTCCTGTTTAGTTTTGTTGCACACTACTACTAAACGAACAAATCCTTAACTTTCACTATTGTACTAGAAATAGTTGCAACAAGGCATAAACAAATGAATCTACTAGTATCAAATTTCTAGTCACAACTTGTAGATCCCTTTTTGACTTCTTAACATTAATTGTACGAATTATTATCTTTTCACTAGGCATTGATTTAGTTTTAGCTCCATTCAAGCCAAAATTATAGTTCTAGAGTATTGATTTTGTATTAGTGATTGAAAGATTTCGCTTAACAACATCATTTCCAATGTGCAATATAATAATCCTTGATTATTCAGCAAAATCCTCTTCTCCATCCTTACCATTAAAATTCTTTGAAGAAACATTGAGAAAAAACTTTCAACTTTTTAGAGAACATGAGCTATGAACTGGGGTGTTGACTTCATCTTTACAATTCTCAAGATGACCTACATGTTCCTCATCACCTACTAATTCCACTTCTGAGCTTCTTTGTAAAGCATTGTCAAATTCTAGAGCATTTGACTTGTGAACTAGGGTGTTCAACTCATTTTTACAGTCCTAAACAACACCTACATGTTCCTCATAACCTGAATATTTCCTTTCTGTATAATATCCTAAGTTCTTAGAGTCATATCTTTTGGTCTTCTTCATAATGCTGAATATATTTTGAGAAACTTTGTTGAGTAGATTCTTTAATATAAGATTTAGATAATCCTAATAATTCATTTATGAGGGCTAATAAGCAGTCTTCGTCTACTATTATAATTTCTTTGCATCTAGAAAAGCTACCATTGAAGGTGTGCAGCTATGAGCCAAGAATGGTTCGAAGGTTCTCAGGTGGCAAGTAAGCAACACCCATTCTCTTTGGATACTGATTAGGTATAAAATGCCCCATTAACTAGTATTTTAATTGTATCATCAATCTAGCACCAATTTTCTCCTTCTGCAAGAACTTCAGCGGAAGGATTGCCACTAAATAGACTAGAAACAAATTTGTTATCCAACTACATTCCATTTGATTTCTTTTGTCTTTTATGAAAGGTTATCTGGTCCCTTTGGCTATTTTTAGTTGTAGAAGAACTTGGAGATGATGAACAAGGAAAATTAATTATCAAGTAATTTGAAAGGAGAATGCACCATTATCAAGAGTTTGGTGAGCAAGTGCAAGCATGCCAGATGGCTCCTACATTGGCTATGATAGTCTGGAAGACTTGCCACTTGCACACCTGCTTCCATTTCTATTGAAACTAGAACACTAATTGGGTCCCAGATATCCAATAGCAAGGGCACACTTCTCGTTGGTTAGTATTCATTCCCCCCTCTACCTCCCCTTTCTCTCTATAATTCTACTTGTAGGGGTTTGATGTTTAGTTTTTCTTTCTTCCCATTCAAAGATGTGTGCCAAAATTGCATAAAGTTAGAGATGTTTTTAGATTAATTCTACTTTTCTATCATCAATTTTAATGTCTAGGTCATATATAACATAGGAAGGGTTATTTACTGAAAGGAGCAAATTGCATCTCGCATTGCTTTATTTTTGGAGGGAACTAGTTGAAATCGATGCTCTAATGGAAAATTCAACTAGTGTATGAAGTTATCTCCTTGTTCTGAAGTGTTAAGGCTATAGAGAGGTTTCCAAATTTTCAACGATGGAATTTTTTATTATTATGTGCAAAATTGAAGTGAAATAGGTATAATGTTATATATGTGGTTTCCAAGGAAACTCAACAAAAGTTTATCATGTAGAGATTATTTCAAATGATTGCTTGCTCAACTCTCTCATATTTGGCATCAGATACTTCTTTGGCAATGTTATTAATGAAAAGTGGCATAATGCAGCCTATTGAATCAATTTTGAACTCATATGTTCCAAAACTCATTTAAGTATTTAAAGTTGTGGTCAATCTAGCATTTTCATCTGATACAGCGGCATAAAAAATGCTCACAAAGGAAGTCATGAAATCCTAAAAGTTATTGTGCACTCACAAGGAAATGAAGGCACGATTTCTCAAAAAGCCTATCTATTAACAGATCTTCAGTATGTTTTATTTATTCATTTAAGCATTGGGTATTGCATGGAATTAATTACTTATGGGGGTGGTTTATCCTTCATGTTTCCTTTTACAAAAAATAATCTTTAATTTTATTTGAACAGTGAATTTGAAGACATTTTTGATGTGGATTAGTTTATAACATCTCTGAGAGGCAAGTTTCAGATAGTAAAGAAGCTTCATTCAAAGCTGAAGGCAAAGGTAGAAGATGGGAGGTAAAGGCAGAAGATGGGGTAGTCTTCACCATGCCTCTTGTGAGCTCGTCAAAAATGTCCTATTACCTACATCAAGTTGCGTATAAAAGACTATCATTTAATACTTTGGGTTTTGCATGGAAGAATACTAACAAAGTTTCTTACCATGATACAAATCCTTCCCCTTATAAGAAAACACAATGTTTTCATTTGAATAAGACATATGCACATCTGGCAAATAATAGCCTGCCACTTGAGGTTTAAAAGCTATGTTGTCATGTGAATTACAACACTCTGCTTTTCACTTCAAAAATTGATGAATTGGGTCAATTTTTTTTTTTAAATATTGCAACAACATGGTCCTTTTGTGGCTCTTCATCTTTGTTATGAAATGGATATATTGGTTTTTTTTGTTGCACTCTTGGCTGTACCGATGAATAAGTTGAGGAACTCACCAGACTGAGGTATATTACATGTTTGGAAATCATAATATTTTCCTAGTCAAGTCAAAATCTTTATTGTTAACAATGTTGATCCTATTATCTTGTTGTATTTCTTTCACAAGAATGCCTACCCTTGGTGGAAGGAGGTCATAATTTCTTAAATGAAGAGGAAGGACGGACTGTGTCCTGTAACACCAGAGGAGACTCCATTAGTATTGAAAGCTTTTGATTTTGATAGAAATATTCAGATATATATTATTGTTGAAGAAATATATGGGGGAGAAAGAAGGATGCCTGCCCTCTATTCAACTTATCCAAATATTGTAAGTTGACCGATTCACTCACTTCAACTCATTTTCCTTTGAAGTTGGATTTTCTTATGTCATGCACTCATGCTAATCAACAAAAATCTGCAGGTGAGGAAGGAGACTCTTCTTAGTCCTATGGATTTAAATCCATTCCAAAATCATTCATCTGAAATGGCTGCACTGGATTACATGGTGTCTTTGGCCAACGATGTGTTTATTCCTACATATGATGACAACATGGAAAAAGTTATGGAAGGGCAACATGAAAAATTTAATTCTCTTAGAACAGACCTTTGTAAGTAGCGTTAAGAAGCCTTGGGAATTAGGTCACATATATTATTAGTAATTTTCCAGTTAGTTGTCTACATTATTTATTACATGTTGCCTTTTTCTTTCTTGATTCTATTGGATAATTTATTGATTGAGTTTCAATTCAATGTAAACTATGGAAACGCTTCGGATGTGTTAATCTTGTTATCCTAGTGATGCATCAACATTATTAGAATTATTGTTATGTTAATATTTTAGAATAAATATCCCTAGTTATGAAATCTTTAAATGAACCTCTTAGAAGACCATTTCTAATCAACCCTGAAGGGCCTCAATTTTAACTTAAAAAGTCACTCTGAGTTGGAATTATTTTTTGAAGTGTGACAAATGCCTTGGAGATTGATTGAGGGCTCTCTTAGAAAGCCTTTGAGTCTCCATCTCAAAAATCCTTGGAAGCGAAGTTGCATGGTATTGGGAGAGGGGTACATGTTGGAACATGATCCTTGCCTCATCCCCCATCAAAAAAGTAAAGAGACAAAAAAAAATAAAAAATGAAATAGGGAAACAATATTTGTCTGTCTATCTATAAATATAAAATAACACAAGAAGAAAGGATAATTGAGTAAGAAAAATTAAATTTAGCCTCCAATAATATCCATGTTGTCGAAAATGCACAAAGCATGCTTGTTGTAGCTGTAGAAAACACTTTTGCCTAAAATTTGTTGAAGAAAATGTGAATAAATGAAGTGTGGAACAATCTTATTGCTCACAATTGTCTTTTGGTTGTGACTACAAAACCAGATCACAATGCTTCACACACAACAAAAGTGCTTCTTGTTTGTGTAGGAGATACCTTTGCTCAAACAGTCTGGAAGAAAGTGTGAGGAAATAATAAGTGGTAAACTGTATTTAGAACAAAGACATGGTGTAAGGGTTTTCTAGAAGCTTATTCAATGTGAAATTAGTGTCAAAATTTATGTCAATGCCAATTTAAAGCACTTGGGCAGATTCCTATGGTCAATTTCCCTGTCAAAAAACAGTTAAACCAGATTAAGACGTGCCCATTTTGCCCTAAAATACCACTTGCCATTTTATATGGCATTTCAGAATTGTGAAACATTATTTGAAATGTTTTATGGCATTTCAAAGGAATAACTTGGTTGGTCGGAGCTTCAATCTAGTTGAAAAGTTGTGAAACACTTTTGGTTTTAGGTAATGGTAAGATTATTAACTGAGCTCTTTAGTATTTGATATGTGTGGGGTGTTGTTTAGGCCCTACATTTCGTATTGTTTCAACATTTGGATGAGGGCTTAGACGTTCCCATTTTGATTGAATTAATAATTCGAGGGTGTGTTGGCTTGCTTAAATTTGTCGTAGAAATCAGTTAGCATCAGTGGTCAACGTTCAACTGATCCAATTGGTTGTCATTTTTCTACAAGAAAAGGAGCTGGCACTATTGTGTGTGTAACACATTCATTTTTAGCTAATAATAATTTTTTGTTGGGACTGATATTAACACCATAGTTGATATTTCAGCTTTATTTCCATCTCATATCCAAATTTGATTTAATGTACTTTTGCATAGGTGTATGTAAGTGCCATAGAAAAGTCTGAAGAAGCATATTTCTTTGAATCCTACGAGGCCGCACATTCCATGCATGACTGACAGCTACAATAGCAAAGGTATTTTTCCATCCAGTT
Organism: Pinus tabuliformis; assembly: GCA_031772625.1. Lineage (NCBI taxonomy): Eukaryota > Viridiplantae > Streptophyta > Pinopsida > Pinales > Pinaceae > Pinus > Pinus tabuliformis. The sequence goes on from CM062808.1 coordinate 749,562,976, forward strand.
CAGGAGCTTGTGATATTATTTTTTGCAGTTTGAAAAATGGAAATTTGTTAATGAATTGGGCTCTACCTTTTCTTAGAGGACATGGCCAAGGGTATCTCTTCCATTAAATTCATCCAAGATTGCATCTTTCCTCGTTTGTTGAGATATGCCATAACCATGGGCCACCAAGGTTGCTAAGACTTGCACCCACTTTTGGATGGGGTAGAAGCAAATTCATCCAATACTTGCATCTTTCCTCGTTTGTTGAGACAGACCACAACCATGGGCCATCAAGGTTGTTAATACTTCCACCCACTTTTTGATGAGGTAGATAACTTCATTGGCCATATTAATTCAGTAGCATGTCTTTGGGTGGCTTTGAACCCAGTTTTATGCACTGAAAGTGATTTGATTTAACCACTTGACCACAACCCACCTAAGAGGATTTTGAGCAATTCACTTCAGTTTGTTTTAATATAAAATTTCATTGTTTATTTACTGGATAAATTGTGAGACTCTTGTGAAAATATCCTTGATAGACCCTGGGTGAGGACCAGATCTAGGTTTACCATGTCAGAATCTAGGTTCATTAAGATGATGACCTTTGTTTGAAGATATCCACCATACAAACCAGGACCAACCATATTTATCGTTGCCATCTCTCTTCCATCATCAAGAGTAACATATTGAGGAGCTATAACCCGTGGAGGCCCATGGTAGTCATTGAAATGCAATTTATTAGAATACATGCCATGTCCACAAGTTTTTATATTTAATCTCTGCATCCAATGCGACCGTTTCTTATTATGAGATTTGCCACTTCCAAACATTGCATAATTCACATCATTTTGAAGAAGTCTACAAAGGTCAACCTACTTTTTTTCACATTTACAACTTCCCTCAAATTTGTTGGTTCTTGAAGCTCGAGCACTTTCATAACAAAAACAGGCAAAGTCCAGCGATAAAAGTGGTCCACTCTCTTTTCATCTGCTGATATTAGAATGAAGTTTTATTAGAGGCATTGTTTGTTTGTTTGTTTGTTTTGCTTAGAAACAGGTTTTCTCTTGGTTTTATGTGACTTTTAATTTATCATATGTAGCATGCTGAGAAATGGGAAAGAACAATGTGTGACATTTATCTTGCAGAAATTGATGCTGAATGAAAGGATATAGAGTTTAACCAAACTACAATTCACTTTGGTAAAGGCAGAGGAACATCTTAAAAAGTTGCCTAAGAATACACCATATATAGAGTTTGAACATAGGTAATATAAGGATTTTTCTTTTGCAGATATGTTCTTTTTTATACCCAAGATATCATAGCAAGAAAAATATATTGTAGAAATTGTTAGAGGACCTCATTAACATCGATTTTTCTGATGTAATGCTTGATTGGTACCTTCTCATATATCAAGAAGACTTTAAATATGAATTAATATGTTCTTGAAACAAATCAAATTCAAATTTTACAGATAGAAAATATAAAAACAAATGTCAATGTCTTTGTTTGATTGTTACTTGACTCTATTGTGGGCATGTTACAGGAAATGTGATTGGAAAAAGGATGGGGAGACAATGCAAAGCATGTATTGGATATGATTCATTTGTTGTTAGAGGTCCTCCAAGCACCCGAGCCATCGATTTTGGAAATGTTTCTAGTAGGGATTCCTATGGTTTTTAATCTTGTGATTCTTCCACCTCATGGTTATTTTGGGAAAACAATTGTTTGAAGAATGCCAAACAAGACATCACTAGATAGGTAAACAAATTTTTTATAATTGTAATGTCCATTCCATGATATCCTCTCTTTATTGTTTGATTGTATTTTGAATGTTTATTATGATTTTGTTTTGTCTTTTAACTATGAAATTGGAAATTATTAGTATCATGTCAATTTAAACAATAGCCAATGCTTGAAGATGAAATTAGTATTACACAATATTGATTGGAACCCTTATAACTATTTTGTGTTAAAAGATTTTCATGACTATCAGAAAAGTTTACATTCATGTTGTTATTTGAGCACATGTTGTTTATATACTTGACCAAGTTCATGCATTAGAAAATGAAATGTTGTTGTGAATAAAGTGACAAGGATTAGACATCACATCTTAGACTATTTGTTTTCACAAGTTACCTACAGCTTGAACTTTTTAGCATGTAACTTAGTTGGCATGATTGTGTTTAAGTTTTCCCTGAACGCTGAATACTAAGGTGTTATTTTATATGGTAACATTTTATTCTATTTTTTTATACAGGTCATCTGGCCACATTATAGTGGCCACTTTCGCTCAACTGAAGAAAACTTGTTCGAGTTTCTTGCTTGTATGGGGAAAATGGATTTGACATTACTGATGTTGAGGTATATGTCATATAAACTCTTTATAGTCTACTTTAGTTTATATTTTACTATTCATTGTATTTCATGTCTTACACTCTACATTGTATCCTTTTTGCTTTCAGAAAATGAGCTCAGTATTGATGCTAAGAAGTAGAAATTGAAGAAAGATGTTGAGAGCAATAACACTGGAGTGACAAATGAAAAAAGACTGAGAGAAGAGAACCGTTGTAGTGATATTCTTAATTCAATATCTCACATAAGACACACACATAGAGACTAATGGTCAAGTCCCCAGAGTTGGTGAATTCACCTTTAATACCTTGGCAACACAATGATAATTTTTGAAGTGATGAAACATCATTTCGTGTGTAAATTGTAGTTCAGACAATATTAAGTTGGAAACTCATATTGTAATACTTTAACATTTCATATAATATAATTTATGTGGTTGAAATTATTTATAGATGCACTTGATATTGTTTAGTATTATAATTAACATATGAAATTCTGCGTTTTCATAATATTAGATGAACATGCACATTGTATGACATTTTTTAAATTTAGTTGCAAAATCATACTAATTAATTAATCTACATTAATAATGAATACATAAAATCAATTTAAAACTAGTAAATTAGTAGTTTATATTGATTAATGATGAACACAAAATAAAATGAATATACGACTAAATTAGTCATTTATAATGATTATTAATGAAAGTAAATGAAATAAATATAAACTACTAAATTAGTTGTTTATATAATAAGTATGAAACTACAAAAAAATAAATGACTACTGCAAATGGTAAATTTGTTATTCCAAAGGATGACTAAATTTTGCATATATATGACTATTAGTAGCTAATTTATTTTATAATGATTATTAATGAAAGTAAATGAAATGAATATAAACTACTAAATTAGTCATTTATATAATAAATATGAAACTAAAAAAAATAAATGAATACTGCAAATGGTAAATTTGTGATTCCAAAGGACGACTAAATTTTGCATATATATGACTATTAGTAGCTAATTTATAGTATCTTATAACACGACCAAAATTTAGTCATTTTTTTCTAGTCATTAATTGGTTTCAAATGATGACCAAAATTTTCATATATATGACTATTAGTAGCTAATTTACAGTATCTTAAAACAGGACCAACATTTTGGTCATATTTCTTTGGTCATTAATTGGTTTTCTCGGGTGACAATATAGTAATATATTTTGTTGTATATTTGGTCATTAATTGTGGCAATTAATGATTAAATCAATGACCAAATTTATCACTAAATATACTATTAGATGATAAAATTGAGACACCCAATTAATGACTAAGCTAAAAATGACTAAAAGTTGGTCGTGTTATAAGATATTGTAAATTAGCTACTATTGGTCACCGACTGAAAAATGGTCGTTTATATGCAAATTTTAGTCATTTTCTTAATAATTAATTAGTCATTTTGTAATAGTGATCCCAAACCTAGTTGGATTATGCATTCAATAATAGTATCTCCTTCTCCTTGGCATTTCATGTGTAAATGTACAGGTTCATATGTGATTTTTATGGCTGTTATATAATTATTATTTATGTTGGTTATATCTTGGTTATGAGTATGTTTTATGACATACTTGATGTATGGCTCTTATCATGTTTTGATTAGAAAATGAATGAACAATGAATATATGACCTAATATATGATAATGCAGTTGTTGTGATGAGGCATCAATGCTTCCTTATGAATCTCAGTTAAGTATGAGACCCCTATGTTCAAATTTGTATTTATGACATGTAGATTTCATTTTCATGATATGTTTGACATAATGTCTGTCATGGCTAGTTCTTGTTAGGTCAATTTCTTGCCTAAGATTTGTATGAAAGTACGTTTCCTTGTGTCATTCATGGTTTTGGAAAGTGTCATTAATTTTTGGGTAGAGGTATAGATCCTATCATAAAAAGGTGGCTTAAATCCCTTGGTCGCAGGCGCAAAACTCAGTGAAAAAGACTACAGTCGCTCCCTTGTAGGCATCACGCTTGGGACTGGAGGCTTTTACGCAAAATCAAATAATGTTTTGCCAACATTCGGGAGATCAAGGAATTGAATAAAGACGTTTAATTCAGGGTCTGGGCACCTGGAATGGTGGTTTATCTCTTAAGGGTCCTATAACACTTAATAGGGAAGTCATTAAGGGTTTTCGTTTATCGATTCCACTTCTTTAAGGTGATCTAGGAGGTTGAATCATATCATAGTAACTCTTCGTCACATGTTTACCTTGGTAGGTCAATATCTTTGGTAAATGTAATACTTTGGTGAAAATTCTATGTAATAAAAGTAAATAAAGGTAAAATAATAACCAAAGATGATGAGACACTTATTCCAAGCTGAATGTTGCACGAAATCCTAGTGACAGGGATCACTTGTGATTCTTTATGGCTAATGAAATTAGCAAAGGAAATGGATAAAGATTTGGAAAGGAAAAATGACATTTTGGCACATTTATTTATGAAAATATTGGAAACTAGGAGAAAAGGGAGGTGAAAGGTCATAGTTTGCATGTGAGGAGGAAAATGAAAGAAAATAATGGAAAATGAAGAGAATAGAGCCCTCATCCATAAAAAGCTTTATGAGCATTAGTTGGTAACCTTTTGTCAGTTCAGTGTTAGAGTTGTCTCATTATTCTCTCTCTTTTCCTCATACTCTTGGAGACTTAGAGTTTTCTTGGAGCACTCTTGGTGGGTGTGGCATACTTGTATTTTTGGAAGGAAAATTTATCGCTTAGGAGTCTTGGAAGCTTAAGAAGCATGAACAAAAGTATTATGCCTATGACTAGGAATTGGTGATGGTTATCCACACTTTAAAGATGTGGTGACAATGTTTGTTGGGTATGAAATTCTTGTTAATGACAGACCATCATAGTTTAACTAACTATTTTAGGCAACCTACTTTGAATGCTAGACAAGCCTGCTGGGTTGCTTTCCTGAGTGAATTTGATTTTGAAATCAAACAGGTGAAAGGACAGGAAAACGAGGTTGTGGATGCCTTGACTCAGAAAGTAAAGTGTATTTATGAAATATTTTTTAGTGAAGTTCATACCACTTTTAAAAAACAGATTAAAGAAGCAACAGAAAGGGACCCTGAATATAATTTTTTATGGCATCAAGCTAAAAATTCAAACAACAGCAAACAACAAATGGGATATGAGATAAATCAAGAAGAAATGTTGAGTTATCGAGGATGAATGTATGTACCTAACCAACAAAATATTAAACAAATAATTTTAGATGAATACCATAAAAATCCTTATGCAGCTCATCTTGGGTATCAAAAATCAGTCACTCCAATCAAAAAAGAATATTTATGGCCCGATATGAAGAAAGAAGTAGCTCACTATTTACCTTGCTATCTTGAATGTCAGCAAGTGAAGGTAGAGCATCAACATCCAACTGGACTCCTTCACTCACTGCCTATTCTGGAATGGAAATGGGAAACCATCTCCATTGATTTTATTACATGATTTCACAAGACTAAAAAATAGAATGATTCAATAATGGTGGTAGTTGATAAGTTGAGCAAGTCTACTCTTTTTATTTTGGTACAGTCTACTTTTAAAACTATTCAAATTGCCAACATATTTATGAAATATAGTTTTATATTGCATAAAATACCCAAGGTAATAATCTCAGATAGAGATGTGAAATTTACGTCTGTGTTCTGGAAAGGATTATTTGGGGCCTTAGGCACAAAAATACATTTTAGCACAACTTACCATCCTCAGACGAATGGACAAACTGAAAGAGTAAATAAAATAGTGGAAGATATGTTGTGAATGTATGTGATGCAGTAGCCATATAAATGGGAAGTTTACATACACTTGGTAGAATTTGCTTATAATAACAATTATCACGCATCTTTGCAGATGAGCTCGTTTGAAGTCTTATATGGTCGCAAGTGTAGAACACCCTTGAATTAGGGAGGTCCTAAAGATAAATTAATGTTGGGATCCGATATGCTAAAGGAAATGGAAGATACAATAAAGAAGGTACAAATGAATTTGAAGACTGCTCAAGATAGATAGAAAAAGTATGTCGACAAGAAGCAGAGTTAATATATTAGGTTAATATGAATTAGGTTAATATATTATTTTAATTTATATAAATATTAATACATTTTAGTTCAATAAGCTATTCCTAGTTTTTAGTTTAGTCCCTATTTTAATCATTAGGTTTTGTATTAATATATTAACTCTTCCAAAAATTTTAATAATAAATAAAAATAATAGTAATTTATTAAAACAAAATAATATTAAATTATATAAAATTAATTAATTAATATTACAGCCGACAGTGTGTTGTTATTAAAATTCATCCTCATCACTATTTATTCTTTCTTAGTTGCTCTTCTTTTATCATCATTCTCATATCCTGATGATGGATCCCATTTGGGATTTGAAACGTTGGTATAAAAATGTTCAAACTGTGGATTCTCTGGTCAATAATTCAAAAGATACAAGCCACAGATCTCTTAAATCCAAGAAGCAGAGTTTTCGAGAATTTCAAATTAGAGATCATGTATATATGTGAGTGCGAGCCAACAAAAGTACCTTGCAATGGGGAGGTTGTGCTAGGTTAGCACCCCGATTTAGTGGTCCTTTTCATGTTCTGGCTCTAATTGGACTTGTAGCTTATTAGCTTGCCTTTCCTAACCACATACGTGTGCATAATGTCTTTCATGTTTCTATATTAAAAAAATACATATATGATCCTAACCATATAATCAATTGGTAGGACATACAGGTCAAGCCAGAAGGCGAATTCCTGGTCGAGCCCTTATGTATACTCGATCGAAGAGAAGTAACGCTGCAGAAACGAGTTATCACCCAGGTTAAAGTGAAATGGAAACACTTTGGGCTAGAAGATGCCACCTGGGAAGATGAAAAAGTTATGAAAGAAGTTAATTTGGATCTATTTGGAAATATATAAACATGGGATGATGTTTAATACAAGGGGGTAGAGATGTGATGTCCCCCGGTAATTGTAAAAATTAATTACCGCAAACTAAAAAACTTGATTCTATTAATTGACTTAGGTATACTAAAACGATAATTTGATATTTATCTATGTTTAAATAATATGATTAAGCTATTCAAGAATCAAATATCTTGGACAATGCCAATTATATATTAATATTTCTCACATGTTAGGTAGTTAGGGAAGGTAGTTACCTACCCATAACTACTCCTTGAATATTTATTCTCAAGGAAGGAACTCAGAGGTTATGATATACCTGAGGTTAAGAAAGGAAAGAACTAGGAATGAAAAGAATTTGTGCTAAAATATCAAACAGGTTGTTAAGGCTAAATTGGGTTAAATCTGGTTATGACCAAATAGCCACAGAGAAAATTAGCTGATAGTTATGAAATTCTTGCATGTGAGGAGTAGCTCGAGGGGAGTCTCAGTCGGAAGTCACTGATATCAAAGGTTGGGAGGCACTTGGAAATTATTTCCAAGGACTAGACTGGACATTGGTACTAACTAGTACATAATACAGATAAGTATATACTCTTACCTTTGAATAGTTGAGTGAATCAATTGAAATGATTATTATTGCTTCCAATATCAGAGGCTATGAATTTATAGAGAATTAATAAGACAAGAAAATAGTTTTTGGTAGAATGAATTAAACTGGGGAATTCCTGAGTAAAACTGTGCATTCCTTTTAGAAAACATAACATCTCAGAGTCTGTTTAAATTTGTATAAATTCCTTACTAAAGCAAGATTACAGTGACTGGGTATTTATAAACATAGTTATAAAACTATTGGAAAACCCCAATAATCTTAAGCTACAATTAAAAATTTACATAAACACTCGATTCTTGTTGTAATAGAAACAAAGAAATTTTGTCAATTACCTAGGAATTGGGAAAAACTGTAAATAAGCTAAATTAGAAAAATATATAAATCAATGAAAAATAAAATTGAGCATTTAGGTTTTGAATACTATATAAACAAGCTTTCATACTCAAACAAAACCTGATATCATTGTCAATATCAAATTACAGAAGAGCAAAAAATCCCAATAGAGTTTGTACACTAAAGGCCATGTCACCGATATCGTAATAAACCCTAATCAGGAAACCCATAACAAAACATATTGTTTTCTATAAATTAGAAACCCTCGGCATATAATCACTAAGATAACATGAATACAAACAGAGAAATCCTTTCATTGAATAACTTAAATTTATGGAAAAAAACCCAAGTGCATGGAGTATTCATAACCTTTCCGGAGAAATTAACTTAAAGAACAAAGAATTAACTTAACAAGAACTGCTGCGAAGCAGCAAGTCCCTGCCTTAGAAAGAAGGCGAAGAGGATCTTTTCTTGCCGATAGTGGCTGAATCAGTGAAGTTCCCAAAGACTACATGGATTGAAAATCATTGAGAAAAGGTTGGATATTGGAAGGTCTGATTGAGAGGTCGTGTACAAGAGACCAATAATTAGATAGAGGCATATAGAACAGCAAGAATGACCAATAGTTGTGGGTCAAAACGAGAGCAGCATAGCCCAGTGCGGAACGATAGCTAAAGCAACATAGTCAAAGTAGAGTCAATAAGCACGTATCAGAGCAGCATGGCAATTCCACTTCATCATCTAACATCCCTGCTTCACATTTTGACATACGTGGGTCCCTACCTGCCCATTTGAACATACGTGGGTCCCGACTACCCATTTGAACATACGTGGGTTCCCCTGCGGATGGTGTTATAGGATCGATAGCATTAAATCAATTATAAATCGATGATTACGAAGTTCCTTATATGCGGTTTTTGCATGAATGGCAGGTGTCTTCTGCATTGCAGATGTCAAGCAGCGCAAAATCTAGTGGCTAGTGCTCTCCTCCTTCAGTTAGTTCGAAGCTAAGCAACACAAAATCTGTGTGTCTTGGATGGTGTAAGACCCAGACCCTTAACGGAATCGATCTTCAGATGGGCACAACAGAAATCAGGTTTTTCCTTGATCCCTTGGGCCTGCGAGTCATGTGGACCCTGCAATCTCCACTTTCCAGGGCTAGAAGTTGTTGTTGACAAACTGTACCGAGGAAAGCTAAGGCTGTTTACGCTGCTAGTTAAGGGTTTTGCGTCTTCAAATATGCTGATGTAGCAGGTTTACTGTCTCAGTAATGCCCAAAATTTGGGCTGAACAGAACCAAAATTTGGCCCTCCTCTAGCCTTGTGGCTATCAGCAACCTTTGACCAGCCCTCCATTGCCCAAGTCTGTTTGTGTAGGGAACAGGAAAGGTACGAGATAGTAGGTTTTGCATCTTCAAATATGTTGTTGTAACAAGTTTCACCTAGCTCCGAAGTTTTTTGTGTGATCCGAGTCTCAACTACGATTGAAAATGTAGAAGCTATTAATTGAAATGTAGGCCAATAGCGAGAAACGGTGCATGACCGAAAAGCCTGTGCATAAAATTTATTTCTTCTAACAGAACTAACAAACCCCAATGACCTAGCTGAAGCAGAGCCGAGGAAAATACTTTTCCCACTTCGATTAAAACTATTGCCTTCCATGCCCAAATTTTGACGACGCTGAGAAGAAAGGTCACCGGTTGAGCAAAGAGTGTGGAGAATGGCGTCGATGTGAAAATTTTCAGAAAGTTTCGGCTGACTTCATGTTTTTCCTCAAAGAATCTCGAAATTTACGGAAGATCACATCAAATTCAGGTTTCTAATGTTGTATTTAGTATTAAACGCACGACATCTTGTATTATAGATCGAGTATTTTGCATTTCACAAGGTTCTTTGAAGTCAGGCAGATGCGAAGTGATTCTTCAAAGAGTGGCTAAATATCATGAGTCTTTTATCGACATCATTTACAAACAAGAGGCAGAGAATATAAAAGAGTATTAAGAAGGATATGGATCATTCACTGCTAAGCAGTGCCCCAATTCAAAGGGAATTGAGAGCCACTGTACACTGAAAGCAAGCTGGAAGAGCTTCATTCCGAACCAGCTAGATCCAGAATAATGCCTAAACTTTGTCTTGCATTCAGAAGAGAAATCAGAGCAAAATAGAGTTCGTTGCTGTTAAAGGTCAAGCTACTACAATTTTTAACAGGTGAAGATGGCAAAGATTTTGAAAGAGACACTGAAGAGGCTTTGCAACATGAGTGGGTGGTGTTACTCTGTTTTCTGGAAGCTTAAACGATGAAGCCGAATGTGAGTTTGTTTTATTTGGTCCGAAATTGTTTTTTTCGTTCTCGTTTTAAAGTACTTAGCTAAGGTCTGGTATATCTTTCCATGAAACTTAGCAACGTTATAAAGGAGGACTAATGGATAAGAATAATTTCTTTAGGCGATACTAGTAAAAATTAGATTAAATTTCTTTTAGAAAAAAACCAAAACGTATCTTTTTTATGCTAGTAAAAATAGATTAAATTTCTCTAAGAAAAATACCAGAACGTATCTTTTGATAAGAGAATACAACTGCATTCACTGAAGTTCAAATCTATGGGAGAGATTGTCAAACTAGGATGTATGGAAGGCACCATGTGATTTCATGTCTGAATTAAGTCTATTTTCTCACAGATTTTGGTATTGCATTCGTAGTTAACTTATTTTATTTGTACGTTTTTTAAGAAGCTTTCATCAGACTTGGGAAGAACCGAAGGTTGCAACATTATAATCAACAGGTGGCAGGAAGAAGCAGCCTTCTTCAGACTTCGGAAGAACCAAAGCTAATGCCTGTTGCAGCAAAAGGAAAATAGACAGAAGTAGCTTGCCTCCTATAGGAAAAGGAAAATAGAAAGAAGTTGGAAAGCTGGAAAATGTTGCATGAAGACAGGTATTACTCTTCATGAATCATTAATATTAATGTTTGTCTTGCTCTTATTTTTCTACTCTTATTTACAGTTGAGATGGGGAGGTATGTCTCAGCTTATAACCTTACCCTTTATATATAAAACACATAAGCATACCTTGATTGTGATAACTCGATGCCTCCAGTAAGAAAAGAAAAGAATGCCTCTGCAACAAAAAGCCCCAACAAAGATAGGGGCGCTGAAGCCTACAATAGAAAATCAACTTCCAGCCCCAACAAAGATAGCGGCGCTGAAGCCTGCAACAGAAAATCAACTTCCAGGCATGGCGGATGCAGCAAAAGGAAAATAGACAGAAAATCAACTTCCACTTCCAGGCATGGCGGAAGAGGCCAACCATCAACTTCGAGCATGTGGGAAGCGGTCTTGTTATTGAATTGTCGAACTTCCGCTTCATGCATCACCGGTCTTGTTGTCGAATTGTCAAAGCTGGGAGCTGTTGCACCACATGGCAAGTTCAATGCACAAGAGCAACTAGAACATGGGAACTTGCTTACCACTATGGGCATTAGTTTCCATTATATTTTCATTAGTTTCAAATTTCCGAAATAAATACACATAACATATGATTTTTGCCTCTCCGCCTCGGGAAGAGGCCAAATATGATGGCAAAACTATATGCCTCTCAAAACTTTGGTTTATTAAAATAGTAAAACTATATGCCTCTGAAAACTTTGGTTTATAAGTGGCAGCGACTAATAACAAACAGAAAAATTAATGTAATAACATCGCAAACCGATTACTATAGTCCCTGGCCATTGCGAGATGGCAGGGACTAATAAAAAGAACATGGTTTCTTAAATGTATTTGCTACAATATCATAAAAAACCCTCGGCTAAATTATTTAATCTTCACTCGTATTCAAATAGGATAGAGATGAACTGAAAACTAGTTGCGGGAATTATAAAAAAAATTAAACCCTCATGCCTTCAAAGTTAGGCACAGGTATCCACATTACTGGGAGAAAGGCAGAGTTGCGGCATATAGTGTGCTTGCATCAAATTCGGAAGCGGTTGAAATAGGGTTTCGAGCCATAGTCTCCAAAGCCGGAAGGGTATGACCCAATTTCCTCTGGTGGCCGCAACGTCATTCTTCCTGAGCCCAAATGAACAAAAAGCATTAGTCAAAATGGATAGAGAAGAATGTGGAAGGAAATAAAATTCGTTATCACTTCAATTACCTATAAATTGATAGCGATGCCATTGCTGCCCTCAACCATCCATTAACTGCCCAAGTGGGGAGAACTGTCTCAGTAACACTGTAATAATAACAGAACATCGTTCTTTCTTTTATCGCGCTGAAGGGGCAAGAGCTGCAATTTCATTCCCGAACTAGAAACCTAAGCTAAAGAAGTTGATACCTAGTGTTTGTCAGAGCCAAGCTACGGGCTGAGAAACCATCCAGATAATGCAAGAATGGCGCTGAGACCATACTGCAACAGAAGGTTGTTACCAAAAGAGTTAGGGTTACTCTTTCCATCGTTCGATAAGAATTTATTGCGGAGAACCATTGATGATGGCCCCATCTCGAGCCTAATGGCATACAGCTATAAAGAATAAGATGCATCTAGAACCTCAGCCAGTACCTAGGGGGTAAGATTAATTAGTATAGGGTTATGTCTGCATTACAAAACAATAATATCCTCATGCCCCATAGTTTAACAAGATAAGAAGGTGGATAAATTATAAGGTATGTGATGGTCGACATATGAAATATTTATTCCAGTGATAATACTAAATGAAAATACCATGTTGATCAATGTTCACGTGAAATTGAAAAAAAGGTAATATTATATGTATTGACCACCAATGCTTTGTGGGACCAGCACAAAATCATACCTGTGTAATACATGTAAAACATCTAATTTAATTTATATGAAGTATTATTGAATATTTAGAAATAAATCTCAAAAATTTTGTTTGGTAATGTAAATACATAGGAAGACATATGACAAAGAGCCAATGTATAGGATAACAAGAATTAAGTACCCCTTGGGTTAAATATTAGAGAATAATTTTGGTGAATGTCAAATTTGTAAAAACTATTAAAATAAATTGAAAAATGAAACACGTTTTTAATCAAAATTGAAATTTAAGCAATTTGAGCTAAATAAATTGAAAATTGTATTTGACCAAATTCATAAATTAAAAAAAAAAAATTAAAAAAAAAAATTGAATGAAAAATAAAAATTATTAACAAATAACTAATTTATAAAAATAAAAAATTAATAATAATATAATGTCTATTTATAGAAAATAAGAATTAGAAATGAACACAGAAATAATTAAAATAATAAATGAAAAAAATATAAGAATTAATTAAAAATAAGAAAAATAAAAATTAGTTGAAAATTAAAGTTAATAAAATAATAATACACCCATGGGAATTAGTTAAATACATCCATGCAAGTCCCGGAAATGATGATTGACACTATGTGATTTATTTCACTAGTTTCAATCCCACTTTTTCACCCTTTTGAGGGTCACCCAATGCAATGAGTGCTAAGTGGACTACTCAAACATCATGAGAAATTAGTCAGTTACAACTACCTCCCATGGAAATGGTCATAGATGAATGACTTACTTAATGCAGTTGAATTCCAAAAAATGATATGTAATATAATTCATTGCGAAATCCCCAATACTTAATCTAAAATCAATTAAACTAAGAGTTAAATAAAAATAATAATTAATACTACATAGAATTTTTATTAATTTAAATAAAGATCAATAAACATGTTGTTTTCAAGTAAGAATTTATAAGTAATAAATAAATTGAAATTAATGAATCCAATTAGAGATAGAAATTTGGAAGGAAATAAGAATTAGTTTAATTTAACCCAACAATAAATTTAAAAATAATTGATTTAAAATCACTTAAAATAAGAATAAATTAAAAAAGAATAAATTAAAATGTATGAATATAAATAATGGACCAGAATTAAAAAATATTTAAATTCAATAAGGATCTAGTAAAATTTAGATAAAGTTAAATTTAGATAAAGTTAGATAACGACTAAATTAGAAAAAGAGGAATTTCAAATATTGATAATTGGAAAAAATTGTATGTTTAAATTTTTTAGGGAAAGTTGGAGAAACATGAGAAATCATATAAGGAAATAATTAGATTTCTTTAATTATATGATTAAGGTTTAACTCAAAGAGGTGGTGGATGACAGGATTTCAAGATTGGTTAAGTCTGTATCCATCTTCTCTATTAAAATTATTAGAGTGTTTTTTCATTTCAAGGGTTTCTCGAATAATTTGAGAATTGTAAAATGGAATAGCAACCAAGATTTTTTGATTGATCCAAGCAAATAAAATGTTTTGACTTAAATAAATTTTACACGATGTATCAAAATATTCACTCATTTAAGTCTAAACATTTTAGTTACTTCGATCAATAAAAAATCTCTTCCATTTTACAACTCTCGAATTATGCCAAAATCACTCATTAAGTCCAAACACTACACTCATTTAAATCTAAACATTTCGGTTACTTTGGTCAATCAAAAATCTCTTCCATTTTACAACTCTCGAATTATTCCAAAATCACACATGATGTCCAAACATTTCAGTTACTTCGGTCAATCAAAAATCAGGGACTCTATTACATTTTACAACTCTCCAAATTATTCGAGAAGCTTTTAAAATCGAGAAGAACATTAATAATTTCAATATAGACTATAGATATAACCTTAGCTAATCTTTGAATCATGTTATCCATTATCTCTCCCATTGAATCCCCAATAATGTAATTTAAAAAATATAATTATTTATTTATATTATTTCTGAGTGTTTCTCTAATTTTCCCGAAATATTTAAATATGTATAATTTTTCCATAATACAAATGTTCCAAATTCTTTTTTTTATAATTAGTTTTTATCGGATTTTCATTGGAACCTTGTTAAATTTGTATTCAATTCTTATCTTTTATTTATATTAATACCTTTTAATTTATTCTTATTTTAAGTGATTTTAAATCCGTTATTTTTAAATTCATTATTGGGTTAAATTAAACTAATTTTCATTTCCTTTTAAATTTCTATTCCTAATGGGTTTTTTAATTTCAATTTATTTATTACTCATAAATTCTTACTTGAAAACAAAATGCTTACTGATCCTTATTTCAATTAATATTTTTTTTAATGCAGTATTAATTCTTATTTCAATTTTTTTAATTAACTTCTATTTTAATTTATTTTAAATCATTGAATTTAAATTTAATTTTGAATTGAATCTGTTTAACTAATTCTTATACTTATATTATTAAATTATTAACATTAATTTTCAACTAATCCTTATTTTACTTATTTTTATTAATTCTTATATTTTTCTCATTCATTATTTTATTTATTTATGGTTTAGTTCTTAATTTTTGTTTTCATAAATAGATATTATCTTATTATTAATTCTTAATTTATTATAAATTAATTATTTGTTAATAATTTTTAATTCTCCATTAATTCCTATTTTTTTAATTTTATTTTATATTTTAAATTTGTGAATTTGGGTCAAATACAATTTTCAAACTATTTAGCTTAAATTCCTTAAATTTCAATTTTAATTAAAAGCCAATTTTCCTTGTCAATTTATTTTAATATTTTTTACAAAATTTACCTTGACCAAAATTATTCTCAACATTTTACTCTAGTCAGTTATTTTAATATTTTTTACAAAATTCACCTTTACTAAGATTATTCTCTACATTTTACCCTAACTATACTTAATTCTTGTTATCCTATAGATTGGCTCTTCAGCACTTGTTTACTCACATCAGCTTTTCGGTCTCTGATGATGGATGGAGTAACCATACGAAATGTTGGACATATCATCAATCCATTACACAATTCTCTTATGGAAATATCCAGCAATATGAATGACTGTGAAGCCTCCATTCTCTTATTTCATAAAACATTCCATGTTTTGATCCAACTTGCATTATGTCAAAGTTGTGTATAGGTTTCTCTTCAATTTGTTGTTGGGGAACACAATTGTCCTTTTAATTGACAGAAATAGTTCCAACTCTTCACATTAATTGTCAATCTAGGTAGGTTTTATTATTTCAATTCTATTACCCAAAATATATGCAAGGGAAAATGATGACTAGTGTTAATGAATGTAAAACTCAATCATTGTAATCCCACTATCAACGATTCAACACTCTCGTTCTTACACTCCCAAAGCTTGTTCACACTTTCACAAAATATACATGCAATGCAGAATAAAAACACTATGTCAAACGATCACCCTTATTCAAAAAAGAAAAGCACACCTGGAAACCACTATCTCAACAAATGATGAAACACACATTCAAATGAAATGAACACACCATCAAACTATAACAATAATTAAATAATTTTCACACTAATTGTCGGGAAAAACAATTCTTCCTCTAAATCGGAACAATAGGTCAACTCTCACATTAATTATCAATTCGGGTAGGCTAAAATGTAAAGATGATCATGCAAAGTCGATGAAAGGGCAATGATAACTAGAATAATGAATCTCAAACGAAGGTTGTTGCAAAAATCATTCTTAACAAACATTCAAGTTGTTAGTTACTCTTCAACAAAATAAGAAAAGGGTCACATAGTTAGAGAATAAATCACTCTGTAACACAACCACTCTCATCCATAGACAACACTCTTGCAACCCTTGATCACACAATAAAATGTTGAACAAAAACATTTCAAATAAATTGCAATCCAATCTGTAATAGGAAAGTAAATAACTCATTTCTACACTAAGAGGGACCAGTCCACGACTTATGTTGTCACACCATTCAAAAAAATTCTTCTGCAATGAATGACTAGTAAATAAAATTTGTAGTAATATATATCACATAACTGAGAATAAATAATACAAATAATTATTGTATTCTATTTAATTAGTGATCCCTACTATGAAGGAGAGTAATTCCTCCTCAGTAGGGGCTGGTGCACCGAAAAGCACACAAACTACTCAGAGAAAGATATGATGCCAGAAGGTTGATATTTGCATTAATAAGACATTAGTATTACAAATCTTGTTGATTTTCCCTTCCTTCCAATCCTATCTATTTGAGTTCCTTTGTTGCCCCTGCGGGCATAAAGCTTTCTAGAAAATCTTAACTAAATTATCTTCATGTTCCATGAATATCTCTAAGTAGTTGAAATAACGTTGACTTGATGCGCTTCAGATTCAGTCCATGTGAGAAAAAGACAACAAGAACAAGGTAAAATTTTCATGTATTAGCAACATTTCTTACATCCTTTTTCCAAATTAATAAAAGAAGATGAGAAGTGTAATCTTCTAACAACTACTTCAAGAGACCACTTAAACCTGAAGTAGCCCATATTAACAATTTTTATAATAAAAATCATCCAAGATAGTAGTTCCAATGCCAAATTATAAGAAAAATTAGAGTAAGAAGGTTACATACTTAAATAAATAATGGTTGTTACAGTGGTTAAAATTGGCCTTGGTGGTCAAAAAGGGAGGAAAGGGAATAAGAAAGTGAATGAAAGAAGGTAACAATTCCATGGCCCACAATGTCCCTATAGCTTATGTGAATTTTCTTGTGCATACTCTTGTGGCTAGTTCCTAATATGATAAGAGTGTAATTTTAGGAAATCATAGGACTCCGTAGTGTCCTCTTCTCTACTCGTGTAACCTTGAGAATGGACCAAATCCATTTCCTATAAGTTATCAATAAAGTGATATGGGTGTTTATACTAATAGGTTGGAAGCTAAACAAGAGAAAACTTAAATCTGAGTCCAATCCATCCTAGGCCACACCTCTTAATGTAACCAACATATTGAGAAACTCTAGAAAGTGCTTGTATACAATTTTGATGACAATAGGCATCTTCTTCCCTGAGCTCTTGATGACAAATATTCCACCTTAGCTAGCTCCCTTATAATGCATTAGCTCTTATCTCCTGAATATTCCTAAGGCATCTCTATAAAACCGAACCCTAATATTTCATTACCAATTCTTTGGTGGTTGGATATTTCAATATTTGATTGTGTTTCCTAACGACAACATTAGCAAAGCCAAGATCATCTTTGAAGCATATCTTTGCTTGTCCCTAATTGGATGATAGAGTGTCATATGCATCTTTCCAGCTTACCTGGATCTAACAAAAAGATACAAAATCCCTCAATTGAACATCCCCCACATAAGGTGTCAAATTGAAATACTTATCTCCAAATCAAACAAGGTCATGCAAATATAATTCACACAAGAAATGTTGTTCTAAGAAATTAGCAATATGAGAAGTTTATAATAAATCTTGATCTTTCCTTGTATTAAATGGTCGCTTCTCCTTAAGGGTTTTCAATTGAAAGAGAAAACATTTTTCCTGCAGATATAAAGAATAAGATGGAGAAGGAAGTCTACAATGTAGTAAACCATCAATAAGCCCATACATACATTCCTTCTCTTGTCGTAGTAGATGCACCTACTCTTGCAATTCCTTCACTTGTATTATTGTTTTCTTCCTCTCTTTTTGAACCCTCACAAAATATTGAATTATTAACTTTTCATCTTATTCCTTCTTAAGACTATTGACCATCTCCTCATAATATTTAGGAAAATAACTTTTTCTTTAGGGAAGATTGCTAACTTCTTCCAATTCTCTACTTCCCTATGCAAATATGTTGTTCTCCATATTTGTTCTAGTTTTAGTTGCATTGTTTTTGATGTTGTTACAACCTCAGAATTAAAAATATATTATTTATGACCTTTCTCCTCCTATTTGTTTATCTCAACTATTGGTCCTTATGTAACAACAATGTCGTTCATAGGTTCTTGTGGAGTAGTAGTGAAATTAATTTCAGTCTATGCTCTTTTAGTTGTTGATTCTTATGTAACAACATCGTAATAAACAAATTCTTATAGAGAAGAATTTTTTTTTTATTCTCCCTTCACTACCTCAACTGTTGGTTCTTCTATAATAGTAGCGTCATCGTAATTTCTTGTGGAGAAGTAGGTTGAAGTTCTTCATTTTTTCCTCCCACTTGAACTCCTACTGAGAGATATTGATTCTACAACTCCAACTTCCTTAAAAATTTGTTGACACCCCTCACATACTTTCTTGGTTGTTTTAGTGGATGATGTTATTCCTACTGCTTTTGATAACATGTGTAACCCATATTTCTTCTTAAATTATAATTATACCTTAACCATGGCAAGTTGTTTTCTTAAATCTTCATTTATTCTTTTAATTTCAATCTGATGGACAAGGGGATCAATTTCAGTCTTACCTAATCATTAGGGAAATTTTTATGTCTAAAATGGGCCTCCTAAGGAAATTATTAAATAATAGTAGAAATAATAAAATAAGACTAGATTACGTCATTAAATTTTAGAGGGGAAAAAACTAATTTTCAACTCATGTTTTCAAGTTATCTCCCTATGGGTTTACTCAAATTTCGAGTGGCAACACTCGTTGGATGCAGAATTTGATTCCTTGTCCAAGGAATATCTATGTTGCATACTTTAGATGGATCATGCTACAAGAAAAATGAGAAATACATGGAAAACATTATTGCAATAATGTTTTCTCATGTATTTCTCAATTTGCATGCAAGAGGGTCCATCGAAAGTATACAACATGGGTACTCCTTGGATGAGGATTAGTTTTTTCATCTAATGAGTACTCTTGCTCGAAATTTGAGTAAAACCTTAGGGGGATAAGTTGAAATTACATGTTGAAAAGGTTGTTGTAGTTGAAAAGGTTGTTGTAGTTGAAAAAGTAGTTGTATTATTTTATTATTTTTTAACCTTTTTAATTTTTTACTCCAAAAATGTCGAATCATCCCGCATGGTTGACATCATCATCTTGAATTGTATTGGTACTTATAAAGTTTATTTTGGTTGTACATTTTTTTTAGGAGGCCCATTTTAGACCTTAAAATTCCCCTAATGAAAGGGGCAATCTTTTGTTCTTTCATATATTTTCCTACTACTCGTTCAACTTCCTTATGTTGTTCATTAGATTCTTCCATAAATTATGGTGTAGAAGTATAGGCTTTAGGCATGGAGACACCTTCCTCTATAGGCTCTTCATGTTTCTCTTATCTTGTTATTTCTCAGGCTCCCCTAGTTCAACTATAACAATACATTTTTTGGGTGATGGAGTAGTCTCTTATGTAACAACCACTCACACCGTTGTCTTAGGGTTCCTTACACCAATTGGATTCTCCAGTATTCTCATCTTTATATTCACCTATGTTGTGGCATCCTTAGTTTTCTTAGAAACCTTCCTTTCTTCATTTTTTGGCTTAGGTGTTGTTGTCTCAACTATTGCTTCTTCTAGTTCTTCTTCTTTTATAGGACACCCATGATAGATATTTTTTGATGATCCACTAGACACCTCCAAAGGCTCCTATGTTCATGCCCCTTTTCCTTTTGAAGATGTACCAACAAAAGTCTTTATAGCACTCCATCTCTTAGGTTTTTGATGACAAGGTCTAGGAAATACATCCTTCCTACTTTTCCTAGGGGTTGCGACTATTCTAATCCTAGGGGGGTGTAACAACCCTACTTCTAGGAGGTGTGTTTTATTTACTTGTAGGTTTTATTTCAACACTCTCCTAGTGTTGCTCACTTTCATAATCCTATGCATCTGTACATGGTCATGTTAACATATTAGCCCATGAAATCCCTTGCCCCTATCTAGAGTGAATTATGACCAATTTGATAAGTGCATGATTGGTCAAACAAGTTTCTAGGTGTTTTTCCCCTTGCACTGCCTTTGCCATGTGTTGTAGTGAACTCAACAAATAGTAAGGAAGATTTATCAACTTCCCTATCCTAAGGTGTGCCAACAACTGAAAGTGATAGTTAAATACAATCTGAAAGCAACCCTCACATGTGATAAATTTCTGAATGAAGACAGCCACATCCTCCCAAGGGTGGGCAAGGGATGTTCAATCAAAACCTTACCCTTAGTTGTCAATTCATCTCCTTCTTGCAAATACTCAGCCTTAGCTGATGGAATCACCACCTTCCTTGAAAACCACTAAGCCCCTATCTATGGTAGCCCTATTACTCTTGCAATTACCTCTTCTATAACAACAATTCTAAATCCCCTTACTTTAGACTATTTTTTAGTTAGGGTCTATGCAAAATCTAAAGAAACCAACTCACTAAAACCCTGCAATTTCTAAAAATAACTCAACCACCATGCATTTCAAAATATTTTCAGAGCTTCCAAGTACTATAACAACATGTCAATAAAATTAGGTTCATATCTTACCACTACTCATACCATGGCTACCTAGAACTGTAACTACTTAGCACTGCTAAAGACCTATTACAAAGATTCCTTGGCACACACAAATTATTTCTCAGGAGAGAATGTTGAGACACAACAATTACTCCCTTTTTACCAAATTGGGTCTTTTAGTTCTCATGAGAAAATACTTCTCACAATCACATAAATTTCCAAAAATGATAGTAAAGGTAATAATCTAAAAGTAACAATGGTGAGGGTAATGATACTAAAAATGATTATGATTACCATAATGGTAAAAGTAATGGAAGTTGCGAAGTCTAATCATATATTATTATTGTAAAGTGAACCAATTTTTTATCAAGCTATATCCAATTAATTACAAAATCCATCCTCTGCATGTGTAATGGAAAATTTCATACCCAATGCCATAATGAGGAGAAAAATAGGACGTTATAGAGGAAGCTACAGAGGAAGCTAAATAGGAAGCTAAAATGGACACTAAAAATAATACCATATCCATGAGAAAAATAGGACATTACACACAAAGCCATACATGAAGCTACATGAGGAGATAAAGGAGAGGCTAAATTAGGTGCTCAATCTACGGCTAAATTTGGAGAAAAATAACACCGAATTTAGCACCAACTATCTGTGGTTGGTGTAAAAAATGCCAAAATTTGCACCATCCCAATAAATAGCACTGACTTGTTCGAAAAGGTGGAGAAAAATACTCTAAAAAAATCAATGGAAGAAAAAAAGGGAGCTAAAGAGGAAGTTAATCACATGGATTTATTGTAGTGTACTTTGAGGCAATGATGGGGGATGGGGAGGACATAGTTATAGAAAAAATAGATGGAACTACTATAGATGTAGCTATAACACATAATAATTGTTGTTGCAATAATGGATGAAGTTTAATAGCAGGCAGAGCACTGGGATGAACAACCTTCTCCACAATAATGATGGGGCTAGGGAGGATATAGTCGTATCAATTGTAGATGCAACTAATATAATTGTAACTATAATAGATGCAATAATAGTTGTTAAAACAATGGATCCAATGAGAGGATGGGCCTAATGATGGAGTGGTGCAAAGTGAATGGATGTGGGCATGGGTGAAGAGTGTAAATTAAAATGTATAGGAGATACGCCTCCACTAGTTGTACAATGGGAGGAAGTCTATTAATGGAAGAAATCACAATGCCGAGTGTTGGATGTTATGGGGAAACCCAATTGTTATACTTTTCATGAAATGAAGACTAACTATAACAAAAGGTTAAAGAACTAACAAGAATGACATGTTCATAAATATTTGTAATATGTTTGATTGGTACAAAAACATCAAATTCAACTAGAATAAGATAATGAAAGTCACATTAATATATATATATATATATATATATATATATATATATATATATATATATATATATATATATATAGATATAGATATAGATATAGATATAGATATATATATAATGTAACTATTCTTGGGTGGGAGGTGTTCTAGGAATATGAGGTGGAGATGGTCCTTGAGATTCTCATGTGGACACCTTTGGAACATAAAAGAATTAATATTAATTTCTCCTAAATAAATTAGACACTTGCAAAAAACAATATATTTCTTAGCTCTCATTAAGGTATACCAGGATAAAAACATTTAAGTACATGTGTCAGGTGCCACAATATCAAACTATGAATCCAAGGTTGCATGAAGGGTGGGAGAACTAATATCTTTCCATCTCAATGGAAATGTGACCTCTTGTATAATTTTTACATTCCAAGAAAACAAAATTCAAAAAGAAGTACTTTAAAGTTATGTTTGTCAAAAATTTGTCAGATGTACAATGACATTTAAGCCAATGATTTAGCATCAATTAAAATGTATACCACCCTTATCAATAAATCACTTTTGGAGAGGACCCTCCTTTGGAACATGACAAGTATACCCACAATGAGTGTTGGAAATTGGATAAGCCAACACTCCCTGAGTGTTTCGAAACGTGTGCTTAGCCACCTCTCAAGGATATGTTAGCTCCGAGAATGCATCCGTTTATTTACACCTATGGGTTTTGGTGCAATGGAAATAATGATTCCAATAAGTGCTATCAAAGCCAAATGCCTCGAGTTTGAAACACCACAAGTTTGTGTTGGGGGGGCGATTGTTGGGCATTGGATAATCCGATGCTCCTTAATTGCTTCATGACATGTTCTTAACCACCTCTCAAGGATTCATTAAACTTGGAAATGTGACTATTTACTAGCACCTACAAGTTTTGGTGCAACAACAATCATGATTCCGACAATGCGGGCATACATGTGGCACCACTCAATGCAACTAGGAACACTAGCCTGCCTACTTGGATTTGATGGTATATATTAGTGTAGCTTGAAGGCCCTACACCTAAAGGTCTAAGAGACTCCTCTAATGGATATTGTTTAGAGTCTTCCACAAATTAAATATACAACACTATACTATGTGTGAGATGTTATATCATATTACTAGTGTCATCAAGGTGACCTTAAAATTGAGGTGTCTATGGGGGGGCTTGGGAATACACCTTTGGGAAAGTAGACCTCTCAATGGATTATTCCTAGCATTTGGTCAATCTTAGGAAGACCCAATAACAACCCCATGGGACTCACTCATGTCAAAATAGTTAATGTGGAGACTGCTTATGAACTTGAACCACAATTAATGCAATATCCCTATTAATATAGAGAGTTTTATCAAAAACCATAAACCACTTACTCATGTAATTCTCTTTCCATGGATCAAATGTTCACCAATCCATGTGAATACATCCCTTGCTTAGATAATGGGATTTTCGGTTCTTATATCAATAAAGAACTCCATAATCATTTGTTTGCAATTCATTCACTTATTCTCTACTAATATTAGTGGAATAACATTCTCTCATCTTTTCCTTGTATTGAATATTAGTGGTTGAGTAGAGGTCTTGGGGTCGAACCCATAGGCCTCCCCATTTTTGGTATATAGTAACAACTGCGCCTTAAATATAATATTATCTTAGCGTGTTATAAATACTAGTAATGGGTCATTGGTGCACTTGTAGGTAATTTATGTTAGAGATCTTGTGTTCAAATCCCTCTAGTGACATTCTATTGAAACAAACCCAATTTTGTCATTCTGAGGTGCCATGGGGCACCCTCTGATTGTGCCATGTGTTTCAGCAATATCGACCTACTTCCAATCAATCCAACACGATCTAAGAGTACAAAAGTGAAATTTCAGTAGAAGATGCCAGATAAGATAAAAATAAATTATGTTCCATTCATTTCACCAGAACTTCCTCAAAGGGACAGAAGTGAATGTTTTGAGGATTGTTTCTTATAAAATTTATGGACCCCTCTCTAAATGCATAAGCGGGTTTAAATACTAAACTATAAATCCTAATAATAGATTATTACAAGAATAGTTGAGGAGGTTTAAATGACCTTCCTCAAATTGTGAAAAACAAAACAAAAGTAGAAATTAAAACATGGTGACTAACTCCTTTGCATTTGATCTTTAAGATCGCAAATGTCAATCATGAGTTTGAGCTATGTCGGTCGGTTGATCACAAATTTCAACTGCCTAGTGAAAATGGCATTAGTTAGTCCTGGTACCATTTTCTGCATGTAAGACGTTAGGCATTGCAGGGTCATCCACTAGCTGTAAGGTTTAACTAAATATTGCCAGTACTCTTCCCAGTTTAACTTGGTCATTTTCCTAATTTCTTCCTCTTTTTATCTTGCTGCCTTCCTCCACTATTGTTCAAGATGTTTGGTGTTTGGAAGAAAACCTGGTATAGACTCTGCCACCAGGTTTGCACTGTGTAGATTTTTGTTGATGTTTCCAATAACACAGTTCGTTACTATTGTTGCGACCATCATTTCCTTTTCTGCTTGCCTAATTCGAGAATCCCAGTTTGCAAATAAAATTTATTTGTGTGACTCCTCCAATATAGGAAAATCATCCTTCCTACTATCCTCTGAATTCTTCCAGTTCATGAAGTCAGAAACTCTTTTCAAGACTTCATCATATTTAAGTCTCATGTCAATGACTTGACTTGTTAACTTGTCACTAGTCTCTCAATAAGGACTTAACTACAAGACGTTTTGCATAGAATTTATTTTTGATGCATTGGCTGGGAGTTTATGTTGAGCTCTTGGATTATAAACTAATCAATGTTTGGGTTTTCCTTATACTTATCTGTTAATGCTGGTATTTGTACTTCCTTTTCTTCTAAACTGGCTTGATGTTTTATCTGCATCTTCTTGAATTCTTGCTGGAGCTTGGCTATTTGCAGTTTCACTTGTTGGTCAAATTTTTCTTGCTCTAACTGTTGTTCCAAAAACAGTATTTTATTTTCCTTTTCTCTGAGCAACATTTGTACTTTTGTTGCTTTGTCAATAGTGTTACATGGAATTTTCATCTACAAACAAACACATCTTCCCTAGGTGGGTGACTACACCTAGAACAACAAAATGAAAGTAGTTTAACCTTTTCTTATAGAAGATAGTTGAGATAGAGGAACTTACTTGTTGCCTTTCGCTTCCTAAATCTCTTTTGAATCACTCCCATCACTCCCACTTGAACTAAATCTTCTCAAAAGGTACCTACATCAAGAGAAAGAAAACAAGAAACGATCAAAGCATACATGAACTATCAACTATAAAACAATGGAATCAAATATGTTGAAACACATAATCATCACAGATGTGAACAATCATATGAGAAAAGGAATAAGCTCTTTATTAATGTAGAAGGAAGATGTCACCCAATACAGTTCGATCTTGTGCCACTCCTCCAGCTTTAGTTCAACCCTCGCAAAATCAAAAGCTCAACACTCCAGCACCATAAGATTGATTTACATAAACTCAATCCTCAAACCAATACGATTTCCTTAAAACTTCAGATTCTAGCCCCTTGATCACTATGATGAGTGCCCAATTTATTGAATGGCCTTCCAAACATGGAGTTAGTTTCCATGGTGCAAGGGATGAGAGGATAGGAGGTTAATGGATCCTTAGCCTATCCAATTTCAAGCTCATAGGAGGAGATAGGAGATGGGAACCTTCTAGAATCATCTAGAATGAAAGAATATTCCCAAAACGCTATGAAACTTTCACTCAACCTCGCCCAACGCAGGCTAAAGAGGGCCTAAGTGCATTTCAGTGCATGCCACAGTGGGCCTACCTTCTTTGCAGTGCACTGTCTTAAGGCATAGGCTGCGCTGGTGTCCCAAGGAGGCATTTCATGAAGGTTTCAGGCCATGAAACTTTCATAGAAGGAGGCATTCAATGAGTTGAATTCAATAGGGAATGTAACAAATGAATTAGGGTTTGATGAGCCCTAAAAGTATTGATCTGAATGTTAGGAGTGATGTGCCCAAATAGATCTGTAACAGTTTGACCAATGGTTGATTTGGGTCAGTCAATTCATCAACTAGTGAAGGATTAAGGGAGAGTCTCCTGTAACCAGATGGAAGTCGCTACAGAGAAGCAGGATGGTTATTCAACACTTTTTAGGCTTCATCCAAATAGGGAAAAAGGTGAATAGGGTGATTCGCTTCGCATAACCTACAGGGAAGCTTAACTTTACCCTTCTTTCCATGAACTTTACTACCACTAGTTTATGGTGTGTCACCAGCATGATCTCTAGATGATCCAAAATCTTTTACTTATATATGTGTTAAAGAATTACATGCATAAATTGTAGCTTAACAGAGAAAACTTAATGTACACATGAGATAAGAGGAGAAACACATAAAGCATGAATGTATACAACAAGACTTGATAATGGATTTCGTCTGAGTTGGACTATCTCTTTGGGCCTTGCTCGATCAATGAGGAGACCTTCATTCATTAAATGGCATGAGAAAGAAGAGTACAAGCATCAAATACAAAAAGCAGTCTTATACCTTCATATTGAAAAATGGCCAAAAAATGCAGAACTCTGATGGATAAATGGACAATGCCATTGCGTTCGTGGCGTCGAGAAGTGCTGAAACCATATAAAATTGTCAAATTTTGACAAAGTGAAAATTCGGCCCTCCTGCAAAATTCTTCCTCGAACTACGTGCATTGCCTCCTCTGCTTGAGCGCACTGAGAAAATACGTTCATATAATGTTTGTTGAGTGGATTGACCAAGAAAGTGGTTTGGTGTGTTGGTTGTGATCTTGTTTAATAGGGTGGAGGTCGGGAGGTCAAACCCCGCCTCCTCCTTTTTTTATACACCACAACCAATTTGTTTATAAATTAAAGTAGTGGTTGGGTCAGGGCTACCTTGGGTGGCCCACCCATTGTACCTACCTTTTCAATGGCTGCACCCCTCCATTAATGGTTAATGTGTTGTTGGTTTGGGTTGGGTCCGCACCCCAAGGGCCGACCCACCCATGTTTGTTATTTGGTGGTTCCGTGGGAGCAACAGAGGGGCCAGGGTCATGGTGAGGGGTTGGGTGTTGTGGCCCACCCCTCCTTTGGTTATGTGTTTGTTTTTTGGGTGGTGAGGTTGGTTGCCCACCACCCCTTTTTTTTATATTTTTTTGTTATAGAAAAAACAACTCACGCATTTTTGAAAATATGGTTTTGGATTAAAGGAGTCCTTTTAACGAGGCAACAATTTTGCCCAGAATTTGGTAGGATTTGGCTAGATTTTTTCCATGGGAAAAAGTCTAAATTGCGCCTTCATTAATCCTGCCAATCATCAAAAGTCAACCCAACTTTGACTGCCTCTATCTTCTTCATCCAGACTCGAATTGGAGTGTTGTTCGCACCGTTGGAATCAAGGCGACGAGAAATTTGATCTGATTTCAAATTAATCACCTTTCCACCACTTTGAATTTTGAGCTTTTCCCATGCCACTTTGTCTAAATATCCACCTCGATCAATCCTCCCCATTGAGGATCTTTTGGACCGCCAAAAGCTTTATCTGTCAATTGGCAAGTGAGGGCATTTTTCCCTCACTCTTTCCTTCTCCAGCCATTTTTCCTTACTAGGGTTCATCCCCTTGAAACCAACTTGAATGTATTCCACATCTCCCCATCGTGAAGTCCCGGTTCTTCTGTCAAGGATGATGTATTCAGGTAACTCATCGAGATACTTTGGTGCAAAATCACAAACTGTAGGAACTGTGCCCACCTCTTCGGTGTCTATAATCAACGGTGGCTCATACATCTTTAAGTTTTCCACATTCACTATGGAGTACATCTGCATATATATTGGTAAATCGAAACGAAAGACATTGTTTCCAATCTTCTCCAAGATGGTGAATGGAGCATACCAGATTGGTCACAACTTCTTCCCTTCTCCCTTCATCTTGTCCTTGCTGATATGGAACCACGCTTTGTTGCCCACTTGAAATTGATGGTCAACTTGGTGTTTGTCATGTCGAACCTTGTACTGGGCTTGGCTTTTCTCCAACTGCTCCTGTACTACTTGGTGAATCAACTAGATTCGCTAGATGAACTACTACTCTTTTTCGTTGTCATTATGTCCACTGGAGTCATCTTCCCTTCCAAAGACCATATCAAAAGGGTCCTTTGGCAGGCAACCAAAACATGTCTCAAATGGTGAACGATGTGTAGATGAGTGCACTGCTCGGTTGTAAGAATGCTACACATATGGAAGATGCTCATCCCACAACTTAGGATGTTTTCCACAATAGCCTCACAACAAGTGTACCACAGTGTGGTTTACAACCTTTGTCTGTCCGTCAGTCTGTGGATGGAATGTCATGCTTCTTTTCAACTTGGTGTCCATCATCTTCCACAAGCTGGTCCAAAACTCTCTGAGAAAGCGAGAGTCCTGATCTGACACAATCGATGTGGGCAACCCAAAATGGACCCAAACATGCTGAAAGAAAAGATGAGCAGTCTGCTCTGCAGTGATCTGCCTTTTACAAGGTATTAAAATACACATCTTACTAAAACGGTCAACAATGACATACAAATAGCCGTGAATTTTTCTAGACAAAGGCAAACCTCCTATAAATTCCATCGACACACTTTCCCATGGATGACCCGGAATAGGGAGTGGTGTCTAGAGCCTGATTTTTCTATTAGAGGGCTCTGAAACAGAACACATCACACAACCCTTTACATAGTGAGTCACAATGTTCTTCATATGAGGCCAAAAACAAAATCTTTGTACATGACACAAATTTTTTTTAATACCAAAATGACCAGACACAAGGGAGGTGTGGGCCTCCCGAATTACATGTACCCTTTCTCCTGTGGCTATGCATAATTTTCCAAGGTGATACAACAGTTTCCCCTGCAAGCGATAGTTGTCCACCTGTGAACCATGGTTAGTTTTGCATAAATATCCTTAAATTCATCATCGTTAGCATATTGTTTAGCATAACTTTCAAAAGATAATGAAGCATTATGCAAAATAACAGAAGCAGAAATAGGAGGGCGAGATAGCATATCGACCACTTTGTTTCTAGTGCCCTTCTTATACTTTATTACCAAATGAAACTGCTGCAGAAAACCCATCCACCTGAAATGACGATATTGCTGCAAATTGGTCTGTGACTGAAGATACTACAAGGGTTGATGATCGTATGGATGATGGTCTCCTTGCCGATCAGGTAGTGTTTCCACTTTTTCACACTCTAGACCAAGGCATATAATTCCTTGTCATAAGTGGGATATTTTATCATAGCCTGAGAAAACTTCTCGAAATGGTAAGTATCGGCTTCCTTTGTTTCATTAGTACAGCTCCCATGGCATATCCGCTGGCGTCTGTCTCGATCTCAAATGGTTGTTGGACATCTGGTAAGGCCAAGACCAGTGCGGTGCTGATCTTTTCTTTCAATGTTTCGAAGGACTTCTATTGCTTTCCTCTCCATTGAAAGACTTGCTTTACACTTGTCAATGTGTGTAAAGGTGTTGCAATAATAGAGAAATTGGTAATAAATCTCCTCCAATACTGTATTGCACCCAAAAAGTTGTGAACCTTAGTTACAGTAGTAGGTTTAGGCCAATTTACAATTGCTTCAACTTTAGAAGGACCAATTTTTAGCTGAACATGACCAACAATATGACCTAGGTAAACCAAAGAGGTTTTCCCAAACTCACACTATGACAATTTTACATAGATTTTTTCGTTTTTCAATACATGAAACACTTTCTTCACATGACATACATGTTCATTCCAACTTTTACTATTAAAGACAAGGATATCATCTAGATATAAAAGAACAAATTCAACAATAAAGGCCTAAAGAGATCATTCATGACCCTCATGAAAGTGGCTGGAGTGTTGCAAAGTCCAAATGGCATCACCATCCATTCGAACAACCTCTGTTTGGTCTTGAAGGCGGTTTTCCACACATCCTACTCTGTAATTCAGACCTGGTGATAACCACTATGCAAATCCAATTTTGTGAAATAGATAGCATTCTTTAACTGATCTAATAAGTCATCAATGTGGGGAAGAGGGTGATGATTTTTCACCGTGATTTTGTTTAGTGCTCGATAATCCACACACATCCTCCATGTACCATGTTTCTTTGGCACTAAGACAATCAGTGAGCCACATGGAGAAGTACTCGGTCTGATGACCCCTTGGTCCAATAGTTCCAACACCTTCTTTTTTATCTCCTCCATCTCAATGGTCGACATCCTGTACATGCCAATATTTGGTAAAGGAGCGTCATGCTGCAAATGGGTCTCATGTTGGATTTCCCTCTTTGGAGGTAATCCCATTGGTTCTTGAAACATATCATCATAGTTAGAAATTAATTCACATATTCATTTTTATGCAGATGATCACAACCCTCGAAAGCATCGGATAATTCTACATCTTTTCCCCTTACAATCGTAAGCATGCAACCCTTACTGGAATTCACCAACCTCTTCATTTTTCTAGAACTTACAAGGCTAGCATTGATTTTAGTTTGATGAGCCCTTAAAATATATTCTACGCCATCTTTTGTGATTCGGTATTTGTTTTCATGATGAAAGAAGATTTCCTTTCTATCATATAGGTATGGACTCCCTAACACCATGCCACAGATATCCAATGGTATCACATCAAGTTTTACCTCAACCACTAACTTAGAAGCAATCACAAATTTAACCTTGCACAACTTAGTTACATTCAGTTTTGCTTTATCATGTATCCATCCATGTGGGTAAGGTTTTGGATGTGGTTTGGTTTCCAAGCCTGGCTTCTTTACCAAGGACTCTGAAATTAAGTTTTTTTGGGATCTGGTATCAAATAGAGTTTCCACTTTTGTATGGTTTATGATAACTCTAATATGAAATAGCTCAACTCTATTTCATTCATTAGGAAGAGACTCATCTATTGACCTAGTGCTTTCATGTGATTTAGAATTAACATGAGGTGTAAGAGTACCTTTTGTTCCGTTGCTATGATCAATGCTTCATCTCGGGAATTGGATCCAAGGTCTTGCTGCATAGTTGCCACTATCTTCTGCTTACCTTTTCCTCCATACTTCTTTGGTCTCTTTTCTGGGTACTGTTTCCAGCAATGATTTTCATCATGACCTTCCTTTTTATAGTGATTGCAATAAGGTCTTTCTCCTTCATCTTTTTTGGTTGATGCCACCCTCTTCTCCTTTCCTTTTCCTTTGACATTGGGTTTTTCATTTGGAGGTTTGAAAGGTGGCTTCTTGAAATGATCATCTCTTTCATTTTTTCCCTTGTTCTCAAGATGAATTGCCTTCACACTAGCGAAGTCAATAGTAGTTGGTTCAAACAATAATAATGAATGTCTAAGGTAACTATGTAATGATCCAATATAATTAGTTACTACTTCAGGTGAGTCAAGTGCAATGTCCAAATTAAGTGCCTATTTTCTAAATTCCTCTATAAAGCTTTGAACATTCTGACCTTTGCCTGCCTTAAGTATTGACAATCCATTAAGGCTTTTTGTTTGTAACCCAAGGGATAGAATTGTTCCTTTAATGCAGAAATGAAACTAGGCCATGAGGAAAGAAGATTACCCTCGCTCTTAAATGCTTCGCAATTTGCTCTCCCACCAAACGTGAGAGGTGCTACTCAGCCGAAGAGAGGCTAGCTGAATCTTTGCCTCATCCTCATTGATCTGCTAAATCTTGCAGTAGATTTCAATCTGCCTAATCCAATTATTAAGATTTCCTGCATTACTTTCACCGTTAAACATGGGAAGATCAAATTTGACATCTAATTTAAATAAAGGTTTCTTTGATGCATCCTTTGAATTTTTATGATGATGGTGATGAGAGGAAGAAGAAATTTCACTCGTGGAAGGAGAGAGAGGGGGTTCTTCTCCACCATTTCCATGCATTGAACCTTATTCTTCTAGTTTTCTCTCTTCTGCTTTCTCCAGCCTCGAAAGAAATTGACCGACATTCTCTTCCATTGAATAGAAGGTTTTGTGGAAATTTCTCTCCTCTTCATGACGAGCCTCTTCATCTTCCATGTTTCTCCTTCGATGTGCACACTTCACTTCAGGATCGAAAGACTTTAGTTTCCCTTCACCTCTTCAGAGCCTGTTTCTTGTTAGCATACAAACAAGCAATTCACATCTAAAAAAAGACTTGCTCTAATACCACTTCATCCAAAATCTTTTGCTTATAGATGTTGTTATCACAAAATCAGTACTAAGGGCTGCAACCAAGCAAGATTTTATGTAACTCTTTCAACCAGACTTTAGACTAAGGATTAGCCTCCTTAGTCAGAGAGGGCTCTCTCACAGACTTTTGATAAGAATCAATCACAACAACAGATGGCTAACTCTTCACACTTTTATGAAAATAAAGTTGGTTGGAAATACAAAACAACACTTCTTCCATTGGGCTCATGGAGTCATACACTTTTGCAGTAAACTATTGATCACTTAATCATAGAAGCCAAGGCATATAACGTTTAACACTCAAAACATCTCTCCAAAAACTCAACTCATAAATAAGCACAGGAAGTCTGAGCACTAGGTGAATTCAGAGTGATTGCATATTTAGTGAGCTGTAAAATACATAAAAGATAATGACAAAACCACACATGTTCTGAGCCATAAACATATAATGAATCTTGGGAAGAAAAAGTAACTCTTGTATTACTGTCAAAGTCTTCTTACACAAGCTGATAAAAACTCTGTTTTTTTATAAAATCTCCAACCCCTATTACATCCTAATCTGATCCCTTTATAGGAATCTATTCCTCCCTCTCTAGAATGGGCTCGAAGGCCCTATTAACTACTCCTACATGCTATTTAACTAATTCATTAATTACAAACATGCTGAGCTGTAATTACACAAAATCCTAATCAAACTAAAACACTAATTTCATTCTCCTCGTATGCTTGATTCTTCTTGGATCCTTGACAGCTGTCCTCCTTCAGTTAGGCTGAGATGGCTGAGCTAAAGATACAAGGAACGCTGACTTTGGATACCTATTAGCGCTGATGACTCATTAATCAACCAAAAGATGTGCTTCTATTTTAACGGTCTCTGTCTCCCAACATTCTCCGAAAGTTCAGCAACATGTCTCAGCTCTTTTAATAACCCCAAGTATGGAATGCTGCCATGTTTCTGATGTGCTGTAAGTGGTATTGATAGACAGGTGTTTCTCTTCCTCAACTCCCGCTCACAGTATCACAATAGCTGCTCTTCGCTTAAAATCATCACCTACAGCAGTTTCGTAGCGCGCTACGAAACTGCTGTGTGATTCAAAGAAAACACAGTCTTCCTTTCATTCAAACCAAACTTACAATTGTCTGCGTTGAATCAGATACATTTTCAGTGTGATTCTCATTAATGCAAGTCATAATAATGAGCTTGACATCTTTGTTTTGGTGCCTTAAAAGATATGGCTTTACCAATCATGGATAGAATCACCGCATCTTGCATTATCTCAGAAGGTTACTGTTCCACCATAGATAACTAGTCCTCCATTTTCTGACTATTCATCATTCCAACAAATGAATAACCATTTGTAAGTAATCCTGTTCAGCTGCCAGGCTTCAAATTGTCATACATCCTCACTGCCCAGTTTATTTTGATTAATGTGCACATGAGACTTCAAATCTGTATTCATAATACACCTAACCCATTGCTTGGTTGATTTCACTTATCATGCATATCTGGCATAATATTAACATTCATAAGAAAACCAGGTTCTCTTTTGCCAGATTATAGTGTTCTGAGACATATTTTGACCCACCATGTTTACCAAGTGGCACTGGTACAGGCATGCCAAAATGCTCTGAGTTGACAACTTGCTGAGAACTAAGACTTGGCTCCTGAGTGATCTTAACAGGTAATAGTACATGACTCTGACCATCTACTGACTTTTGATTATTATCGGACTTCAAAATTGCATCCGAAATATCCCCTTCTTCTCTTCAGTCCTATTTAAAATTCCTGTGACCAGCTTCAAACAATAATGTTTCTTGGGAGACACAGTCATGAGCATGACACAGTGCTTTAATTTCTTAAAGTTTCTGAGAGGTAAAATCCAATCTCTTGGTATCCTTAGCATATCCTGTAACATCAACCTGAACAGCAAATTCATTTTGATCCTCTGTCTTTATCTATTGCATAGCAAATATAAACTGTGTCTATCACATTGTCCAGAATACGAACAAAGAAGCCGAGAATCACGAAAAGCACCAGCCACGCAAAAGCTGTCACATAATAGGCGTCCCTTCCAAGTGAAGTTGCAGCCTTTAGTATTATCCAAACCATCATGGCATAAACAAGAGAAACAACAAAGAAAATTCCAAACAGTAAGCGTGTGGAGACTGTTTCAACCACAACAACAGAAAGAAGATTTCTCCTCAGAAGCTCGTATGCCATCTTGGCAGAAAAGCAGTAGTTTTCCCCTGTTATTGCTGCGAAGTTGATTGTGAACTTATTCACAAACTCCATGGCTGACAATATGCAATTGAGACAGAAACCAAGTATAAAATTGAAAACCCCATGACCTGATGATCTACTAGTGGCTTTGCCACTAGTGCGTGCCTTTTCAACAACTGCTCGAATCATTTGCACCACTGCAAAGATTAGGCCTGAGAAACAAACCGTACCAAATGAAGGACCAAATGCATTCCTGACAGAACGTCTGATGGTTGCAGTTGAGGAGGTACCAGATACTTGAAAGTACCACTGTGCAACTGTACCACTGATTACATACACCTGAGCCTCAAACATTGTTGTTGCAGACCATATAATTGTGAAAATGGCTATTCCATAGTAGGCAGATACCCATGAGTCCTCTTTCCATACACAGCAATCAATCCTACTAACTCGCCCACATAAATATTCATACTCTTCAATCTTTGAATTGGGCATGACTTTACCATTCATACGGGCAAAGTAGAGGAAAACAATAATGGATCCCAAGTACAGAAAGAGCAATAAAGTTAACCCAGGTAAAACCAATAACAACCCCATGTTTCTTCTAAGAGCTTCAGAAGCAGTGCGAAGAATTCTAATTGTCAGCTCTATGCTGTCTCTGTTTGAATAGATGACCAAAAGAATGATCCCACATAATGCAAATATGAACAGAAATGCAGAAATCCTGAGAGCAAGGCTAAAAAATTCTTTGCAATGTTGATTGACTGTACAATGTGTGATGTCAAGTCAATCCGGCGATGCACCCCCGATTCTACGAATTTGACATAAGAAGCCGTGATGTATGAGACATTAGATGCCGTGCTGAGCTTTTCACGAGCTCCATTCCTTTCGGCTTTGGCATCTTCTGAATTATGGCATCATCTTATGAAGGCAGACAGAATGTGCATAAAATGTTTGAAGAATTAGCCATCTGAAGAGTCGGCATCTTATGAAGGCAGACGGATACGCAGAGACTGTTCTGTATTAAGGACATGAATAAAAAAACTAAAACACACAAGTAATACAGTCATGGCCATAGCCATCGCTTCTCGGCTTCTGCCAACAATATCAATCTCCTCTGATTCTGAAATGAATTTAACATTTCTCAATTGCGCCCTCCGTCCCCAATATAACAGGTATTCAATCATGAAGCCACGCTAACGCCTTAGAGGAACGTGTAGTCAAAAGAGTAAATGTAAAGAATACTCCTCCTTCAAAATCTTGCCATGTGTCATAAAGAGCTGCAAAGACAAGGGGCTTTCTATCTTGAAAATGTATATAGAATAGATGCTTCTTTGCTTCATCCCTTTTTTACTCGTAAAAACCTCATAAGCCAGTCAGCTAAAACCTCCCCGCCAATGGGAGAAACACCATAGCCTTCTGAAGAACATAACCATCATGGACTGCATACCGCATTCTTTGCTACTGCACATAAAAATCAAGAGCAATCTTAATGTTTTGACCAAGTTCAACATTACGTGAGCATGGATCCACACTTGCAATTATAATGCCATCAAGGGCTATTTTCATCCGCTCCGCAATACAAAGATCTAATGATGTTTGTCTCTCCTCGGAGAAGACTCTCATACTTTGTACTCAGTGATGTCCATAGAGATTTACACTGGTCTGGACCACGATCAATTCCATGCTTGAACAAAGATGCCGAAATCTCTTCCCAGATTACCTTTTCCTTCTCTGCTTTAAACCTATTTTCCATATTCCCACGCTTCTTAGTTGGAGATATAACTGACAAGTCTACATTCAATGTTTCAATGGGAACCTTGCAAAGATGTAATTTTTGGCACACTATCATCAAGGCTCCCAAGAACTTTGTGGTCTTTTCTGGATCTTTCTAACTTTAACTCTTTAGTAGTGATACCAGAAATATTTTCCCTAGCCATTACAATAACTTCTGGCCGTTTGCTACTGTACTTCCGTACCACCTTTCTAAGTACTGTAGAAATGGTTCGTTCTATATGAGCAATTGGGCAATTTGGAGGGCAGCTTGCCAATGCTACATGTGCAGCTTTCTATAGTGCTTCTAGAAGTTTCCCTTAAATATCTGTCATTTGCGCAATTTCGCAGCGCAGCCAATGCAAGGTCAGTGTTTTCGCTACGAAATCACTAAAACAGATGGCGCTGCTAAACTACTAACGGATTCATGTGCTGCAAAAACACGTTGTCTTTAAGTTAAGCTAAAAAATTTTACAACAGACTTTTCAGTGATAACAGCGGCTCCACTTGGGATAGTGTGCCCTTGTGGTGCACTAAGAACCTGCAGTTCCAGTGCCTTTTATTTGACAACAGAAATTTGCTTGACTAGCATGACTGTAGGAGAAAGAAAGCTATTTCTACTGAAAGATGCTCAGTTGACCTTGAGCTTATTTTGTATTTACCTCTACCTACCTACCCTAACCATTTCAACTTCTTTCTGCTCAATCAATATGAAATTTCCAATGCAGCCAATCATTTGTCTTATCTGACATTTGAGTCCTTTGACCGCATCGGAGTTCAGACCTAATATGATAGTCTGATGACCGCTGCCACTGAATTTGCCTCTGATCTTCTTTGAAAAACTGAAATACTGGAGAGTAAAACTCTTCCATGTAATCAGCTACAGGATCCCAGAATACATAATCAGCTTGGTTTTCCTTGTAACTTTCCAGCTATGCAAACTGATCTTCAACCACCGTGTTCAGTTCCTCAATAGTGAAAGAGAAAGGAACCAGCATTGTCTCCTTATGTTCTGCCATAAAAAATTTCTGAGAATAATGATCATGATCATGGAAACTGTATGCCTGAATTTGTCCTTCTAAACCTTCAATTTCTTTCTCAATGTCTTTGGCAAATTCATCAAAAAATTTCATCTTATCCTCTGACTTACAGTCAAAAGATTTTAGATATGAAGATAATGACAAAGAAAAAGATTCATTTGTTTCTTCTTTACTATGATCATCATTCCATTGTTTGAAACCTTCAACTGAGGGAGAGTTCACCACCACCTCTGACCTATCTATCCATTCCTCCAAGAACATAAGCCATAAGTCTTGAAATGACTTAACGGATTTGATAGGAAAACTTTCAATCCATTGTTTGCATTTCCCTTGAAGTGAATCATAGAATAACCTTATACAAACATCCTCATGTTTAACTCTCAGAAGCTCTAAAAATTCACAAAAATCTGATATATGATTCAAGGTTAAACTCAAATCTTCTCTGTTGTATTTGGGACCATTCCTTAGAAAATATGCATCCTTGGGAAAATGATTTGGGAAACCATGAATTCCTGAGAAATCTATGCATGCATACCTTGAACAAAGAATGACAGCTTCTGGGTCCTTCATAACTCCAGTGGAATCACCATGAATATATAAACCTTAAATTCTTCAACAATGGAGTCGCCAAGGTAGTTTTGCAGCCTTGAAAATCATTTTGAACTCCTGCTACCTTCAGAAATCCAATCTTCAAACTACGGAAATAAGTAATCATCAGGCTCCCGGCAGACGCACCAAAATGTTATCACAAAATCAGTACTAAGGGCTGCAACCAAGCAAGATTTTATGTAACTTTTTCAACCAGACTTTAGACTAAGGATTAGCCTCCTTAGTCAGAGAGGGCTCTCTCACAGACTTTTGATAAGAATCAATCACAACAACAGATGGCTAACTCTTCACACTTTTATGAAAATAAAGCTGGTTGGAAATACAAAACAACACTTCTTCCATTGGGCTCATGGAGTCATACACTTCTGAAGTAAACTATTGATCACTTAATCATAGAAGCCAAGGCATATAACGTTTAACACTCAAAACATCTCTCCAAAAACTCAACTCATAAATAAGCACAGGAAGTCTGAGCACTAGGTGAATTCAGAGTGATTGCATATTTAGTGAGCTGTAAAATACATAAAAGATAATGACAAAACCACACATGTTCTGAGCCATAAACATATAATGAATCTTGGGAAGAAAAAGTAACTCTTGTATTACTGTCAAAGTCTTCTTACACAAGCTGATAAAAACTCTGTTTTTTTTATAAAATCTCCAACCCCTATTACATCCTAATCTGATCCCTTTATAGGAATCTATTCCTCCCTCTCTAGAATGGGCTCGAAGGCCCTATTAACTACTCCTACATGCTATTTAACTAATTCATTAATTACAAACATGTTGAGCTGTAATTACACAAAATCCTAATCAAACTAAAACACTAATTTCATTCTCCTCGTATGCTTGATTCTTCTTGGATCCTTGACAGCTGTCCTCCTTCAGTTAGGCTGAGATGGCTGAGCTAAAAGATGGTTGGATACCTGTTAGCGCTGATGACTCATTAATCGACCAAAAGATGTGCTTCTATTTTAACGGTCTCTGTCTCCCAACATTCTCCGAAAGTTCAACAACATGTCTCAGCTCTTTTAATAACCCCAAGTATGGAATGCTGCCATGTTTTTGATGTGTTGTAAGTGGTATTGATAGACAGGTGTTTCTCTTCCTCAACTCCCGCTCACAGTATCACAATAGCTGCTCTTCGCTTAAAATCATCACCTACAGCAGTTTCGTAGCGCGCTACGAAACTGCTGTGTGATTCAAAGAAAACACAGTCTTCCTTTCATTCAAACCAAACTTGCAATTGTCTGTGTTGAATCAGATACATTTTCAGTGTGATTCTCATTAATGCAAGTCATAATAATGAGCTTGACATCTTTGTTTTGGTGCCTTAAAAGATCTGGCTTTACCAATCATGGATAGAATCACCGCATCTTGCATTATCTCAGAAGGTTACTGTTCCACCATAGATAACTAGTCCTCCATTTTCTGACTATTCATCATTCCAACAAATGAATAACCATTTGTAAGTAATCCTGTTCAGCTGCCAGGCTTCAAATTGTCATACATCCTCACTGCCCAGTTTATTTTGATTAATGTGGACATGAGACTTCAAATCTGTATGCATAATACACCTAACCCATTGCTTGGTTGATTTCACTTATCATGCATATCTGGCATAATATTAACATTCATAAGAAAACCAGGTTCTCTTTTGCCAGATTATAGTGTTCTGAGACATATTTTGACCCACCATGTTTACCAAGTGGCACTGGTACAGGCATGCCAAAATGCTCTGAGTTGACAACTTGCTGAGAACTAAGACTTGGCTCCTGAGTGATCTTAACAGGTAATAGTACATGAATCTGACCATCTACTGACTTTTGATTATTATCGGACTTCAAAATTGCATCCGAAATATCCCCTGTCTTCTCTTCAGTCCTATTTAAAATTCCTGTGACCAGCTTCAAACAATAATGTTTCTTGGGAGACACAGTCATGAGCATGACACAGTGCTTTAATTTCTTAAAGTTTCTGAGAGGTAAAATCCAATCTCTTGGTATCCTTAGCATATCCTGTAACATCAACCTGAACAGCAAATTCATTTTGATCCTCTGTCTTTATCTATTGCATAGCAAATATAAACTGTGTCTATCACATTGTCCAGAATACGAACAAAGAAGCCGAGAATCACGAAAAGCACCAGCCACGCAAAAGCTGTCACATAATAGGCGTCCCTTCCAAGTGAAGTTGCAGCCTTTAGTATTATCCAAACCATCATGGCATAAACAAGAGAAACAACAAAGAAAATTCCAAACAGTAAGCGTGTGGAGACTGTTTCAACCACAACAGCAGAAAGAAGATTTCTCCTCAGAAGCTCGTATGCCATCATGGCAGAAGAGCAGTAGTTTTCCCCTGTTATTGCTGCGAAGTTGATTGTGAACTTATTCACAAACTCTATGGCTGACAATATGCAATTGAGACAGAAACCAAGTATAAAATTGAAAACCCCATGACCTGATGATCTACTAGTGGCTTTGCCACTAGTGCGTGCCTTTTCAACAACTGCTCAAATAATTTGCACCACTGCAAAGATTAGGCCTGAGAAACAAACCGTACCAAATGAAGGACCAAATGCATTCCTGACAGAACGTCTGATGGTTGCAGTTGAGGAGGTACCAGATACTTGAAAGTATCACTGTGCAACTGTACCACTGATTACATACACCTGAGCCTCAAACATTGTTGTTGCAGACCATATAATTGTGAAAATGGCTATTCCATAGTAGGCAGATACCCATGAGTCCTCTTTCCATACACAACAATCGATCCTACTAACTCGCCCACATAAATATTCATACTCTTCAATCTTTGAATTGGGCATGACTTTACCATTCATACGGGCAAAGTAGAGGAAAACAATAATGGATCCCAAGTACAGAAAGAGCAATAAAGTTAACCCAGGTAAAACCAATAACAACCCCATGTTTCTTCTAAGAGCTTCAGAAGCAGTGCGAAGAATTCTAATTGTCAGCTCTATGCTGTCTCTGTTTGAATAGATGACCAAAAGAATGATCCCACATAATGCAAATATGAACAGAAATGCAGAAATCCTGAGAGCAAGGCTAAAAAATTCTTTGCAATGTTGATTGACTGTACAATGTGTGATGTCAAGTCAATCCGGCGATGCACCCCCGATTCTACGAATTTGACATAAGAAGCCGCGATGTATGAGACATTAGATGCCGTGCTGAGCTTTTCACGAGCTCCATTCCTTTCGGCTTTGGCATCTTCTGAATTATGGCATCATCTTATGAAGGCAGACAGAATGCGCATAAAATGTTTGAAGAATTAGCCATCTGAAGAGTCGGCATCTTATGAAGGCAGACAGATACGCAGAGACTGTTCTGCATTAAGGACATGAATAAAAAAACTAAAACACACAAGTAATACAGTCATGGCCATAGCCATCGCTTCTC
This sequence comes from Pinus tabuliformis, assembly GCA_031772625.1. NCBI lineage: Eukaryota > Viridiplantae > Streptophyta > Pinopsida > Pinales > Pinaceae > Pinus > Pinus tabuliformis. The sequence continues at coordinate 749,605,061 of CM062808.1, forward strand.
GGCTTCTGCCAACAATATCAATCTCCTCTGATTCTGAAATGAATTTAACATTTCTCAATTGCGCCCTCCGTCCCCAATATAACAGGTATTCAATCATGAAGCCACGCCAACGCCTTAGAGGAACGTGTAGTCAAAAGAGTAAATGTAAAGAATACTCCTCCTTCAAAATCTTGCCATGTGTCATAAAGAGCTGCAAAGACAAGGGGCTTTTTATCTTGAAAATGTATATAGAATAGATGTTTCTTCGCTTCATCCCTTTTTTTACTCGTAAAAAACCTCATAAGCCAGTCAGCTAAAACCTCCCCGCCAATGGGAGAAACACCATAGCCTTCTGAAGAACATAACCATCATGGACTGCATACCGCATTCTTTGCTACTGCACATAAAAATCAAGAGCAATCTTAATGTTTTGACCAAGTTCAACATTACGTGAGCATGGATCCACACTTGCAATTATAATGCCATCAAGGGCTATTTTCATCTGCTCTCCAATACAAAGATCTAATGATGTTTGTCTCTCCTCGGAGAAGACTCTCATACTTTGTACTCAGTGATGTCCATAGAGATTTACACTGGTCTGGACCACGATCAATTCCATGCTTGAACAAAGATGCCGAAAATCTCTTCCCAGATTACCTTTTCCTTCTCTGCTTTAAACCTATTTTCCATATTCCCACGCTTCTTAGTTGGAGATATAACTGACAAGTCTACATTCAATGTTTCAATGGGAACCTTGCAAAGATGTAATTTTTGGCACACTATCATCAAGGCTCCCAAAAACTTTGTGGTCTTTTCTGGATCTTTCTAACTTTAACTCTTTAGTAGTGATACCAGAAATATTTTCCCTAGCCATTACAATAACTTCTGGCCGTTTGCTACTGTACTTCCGTACCACCTTTCTAAGTACTGTAGAAATGGTTCGTTCTATATGAGCAATTGGGCAATTTGGAGGGCAGCTTGCCAATGCTACATGTGCAGCTTTCTATAGTGCTTCTAGAAGTTTCCCTTAAATATCTGTCATTTGCGCAATTTCGCAGCGCAGCCAATGCAAGGTCAGTGTTTTCGCTACGAAATCACTAAAACAGATGGCGCTGCTAAACTGCTAACGGATTCATGTGCTGCGAAAACACGCTGTCTTTAAGCTAAGCTAAAATTTTTTACAACAGACTTTTCAGTGATAACAGATGTGTTAAAGAATTACATGCATAAATTGTAGCTTAACAGAGAAAACTTAATGTGCACATGAGATAAGAGAAGAAACACATAAAACATGAAATAAGACAACAAGACTTGATAACAGAGTTCGTCTGACTTGGACTACGTCTTCGAGCCCTGCTCGATCAATGGGAAGGCCTTCATTCATTAAATGGCATGAGAAAGAAGAGTACAAGCATCAGTTACAAAAAGGAGTCTTATACCTCCATAGTGAAAAATGGCCAAAAAATGCAGAACTATGATGGAGAAATGGATAGTACCATTGCGTTCGTGGCATCGAGAAGTGATGAAGCCATATAAATTTGTCAAATTCTGACAAAGTTAAAATTCGGCCTTCTTGCAAAATTCTGCCTCGAACTATGTGCACTACCTCCTCTGATTGAGCGCACTGAGCAAATATGTTCATATAATGTTTATTGGGCGAATTGACCAAGAAAGTGGTTTGGTGTGTTGGTTGTGAGCTAGTTTAATAGGATGGAGGTCAGGAGGTCAAACCCCGCCTCCTCCTTTTTTTGGGGCTGAGGTTCGTGGTCCGCCCCTCCTTTGGTTATGTGTTTGTTTTTGGGGTGGCAGGGTTGGTGGCCTACAACCCCTTTTTTAAATAATTTTTTTTTATGAAAAAAAACAACCCGCATGTTTTTTAAAATATGGTTTTGGACCGAAGGAGTCCTTTTAACAAGGCAACAATTTTTCCCAAAATCTGGCCGGAGTTGGCCAGATTCTGTCTGCCAGAAAAACTCCAAATTGCACCTTCATTAATCTTGCCTAATCATCAAAAGTCAACCTAACTTTGACTGCCTCTATCTTCTTCATTCAGACTCAGATTGGAGTCTCATTCACACCATTGGAATTAGGGCGATGAGCACTTCGATTTGATGTCAAGTTAATTTCCTTTCCACCACTTTTAATTTTGAGCTTTTCCCATGCCAATGTGTCTGAAGATCCACCTGGATCACTAGAAGTTGATGACACAGGATAATGTGAATGAGAAGACCATTCTTCTAAGATCTGAGGAATACCAGAACAATTTATAAGAATATGGTCTCCCATACAAAGTTTGCAAGGATATCGAAGTTTGTGAGGCTTATCAGATGGTTTGTCATCAGAAGTTGCATTCGAAGCAATGGTTGCTTGGTTGCCCCCGTGCTAAATTTTCTTCTTCTTATTCTTCTTCTAACTGATAAAGAAGGTAAAGGGTCAACTTTAGGATCACTTGGAGGTTGATTTTGTCCAGGTGGAGGAGTACTCAATTGCGGAGAAATCATGACATTTTGAGCCAAGGAGGTTGAAAACAACCATACTGGCAAGCCAATGGTAAATCCCAGAAGGGATAATGTAGCCATATATGGAGCACCAATATTTCTGAAAGGAGGAAAAGGACTAGGATTCCCATTAAAAGGAATTCTTTGATTGGTGGACTTTGGAGTTGTTGCCATATGTTTTAACCTAAGATCAACTAAGGAGTGACGTGGAATATGTTATCCGCGTTCAATTAATTTATTTTAATCAAAATAACATAACAAAACAAAATAGGGATATTCTAGGCAAAAGGATTACCAAGCAACTGTGAATTGCAATATAATGCCTCAGTAAACCAAGGACTTAACATACGTGCAGGCAATCTCCCCAAATGCTGTGTTCGATGTATCACAGTGTACAAGGCAGCTGACTCAGTTACCTATGGATGGATAGCAACCTAATGTAGTCCTCCCATATATACCTGAAAGTACATGGAGGCCCAATCCGTATTAGCAATGTCTAATGCGAAACCGCACAGTGAGAGAATTCCTTTATACTTTTCGTACTATAACACTACCCTATATACCCGAAGGTACGTGGATGAGCTACGATATACTTACATACATGGAATGAGGTATCACACTCGGAATGTATCATAGATAATTAATGATAGTTGCTATGTTTAACGACATTGAAACACGTCTCTAGCATAGAATCTCTAAAAGTTATTTATTAGGTGACAATGCTCCATTAGGTTAATTGAGATAACTTTTAAGTTGATCTTGATTAAGCGTTTGTCTTTCAGGTTCACCTGTGATGTATTTGAAATTCCTAGAATACAACTATGATGAGAAACATTATTTTCATTTGATTTTGAACAATGAAAATCCTAACTACAAGGGATAGAGCATTCAGAATGTTTTATCAAAGAGCAAAGAGCACATCTAATGCAATTTCCCTAAACTATTCCTATAAGCGCACACAAAACCTCTAATTGCATAATGCAATTTTTTCTTTTCAATTCCCTTAATGTTGAGATGAACAAAAGGAAACTAATGTACATACAATCAATCAATCTTTTTGTATGAAATGAAGACTTTACAATAGTTCCTTTTCAAAAGAAATGAATACTTTACGACACTTTGTTTTCAGCAAAGATTAATCGACTATAAGCTAACTTTGACAATGAATTGATAATGATAAAAAAATCATTTAAGAAACACTAAAAATTCAAGGCCAAAGTAGGGCTAGGAAGAGAAATACAAGTTGATTTTAGAACCACAAGCATCATTGATCTTTAGCAAACAACAAGAGAAGCAGCTTTGGAAAAATCAAAGCAAAGGTGGGTTTTTTACCCTAAGAGGAATCAGCGTAGGCCAGAGAGGGAGATAGTGCGCTACAATGCACTGTCTCTATGGCGGGGACTACTCTGTAGTGCACTGTGTGATGCAGGAAAGTGTTCCCTCTGCAGACAGAGGCAACCCCTCTAGCCCTATAGTAGGTCTAGTCACAAACAAGGACAGATCAACAATAGCTTTCCTTAAACAGTCATAGTTGGAGGCCTACCTCAACCGGTGGTCGATGAAGTTCCATTGCGCTGCTCTAGCTTCCACTTCCTTCTCCTAATGAGTGATCAACCTGAAACAATGCAAAGGAAATACAACAAAGCACGTAACCGGAACAACAATGATCTATTTACTCACAATGTCAAGAAGTCATGAGCTATCAAGTACATTACATACAAGACATAGGAAAACATCATTTATTGCATTAATTATGAAATAAGAGTAAGCTTACAACCAAGGTCTTGACGTCACAAGCCTTCTTAGAGGGATCCAGCCAACAGGTTCCTCAAGCATTCACTCTTGAAGATGGATCTCCCAATACACAAGTCTCTCTCACTCACAAGTTCTACACAAGATCAAAGGCACTTCACAACCTTCCTCAAGCTATCAACAAACTCACACTTGTCACACTCACACCAGCTATCTAGCAAACTCACAGTACTATCAGCAACACTCCAAAGACTAAGAATTCCGAAGTAGCAGCCCATAGCAATGGTGAGAGTTTAAATAGGAGAAGGAGTCTCCATGAAAGGTGGGAGGATGAACTTATCTCCAAGGAAGGTAGCACAAATGACGGAACAACCATACCAGAGAAAGGAGGGTGACATAAACAAGACCAACAACCAGGTCTGGAGTCATCTGGAAGGCCGACTGTTGGAACAAATTTGCCCAATCTGGATCATCGTGGGCACATAACTGGTCTGCTGCACTAACATCGCTTCTGAATAACGTAGCTAGTCATGTCATCGCGGGAAACTACAAGCGATAGTTGCGCTGGCACCTGAAATTCAACCATCACGCGAATCACGTGTACTTCCGCGATGGCAGTGCTTCTGGACTGTTTTGGAACGCCTATTAGCGCGTTTATTTGGAAAATAGACGCGATGATGCAGAAACCTTTGGAAAAGTGGGTCATTTGGCAACATCAGAGAGCATTTGTCTAACATGAGCATGTACAACTTGGACACATGACACAGTAGGAAGACTGGAGTGAAGATAGTGACAAATTACTGTGTAACACACTCTGTCAGAACAAACACTACGTTGGTGCCAGAGAGTCAATTCAATGGACACTCAAGCACAATTTTTGACTAAAAATACTTCAAAAAGACTGAAACATGATCAATAAAGCTAAGAAAAGTCTACTAGGGTGTAATATGATGAGGGTAAGCAACCAAGAACGATAGTTGTTCCCCAGTATGGTCACCAATTTGTTACATGGAATTTGCATCTATAGATAAATACATCTTCCCTAGGTGAGTGACTACACCTAGAACAACAGAATGAAAGTACTTTAACCTTTTCTTATATAAGATAGTTGAGATAGAGGAACTTACTTTTTGCCTTTTGCTTCCTAAATCTCATTTGAATCACTCTTGTCGCTCCCACTTGAACTAAATCTGCTAAAAAGGTACCTATATTAAGAGAAACAAAAAGAAGAAACGATCAAAGCATACATGAACTATCAACTATAAAACAATGGAATCGAATACATTGAAACACATAATCATCATAGATATGAACAATCATATGAGAAAAGGAATAGGCTCTTTATTAATGTAGAAGTAAGAGTATCACCCAATATAGTTCGATCCTGTGCCACTCCTCCAGCTTCAGTTCAACCCTCTCACATCAAAAGCTCAACACTCCAGCAGCATAACATTGCTTTACATAAAATCAATCCTCAAACCAACAGAATTTCCTTACAAACTTCATATTCTAGCCCCTCGATCACTATGATGAGTGCTCAATTTATAGGAAATGGAGGTGGTTTTGTCATAAATGATGGTATTGAATGGCCTTTCAAACTTGGAGTTAGTTTTCATTGAGCAAGGGATGAGAGGATAGGAGGTTAATGGATCCTTAGCCTATCCAATTTTGAGCTCATAGGAGGAGATAAGAGATGGGAACCTTCTAGAATCATATAGAATGAAGGAATATTCCCAGAACCCTATGCAAATTTTGCTCAATCTCGCCCAACGCAGGCTAAAGAGGGCCTAAGTGCATTGCAGTGCATGCCATAATGGACCTGCTTGCTCTATAGAGCACTGTCTCAAGGCATAAGCTACGCTGGTGTCCCAAGGAGGCATTTCAGGAAGGCTTCAGGCCATGAAACTTTCATAGAAGGAGGAATTCAATGAGTTGACTTCTCTAGGGCATGTAACAACTGAATTAGGGTTTGATGAGCCCTAAAAGTACTGATCTGAATGTTGGGAGTGATGTGACCAAATAGACCTGTAACAAATAGTCGTTGTAGCATAGGCTCCTACAAACTGAGACAATCTAGTAAGGTTGTCAGATGGGTCAATGGGTGAGTCTTTCCAAACAATATCCATTGGTTCATTATCAGGAGTAGTAGAAACTGTAGCATCCAACTTCCTCTTTTTTCTCTGCCTTTTGATAAAATCTTTATAGGTTGGGCTATAGAACACATCTAAATGAGGAATCTCCTCAATTCTCAAAACAATTTCAGAGATAGGAGTGGCAGGAATGTGCTCTACCACTTGAGTACTTACAGTTTTCTCTATTGTAATTTCTTGAGTTGTTTTGTGTTGCGGAGTCTGTGGCTTAGGTGTTTGTTCCTCTGTATGGATATTTGTATTAAAATGTTCCCATTCTTTCTCTAAATCAATCACTGGGGGTTTTTTTGACTAGGTGGAGGTGGAATGAATTTCATATTGTTTTCTAGTTGAGGTTTGCTCAACTGTCTTTTCTGTAGAATGGGGTGTATACTTTTATGACTCCTTGCATTTGCTTCCCCCATTTTGTGATTGCTTCTCTGATTTCTCTAACTCCTTGGTAGACTTCTCTTGGGACTCTGCTTTGGAATCATCTTTAGAATTTTGTCTCGAACTTCCTTCTAGGCTTATGCTGGGAGTTGGCTCCCTTATTGGTTCAATCAATGATTGGTCCAATGGGACCTTTAACAATCTCCTTTCTCTATATTGATGAAAGGCTTCAAGATCTTCTTGGTTGAAAAGTATTGATGATATGTGCTTCACTTCTATGAATGTTTCTTTCTGTAGGAAGATGCCATCAAATGTGTCTTCCTCATGACTGAATACCTTCACTTTTAGCATGGTAGTGAAGTCTTTGGTAGTGCCATTTGGTTCATACTCACGTCCTGAGAATTTAGGTAATTTCAAAGATTGCATGATCTTTGATTCTTTGAATGCATGTCCCAGATCGTGCAATGCAAATGCTCTAGACTGTAACAAAAATGTAGACCAAATGACCTTTTTCACTTCCTTTAATCCTTTGCTTAGCCCACCCTCACTAGCTATTTGATAGGCCATCTCTCTAGCCATCAATTTCTCTGGAACATAGTATGGGAGGACATGAGGTGAGGTGATGCTTCCAAATACCCTGATATATGTGAATATTTCATCCCCAAACCATCTGGCCACAGGGAGGATATCTACCTTCGCTTCCTTAGAAAATCTAAGGGAATCTTGGTTTGTAAACCTGCTTGTGGATAGGCAGCATGACCCCATGAAAATTTTTGTAAAAATGCGGGAGGAATTGAGACTCCCACATGTCCTTATGATATATATGAATTGGAAGTGGATCTTTCGCAATCCACTTTCATCCCATGATAGGAAATTTTAAACTAAAACAAATTGCATCCATCACATAGGCACGCATAAAAAATGGAGTGTAAACTGTCATTGAGACACTCCTTTTCCTCCTATAATTGATTATTGCCTTTGCTAAATTATCAAACAAAATTTGGGCCCAATTAGTTATGGTTTCTTTTACGAATGCATATATTAATGGAAACCAATCTGGGGAAAATTTAGTGCTATCGGGCTTGCCAAACATCTTACATATCATGGCTGCTAGAAAACTATGGGGAGGAGAAATTGATGCAGTAGAGTACATACTCGGTTTGTCCCTTTTTATCTTGCCCTCACTATTCGACTAGGTCCAGGTGACATCCATTGGGTCCTCGTTCTCTTTAGAAAACTTCTCAAGGAACTATTTGTTGTAGATGTCTTGTGGCTCTGGTAGGTGGTACATAAGTCGTAGGTTGTCTGGTGAAAAAGATCCCATAACCTCTTGGCTTCTATTCTTAAATTCTTTGTCTAAGATATCGACCTGACCAATAATCTACTTGACCATATCTGTGTAAATTATTATCTTTGGGTGTGTGACTATGCGATGCAGAAATGATCATGCCATCTCAAAAATGGTGGTATCTGAGGAAGTACGACCGTCAATTGTGACCTTTGTTTCCAGATGTCTTGGTTGCTCTTCTTCTAATAAACAATACATGGTTTCCCACATAGAGGTCCTTCCTTCTCTACTGCATGTAGTATCTGTGAATAAAGGAGCCATTTCTGATTTCTAAGACGCAACTTCCTTGCCCTTCTTTGCCATCACTGCCAAAGACTTCTGTTGTGGATTTTCCCTAAAAATGGAGAAAAACAATAGCTATCGGATGTACAGAGATAAGAATGAACGTAAGCTGGGATAATACAGATAACTTGAAAAGGTGATAAGAAAGGATTTTTATTTGAACGCAAGTGAGAAGATATCATATCACCTTGGATGGATTTTCACACATAAATGCCATTAATTTTTAATAAATGCCCACTAATGGTTCGTTATCTCTTAGATTTAATGCTCATTAATGTCCACATCGAAAGTCGGGAAGAAATATTCTTGGGTGATGAGCCTTTAAATTGCGAAGATGGCGATTTTGCGATTTGCGAAGCAATCTCACATATCATATTATCGCGTTATGTTTGTATACTTTCTTTATCGTTTCTCCGATATGTGAGATGTGGGCCACTTATTATTATTTCTAGGACATAACTCTTTTGTCAGGTTTTCTTGTGTAAAGCACTTTTTATTAAGCAGCGAACCTAAATAACTGTCTGTGACGTATCTGGATGTGGGTCCATGTTTCAATTGCATTTCGCAATCTCGACGGATGGTAAGTTTACGGTGTTCCTTTAAATTTCTGAAATGTGATGTGGTAAGGGAAATGTTGTTATTGCAATTTCACATCTCGCACATTTTTAAGGTAACTCATTAAGGTGCACCTTCTAAGAATAGTGATATTCCATGCGGGCCTTAGTTTTAATAAAATGACTTAGGACTTAGTTTATATAAGAAACGTACTAGTTTCAAAGTGTTAAAGCGCGGAGTCCGCTTTTGATAGCTTTTCGCTATATTTGGTGGATTAGCAAGGCTTTCAATCATGCTTGATCGTGCAATATGTGGGAAAGGGAGACATTTAATAGTTTTTTTGAAAAGGTGTTTGATTGATATCTTGTTTTATTCCAAAAATTAATAAAGAAAATTCCTAAATGCTAAACTTATTTTTGGAAGGATTTTTTAAAGGATCCCCATTTATTAATGTAATATTGACTACTACTATTAAAAAATGGGGAGTTTTTGAATAGCAGAACAATTGGCGATTCACTTGGAAGAATGAGTTATCTCTAAGAGTTTTTTGAAATTTCTAAAAACTTCCAAAATAAAGATGATTTAGAAAATAAAATTTACATGAAATATAAGATAAGTCATACTGCTCTTTGAATATTTAAACAACATCCACTTAACTATCATCCTTTTGATTATTCTCTCCTCATAAGAAAGTTACTTTGTCTACATCAGTCATTACTTGGTTTTAAAGATAAAAACAGGGAGGCTCCTCTTAGATCAATTTTTGGTATACTCAGTTGTCATAGGTAGAGCCTCTACTGCTAGCAGGCATTCATAGCCTCGACAGGGTTACCTTTTAACCAACAATGATTCAGTATCCCACCAAGGTTAGAATATAAATTTTAAAGATAAGCTCATATTGTACACTTATTTCCATTTATTTTCTGAAATAATTCTTTTTTCTTCAAAATTTCATTTTTTATCCCTTAAAGGACAATGTCTTGGTTTGGTGACCAAAATTGACAATTCCATTCACTTAATTATAACTTTAACTGAACAAGCTGGCTCTTAATGAGACCCCTTGTCTTTTGATTAATACAATCTCAAGCCATTACCCTGTTTTGATATGTAGTATTGGTAATGTCAGCTAGTTACAACCTTATGATCATGGTAAGCTGGTTCTTGATGAGACCTCTTATCCTTTAAGTTTTAAGTATTTTTAGAATTACACTCTAAAAAATGTAAACTAAATTGATCGGGAGAATCATTGGGTCACTAAGAGCTTTTGGATGATAGTTTTAGAGTTTTAAAGATGCTTTCTGTAGAAAGACTATGTTTTGTTATTGATACTTTTCCTGACTGATGTAGAGAACAATGTAAACTTTGAAACGGGAACTGATACTGTTACCCGTTTCGTAGAGATAGCAAAAAAATGACCCGATTTTCAAAAGTGGTGATGCAGAATACACATGTTTTTTTTAGAACATGGTTTTTGGAACTTTAATTTTTTTTCATGTTCAAGGATGAAATCAAGTTTTAGAATGGTAATGATTTTCATGCTGATTTTAAAAAGTGAGTATTCTGCATCACACCCTTTTTTTAAAAGACCTATTTTTTGACTTTAAATTTTCTAGTGTGTGAAATGTAAATAATTATTTCGTAACCCTTTTTTTAAAAGACCTATTTTTTGACTTTAAATTTTCTAATGTATGAAATGTAAATAATTATTTTGTAAATTTAATAATTTTGGAAGTGATCTTCTTCTTCATATTTTCTAGTTTTTATTTTTTTTATTTTTATTTTTGTAGTGGGACTTTTATTGATTTGCATATTTAAAGAAGAAGGTCGATATTTTACATTTTTCAATATTCTACATATTTATACATCATTAATTAAATTTTCAATCCACATGAAATAATTGTCTCTAAAAAACAAATATAAAAACCTACTCTAGCCTAGAATACTCTATGTGAGCCTACACTAGTCTAGCCTAGCCTCGCCTACATTACTCTAGCCCAATGTAGGCTAGACTAATGTATGCTAGCCAACTTGAGTCTAGCATAGCCTAGCCTAATCTTAGCTAACCTAGTGTAGCCTTCTATGGCCTAGCCTAGCCTACTCTATCGTAACCCAGCCTACCTTTTTGTAGCCTAACCTACTTTATCACTACCCTGCCTAATCTAGCCTAGCCTATCTTACTTTAGGCTAGCTTAGCCTAGCTTAACCTACTTTAGTCTAACCTGCTCTAGCCTACTCTTGCCTAGCCATGCCTATTCTTGCCCAGCCTATCATACTTTAGCCTAGCCTAGCATACTCTAGTCTAGCCTAGCCTAGCTTAGCCTATTCCATCAACAATTAAATTAGTCTACTCTATCGTTGTGTAGCCTATTCCACATTAGCATATCCTAACCCACTCTACTTTAACTTAGCCTACTCTAACACGATATATATATTCAAAATCAATTTAAAAAAAACATTTACATTTCAATTTTATTTTATAGCCGAAATTTAGATATAAAGATATTATCACTTTATATTATATAAATTCAAACATTTTTCATTATATATTATATTATTTAAATTAAACAAATATACCATAATACATTAGTAAATAACATATGAATTATCTAAATTTTAAAATCATTTTAAAAAATAAATTAAACTAAATACTACTAATAAAAAATTAAATATAACAAAAAAATGCAGTAGTATCCAATTTTAAAACTAAAGCACATTTGAACTTTACCATAATAATAACATAAAAACCGAATAAAAAATTGATTTTGAGTGAAACAAGTGTCAAAAATATTCATACCAAACTATAATATTTGCATGAAATTAAAATTAATCGATAGTGAATTAGATTGAGAGACAAAAATGACTAATTTAAATAAAACTAAATTACAAAAGCATATAGCATTCTCATAAAATTAAAATTATCCGGTATTCAATTAAACCGAAAAAGAAATCACCCCTAAATACAGAGATCATACCCTAATTTAAATAAAATTAAAATTAAAATTAAAAAATATTCATAATGGAAAGAAATCTCTCAGCAAAATACAAAAATGAAAAACTGATTTAAATAAAACTACACTACAAAAACATGTAATGAAACTACACCAAAGTAGAAACGAAACTTAAACACATTGGAAAGTCAAGAATAAGTACCTGCGGATGTGGGACAAACCCGGTTATTGTTTGTACCTGCGGAGAAAGTTAGGTCCGGCGCCCTTGCTGACTCATACAAAGTATTTTATATCATCTTTTTTGGGTATACATTAAAAATAAAAAATTGATTCAATGTTGTTCCATTTTCTTTTTAATTATTTACAACGTAATTTTGTGAAATTTCAACGCCCAACAGAATTTTGTTCATCTATTTTTACAGAAGCTTCAACATCTTTTATTTCGGACATAATTTACTTTAGTATTTTAAATAAATAATTATCATCTTTCACGAGAATTTCGTAAAGCTATTTTTTGAATTTCTGGTAACAAAATTTATTTTATAATTTATTAAAGACTTAAAATGAGCTTATAAGTTTGAAACCCTAATCTCAGTTTCAGTGGGTCTATCTTATCGTATGTCCTGTACAAAGACAACATGGTGCATTTCAACATGGTGAATAGTATCTTAAGGTGTTTGTCGTCAAGACTTCACTGGTGCATATTATTCTAAAGGAGATCTCCTTTCTTTATATCCAGTCTCAGCCCCAATTCATAATTAATACTGTCACCACTACAACCGTAATAAGTTTCTCACTGTTAGCCTTGCGGGTCGATTCCCGGAATCGACCTGCCGCCCGTCGGGCGGGGCTGGGTGGCCCGGGGTGGCGCTGCCGCGCGCAGGGCCACCCCCGGGCTGCCCCGCCCCGCCCGACGGGCGGCAGGTCGATTCCGGAATCGACCCGCAAGGATAACAGTGAGAAACTTATTACGGTTGTAGTGGTGACAGTATTAATTATGAATTGGGGCTGAGACTGGATATAAAGAAAGGAGATTTCCTCTAAACTATTACTGATATCTTCATGCTATTATCATTTTTATTCAACCACGTATCTTCATGCTATTATCATTTTTATTCAACCACGTGCAGAGATTTGTTTAATTATGCTAATGAAGGAAATTTCCTTTCTTTATATCCAGTCTCAGCCCCAATTCATAATTAATACTGTCACCACTACAACCGTAATAAGTTTCTCACTGTTAGCCTTGCGGGTCGATTCCTGGAATCGACCCGCCGCCTGTCGGGCGAGGCGGGGCGGCCCGGGGGTGGCGCTGCCGCGCGCAGGGCCACCCCCGGGCCGCCCCGCCCCGCCCGACGGGCGGCGGGTCGATTCCCGGAATCGACCCGCAAGGCTAACAGTGAGAAACTTATTACGGTTGTAGTGGTGACAGTATTAATTATGAATTGGGGCTGAGACTGGATATAAAGAAAGGAGATTTCCTCTAAACTATTACTGATATCTTCATGCTATTATCATTTTTATTCAACCACGTGCAGAGATTTGTTTAATTATGCTAATGAAGGAAATTTCCTTCCTGATATTGAAACACTAGAGCACAGTGAGTACCATGTCGTGGATGACTATCTTCGCAATCAATACTGCACTGTATACCATATTCATTCCACCTACTTACTGGATTAGAGAGTCGTAATTTCATTGTTTCATGGAAACTCATAATTATAGGAGGTATACCAATCCTGTAATTACCCACTCCGCTCTAAAATGGCTCCTCATGCCATTCCATTAACTGTCATACATTTCTTATGGCAACAGCACATCTGTATATTTGATACTATTTCAACTCTTCTGGCTATTTCTGAATAGCACTTTCCGATCTTTTTGGGGCGCATCCTTCATCCGCATGCTCTTTTGGTTTTGATCGATATGTTTACGCCTATTTGGCTGCGGCTTTATGCTTCTATGTCTCCATGAACACTATATATGTTTTTGTTCAAACACGTCCTGCTATTCTGGCTGAGGCTTCGAGCCTTCAATGTACTCTTGATCATTATATATTCTCAATATAAACTATTCTGCTTTTTTCTCTGAAAAAAAAATACCAATCCTGTAATTCACTTGTGCACGATACGCCAAACGCATTGCTTCTAGTTGCCGATGAACATAAATTTTATCAGTGAAAGGATTAATTCTTTCATCATTAAAATGTGCTGGATGTTTCTCTATTAACAAGTTGAGTTGTTCCTTTAGGGGATGTCACTACATCAACACTCAAGCTGCTAATTCAAGTCGAAGTTCATATTAAGGTTATACATTATATTCAGCTGCTCACAAATTCGGTTTTATTCTGGCAATGACGAGAGGAGATGTAAATTAAAGTTTGATAACAATAAGGTTGACTGCACTATATATATAATTTCAAATTTACCTATTATTCTGTTCGGTAATATGAAATAGTGTCGCCTCATTTGATGATGTGTTGCCAACACAAGTTGGTTGAATAATGAACCAAAATTTTAGTATTAAGATATTATGAATTGACTAAGAAATCATAGAATTGAAGTTGATCAAACCCTAAATATTATTATCTACAATGCGAGAGCTCGAAGGGAAAGAAATTTGTGGCACTTCCTAAAGTACAGAAACAAAGAAAACTGTAGAGATAATACAATGTTACAGTTGTGATTAGAATGTATTGCACATTCTAATAATTAAATAACAAAGAAAATTGTCTCAAAGTAGCATAAATTCACACCTAAAATTGGTTTAGATCAACACAACAGCTTTAACAATGCCACAATAGCATGAACTTGTTCAATATTTTTATAAATATTAATAAAGCACAATATTCAAATTTACATGTCTCACACATGAATATTCCTGCTTCAATATAACAATTACTCTCACTAGATGTAGAAAAACTTAAACAAATATAATTTGGATAATTTTATGGCATCGTTGACGTGATGATGTCAATGCCAAGTAATATTGTTCACTTGAATATAGCTCGTCAGTCACTTGATTGTTACTAAGTATCCATTGATGATATTTTCCTTGTATTTCATAAATCTTTGTGAAATTGACCTAAGTTGATGACCCACTTAGTTGGGCATTCTACTAATTCTAAGGTAGTCGTCTTCCCAAATACAAATCTTTGTGAAATTGACCTAAGTTGATGACCCACTTAGTTGGGCATTCTACTAATTCTAAGGTAATCATCTTCCCTTTCCCCCTCCCCGAGCCATTTAGTTTCTCATCTTACTAATTTCAAATCAGAATTGGACCACAACTCTAATCTCCCAAGATTAATTAGTTCCTATACACCCCACCATCTAAAAAGTACCCAAGATCACAACTTGAGGATCACAAGATTACAATATCGCAAACTCTCATAAGAACAAATAGAGCTTAATTGTGAACCAATCTAAGATTAGGGAGCTCAAAAGTTACATTATCCATAAGAATGTGTTCATTTTATAGAGTCTTTTAGGTGAGTATTTAGTATGATATTTGTTTTTAAATGAAAAAAAATATTATTTAATTTCACAATTTGATTACTAAGAGGTACTATCTCAAATTTGGTTTTCATGTACATTCTTATTATTTTATTTTAATTAGTGATTTCTTTTCACCCAAGGGTCACATGTTCCTAAAATTAGTCTTAAATGTTGTTTTATACCATTTTTTCTTTTAGTAAATTTCACAATTTATTTTACTTAAATCATTGTTATCTACTAATTTTCCAAGTTTTTAACTTTCCTAATTTCCCCAATTCAAAATTTATTTATCTTTTTGAGGATTTAACAAACTAGGCGAGTTTCTCTTGTTTGTAATTTCTTTCCATTATTTATTTAAATAATTCAGTTATTACACATGTTTGTTTAGATTTTTCTTCACATAAGATTACATTCATTTAACTTTAAAACAATTCTTATTTTTAACATGAAAGTTATAATTCATACACATATACTTGCTTAAATCTATCTTACACAAAACCCCCTTTTTAAGTATTAATTTACTAACATTAGACAAGACATCCCTTTCAATTATTATGCTTTCATATCAAGTATAGCTTTGAAAGTTAGCACAAATTAAGCTTTATATTAACTCGATACTTGTTGGATGTGTTATATTCTTGCACGACTAGCCCCAAGCATTGTTACAATGCACCAGATTCAGTGACGCAATTTTGCTATGTGGACCAATTTTGCTATGTGGACCTAAGGACGGGGGCAAGCTCACTCATGGTTTTATGCATAGTTTTTTTCATATGGTTTTGGGCATGGTGGTTTTACCCATGTTATTTTGTAGATCCAATCAAGGGAACTACGGTTATTTTCAAATCCGGGTTTAATGGATTGGGAGTTTATGAATCCTTCGGTATGTATATAGTTGTAACATTAAAAGGAAATAAATGAGAAACTGATATGGCTTTCCCATTCTTGAGCTCCACGAGAAAAATCCCTACATATATTTTCTATTCTCGCTATTGCTTTTTTTTTTTCATAATTCACTTGTAGGTAATTTATGTACAAAGTTAAAACCTTAATTTGGTATAATTGGCAATGGTAGCAATTGTAGGGGGGGTAAGGGTAGGGGGCAGGGGGGGTGGGGGGGGTTGGGGGGATTAAGGGTAGGGGGTGGGAGGGGGGCAGGGGGGAGAGGGGGGCAGGGGGGTAGTGGGGGGTAGGGGTTGGGGGGAGGTAGGGTAAGGGTAGGGGGGTGGCGGGGGGTGGGGGGTAAGGTAAGGGTGGAGGGTGGGGGAAGGTAGGGGGTAGGGGTAAGGGTAGGGTGGAGGGGGGTAGGGCGCGAGGCCCATGGGGCGGGCGTTAAGGAAGGGGGGGAGGAGTTGAGATTGGAGGGGAATGGGAGTTAGGGGTGGGCTTATGGGGAGGAGAGTTGTGGGGTAGGGAAGGAAGAGTTGGGGAAATGGTGCATGGGTGGGTGAGTTGGGGGTAGCAAGGGCTGGCGCATGGGTAGGGCAGAAGGGGGAAGAGGGCATGGTTGAATGGGAAAGATCGGTAATGGGTTGGGGGAAGGGGGCACGACGACGACCTACCCACGGTTATTGGGTGATTGAGTTTGAATAATTGTTTAAGACAGTTTATATAACTGATGTATGCATCGTATCTTCAAATAAAATTAATGTTTTCCATATTTTGTTAAATGAGAAGTTATGAAGCATTTTTATGTTGTTGGATTATGTCTTAAGTATGATAAATTTTATTGTTTAAATATCTACAATGCAATATCAAATTAGAGATATAATGTCTGTTTTATTCAGTATACAAATAAAGACTTTTGAATTCATTCAGTGATATAATTTGTTCATAATGTCATGTTTTTTTAGTTTTATAGTTGAAAAACTTTCAATTTCTTTTGTATCTAGCATGTTGTGGTTGAAAACATGTTAAATTTATACTTAGGAAAGAAAAATGATATTCTACCAGAAACATTAATGTGTTTTTTCCTTAAAATTTAACTTTGTTTGAGACATAAAAAATTGGTTTTATTAGCATTTTTTAAAAAGTTTGAAAATTGACCCTAAAAAAAAAAATCATTATTCCAGTATCAACACTTTCGTTTTGAAGCTATATTTTGCATGAAAATTTCATAGTAAATTTCGTAGTCACTGCTATTTTTAAAACACGTTCAAAATTGACACCTAAAAAAAAAACATCGTTCCAGTATACACACTTTTCGTTTTTAGCACTGTTTTTGATGTTTTTTTGGGGTTTTTTGGCCAGAGTTCCCGTTTTGAGTTTATAGTTCCCGTTTCAAAGTTTACATTGTTAGAGGCAAGGTTCCTTTCTAAAGTTAAGTTTTATCAAAGATCAAATAATTTTGGCAGAGAACAAGCAATTTGAGAGCAACATCACTTAATCCTATGTTTTATGTGTGAAAGTTATTTTCATAATAATCTTTACTTATGCAAGTGAAAAGTAAAAAAATAAAAAGAGACCATTATTTGTAAATCCAAAAGTAAATGTTCTTCAACTTGTATTATTCTTTATAGAAAAATAAAATAAAATGAATAATATACAGTGAATAGAAGACATCATCTTCTACGGAAAATATTTCTTTAAGATCTTCCCATTAATAGGTAGATATTCTCTCTTGCCTAATAAATCCTGCAATAAAAAGGTTGAGGGGCCTATTTGTTCCACAATCCAAAACGGGTCAAGCCACATTTGGTGGAACTTGGTATGCTTACCTTTTTCCTTGTGGGCTTTATCCCATTTCAATACAAGGCCTCCAAGTTGAAATGATTTTGAACTTACAGAATTTGAATCAAAGGAATGTTCGACTAACTGTTGATGTTGTGCGTGTGAGATTCTGGATTTTTCCCTTTCCTCTTCGAGCTTAAGGATTTGTAATTGTCTAACTTGCATAGAAGAGAAAGGAGTTTCTTCAATGAACTGAACTATGGCTAAAGAGGGAATAGCTACATTTCTAGGTAAGACGGCTTCTTTCCCGTAGACCAAATTAAAAGGCGAAGTGTCGATGGAGGCCTTCTGAGTTATTCGATCTGCCCATAGAGCAAATATTAAAGACTTATGCCAGTTATTTTGATTTTGGTCGACAGTTCATTTAATAATCCTTATGTGATTTTTGTTTGTAGATTCAACTAACCCATTTCCCTATGGATAATAGTTAGCAGATTATTTGATCTTGAAACCTCTTTTAAGAGCAAATTCTCTCATAGCATTGACTGAAAAGTAAGATGCATTATCAAACATCATGGCAGATGGTAAACCAAATCTGGTAACAATAAATTGATCTATGAATTCAACAATGTTTTTAGAATTGGCTACCTTGAGTGGAATTTCTTCCACCCATTTTGTGAAGTAACCAGTTGTTGTAAGAATATATCTATGCTACTTAGAATAATGAGGAATGATCTCACCTATTATGTCTAATACCCATTGCTCAAATGGTTGTTCAATATTGACTGGCTGTAACGTTAATGTGGGTTTTCTCTGTCTCCCAGCAGCTATTTGACAAACTTTACATCTCCTTACATAACTGTGTGCATCCTTGAATAATGTTGGCCAGTAATAGCCAGCATGAAGGATTTTATGTGTAGTGGTATCTCCTCCAAAATGTCGACCAGCTGGTCCATCGTGGAGTTCCTGCAACACCTTTTCTGCCTCAAACTTTTCAACACATCTAAGTAAAATAGAATTATATTTATTCTAAATGGCATATCATCGATGATTTGATATTGTCTAGCTTTTAGCGTCAAGGCCCTTCTCTTCTTATAACTTAATTGCATTGGCGCATATCCATTTCTTAAGTAAAATATGATATCAGCACAACTTGACTTAGTGTCATTAAGGCTTACCTCATAGACTTGTACATCATCACCTAAGTCTTGTAGTGTTGATAAATTAGATGATCCTGCTAACATCCTGTGAAAACCTTGACATTTTACAATATTTGCTTGTCTGATTTCAGTGTCATATTCTTGCAGAACTATTGCCCAATTTTCTCTCTTCTCCCGTACATCCTTTATATCAATAGATTTCTCACTGCTGAGAATGACACTATTACTTTGGTGTGGATTTTGAGGAGAAAAGGTTTGAAGTGTTTTATTGATTTGAAAACAACAAAAGCTTGTTTTTCAGCATTTGAATATTTCAATTCAACCCCTTGCAAATTGGAAATAAAGAAATAGATTGGGGCTTTAGCTTTTTCTTAATTGACTTATGTCAATATTGTTACATACGATTTCTCATAAGTGAAAGTATAGAGAATGAAATGATTTGAAAATTTCGGAGTCGATAAAGAGGGAGCATTAATGATTGCTTGTTTAATCAAATCAAAATCTTCGTGTTCTGTGTGTCCCCATTTAAAAAGAGATTTTTTCTTTATCATATATTGAAGAGGTAAAACAATCCATGAGAAGTCAGGGACAAATCTTTTAACAAAATTAATCTGACCTAGGAAAGATTACATTGATTGTTTGTTATGAGGTAAAGGAATTTCATATATTTCTCTTATTCTATTAGGGTCAATGTGAATCCCTACTTTTGATACAATGAATCCAAGGAGTTTTCCTTCACTTAAAGTGAAGAAATATTTTTTAGGATTAAGAGAAATTCCATACCTTTGATAACACTCAAAAGATTTGTTTAAAATCTCTCAGATAATTACTGCGTTTTTTGAATATACAGTTATATCATCCAAGTAGATTACTACTGATTTTTTTACTAAACTTTTGAAGGCTACGTCCATGGCTCTTTGGAAAGTAGCACTAGCATTAATTAGTCCAAGTGGTATCTTCTGATAAGCGTAAGTTCCCCATCTTTTCCTGAATGCATTTTTCAACTAGTCATCTAGATGTACTAGGATCTTATTATAACCTGAGAATCCATCTTGAAAAGACATTTGTTCTGATCCTGCAACTGATTGCAATATTTATTCAATAGGAGGCAATGGAAAGTTATTCTTTTGACATGCTTTGTTTAGATTGCAGAATTCTATGCATATCCGAATATCGCCACTCCTCTCTGACTGTGACAAGATTGGAGACCCACCTAGAATGTTTGACACGAAAAATAATATTGGATTTCAGCAGTTTGTTTAATTCATATTTAATCTAATTTTATAAATTAGGATGAATTTTTCTTAATTTCTGTTGAACAGGTTTCTCATCAGACGTCATGGGGATAGTATGTTGAATAATAGAAATGTCATATGTTTTAAGATCTTCATAGTTCCATGCAAATACATTCTTATATTTTTTCAACAAAAGTATAAAGGTTGATTTCTCATCTGACGTAAGTCCGAGGCCTAGATTAATATTTTGAGGTTTCAGGTCAATTTCAAGATTAATCAATTCAAACTTCAGAGTTGAACTTTGAATTTTTGAATTGATGGATCATTTGAATCTATCCTTAAGGTCATATAAATCTTCCAACTTAACCACAGACTTTGGTATAGCATTATTGGTCGTTTCTTTCTTAAGTTGGTTGTCATGCTGGTCTTCATCAACTATATGGTCATCATAAGAGCCTTCTAGTGTAAAAAATATTATGATATCTGGATCATTATTAAAGACTCTCTAGTTCGTGATATTGTCAGGAATAGAAGGCCTAAAAATCAATTCAATAGAAAAGCGGTCATGACTATAATCTCCTAGTGGAATAAGCTTGGAAGCCACATTAGGTAAGAGATTGGTGCTTGCATTTTGGAGTCTTGGAATAGGGGAAATATTAAATGTTGTAAAGTGGGAAGTTAGGTCTTGGATTAACAACTGATAGTGTTTCAAATGTCCTGACAAATAGTGTATAGTATTTATTACCTGCTTTATCACAATTTCTGAATCTCCAAACACTTGTAGGTGTTTGATATTAAGGCCAATGGCCTTATACAAATCTTGAACTAATGCTTCATATTCTGTAGTGTTATTTGTGCAATCAAATTCAAGTTGGCCTGCTAACATAGTTTTTTCACCTTCTAGGCTAACTAATATGCATCCTGCCGCTGCTCCATCATTGGATTTAGATCCATCAAAAAATAATTTCCAAAATAATGAGATAACTACAAGTTTATCTACAAAATTGACACACTTAGAAGTATCTATTTGGGAAAAAATTTCAACTTGAGATACTGCAGAGTTTCCAAGAAAGGTGAAGTATAAGCATTAAAATTTCCTAGAAATGATTCAACTGAGTAGTTTTCGATGATATTGTTGCTATACGCCACTCGTTCATTTTCTCCTTCTAGCTTTGTGACTATGTACTTTTGATGTTTTTCATGATCATTCTTTATCTGATTTGGGTTGCCATTATAGGGAAGCCACATGTGAGACCAGTCAGTCGCAAAATATCCATGAAGCTTTTCTGACCAATATTTACTAAGGATTAAGCCATAAAACTCAGGAATATCAGCTACAAGAATGTCAATGACTTGACAGACTTTGGGATTTGATGGAAGTGTGATGGCTAGTTGATTATGTTCCCCAACAACTTTGACTTGAGAGTGATCTAGTTGCACTATGCGTACATCATATTTTTGAGGATGAACATTCAACTTTGCACAAATTGTTCTAGGTAAAATGTTAAATGAAGCTCTTGAATCAACTAAACAGTTGTGTAAATTCTTATTAAAAAGTTCAAAAGTAAGGAGGAATGGAGGAGTATGAGATTTAGATCTTCCTCCAATTAGAGCAATGTCAATTGGATCAATTTTGTTTAAAGAGGCGCTAGGGGGTTTTCCCATTTCTTGGGTAGCTTGTGAGATCACAACAGCGGGAAGAGGTGAAGTAGGTATTGCTTTGAGCTCCTTAAGGAGTAGCTTTTGTTGATGTTTTAACTTTCTAATCTCATGAAAGGTGGTGTTTTCTTTAGTATTTTTCATATCATCAACAATATTATATTCCATTTCATCAGGTACTATCAGGGTTTTAGTTGAAGATGAAGAGTTCAACTGAGGAGTAGTTTGAGTGGATTTTGGTGAATATTTCTTAATTTTTGTTTTGCCCATGGGAGGTGGCATTGAAGAATTCTGCTTTAGATTTGTTTGCGACAAATCAAAAACGTTTTTACGTCGTGTGGAAATAGGCAGTGCTTCTTGTGTTTCTTCGTTGGGAAGTATAAAATCCCACATTCCTTGTAACTCTGCCACTTCTTCGTCATATGTTTTCTCTTCATTTGTTGAAACTTCATCTTCCTCTCCATCTGATTCAGCATTTGATATAGCATTTGGAGGTTTAGGATCAGCAAGGGAATTCCTTTTAAATGGTCTAAAAGATTTCTTAGAGGAAGTCTCTGCTACCTATTTTTTAATATCAACCATTTCGTTAGACATGGTTTTGAGGAATTTTTGCAAACCTTCAAGATCAAATGGAGCTTTTTGTGGTTTCTTCTTGGATTCATCCCTAAAAGTCACTTTCTTGGATTTTCGTTCTTCTAATGCATTTTTCTTATCTACAACTAGAATACGTTTTTCTACAGCTATTGCCTCTTTCATATTTTCTGCCAAAGTTGGTTTGGCAGCTCTATCGACGAAAATAGCTGTGTTTGAAGGGAGAGCAGAAATATACCACTCATTTTGGACCTCATCACTGGGCTTAGATGCCGCCAGTATATTATTCAGTAATTTATTGAAGCGAGAGTTGAAGTTTTTTATTGGTTCTTTAGGTTCAGATTTTAAATTGGAGAGATCGTTGATTAGGGTAGTTGTGGATCTATCATCTCCAAATTTAGTTAAGGACTACTCTTGAAAATCATCCTAACTATTAATAGAACCTGATGGTAATGAGAAGTATCATGATCCTACTTCTCCCTACAAAGTATATGGAAATAATCTTACAACTGCATCTTCTTCTACTACCTTGTTCAAGTTAATGGACAACAAAAAATTGTTTATGTGTTCCTCAGCCAATAGGCCATTATCAGGATTGAAATTTGGTAACTGTTTCTCTGGATGGGCTAGCAATGGATGTAAAGGTGCAGCCATCATAACAGCTCCTGGATTTTTCCATGGCCTTTGAGGAGGTTGAGCCATTATTGGTATTGGAGGAGAGGAAGATGTGGTTGTGGTTAAAGGTGATTGAGGACAGGAAGATGGAGTTCTAGAACCTATGTGAATCACAATCTGGAGTGGTGAGGTGGATGATTGATCTTGTGATGATATGGATGGAATGAATGAAGATGATGATTGTGTTGACGAAACAACCTCGTTGTGAGATTCAGATGCTGTCTTCTTAGCTTTCCTAAGGCTTGGTAGATGGAATTCGAATGGTGCGATTCCAAACTTTTCTCTTTGTGCTCTAGTTAACTGTTGAGATGGGGTAAATTGAGAGGTAACACTATCTTGGGATAACTTAGATTCCTCTTCAGATATTGAAATCCCCTATAATTTATGAATCAAATATTGGACTTCAAGGGCTTCGGTAGAAGAAGAATGATCTGGGTTCTTTGGGATTTCAGCAGTGCACTCTGTTGTTCTTTTTACAACTTCTCACTTAGGATTAGGAGATTTGGAATGTGGGCAAGAATTGGAGCTAATGGTGAGGGAGTTTTACTCTTCGAATGGCCTATTAATTTGGATTTACTTGCCATTCATAGTCAGGCCCTCCTTCTAGTGCCAAAAAATGTTGAAGCCTCGAAAATCGTTACTTACAACATTAGGGGAAAACCACCTGGTCCGGACCTTGGTTCGCAAATCCTTTTCTGTTTGGTGTAGTGGCTCCAACTGGGGGTAATGGGACCATTTTACCAATATAGATTATGATAGTGCTAATGGGGTGATATATGATAGTTCGACGAAATGTTTAAGCTAAAAGCAATCTAATATAAACTAATAATCACATCCATATATCCTAATTTAAACACTATCTAGCTATGACTATACTGAGGAATAAAATTGAAACATGTGATCTACAATAATGTCCTAAAGCAATTGGTAATAAAGATCACTCAACAGCAATACGAAGTGAAATCATTTTAACAAAAATTGTTTTAGATAAATAGTTAGCCAAAACGATTGTGAAAGATATATCGCATAAGAAATTATTCATATTTTCAATATAAAATTTAGGTCATCACCATACAAAAGTGCAATAATGCTAACCAAGCTTTTAAATTTCATACATAAAGAATTTGAAGAAAAATTACTGCTTACTTCATAAACAAAACAAAATCATGAGATAAAAGTATCATTTCTAATAAGTTTTGATCATGTGTTTCAGCAATATTGACCTACTTCCAATCAATCCAACACCATCTAAGAGTACAAAAGTGAAATTTCAGTAGAAGATGCCAGATAAGATAAAAATAAATTATGTTTCATTCATTTCACTATAACTTCCTCAAAGGGACAAAATTGCATGTTTTGAAGATTGTTTTTGATAAAATTTCTGGACCCCTCTCTAAATACATGAGATGGGTTTAAATACTAAACTATAAATCATAATAATAGATTATTACAAAAATAGTTGAGGAGGTTTAAATAACCTTCCTCGATTTGTGCAAAACAAAACAAAAATAAAAATTAAAACATGGTGACTAACTCCTTTGCGTTTGATCTTTAAGATCATAGATGTCCGTCATGAGTTTGATCTATGTCGGTCAGCTGATCACAGATTTCAACTACCTGGTAAACATGGCATTGATCAGTGCTAGCACCATTTTCTGTGTGGAAGAGGTTAGGCATCATAGGGTCATCCTCTGGCTGTAAGGTTTAACTAAATATTTCTAGTACACTTCCTAGTTTAACCTAGTAATTTACCTAATTTCTTCCTCTTTTTCTTGTATTGCCTACCTCCACTGTTGTTCGAGTTGTTTGACATTCGAAAGAAAATCTGGTACAGACTCTATCACCAGGTTTGTGCTGTGTAGATTTTCATTAATGTTTTCAATAACACAGTTTGTTGTTGCTGCTATGACCATCGTTGCCTTTTCTGCTTGCCTAATTTGAGAATCCCCATCTGTAAATAAAATTTCTTTGTGTGACTCCTCTAGTATGGGAAAATCGGCCTCCTCCCATCCTCTGAATTCTGCCAGTTGATAAAGTCAGAAACTCTTTTCAAGACTTCATCATATTCGAGTCTCATGTCAAATACTTGGCTTGTTAACTTGTCACTAGTCTCACAATAAGGACTTAACTGGGAGACCTTCTAGCATAAAATTTCTTTTTGATGCATTAGCTGGGAGTTTAGGTTGAGCGCTTCGATTATAAACTGATCAATATTTGGGTTGTCCTTATACTTATCTATTAATGCTGGTATTTGTACTTCCTTTTCTACTAAACCTGCTTGATGTTTCATTTGCATCTGCTTGAATTCTTGTTGGATCTTGGATATTTTCAATTCTACTTGTTGGTTAGATTTTTCTTGCTCTAACTATTGTTCCAATAGAAAAATTTTATTTTCCTTTTCTCTGAGCAACATTTGTACTTATGTTTCTTTGTCAATAGTCGTTGTGGCATAGGCTCCTGCAAACTGAGATAGTCTAGTAAGATTGTCATATGGGTCGATGGGTGAGTCTTTCCAGACAATATACATTGGTTCATTATCAGGAGTATTAGCAGTTGTATCATCCAAATTCCCTTTTTTATCTTCCTTTTGACAACAACTTTGTGGGTTGGGCTATAGAACACATGTAAAGTAGGAATATCCTCAATTCTCAAAACAATTTCAGAGGTAGGAGTGGCAGGAATTTGCTCTACCTCTTGAGTACTTACATTTTTCTCTACTGTAATTTCTTGAGTTGTTTTGTGTTGCGGAGTCTGTGGCTTAGGTCCTTGTTTCTCTATTTGGATATTGTATTAAAAGGCTCCAATTCTTTCTCTAAATCAATCACTGGAGGTTTTGTTGACTGGGTGGAGGTGGAATGAATTTCAGCCTGTTTTCTAGCTTAGGTTTGCTCACTATCTTCTCTGTAGACTGGGCAGTATCCTTTTCTGACTCCTTGCTTTTTCTTCCCCCATTTTGTGACTATTTCTCTAATTTTTCTAACTCCCTAGTAGACTTCTCTTGGGACTCTGCTTGGGAATCATCTTTAGAGTTTTCTCTGGAACATCCATCTAAGCTTACGCTGGGAGTTGGCTCCCTTATTGGTTCAATCAATAATTGGTCCAATGGGACCTTTAACAATCTCCTTTCTCTATATTGATGAAAGGCTTCAAGCTCTTCTTGGTCAAAAAGTAGTGATGACTTGTGCTTCACTTCTGTGAATGTTACTTTCTGTAGGAAGATGTCATCAAATGCATCTTCCTCATGATTAATTGCCTTCACTTTTACCATGGTAGTGAAGTCTTTGGCAGTGCCATTTGGGTCATACTGGCGACCTGGGAATTTAGGTAATTTTAGAGATTGTGTGATCTTTACTTATTTGAATGCATGTCCTAGATCATGCAGTGAAACTTTTTCACACTGTAATGGAAATGTAGGCCAAATGGCCTATTTTTCTTCCTTTAATCCTTTTCTTAGACCACCCTCACTAGTTGTTTGATAGGCTATCTCTCTAGCCATCAATTTGTCTGGAACATAGTATGGGAGGACATGAGGTGAGGTAATGCTCCCAAAAACCTTGATATATGTGAATGTTTCCTCCCCAAACCATCTGGCCACTAGGAGGATATCTACCTCGGCTTTCTTAGAAAATCTACGGGAATCTTGGTTGTAAACCTGTTTGTGTATAGGCAACTTGACCCCATGACAAATTTTGTAAAAATGCGGGTGAAACTAAGACTCCCACATGTCCTTATGATATATGTGAATGGGAATTGGATCTTTCATAGCCCACTTCCATCCCATGAGAGGAAATTTTGAACCAAAACAAATTGCATCCATCACATAGGCACTCATAAAAAATGGATGGTAAATCCTCGTTGAGACACTCATTTTCCTCCTATAATCGATTATTACCTTTGCTAAATTACTAGACAAAATTTAGGCCCAATTCATTATGGTTGCATTTATGACTACATCTATTAATGGCAGCCATTTTGGAGAAAATTTAGTGCTATTGGGCTTCCCAAACATCCCACATAGCATGGATGCTGGAAATCTAAGGGCAGTAGAAATAGATGTAGTAGCGTACATACTCACTTTGCCCTGTTTTATCTTGCCCTCATTATTCGACCAGGTCAGGATGACATCTGTTGGGTCCTCGTTCTCTTTGGCAAACTTCTCAAGGAACTATTTGTTACAGATGGCTTGTGGCTCTTGTAGGTGGTACATAAGCCGTAGGTTGTCTGGCGAAAAATATCCCATAACCTCTTAGCTTCTATTCTTAAATTCTCTGTCTAAGATATCAGCCTGATCAATAATCAACTTGACCATATTTGTGTAAGGGATTATCTTTGGGCACGTGGCTCTGTGATGCAGAAATGGGCATGCCATCACAAAAATGGTGGCATATGAGGAAGTACGACCGTTAGTTGTGACCTTTGTTTCCAGAGGTCTTGGTTTCTCTTCTTCTAATAAATCATACATGGTTTCCCACATAGAGGTCCCTCCTTCTCTACTGCATGTAGTATCTGTGAATAAAGGAGTCATTTCTGATTTCTCAGACGCAACTGCCTTTCCCTTCTTTGCCATCACTGCCAAAGACTCCTTCTATGGATTTTCCTTGAAAATGGAGAAAAACAACAGCTATCGGATATACAGAGATAAGAATGACCGTAAGCTGGGATAATACAGATAACTTGAACATGTGGTAAGAAAGGAGTTTTATTTGAACGCAAGTGAGAAGATATCATATCACCTTGGATGGATTTTAACACATAAATTCCATTAAGTTTTACTAAATTCCCACTAATGTTTCGTTATCTCTTAGCTTTAATTCTTATTAATTTCCACATCATAAGTCGAGAAGAAAGATTCGAGGGTGACGAGCCTTTAAATTTGAAAATGGTGATTTTGCGATTTGCAAAGAAATCTCGCAGATCGCATTATCACGTTATGTTTGTATCATTTCTTTATTATTTCTGTGATATGCGAGATGCAAGCCACTTACTATTATTCCCAGGACATAACCCATTTGTTAGGTTTTCTTGTGTAAAGCACTTTTTATTAAGCAACGAACCTAAATACCTGTCTGTGACGTATCTGGGAGTGGGTCTAGGTTTCAATCGTATTTCACAATCTCGACGAATGGTAAGTTTACGGTGTTCCTTTAAATCTCTGAAATGCAATGCGGTAAGGGAAATGTTGTTATCGCAATTTCCCATCTCGCACATTTTTAAGGTAACTCATTAAGGTGTGCCTTCTAAGAATAGTGATATGCAATGCGGGCCTTTTAATAAAATGCCTTAGGACTTAGTTTATATAAGAAATGTACTAGTTTCAAAGTGTTAAAGTGTGGAGTCCTCTTTTGATCACTTTTCACCAGATTTGGTGGATTAGCAAGGCTTTCAATCACGCTTGATCATGCGATATGTGGGAAAGGGAGACATTTAATAGTTTTTTTGAAAATGTGTTTTATTGATATCTTGTTTTATTCCAAAAATTAATAAAGAAAATGCCTAAACACTAAACTTATTTTTGGAAATATTTTTTAAAGGATCCCCATTTATTAATGTAATATTGACTACTACTATTAACAAATGGGGGGTTATTGAATGACACAACAGTAGCCAAACTCTATCACCAACTTGGAAATGATGATCCATCCTTTATTTATAATGCCTAGACTTGTGTTGGGCTTGGTTCTTCTCCAACTATTCCTACACTGCTTGATGCACCATCTAGATCTTTTGTGTGATTTTTTAGGCTTTATCTTCATGTATATGTTAATCATAATTAACATCCTTCCCAAAAATAAAATCCAATGGAAACTTCAAAAGGTACCCAAAATAAAATTAAAACGGATAACTCTATGTAGACAAATGAAATGCTTTGTTATATTTGATTGCAACAGTATATATCTCAAACATATGCTACAAATATGGAAATGCTAACCCTGGTGCAATATTGATATTTTCTTTCATTGTATCAAGGGCTTTATGCTTCTTTCCTCCCCACTAGAAGACATGTTTCATGCTAGTTAACACATGTAAAGGAGATGCAATAAATGAAAAGTTAGCAATAATTTTCCTCTAATATTGCACTGACCCTAAGAATATTTTAACTTCCATTATTGATGTAAGCTTGGGGTAGTTCATAATCATTTCAACCTTAGAGGGATCTATTTTCAATTCACCACACCCAACAATATAACCCAAGTATACTAATGATGTCTTTCCAAAATCACACTTTGACATTTCACATATAAATTCTACTTTTTAAAAGTATCAAATATTTGTATGATATGCTTGACATGGTCATCCCATGTTCTGTTAAATACCAGAATATCATCCAGATAGAAAATCATAAAGTCACTAATGAATGGTTGAAAAACACCATTCGTCACATGCAAAAAAGTTGTTAGGGCATTACAGAGCCCAAAAAGTATCATTAACCATTGAAACAAACGCTAATTTGTTTTGAAAGTGTTTTTCCAAACATCACCTTTTGCAATCTAAATATGATGATAACCACTTTCACAACTCTATCTTAGTGTAGTAAACTACATCTGTAACTAATCTAACATATCATCAAGACAAGGAAGAGGGTATCGATTCTTTACCATGATCTTATTAAGCACATGAACGTAAATGCACATTCTCCATGTACCATCATTCTCAGGTATCATCACAATAAGCAATCCACATGCAAAGCAACTAGGTTTGATGACTCCGTTCTCAAGAAAATATTGAAATTTCTTCTTAATATCTTGATCTAGGTGGATATTGGTGTCCACCCGCCAATTCCACTTGTACCCCCACCATTATTTCTTTTAGTTTTTCAGTTTCCTTAATTGTAGCACAGTTTACTATTTTTAGCAGTTTTTTGGGTCCTAAACTTCTACGGCCATTTTGAGACCCTAAATGATGTTTCTTGGAAATATTGTACCAACATTTTTCTATCTAAAATATTATTTTCCATCATAGTCCTTGGAGATATCTTTCCAACAAGATATCATGCACATCAAATGGAGATAATATGATCAAGTCACGACCTCGGGAAGTTGGTTGTCCAACTAACCCCAATGGGGCCCACAAACTCTTATTGTTACATCTCCTTTGGTTAGGCTTTTGCTTGTTTAGAGTTTTCTCTTATTGTTCAATAATAAAAAGGCCCTTGAGCCTCATTGTAACATAGTTTAGAGGCATGTATCCTCCACATCTCTTCTCAATGATAAGCTACCATCGCCCGAGCTAGCTTATTTCCATTTCTGTTTGTAAGCATATTTTAGTATTTTACATTAATGAAATGAAGTATTACTTCTATTGCACCTCTGTATTTATGGTTATATTTGTAATTTGTGCATTCCTATTTAAATCTGGATCATATTTGCATTTTCAATCATGGACATCCTATACATTCCAATATTAGGAAGAAGGGAGCCTTCCTACAACTAAGTTTTATGTTGTATCTCTCTCTTAGGAGTAAGTCCTTCAAGTTCATGAAAATATCATCATATTTAGAAAGAAGTTTAACTAATTCATTATTATGAGATGGATGACAACCCTTAAAAGCATCATAACCAGAGGTACAAAATTTTTTCTACCATTAATGAGCCTCTTCATTTGTCCTATACTAACAAGTGATAAGTTAGTCTTCATGCTGTGCGCTCTTACAATATACTCATCCCCATATTTAGTGAGGTGATATTTTTTCTCCTATCTAAAATAATACAAATCTCTTGTCATACAAATAAGGACTTCCCAAAACAAATCCGCAAATATCAAGAGGAACCACATCTAATTCAACCCCATTAAAAAATTTCAGAGTGATAGCAAATCTAAGTTTATAATGTTTCGTTGCTTGCAAATTTGCATTATCACCACATTATCACAAACCCAATCGAGACGATAAGGTTTCTTGTGAAGTGTAATTTCTAATCCTAGCTTCTTAACAAATGATTTTGAAATTACGTTCGCTTACGAGCTGGTATCATAAACAATATTAAATTTTGTATACTTAATAATCACACTTACATGAAAAAGCTCACTTCTTTTGCTTTCAACACTAGGAGATAGAATAGAATAACTAAAAATAGCATGAATGGATGCTTTACCTTACACTCCAATAGTTGTGACCTAAGTTTCATTTCATGAATTAGATCCCAAATCTTGTTGTGTTGTCACAACAACCTTTTTCTTTCCTTTTCCTACAAACCTTTTATGCCTTTGTTCAAGATGTAGCTTCCAACAATGAGCATTGTCATGCCCTTCCTTCTTACAATGAGAGCATGTCATCTTTCACTCTTCTTTCTCCACTGTCACAACCTTCTTGCTTTTCCTCTTTCCTTTATATTTTCCTTCAATGAACTTGGATGGTTGCTTATTTGCGAAATAATTCTAACCTCTCTTTCCCCTAGACTAAAGATGAGTAGCTTGGATAGACACTTCATCCATATTAGTGGGATGAATTAAAAGAAAAGTATGGTGAACATAACTATGCAATGCACCAAATCATTTTAAAAGAATCTCTGGAGAATCTAATGGAATATTCAAAGCTAATGTCGTCTTCCTTAATTCTTGAGTAAAACTTTGAATGCTTTTTACTTTTTCTTGTCTCAAATTTTTCCTTTCCATAATTTCTTTCTGAGTGTAAGCTAATGGATAAAACTACTTCTTTAATGCATTGGTGAATTTCAAACATGAAAAAGTAGCTTACAATTCCTTTTTCCACTTTCTTGAAGTTTACTTTCCCACCAAAACAATATTGTTCCTTCAATCCAAGGAGAGGCCAATTGTATCTTTACGTCTTCTTCAATAATCATTTGAATATGGAAATAAACTTCTATATGTCAAATCCAATTATATAGTCTTTATGAATTAAGCTCACCATTATATAGTGGTAAGTTGAACTTAACATCCAACTTCAACAATGGCTTGCTTTAAGAAATCTTCTTAAGAGGAGATGGCAACGAAAAAATAGATAGAGAAGGAGGAAAATAATGAGGAGGAGATGAAGGTCTTGAAGAAGGAGGAGAAAATGGAGGAAGTGGGAGTTGATCACCCTCGTTCTTTACTTGAGTATTTCCTTCTCCTTTTCAAATTCCTCTTTCCTTATAGAGATCTTCCACCTTTGACTACAATGTAGTGATTTCCTTGAGAAAATTTGACTTAGAGTTAAAATGAATCTCTTGTCTTGGTGAAGTCATCTATCCCCTTTAATTGAATCTCCTCAAACCAACATCATGATTATTACCTCCAAGTTCACCTTATCCCATCTTAAGCTTAGACTTGGTAATCATTCACACTCAAAAACCAAAATCAAACCATGATCTGAACTTAAACAAGAATGAAACAAATTATAGATATAACCATAAATACAGAGATGCAGTAGATATAACACTTCATTTCATTAATATCAAATACTAAAATATGCTTACAAACAGAATGTAACTAAAATAGCTCAAGTGATGGTATTTTATCTTTGAGAAGAGATGTAGTAGCTACATGCCTCTGAACTATGCTACAATGAGGCTCAAGGGCCTATTTATTGTTGAAAAACAAGGGAAATCTGTAAACAACCAAAACCATAACCCCAGGAGATGGAACGCCAAGATTTTGTGGGCCCTGTTGGGGTTAGTCATTAAGAGAATTTCGAGGTCTAAAATGGGCCTAGTTAGAAAAATGTACAGCCAAAATAAGCCTTATAAGAACCAATAGGATTCAAGATGATGATGTCAACCATGGGGGATGATTCACCATTTTTGGAGTAAAAAAATTATTTTTTCAACTCGTATTTTCAACTTATCTCCCTAAGGATTTACTCAAATTTCGAGTGAGAGTACTTGTTGGATGCAAAATTTAATTCCTCATCAAAGGAGTGCCCATATTTCATACTTTTGATGGGCCCTGCTACATGAAAAATGAGAAATACTTGAAAAAACATGATTGCAATCATGTTTTTCATGTATTTCTCCATTTTCGTGTAGAAAGGTGAATCAAAAGTACGCAAAATGGGTACTCCTTGGATGAAGAATCAAATTATGCATCTAACAAGTGTTTCTGCTCAAATTTGAGTAAACCGATAAGGAAATAAGTTGAAAATATGAGTTGAATTTTTCTTTTTTCTTTTTTCCCTCTAAAATTTGATGATGTAATCTAATATTATTTTATTATTTCCACTATTCTCTGATAATTTACTGAAGAGGCCCATTTTAGAATCAAAACACTCCTAATGTGGGTAGCCAACTTCCCAAGGTCGTAACTTGGTCATATTATCTATGTTTGGCCCGTACAACACCTTGCTGGAAAGATCTCATCGAGTACTACAAGATTTGTGGTAGGCCCATGCCTATTGGAAATGAGCCTACTGTTTGGTCAATTGTGTTCTAAATTTCTCTACATAAATTATCAATCCGGGGATCGTAAACTGATGAAGTGTAGTGCACTCTTTGTGCTAGATGACCCTTCTTACTTCATTGTTTTTCTGTTTTATGTTGTTTTGGGGGTTTTTGGGTCCTTTAATACCTAATTATGCACAATGTAACTATCAAAATATTAAATATAACTTCTGTAAGGACTGCTAAGAATCTAAAACTGAGAAACAAAAGAGATTAAGGAAGACTTGAGAGCAAAGTTTAAGCAAGAAATGAAAACTGAGTTTTTATTCCTATCTTATCATTATTCCCAAATCATGATCTTAGAAACTGAAAGTGAAATTGCAAATAGTATTTAATCTATCATAGAAACAAATCCAAATGAAATACTTAATTACCCTACCTCTCAATTTTGGGAGAAAATATCCTTGTGATGACATTTCAGAATTTCTATACTTCATTATTCTAAGAGAAAATAAATGCAGGAATGTAGAAAAGACTCATTGCATGAATGAAATATTCAACCACTTAGGTTGAGATGAGATATCAACTAGAAGGGATCTTTAGAAATATTCATTAACACTATGAGTCAATAAAATAGCAATAAAATGACAAGGATAGTAATGGCACTGATCAGTCGATTTGAAAATTGAAAGACTAAAAAAGTAGTAAATGAAATAAACTAAATAATACTATTGACTTTCAACTTCTAAAACTATAAAGAAATGAAGCAAGAAGAAACTATTCTGCACTTAGAAGAAGCTATTCTGCATTAGTGAGAAAATGATAAAATTCGCATTATAAACAATGTTAGTACCAAAATGATTATGAACACAATAATGAATTTACAAGTTAACTAGAAAAGACAAAACAAAATGAAATGAAACCTCATTCAACGCAGGGGCCCTATGCAACTGATTAGGTTATGCATGCTTAATCAATTCCAAGAAACTCTTTCAGATATCCATAAAACACATGGTCTTCATATTAGAAACAGGGAAATAAGTTTCAAAAATTACAAAGCGGTAAGTCTATGCTTAACACATGAGGAAATTCGAACTCCTTCCAAGTCCTTTACAGCTGATATTTAAAGAAAAATCCTAACTGTCCTTTGAGAGAATTTAGCTATAGGTGGCCCACGTATTACAATAGTTCTGCGTGAATGTATTGATCAGCTACAGGTGACTTTAAGTCAGCAAGGTAGTTGTGTGAAACAGTTATCACCAGTGGCTGGTTCAAGTAAACGCTGCAACAGAAGCTGTCGGATTTATTAAATAGCCACGAAGAATGGACACAGAGTCCTATTTCTCTCGGGTTTTTTCATTTGACTCCACCTTTGACTATGGTCTTGAGCTAATTTCTTTGTCGATTTGGGCTGGTTGATTAGGATAGGATCCATGTCGTGACCATTCCAGAGATGCACATGTGGCCGGTTTCCTCGTTTGACACCTGTAACCTATTGAAGCATGAAGATAGCTACAGAACAACCGATTAGCTATAGAATAGGCTGCGTTCCATAGCTAAAAGACAAAAATTTATTCAAACAACAAAAAATAAAAGTATAACATGTAAATCACTAAATGTCATCCTTAAGGAAACATATACTAGTCATTGATGATGAGAATACATTTTCTTCATGGAAAAACAAAGGAAAGGGATGAGAAGAGTTGCTAGGGAAAAAGTAGTTTTGAGGCTCAACATACACCCACTGCAAAACTATTGCATGTCCCCATGCAATCAAAAATGTGAACTTCTCCCTCCTACTGCATTTGTTCTGACACTTCTGCCAGCACATCCAACTTCTTCTTCTTACTTCTCTTTCAACTCACTGCCATTCTTGGCTTCCTCATAAGAAGTCTGTATTTGAGGTTAATAAGTGCTCTGTTCAGCTTCTTATTTTTCCTTTTTAGCTCCCTGTTTTTCTTGCACCATAATCCTAAGTGTAGCATTACGTTGTCATGAATAGCTCTATCTAGCTTACTCTGTTCTGTCAAGGTTTCATTTTCTTTTTGGATGTACCTACTTTAGAGTTTCTAGCTTAAAAATTTATTTTTTGAGAGAGCTAATTAAAGTTTCTTGTGGGGTGACAGGCTGCTCTAGATTAGCTGAAGTTCCTAGATCTATCGAGGTATTCTTTTTCTCTAATGACTCTATGTAGTCATAGATTTACTGTTGGACTTGATCTATGGCCAGAGAAGCTCTACTTGGATTGCCTTCAAAATTCTGTGGGGGAGAGTTCTGTGGACTATGTTCAAATGGAATACTATCAGGAGATTGAGATGGGGTTTCTTCTTCTATGTTTATAAACTGGGCTTCTTTTGATGTCACCCTTTTCACCTTACCTTGTTTTCTAGAGCTCCTCCTCAAGTTTTGAAAGCTTATGGTTTCTTCCTTTGTGTCCTTCTTCTTTCCTTTGTCTTTATTTTTCTTGATTTGTTCCTTGATCTTGGTCAGTCTATCAGAAAGTAGTTGTTCATCTTCTTGAGGTGATGAAAGTTTAGGGATGTCCTCATTGATTTCTTCAGCCCTCTCTTTCATTTTTCTCTTCTGTTTCGTCTGCTTCCTGACCTCTTCTTTAGGAGCTATCCCTACATCATCTTTTTGTGAGGATCTTTGAATATGAATGCTAGTCTTTCTCCTTCTACTTATCTTAACATGACTTCCCTCGGATGAACCTGGAGCATCCTGGAAGAAATTTCTTACCAAGAAATCTTCCCATGTATCCCCTATACTTCTTAAATGGAATTCAACTAGAATCTTCACTAGTCCATGATGATACAAAGTTGTTTCTATTGATTCAATTTTCTTTTGAACATTTGTTGCCATCCTTCTCAAACTGTTCAAAAGGAAAAAGGGAAGATTGATGGTTCCATTCTCTAAAAAATTCATTAACAGGCGTATATGGTAAACATACATAGACCCAAATCTTCCTTCACATGTAATGAATTTTTACAATATTAACAACATGTTACTCCATTTATTCTTGAGAGCTGAAATAGGAATCCGGTTTCTGAATATTGTAACATCCATACCTGGGTTTTTAAGGATCACCTTCCAAGATTCATCATGAAATTCCTTGTTTTTAAACCATCTTTCTCCTAGTCTTTGGGAGCTCTGTTGCTTCTGCTATGAAGGATTCTGTGACTGCAAACTTGATATCCCCTATCTCCACTTTTGTGCCTTCAAATGATCTTGCAAAAGATTTAGTAATTTCCTTGTCGTAGCCGTCAAATTTTTCAATAAAATGTAACCATCCGGCCTTCTCTAGCATCCCTTTAAACTGTGGATAGCCCTCCATATATTTTACTCCTACAGGCTCTTTTCTGACAATAAGCCCCATATCCTCTATTTTTGGTTACCCTTCAAAATTACTCTCATTGTCTAAGAAATGAAATGGCTGCGTATATGAACATAAGGAGATTGTGTATACAAAGATATGAAGACTGTGTATATGGAAATAAAATGACTGTGTATACGGAGATAGGAAGACTGTGTATATGGTAATAGGAAGACTATGTGTATGGAATGACTGCGTGAATATGAGAGAAAACTTAAGAGTTTGGATGAAATAAATAGACAGTAAGGGTTTAGAGAGTCGTAGATAGGTAGGTCACATCATTGTTTTAACCGTTAATAGGTGTAGTTATGGTGGACCTCTTGAGTACAGGCCATGGAATTTGAAGCGGAGATTCGTTATGAAAAATCATTGAGACTATTTGTCATTAAAGACGGAAGATATGGCAGAGACATTGTGGCGGTCAAATCAAATTATGATTGGTTAAGGAGACATGTGATCATACATGCTATACAAACTTATGTTTTTAAATTGCTTTTTGAAATAAACTTTTGTATTTACCTTTGGAACCTTTACTTTCTGCTTGCTAATATTTTGATATTGATCCACAGGTACCTTGAGCTTGATTTCTTCAGATATTTGATTTTTCTCCAATCCCCTGCATACATGGTTTTATTATGAACTTGTACACTTATGCCTGAACTAATAAGAAAATTGTGGCTTCAGAATCAGATTAGCTGCAGAACAAAATCAGCTACAGAATGTAAAACAGAAAGTGAAATATGGCTTATGAATGAATGAAATGGAAATGGCCGTGTTAGTGAAAATAAAATGAGATGTAAGATAAGATAATAAATGAAAATGGAGATGGATGAAATACTGGAAAAGGAAAATTTATTGGTGAAATATGGCAATGGAATGAAGTGAAACTTGTAAAAATAAGACAGAGTGAAATGAGATGATATAATGGATTTTGCAGAATATAGAGTGACTGTGGCTTTTTGTCACCACTTATTACAGAAAGGAAATGGAAAATATAGAGTGTCATTAACCTCTGATTTTCACTCTGTATTTTCTGTATAAGCATGCCAATCAATGATTGGTTTTCAACCTTATACAATTTTTTTAGATAAAATAAAATAAAGACTAAGTTGGTGAAGAAGAAGAATTCTTCTTCACTAACTTCATTTCAGAATTGCTCTAGAAGATATTTATGAATTCCTCCTTTGAAATTGGCTTTTGATATATTTTTAATCTATTACCATTCACAAGAAGAGGAGTCTAACTTTCATCTATTGTTCTAATCCTCACTGCTCCATTACTAAAGACTTTTTCAATCTCATATGGCCCAAGCCAATGAGTTTGATACTTTCCTTGAAAATATTTAAACTTTGAATCAAATAACAGTGCCCAATCTCCCTCTTGAAACTTGTCCTTGATATATTTTTCATGCCATTTAGCCCTCTGTTGTTGGACGATACTAGTCCTTTGAACTTCCTCTTGCCTAATTTCATCAAGTTCATTTAATTTCTCCAGTCTATGCTTCAGTGCTTCTGATAAATTCAACCCCAATTGGACTGGCATCTTGAAAGTTCTGATTTGGACTCTATAGGGAACAGGACTTGTTTCCCATAAACAAGTTCATAGGGTGTATGTTCTGTTGTGTTCCTCTATGTAGTTCTATAGGCCCATAAGGCTTCAGGAAGCCTTTCAACCCCATCTCTTCTATGTAGATGCATAGTCTTGATGATGATTTCTTCAACCACTTTATTTGTAGACTCCACTTGACCATTTGCTTGTGGTTGATAGGGAGTAGATTTCCTATGCTTGATCTTGTATTCCTCCACAAGCCTTTCCACCATGTTGGATGTGAATTGAGATCCCTAATCTGTCACAATTTCTCTTGGAACACCAAAACGAGTAAATATGTCCTCAAAAAGAAAATTAACTACAGATTTTTCATTAGCAAAAGGTAATGCTTTAGCTTCTACCCATTTAATGACATAATCAGTGCATACCAATATATACTTTTTCTGGTTAGATGGAGGATTAATTGGTCCAATAAAGTCTAAAGCCCACTTTTCGAAAGGTTTGATAAGTACCTGAGTTTGTAATGGCATTTTTTTAAGGGAGCAAGTTTCCCTACCCTTTGGCAGCTGTCACATCTTCTGACATATTCTTTAACATCCTTGAAGATGGATGGC
The DNA here is from genome assembly GCA_031772625.1 of Pinus tabuliformis. Lineage (NCBI taxonomy): Eukaryota > Viridiplantae > Streptophyta > Pinopsida > Pinales > Pinaceae > Pinus > Pinus tabuliformis. The sequence continues at coordinate 749,644,277 of CM062808.1, forward strand.
CAATAATATCCTAAAGAAAGGATTTTATAGGTTTTCCTCTTGTCAACAAAGTGTCCTCCACAAGGCTCATCATGACATGCTTTGAGAATCTCAGGCATTTCATCTTCTCTGACACATCTTCTGATCATAAGATCTAGCCCTGTTTTACAAAATTCATTAGTGATCCATGAATATCTTGCACTTTCTTGAATAACTTTTCTTTTCTCTCTAGGAAACAAATGTGAAGGTAACTTTCCTATGACCAAGCAATTAGCAACATCTGCAAACCAAGGAGTTTGAGTAGTTACTGCAAAAATATATTCATAAGAAAACTTATCTTCAACTGGAGAATCTTCTTTGATATTTTGAATCTTGGAGAAGAAATCAGCAATTGTGTTTTGTTTTCCAGGTCTATCTACCACGGTAATGTTGAATTCTTGCAAAAGCAAAATCCATCTTGTAACTTTGCCATTAGTAATAGGTTTATTCATCGAATATCTAATTGTAGAGTGATCTGTATGAACAAAGGTTTCATAGCTTGTTATATAGTGTCTGAACTTGTTAATTGCATGAACAACAACTAAAATTCCTTTTCAATCACAGTATAATTCAACTTAGTGGGAGTCAAATTTGTACTCGTATAGTTAATGGGATAAGGAATCAAATATTTTTGTCCCAATACAACTCCTAGAGTTGTATCTGAAGCATCTATGGAAATATGGAAAGGGAGTTTCCAATTTGGACCTCTTAAAATAGGTGTTCAGAAATTTTTGCTTTCAAGGTTTCAAATGCTAATTGACAATCAGGATTCCAATTGAATTCACAATCTTTTGTAAGCAATTTGAAGAGTGGAGATGCTATTTTAGTGAAGTTTTCTATAAATCGTCTATAGTATCCTGTAAATCCTAGAAAACTTCTAACATCCTTTTGGCAATTTGGAATTGATAACTTAGAGATGACTTCAACTTTAGATTTGTCAAATTTAATCCCATCTCCTGAAATGTGATGTCCTAAAACAATACCTTCTGTAAAGATCATAAACATTTTTCATGGCTTAGTGAAAGGTTTGTTTCTTTACATCTTTTAAGAACTTTTTAAAAATTTTCCAAAGCTTCTTCAAATGTGTTTCCATAAACTGTAAAATCATCCATATATACCTCTACACAATCATGTATCAGATCAGAAAAAATTCCCAATACTGCCCTTTCAAATGTCGGAGGTGCATTACATAATCCAAAAGGAAGTAATCGATAGGAAAAAGTTCCCCATGGACAAGTAGATGTGGTTTTATCCTGATCCTTAGGTTCTACCTGAATTTGATTATAACCACTAAAACCATCCAAGAATGAGAAATACTTATTACCTACTAATGTATCTAATACTTGATCTATAAAGGGCAAAGGAAAATGATCTTTAAGGGTTGCTTTATTAAATTCTCGGTAATCAATGCACACCCTCCATTTATCATTCTTTTTAGGCACAATTACCAAAGGATAAATCCATTGGCTATCTAAAATTGGGTAACTGAAGTTTACATTCAACAATTTTTTGAGCTCTTCTTTTACAATCTCCCTAAGATTTGGATTCATCCTTCTCTGAGGTTGTCTGATAGGTCTACTGTATTCCTCAATATAGTTATGATGGATACAAGTCTTAGGATCAATGCCTTTCATGTTGGTGTATTCCCATGCAAATGCAACAGAATGTTTTTGTAATGTTTTGGTTAGCTCTTCTTGTTGTAGTTTCTCCAAGTTTTTGTTTATTTTCAATGTCCTACCTGGAAAAATTGCAATTGTAGAGCTACCGAACTCTTCCATAGAATAGAGAGACATCTGCCTAGATGACAAGTATTCAACATTAGATTTTTCTTGAAATTGTGCATGATCATATTCTGAAGATGTTTCAAAGTTTTCCAATGTATTCAAAATTTGACTATCTTCACTAATATCTGAAATGGTAAAGAGAGGTTGAATATCATCTTCATCATCAATCCATTCCTTGTCATTTATTTCCTTGATTGCTTTTGCTGGAGGATACAAAGTAAATTTCTTTGTTGAATTACCATCAGAAATATACATGTCATCATATCTACAGCTAATAAAAGCGTCAGTTGTGGCCTGTTAGGTTCCTATACCAATAGGTGTCATATTTCATGATTGACTGTTGAAATTCCAAATATGTTCATCCTTCCCATGCTACAAAGGTTCCATATTTCCTAAAAATCAAAAATTTAAAAAATGAAAAGAGGGTATGCCCTAAAAGAAAAATCAAAGGGCAAGAAAAATAAATTGGTCAAAAGAAAGAAAATGAACCCCAAAGAAAAGACCAGGAAAGTGAGCTGATCAAAATGACACTACTGTCCTATTTTTTGCAAAGAAGTTCAAATTGTGCAATTAGTGACTTCTGTCACACTTGATGGATGGCCCAACAGCTCAATCTTGGCCAAATCCATGTTTAAATTTCTTGTTTCAAAACTAGAGAATAAGATCTGTTCAAACAGTTTAAGCTTAGCAGATCAGTAGTTAGGTAGAGAAGCAAGGGTGCTCAACAGCTAAATCTGAGCCCCTGGAAGACATAAGGGAAGATTTAGATAGGAGGGAAATTAAAAGAAAACAAGAGAGAAAGGGTTCACTAGTTCAAATGCACCCAAGGGAAAAGAAGAAAAAATGTGAGGTGTATTAGGCTCGGTAGGCAGTTGGATGTTGCAGAAGCAAGCTCATGAGCAGTTTTGTCTTTTTGAATATGATCTATCTCATGAATATCATTAGTAGCATGGTAAGGTGACTGCAAAGAAATTGAAGCATGACTAATTTCCCCTCTCATTTCTCCATGAACATTTACTAACATCCCCTCAAGGACATTGGGATCTGCTCAGTGGTCCTAGTTCACTTCATTTTACGAGAAATACTAAGTGAAACTTTGTGTTTACTCAGGCAAGGGAAGCCACATTTCTTGTGTAAAACTCCTTTTCTTCCATTTGTGCTAAGTCTCTAAAAATTCATGACTTCAATCCTTTTTACTTCCCTAAAAGCCTAAGTCACTTTCCAAAACTTAGCGCTTTGTTTAAGCCTACCGCTCATATTGACCTACTAACTTTATATTATAACTCCTATATAATATTTCCCCACCCCTATTATATAAAACTTATATAAAACCCCAAAGTTTATAATATCCCACCCTGGGCTTGATTAAAGCCATATGTTAACGTTATAGGGGGTCCAAGGTTTACTCGAAACCTTGTGGACAACCCTCCCCACGCGCATATAACAAAGGATTTCATTTAACACTAGGTTAAATGAACAACCAAACCCAAACATAAACCCAGAGTTTGGAAACATTACAAAACCCTGCAAAAACCTTATTGAACATTAAATATGTCGCGCGGGTCCCATTTACTAGCCCTCCACCTGTTTTGTTTTACGCCATCTGTCGGATCATCGCACGTAGATTCAACGATCCACGTCGATATCGGAACCCCTTCGATGTCCGAAAGATAGCCTCCGGGAAGACGACGGTTTTTCCGTCGTACAAAGTCCACGCGTCGCCTCCTCGTTTTATTGCGTCCGCTCCGCCCAAAACCATCATTGTCCAATAAGTGGTGCGATAATATCATAAACGCCCTCCTTTCTCGCCATTGACGTCGTCGCCTACGTCAGCACCCACGTCGGCTGCCACCTCACCACTGTGTCATCCGCTGTGTCCACCACGTCACCGCCAAGTAAGCTTCCGTACCCCTGCTACCCGACAAAGATGACATCATGCTGACGTCACCCAACCAAAGTGCGCCAAAATCTCGCCAAAATCAATTTTTTGTCAAAAAACCGTTAAACGTCGTTTTTCGTTCATTCCGCTTTATTCCTCCTGCGCGATGTTTGCATGGTTTTTTACGTTCAAATCGGCATTTTAACTGCACAGTCTGCCGCCCAGGGAAATTGACTCCGTAGTTCGGCCCCTCAGCTCGGTTTGCTACCCACATTTCGCACCAGGCATTCATTAAACAAGTATTTACCTGGAACTTGGTCCTAAACCCTGTTTTTTCTAGCTTTCTTTGTAAAAATCGCTCGGAGAACCAAAATTCGAATTAAAACACGGTGCTGCCTTCAAACCTCTACATCATAGCCCCTGTTTTACCCATTTTTTCCAAAGAAATCCCGTGAACTCTGTTTCCCTCTGTAAAATTGCCCGTTAAGCTAAATTCAAGCTCGTTTCGGCCTACAATTTCCGCAGAAAAGACAAAAACTACTATTTTACCTGTTGTTGCTACATAAAACCCACAATTCAAATTCAAAAAATCACCAAAGACTGTAAAATGGAGGCTCTAGTGGCCCTGAATGTTACCCCCTTGAATGCACCACACAAAGAATTGGAATGGTTGCCCCATGCTGACAGAGATTTCCAAATTAATGATATGGTTGGTGACAAGCCTCACCTTCAAGCTTTTTGTGAAATTAGGAATAGCTACAGAAGCAATACTGATGTCTTTGGAATTTGGGAGTCCAACATGCCCATCTACTACCTCGCTTCAATAAATGTGCTCCCTGATATCATCCATTTATGCTGTGCCAATTATGACCCCACTCAAAGAGCAGTTTTGGCTCCATCTGGGACTGTCTTGTTCCACATTACTCCTCAATACGTAAATTAGATGCTACACTTTAATCCAACACAGCCTCTGGCTCCTCTCACCATGGGATTCTTGCTTGACCAGGGTGCCAAACTGCCCAGCTCAGATATAAACAGAATTGCTCAGTTATTCATGAAACCAAATTGGCAGCCACAACAACCTCCTCCTTATCTGCATTCTTGGTTCAATGAAGCAGGGAGATTCATTGTAGACATGATATCCTACATCTTAGGGTTCAAAACCAGTGAGTATGTGGATGAGACTGTCTTAGTTTTAATGTCCATATTTACTCCAGGACAGCCCCCTGCTGTCCAATATGATTATGCCACCTTCATAGCTAATAAGATCCATGAGAAATTCATGAGCCTGGACAGAGAAAGAGTATTCAAATACACATCATATATATACCATTTGTTGTTGTACAATCAACCTGATAGTTTTCAAATTCCTCTTAGAAAGTTGGATCTCAAAGGAGAAAGGAGGTTTGTCATATTCTGGACCTCAGTATTCCATATAGTCTATAACTCTCCTTATACTTATTGTGAGTTCGTCGACCTATTCATACATCCAGCCACTTCTTTATTGTTGACAACTCCTCCTGCCAGACTCTCTGCTGAAATGCAGAAAATTTTACATCTCTCAAAAGACTACAACATAGGTGACTGGTACTTTTACCAAAATCACACAGTGATTAGGATATATGGCTATGAATTATCCCCCTACAAGCTGCCAAATTATGTGCCTATGAGACTGTTTGCCTTGGAATACTTCAGGCAATTTATTAGTTCAGATTTGACTCATTTCTATGGTGCTAGGAAAAAGGCACAGCTGAAAATAAGAAATCAATTCGGCCCTTTTATCTTCAATAAAAGGGAAGCCTGGGAGGAGGCTGATAAGATTTTAGGGGAGCAACTCAAGCTGAAACAAAGTTTTTATTGGGCACCTTATGACCGTGAACACTTCATAAGTTATAGGAAAGTAAAAAACAAGCTCACAGCATATGTTCACCACCAAATCCGTGAAATCCAGCAGTATGCCAACCAACAAGAATGGGTAGAAGGCACATCAGTAGAAGATATTACTGAGGAAGAGAAATTGGAAAAAGCCATGAAAGAGCTTGAAAAAACGCTTGACCTGGAATCTTTTGGGCAAGTACCCTTCAAGCAGCCCCAGCACACAGGAGGTGATACATCTTTTGCAGGGACTTCTCAACAGCCAACACAAAAAGCTAGCACAGGGTCAGCAAAGGGAAAAGAGGTAATAGATTCAGAACAAGATACAATGACAGACTAGCCAGCTACGTCAAAGGAACAAGGTCAAGGGCAGGTCCCTGCAACACAAACAAAGGCCCTAGAAATCTCTATACTACAGACTCCCCTAAATGAGGAGAGAGGCAAGAAAAGGGACAGGCAAGAAGACACACCGATCAGTTGTCCTGAAGAGCAACCAGGGGAAAAAAGGAAGAGATTGAACCCCCATTCAGAGGAAGAATTCATTTAGGAGATCACAGACAGTCCAAGGGAAGAAAGAGCAGTCAACCAGGATACATCTCCAGTCACAGAAACATCAGCTAGTTCACATAGACAGGAGATTGGAAGACAGCATAGCGTGGAATTCTCTTCTGCCAGGTAGCAAAGTAAGCAAGGCTCAGACATTAAGAAAACATTCACTGAAATAAAAGCAAAGAATGAGCCAATAAGGATTCAACTTTACAATCACTTACTAAAGATGGCACCCACAAATCAACAAAGGTTAATGTCAGCGTATGACATCCAAGAAGGAAAGATGATCCTGAGTCACTTCAAGCCCAAAATGCTACAGCCACAGATAGCTGTTGATTACATCAGGACCAATCTAGAAGTATTAGCCAAGGATATCTAGCCAATGGACCAAACTGAATTACATAAGCAAACCGGGGAAATGGTATACTCCACATTGGCAAATAAGGCATTGCTAGCCCACAAATTGGAGAATTCCTTAAACAATACTTCTGCCCAATTGGAATTGGAAAAGGCTTCCTCTTTGGCTAAGGATAACAGAATTAAATCCTTAGAAGAGATTATCATAGAGATGGGACATGATCCCAAGGATCCCAAAGGCATCCAAGCATTAATAAGAAAGAAAGAAGAAGACATTGCAGCTCTCAGGAGGTAGCTCAAGCTGCCCATTACCATGCATCCCAAGACTACAGAGATTGTTGAAAAAAAATCACAGGAAGATGCAATGGAACTGTTGATGAAAATGAATGAGAGATTGGCAGAAACAGAGAAGGCATTGGAGGAAGCTCTACAAGGAAAACAGGGAGAGTTGGCCTCTCAGCCATCTCAAACAGTTCCAATAGTTACAGCTACTCCTTCTACAGTCACAACAGCAGCAGGCAGCAGCACTACCATGTCTACTGAAGAACTGATAAAGGCCATGGAGGATCTAAGACTCCAGGTGTCAGAGTTAAAATGTGCCAAAGAGAAATTGGCAAAATTGGAAGTAAGTTATGATAAATCCAAGATGACTGTAGCAGAAAAAACAAGGGAGGTGAAAGCATTGGAAAACAAAGTAAAAGCATTGGAAAAGGACCTCTTATTAGACAAACCTCTAGCAGAAATTAGGAGCATTCTGTGGGCCAACATTAGCCAATCCATCACTGATATGTGGAAATCAATACAGATAATTTATGAGCAGATTGATTTGGTGGCAGCAGCTCAAGAAGAAATTCAAAAGGCTAGGGATTCATTGTGAAACATGCCCAAACAGGCCAATAGACTAATATATTTCATGAACACCCACACCAAAGAAGATCTGGAAAAACTAGATATCAGGGACAGGACAAGCACTATTTTAATAATTAAAAGGGTCCTGACCATGAGGAATTTCATACAAAATCTGGAAAGGAAGTTCCAGGAAATGCAAATGGAGATAAATGCTTTCACACAGAAATTTAGAGTTTTGGAGGAAAAGGGTCTGCCCAGTTTGTTAACTGATGACTACATACTAATATCACATGCAGCCTATGTACACAAATTAAATGCACATGTGGATAGCCAAGCTACAGCATCATCAAGTTCTACAGGAGAGAAGGCACTCCCATCTGGACAGAGCCTATATGAAAATTTGGAGAATTTGTTTTTTATTGAACATGAAGTGAGGCATCTTTTCGCAGTCCAGCCCACTTTTTTCAGGTACACAGATGCAGATGAAACTCTAATTAAGATGCGCAGGCACCAATTACGAGATAATTAATGGTGGCAGAGTATGTTGGAAATCCTGTAGGTGGATTTCAAAGTTTTGTTTATTTTTCAGAACATAACAGATGCCATAAAATGTAAAAGAGGGCAGATAAAATCACGCTGGACAGCAGTTAATTGAAGCGCAGGGAAAAGCACCCAGGAAAGCAACATCAGTAGTGCGGATTTCACTAAATATCCATCGACCGACTTAATGGGTGAACAATCAATGCATCTCACCAAGAAAATGGCCAACACAACATTTCTTACTTCTGCATTCATTTCTCTATGTTCCCAAGAGCATTTACTCCTTCTGTAAAGTAGGTGAAAGAAGTTATTGCAAGATATTATCTCCTTGGAGATATTTTGTAAACATTTTGTACAAATACCTCCCCAATCTAAGTATTAGGGGTTGGTGAATATCATTCTGGAACTGCGTTGTAAATTTGAGAACTCTTCTGAATAAATATTGCTGGAATGCTTCACTGATGAACTCTCTAGTTATGGAATTGATGGCAGAAGCCCATGTTGCAGAATTCTTGAATTATCTCATGGATCAATAAGTCTTTTTAACTCTTGTTTTACTGTTTCTGTGTTCTATATATCATTTATATATCATGTTCTAAATTGCAGGAGAAAAGAATAGCTTAGAACTTACTTAACTGTACTCTGTGTTCAATTCCTGTCATTTTTCATGTTTTCTTCAGGACTAGCATAAGCAAGAATTCTTAACTACTCTTGTTTCCTTGGTTCTTGTACCCTGAATATGATCAAGGAATTCTTAACTGCTCCTTGGTAATATTTACCCACTTTCCCTCTGTTAGCATGTTGAAATATTCTTAATTGCCTTTCATCCCCTGACTCCATTTCACCTGATTCCAGCTTGAAAATTGTTCCATGGGAAATTACCTTGCTCTGTAGTCCCTCCTTTTGTCAAAGAAACCATAGCCAGAAATTCATTTTCATTGACTCCATTAACCCAATGGTCTGAACTTCTCATACTTTGCAGCCCTATTCTATCAAATGTCACCATCCAAAAATCAAACAAATACTCGCGCTTCATAACTAGCCTAACATATAGCAAAACAAAGCTAAATCATAAAGAGAGAGCCCTCTCTGGCTGCAAATTGGCTAGAATCTACATCCAAAAGATTGGTTAGTGGTTACCTCGGTCGTATTCCCTTTTCTCACAGCTTTTGGGGAACAACCTGAGTGATAACATGGTCAACCAAGGTCTTCCTAATATGAGTGGGTGTCCGCCTAGATTATTCTTGGGAGTTAAGATCATAAAGTCAACAGGATATTCCCAAGAATATAAGGATACTGAAATATCTTCTAATACACCATCTGGTTTGATCACTGATCTATCTACAAGTTGCAATAAGGTAGGTGTGTAAAGAAGATTAGGAAGTTTAAGCTGCTCCATAGTTTGTCTACTCATAATGTTTATTGCTGCCCCTAAGTCAATCAATGTATTTGGAATTTCAATTCCATTTATATGTGTCTTGAAAATTGGACTTCCTGGATCCACATATTTTTGTAAGGCAATTTTTCCCATTATTATGTCTACTATTTTTCCTACCAAGTGAATTCTTTTTGTTTCTTTTGCTTTTCTTCCTGGCCTTTTTATGCTCAACTCCTTTATTGTTTTGGCTAGAATAGGAATTTCTTTAATGCCTTGTAGCAGAGGAATTCTGATACAGACATTCTTCAATTCATCTATAAAATCATAGTTGGGCAACAAGATCTGTTTTTCTACCCCACTTATCAATTTGTAGTCTTTCAGGAAAAGGAGGTGCAGAAGTAGATGTTGGTTGCTCAATGATAGGAGTTGTGTTCACTAGTTCTTTTTGTTTTCCTTTTTCAATGTTTTGGTTTTGGAGAGATGTTCCCTCAAAACTTTTATTGACTTTTAGAGAATCCTCCTTAGAAATATCTTGTTCTTGAATAACTACAGAAGGTCTTTCCTTTTCTAATATCCTTCTAGATCTTAGTTGCACATCGTTAAGATCTGGAGGAGTAATCATGTAGTTTGGAAATTGTTGTCCTTCTAACATGTAAGCATTCTGAGGGTTTTTATTTTTGGGGTTTGGTAACGGTTGGGTAGGTAGTTGATTTGGTTTCTGGTGAAATGGTAGTAAGAGTTGGGGATTTTAGTTTTGTTGTGGAGGTTTTTGTGGAAATGACAATGAAATTTGAGGGTTCTGATTTTGAAGTTGTGGCTCCTGATTTTGTTGCTGATTATGTGGGGGAGGAAAATTATGATAGGATGGAGGATATTGATAATATTGAGAAAATCTCCCATAAGGATTTTGTATTCCTTGTGCCCACTGTTGAGATTAAGGTTGCAGTTGAGGTTGATGCCAAGGTTGCTGCCAAGAATTCCAATTTGGTGGGGGTTGAAGATACATTTGATTGTTAAATCCCTAATTTTGTGTCCCCAACCAAGGTCTTATTGTAACAAAACAAAGAGATTCTACAGAATTTGGAACTGTTTCCTCTTAAAAGACAGCCTTAAGACATAGGATTGAGGGACAACCCTTAGTCTCATGGCTTTCCGAACAAATCATACAAGTTTCTACAATTTTTTCATTTAAAGGACATTCCCTTAGAGCATATTTTTTTTCTGCATTTTGGATAGAAAATGGCTAAAGCATCAGCCTCTATTTCCTGCTTGTTTTGAATTTTAAGGGTGTCTAGTTGCTCACTAAGGCTCCCTAGAATGTCAGTTTCAAACTCATCAAGCATATTTCCAATTTCTACCCTACTTACAGATCCAGTTGTAGATTTGTTTGCTCTAACAAGAGAAGGATCTCTCAGCCCTTTCCCTGTTTTATATTTCCCTCTTGAGAGATGAACACATAGTTCTCCTATATCACTCAATGGAAGTTGAGAGATATCTCCCTTCCCCATCATGTTAAGAATACCTATCCACTCATCTCTAATGGCTTTTAATAAAAGAGCTTTCAAAGTTTCTTCATCTAAATTGTTCATCTTTGCTCTTTTCAAATTATAGTTGAATCTCTCAATCAAATCTTCTAAGTTTTCATCCTCTCTTTGCATCATTTTGAACACCTCATCTTTATGATTGGTAGGCATGCAATAATCCAAGTACCTATCCAAAAATGTCTTTTTCATGTCATTCCATGTTCTAATGGATTGAGTGACTAACCCCATAAACCATTTCAAAGCAGCCCCTTTTAGTGTTGAAGGAAACAATTTAAGTTTTTGAGAGTCTTCTAAATAGTCATAAGTTCTGCACAACACTTCAAACTCAAACAAAAAATTTTCAGGGTCCTCACTTCTCAACCCATAGAAGTTTGGGAGGACAGAAGGTGAAATATTTTTCATTATGGCATGTGTTTCCTCATCCACTATAGGGAATCCAAAAGATTTATCTATTTCCCTATTTCCTTTGCCTCCTCCATTATTACCTCTACATCCTCCATTAGTTCCTCTACCTCCTCCTCCAAACAGTTAGAATTCTCCATCTTGTTCCTCTTCTGCCATTATAGTTTCTTTAGAGTCAGTATAGGGTTCAACTTGTAAGGTTATTATCTCATCCTCTGGTTCTTCTATTAATGGACTATGGGAGAGAGGTTCTACTTCTTCTTTTCCACCAAGTACTTATAATTCTTCAACTATAATGGGTTCTCCTGTGGAGGTAAGAAAAACTATCCTTGCTGTTGGAGATTTGAAATTTTTCTCCTCTAGGACAATCTTGGTAGAAGAAGTAGGGGATTCTTCTGATTGGATTTCTGCCCTTGGAATTTCAGGAATCCTATGGCTGGGAGTATGAGTTCGGGATGGAGGTGTGTCTTTTCGTGCTCTTGGTGGAGTGTATGGTGTTGTAGGAATCGAACTTCTGCCCTAGCTATAAATCTAACCCTAGAGTCTCTTTCTCTATGCATGTCATTGTTTTTTTTTTTAATGTAAGAGATAAGGCTACCTAGTTACACTTCCCTGGAAATGGCACCAAAATGTTTGGTCAGTTTAGTGTCTTAAATTGCTCTACATAAATTATCAATCCGGGTATCGTAAACTGATGAAGTGTAGTGCACTGTTTGCTGGATGACCCTTCTTACTTCGTTGTTTTTCTATTTATGTTGTTTTGGGGGTTTTTGGGTCCTTTAATCCTAATGATGCACAATGTAACTATCAAAATGTTAAATCTAACTTCTGTAAGGACTACTAAGAATCTAAAAATGAGAAACAAAAGAGCTTAAGGAAGACTTGAGAGCAAAGTTTAAACAAGAAATGAAAACAGAGATTTTATTCTTGTCTTATCATTATTCCCAAATCATGATGTTAGAAACTAAAAGTGAAATTGCAACTACTATTTAATCTATTATATAAAAAAAGATAAAAGAAATACTTAATTACCCTGCCTCTCAATTTTAGGAGAAAATCTCCTTGTGATGACATTTGAGAATTTTTGTACTTCATTATTCTAAGAGAAAATAAATGTAGGAATGTAGAAAAGATTCATTGCATGAATGAAATATTCAACCACTTAGTTTGAGATGAGATATCAACTAGAAGGGCTCTTCAGAAATATTCATTAACACTATGAGTCAATAAACTAGCAATAAAATGACAAGGACAGTAAAGGCATTGATCAGTCTATTTGAAAATTGAAAGACTAATAAAGTAGTAAATGAAATAAACCAAATTATACTACTGACTTTCAACTTATAAAACTATAAATAAATGAAGCAAGAAGAAACTATTCTGCACTTAGAAGAAGCTATTCTGCATTAGTTAGAAAATGATAAAAGTTGCATTATAAACAAAGTTAGTACCAAAATGATTATGAACATTGTAATGAATTTACAAGTTAACTAGAAAAGACAAAACAAAATGAAATGAAACTTCATTAAGTGTAGGGGCCTTCTGCAACTGATCAAGTTATGCATGCTTAATCAATCTCCAAGAAACTCTTTCAAATATCCATAAAACACATGGTCTTCATATTAAAAACGGGGAAATAAGTTTCAAAAATTACAAAGCGGTAAGTCTGTGCTTGATACATGAGGAAATTCGAACTCCTTCTGAGTCCTTACAGCTGGTATTTAAAGAAAAATCCTAACTGTCCTTTGCGAGAATTTAGCTACAGGTGGTCCACGTATTACAACAGTTCTGTGTGAATGGATTGATTAGCTACAAGTGACTTTAAGTCAACAAGGTAGTTGCGAGAAACAGTTATCACCAGTGGCTGGTTCAAGTAAATGTTGTAGCAAAAGCTATCGGATTTATTAAATAGCCATGAAGAATGGACACAGAGTCCTATTCCTGCCGGGTTTCTTCATTTGACTCCACCTTTGACTGTGGTCTTGAGCTGGTTTCTTTGTCGATTTGGGCTAGTTGATTAGGATAGGATCCATGTCGTGACCATTCCAGAGATTCCCATGTGACCGACTTCCTCATTTGACACCTGTAACCTGTTGAAACATGAAGATAGCTGCGGAACAGTCGATTAGCTGCAGAATAGGCTGCATTCCGTAGCTAAAAGATAAAAAATTATTCAAACAGCAAAACATAAAAGAATAAAATGTAAATCACTTAATGTCATCCTTAAGGCAACATATATCGGTCATTGATGATGAGAATGAATTTTCTTCATGGAGAAAGAAAGGAAATGGATGAGAAGAGTTGCTAGGGAAAGAGTAGTTTTGAGGCTCAACACTTGTTGCAAACCTCAAAAAAACATTTTTTGGGGGTTAAAATTGCTCTAGAAGTTAAGGACCTGAAAAACTGCTAAAAATAGTAAATGCTGCAATAAACAAGGAAAAATATCAAACCGATTGGAGATATAGCTGGAATAGGCATGTGGCCATCAATATCTACCTGGATCAGTCCTCCCTCCTTAGGAAGCAATGGTCGCCATTGTGTGTAGAGCCTCCATGAGGTGAGGAAATTTTTGTTGAACCTAGTTCCTTGTGAACCACTTGTCCTGGTGAAGGAGTTGGTTTGCTTTGACAACTCAATATAGATAGATCCTATATTGGTGAGAATTATTGGTTTATGTGTCCCTGATCTAATCAATTGTGACCTGTTCCATGTAGTTTGGGTTTAAATATATTGGTGTGAGTTATTCTACAATGTCGGATGTGTCCAGCAATGGTGGAAAGTATGGTCGAAGGCGGTTTATGTTGAACATTAGGTGTAAACCAAGGAACAGTGGGATGCTGAGCTCAAAGGAGTTAGCCCCTATAGCCTTGGTGATGGTGTATGGCCCATCTAAGAGCATCCTAAGCTTGCGGTGGGGTTGAGTGAGGCGCTCCTTCTGAAAATGTAGCCAAACATTGTCACCCACCTGGAACTTGTGTGACACCCGATTTTGATCATGGCGCTACTTATACATAGCATTAAATATGTCCAATATATCATGGACCTGATAGAAGATGTGTTGAACGCACTCAATGAAGTTGGTGGCCCTTTCGATTTCAGACTAGACATGAGTTGAATTTGCCTGAGTAGCTGCAAATTGTATGACCACATCAATGGGGAATAATGGTTGAAATCTCAGCCCTATCTGAAAGGGGTTGTAGCCCATTGAGCTATGGAGAGCTCTGTTGTAGTTGTGTTGGACATAGGAGAGCCTTTCATCCCATGTGCATGGATGCTTCGAGTTGTACATGCATAGAATGTGTACGAGCATCCTGTTGACGATTTCTATTTGGCGATCAGTTTGGGGTTGGAAAGTCATGGACTTAATAATTTTGGTATCCAACATCGACCAGAGACTTGACCAGAATGCACTTAGGAATCTGTTGTCTCAATCTAAGACAATAGACTATGGGATTCCAAAGTGTACCCACACTGGCTCAAAGAAGAGCTTAACAATGATCTCTATAGTGACACTCTTCTTGCAGGCTGCCATAATGGCCATATTAGAGAATCTATCGATGACCATGAAAATGTTGTCATTTTTGTGCTTAGTAGAAGGAAGGCTCAGCATGTAATCCATGGAGATTAATTCCCAAGGTAAACTAGGAGTATGAAGAAGAGTATATAGTCATTTCTTCTTGACGGTTTGTTTGGCAATGGCGTAGGAAGTTCAGGAAATAATATACTTCCCAACATCGCAACGAAGGTTTGACCAATGAAAATACTTTTGTAATACTCCCACTATTTTCTCTACACCGAAATGTCTAGCAACCCGAATGTAGTGCACCTCCCAAATCATCTTGGCAAGCTCGCTTGAAGGAACACAAATGTGTCCCAGGTGGCATAATAGTGCATGGTGGAGGTAAAAATTTGGAACTTTCTTACATTCTAGGAGTGTTTGGAATGTGCTATCGGATTTTGGATCACTCTTGTAAAGATGCGGCGACCCCGAAGTCTCATGCCCACAGGAATCGAGCACAGTGATCAACGCCATGACTGATGGTCAGCTGAGGCAGTCTGCAACATCATTGGTGCTGCCATTCTTGTACTTAATGTTCAAATTGAACTATTGTAGGTATCTGGACCATTTCTGATGGCGATCATTATACAACTTCCCTTGTGTCTTTATGAACTACAGGGGTTGGTGGTTTGTGTGGATGACCATTTCCTTCCCCATAATGTAATTATTCCATTCACAATAGGCCTGCATAATGGAATACATTTATTTGTCATAGGTGGGATACTTTCAGGATGTGTCTGAAAGTGTCTCACTGTAGTAAGCCACTAGATTCCCCTGTTGAGTAGGAAATGCACCAATAACATAGTTGGAGGCATCTATCTCATTCTCAAATGGTTGCTATAGGTATGGTAATGTGAGCATTTGTTCAAAGAAAAGATGATGTTTCGACTCAGCAAACACCTTATGTTTGGTTTCAGACCAAAATAAATTTTCTTTCGCATCGGCCTTCGTGACTTGAATTAAAGGCCAAGTTATATTAGAGAACCCCAACACGAACCTACAATAGAAACTGGCAAGACTCAAAAAGCTGTGGAGCTATGTTAGAGTGGTTGGGGCTTGCTAATCCTAACGACTTGTATCTTGGTTGGGTCCACATACACACCTTACTCATTAATGATGTACCCCAAATATTGAACCCGGGTCATGGTAAAACTTCATTTCTCCAAATTGGCACACATCTTGTGTTATCACAGGGTTTGGAGGACCTGTCAAATATGGTGGAGGTTCTCTTCCCAACTCTGGTTGAAGATCAAGATGTCATCTAAATACATCACCACAAAGGAATTAGTGAAGGGTCGTAAGATGTTGTCCATTAATCTCATGAAGGTTGCAGGGGAATTTTCCAACCCGAAAGGCATGACTAACCAATTGAAAAGGCCCTCCTTGGATTTGATGGCAGTCTTCCACACATCGAAGGGTTCTATAGGCACCTGGTGATAACCAGATTTCAAGTCAATCTTGTTGAAATATTTGGCCCCCTCGAGTTGGTCTAGAAGGTCATCAATCCATGGGTTGGTTACCTATTCCTAAAAGTGATCTTGTTCAACACCCGATAGTTAATACCAAGTCTCCAAGTGCCATCCTACTTTTGTACCAATACAATCAGGCTCCCACAGGGTGACGAGCTTAGCTTGATGTGCCCTTTCTATAACAACTCCTGAATCTGCCTCTTTATCTCTTCGTTCCCTAGAACTGAGTGTTGATAGATCGTTCCATTTGATAGCGGCACACCCAGAGTTACATCGATGGATTTCTTGACCTGAAAGTGTAGAGATACCCCCGTAGGTGAGGTGAAAATGTCCTGTACTCCTCCAAAACGTTGTCCATCTTCTGTTGGCATGCAGAGGAACCATGTCTAGAAGTGGTAGCCACAATCTTCTTCTTTCCCTAAGGGTGAATCAAAAGGAAAACAAATTTCTTGGTCCATACAATGATATTACTTCATTTCTTTGCAGAGATCAAAGAGATGGCGGTATGCCGGGCTACCTCTGGTATGTTGTACAACTTGTTACCCAAAGTAATAATCACAACGCGAGGTCTAGAATCATATACAACATGTCGCTTCAACAAGTATGGTTATCCAAATAATACATCACAAACTTCAAGAGCAGCAACATCACACAATACCTCATCCGTGAAGGGCTTGATGTTGTAGGAAAGGTGACACTACTGGCTGACGCGAAGATCTCATCCTTGGTGAAGTTGCCAGATGGTGTACAATTGCGGATGTGTTGTAGTTGGTAGGCATAGCTGCTTCATTACCTCTAATAAAATGAGGTTCTTTTGGATCCCGTTGTCGACAATGAAATGTAGAGGAGAATGATTTTCCCACACTTGTGAGTGGAAGAGGCATTCCCCCTCTTCTGTATCTTCAGGCTCATTCTTCTAGATCTTGGTGGTGGCCATGGTGGCACTGTGCTCCGCTTCAATGATTTGTTGCCATTTGTAATTCCCCTTGTCAAGTTTTGACTCAAAGTCACAATATGCATATGATTCGGAAGCCTTCAGCTCAGAAACCATTGACTACTTAGCCCGACACTCCCTTGTGTTGTGAGTGGATCTCTTATGGAACTCACACCATTTTCCGGTGTCCTTCTTTATCTTAGTGGTGTTGTTCTTTACTTGCGACTTCGGTGGGTTTTCCTCAGTCGCCCTGCCTTGGCTTTGTCCTTTGCTCTATCATTTGGGGGCGCCTTTCGCTTGCTTCAGATTCATAGATCTAGAGTCTCGCTTCTTATGTTTAAATTTTTTCTCAATCTTAACACCATATCCATACGTTGTGCCAAGGCAGGAGATGTCCAGGAACTCCATCTTGTCCTAGATTTACCAATGTAGACAGTCGCAGTACTTGAGTACCAAATGTCACTCAGAATCCTTAATACCCAACCTCATGCAAAGGGTGTGAAAAACATTGGTAAAATTCGGCACGTCTTGCTCCCTTCCTTGCCACAACATGGTCCACTTTATGTATTTATCCTCATATCTCTCGATAGTGTAGTAATGCTCCTTGATGGCATCCCAAAATGAATTCCAAGTGGGTTCAACTGAAAATTGTGAGGGTGTACTTTCATCTTTCTTCTCACACTAGGTTTCCCACCAATCATGAATAGAGAAATATCCTTATGGCATATTTAACCATTTATCTATGGTGTTCGCATATATTTGACCTTCAAATATGGGGATGTCAAAGTTGACTTGTACCTTAAAGGGTGTGGCACTTCCAAAGTGGCTGCTGTAAGGAGATGCGTCGCCTTTGGGTAGACGCTAAAGGATCTAGGCAAAGTTGTCCAGCATCACGTTCCTCTGTCGCTCGAGGGCTTCTTCGAGCAATATTTTGAAAGTATCTCCTACCCCCTTGTATTTCATTTCTTCCGCCATGGGAGGCCATCTGGATTTACGAGGTTGGTCTTGCAAAGCTTTGACTAGTTCGAGCCCTAACTTGTTATATCCCACCCTCGTTGGGGAATGCAAATAAAAACAGAGAAAGAAAAGACCGCTCTAACACCACTAATCTAAATTAAACATGAACATAATAAATTATAGATATAACCATAAATACAAAGATTTAGCAGAAATACCACTTCATTTCATTAATATCAAATATTGAAATATGCTTACAAATATAATGGAAATAAACTAGCTTGGGCGATGGTAGCTTATCTGTGAGAAGAGATGTGGCAGATACATTCCTCTGAACTATGTTACAATGAGGCTCAAGGGCCTATTTATTATTGAACAATAAGGGAGAACCCTAAATAACCAAAACCCTAACCCCAACAGATGGAACACCAAGGGTTTATGGGCCTCGTTAGTGTTAGTTCGCCGGCCAACTTCCTGGGGTCGTAACTTGGTCATATTATCTCTGTTTGATGCATACGATGCCTTGTTGGAAATATATATCCCACTACTACAGGATTTGTGGTAGGCCCTTACCTATGGCTACGAGCCTACTATGTAAAAAACCATCGTTTAGGGGGTCAAAACTACTCCAAAAGTCTAGGACCCAAAAAACTATTAAAAATAGTAAATGTTGCAACAAGCAAGGACACAGATGAAACCAACTGGATGTCTAGGTGGAATAGGTGTGTGGCCACCAATATCCACTTGGATCAAACTAGTTCAACACGCTCTGATACCAAACTTTATTACGGTCTTTGATTGTGAGCCCATGATTTATCAGGCTTAAAAATAGAATGCGACATACCAACCTCGGAGAAAAATATAAAAAATACGATAATGGAAATAAACAACTACAAAAAAATAAAATAACACAATGAGATTAACAATGGAGTTCATTGAGGGTGGCTACGTCTTCAGGTTGACTTCCAATGGAGTGGCCTCTTCAATTATGACGTAAAATGACTCAAATTAATTAAACTCTCCAATTTCTAAAGCTATATTTTTACTCTGTAGCTTTAGAAAAAGCCTCTAGGAACCTCTTGCAAACTCTCCTTTCAAAATTCTCCAAAAGGAAAAAAAAAAGTCTATGATTTATCACAAGAACTAATGATAATCATGCTACAAAATCAAAGGAACTTGACCAAAATAACACAAACATGCTTGTGTGGCGCAATGGTAAAACCTTTTACATATATAGGAATTGAGGTTCACAGCCCCGGGGTTAAGCACATGGAGGTTGCGGCCCCTTCCATTGGCATATTAAACATTGGATATTGGTGTATTGTTATAGCCATATGATAAATATGGTATGTCATTAGAACCATACAATTAAAAACCTTGGCATGTCATATGTTGGTTACACCAAACCTTACCAAATATACTCATAGATAAAATATTTGAACCCACGCCATCAAATAATATGTGCCCATGTATGATGCTTTGTTGGATGAATGTACCAATCAATGGAAGTCACATTGGTGGTTGGGTGGAGGTTCTGGTGTCAAGCTAGCGAGCCTCCCCATTTTTGGCATGTAGTAACAATTATGCCTTAAATATAATATTCTTGTAGCTTATTATAACCACCACTCAAGGCTCATTGTGGATTCATTGTTTAGCTATCCCAGAGGTATCATGTTCAAATCTTGTTAGTGTTGTTTTGTTAAACCAAACCCAATTTTTGTGTTCTGAGGTGCCACGTGGTTCCCTTCGATTAGGCCACGTGTCATCCCATATTGGTCCACCTAGGCTACCAACTCACCTTGCACTTCCAACGTGTCGAGATCATGTGCTGTCACATCATGCCACATGTTGAGACTAGGTATTGCCATTTCATGCCATGTGTCGAGACCAAGTGTTGCCAAATCATGCCATATTTGGTACCCCAAACACTGCCACATCAATCCTACATCTGCATAGTGTCACCTGTATGGCCTACCACGTGTCACCCTAAGAGGCTACCATGTGTCACTTTGTCCTATTTTTTACTTTTTGTCGCAAAATTTTGGAACGTGATAACTTTCTCATACAGAATTTGTTCAACGTGATTCAAGTTACATTGGAATCACCTTGTTGAACTCTTCGGCTTGGGGCTATTTCCGTCAAACTTTGGGGGTTTTGAATTTTATGCCATCCTGGATCCTCCTGGATCACCTATAATCTTAAAGCTAAAGGAAATAATATTTATGATATCCTCCTCAAAAAAGCAAGTCATTCCTCCATTGAGAGCACAATTATGAGTAAGTACCTAACACACACTAA
Organism: Pinus tabuliformis; assembly: GCA_031772625.1. Classification (NCBI taxonomy): domain Eukaryota; kingdom Viridiplantae; phylum Streptophyta; class Pinopsida; order Pinales; family Pinaceae; genus Pinus; species Pinus tabuliformis. Next base: position 749,664,669 of record CM062808.1, read on the forward strand.
CAAGTTAAACAACATGGAAAGTAAGAGGTTTCTAAAATTTGCTTCTAACTCTACCAAAAACCACTTCTAGCTTAAGCAAGGATGGCTTAAGGATACGTAGCCTTGGTTAAACCATTATGGAATGGGATAAGAAAGGCATCATTTTGCAACAAAAGGATAATATAAAAAATATTATTGTATTCAAAATTTGAGGAGAAAATAGGGTGTTAGAAGGAATTAAAAGGAAAAATAAAATTGAGATATTATAAGGAAACAATAATCTAGAAGATCAAAAATATATTACTATTCTAACTAGTGTAAGGAATAAAATAAACATTATTAAGATAAAAATTAATTCTCATGTGTCTCATAGTCAAACTCGGCATTGGTTAATTCCCAAAATGCCTTGGGATGAAAGATTTTGTCACCTTTGTGACACTATAAAAATTAAAGATGAAAAACACTTTCTCTTAAAATGTCCTACATCTAATGAAAGTAAATATCATTTTTAAAAGATATATGACATGACCAACCCTAAGAAAAAACATAATCATCTTGGAACACCACTTTTTAAACTTACAAATAATTTTTTTGAGCAATTTCAACCAATAACTTATCATGTGAATGTCCAATAAATCAACATTTTACTAAACATTATTCATCACCATCATCTATGTCACAGGGTTCGCTGAACTTGACCCTTAAGGTTTGAAATTCGGCGAATCTCAAAAAAAAATTGAAATTCGTTCAAGTTTGTCGAACGTGAAGGTTGAACCTAAAGGGAAATCCCATTCGAATTCGAACCCCATTCGAATTGAATATAATTCGAACCTCAACGCGAACCTGAACACGAATTTGTTCGATCTTAGGGTTCGTAGGTTTTATTTAACTGTTTAGCAAAAAAACCATGGGCGCACAATGGTTTTCGGCAACCCTGTTCCCGCCAATTTTTTTTGTTTATAAACCATGCCGCTGAAAGGATTTTCCACAAGCTAAACGGTGAATTTCCACTATCGACTCTCGAGCAGAGTGTGCAGTGTGAATTTCTGAGTGCCGTGAGGATCAATCTGAGTGTGACTTGTGCATCTTGCAAACTTGTGCAGCCGAGCGAGTGTGAGTCGTGACTGTGCAGTGTGTGCGTCTTGCAAACTGGAAGGCTAGCAGCCTGCGCCCGGCCGGCGGCACCGTGCGACTCCGACTCGCGAGCTGTAAACTTGTAAGTAACGTAAGCCTGTTCTTTGTGGCACAATTTTTGTATTCTGAATGATGAATTAAATATAATTTTCAGTAAAAACTGGGCAAAAGAAATCACGGCTCAAGATTTCAGAGTCAAATTCCCTAGTTTTTTTGTAGCATGTAACTGGTAGTTACAAATTTGTAATAAAACCTTGTGCTTTTCCTGCGTGGCATTAGTATGTGCTTTATCGCATCCTCGATATATAACCCTGTCGCGATATTTATACATAACCTCCAACGCGTGGATTGTGTATAACCTCCACATTGCCCTTTGATATGTAACCTAAGCATGCTTTGAATAAACCCTATCGCATGCATTGCATGTAATCTTTCAATGGTTTCCATATCTCTTTTTTGATATACCTTTCGCAATCCTACGTTGGCATACAACCTTTCAATGTGACTATTATATTTCATAATATCATTCGAAGTGGTTTTTGACTTCCAACGTAGCGTAACTCATAGCTATCATCGCAGTGGTTTGGCACAAGCTTTATCACAGTTTTGATATATTAACTCTGATATATAACCTTCCTCGTTTGCTGGTTGTTCACCTTAAATCAATTTGGTATTCACTCATCGCACTTTTCCATCGCATTAGTCGCAGTTTGATTTTGAGAGGATGTGATGTTATTATACTCTGCGATTGTGCTTTTGCAGAGGCAGTACTTTTAGTAGTAGGGGGAGCCTGGTTTGCTTCTCTACAATGCCTTCCAATGTAGCTTGATATCCTTCAACGTAGCTTGTTAAGGTATTACTTTAATGCAATTGTGTTGCCACCTTTGTAACGCATTGTTCCCACAACTCAATTGTGTTGCTATCTTTGTAACGCTTAATGTTGTATTATATTCCCACAACTCATTGCAATATCATTTTTCCAATTATTGCTTTGCAGTGTTTATTATGGAGACCACATGCCTTACATGCATAGTTTCCAACACACTTTAATGTATCCTTTTCAATCACTTTAATGTGTTTGTTATTGTTGACACCTAATCCGAAACGGATGAGGTGAAGTCGGACAGTCATCTAGAAGATGAACTGATCTGTTTTATATGTGTATAAATAAAGTGCTGGCTAATGAATAAATCAATCAATCAGTGTTTTCTCATTCAATTGTTTTCTTGCGCTCATTGCTGGAGTTACCCTGGCCTGACATGGTATCAGAGCTTAGGTTTCTTAAATTAGTTGTAACTCCTCTCTTAAGAGCAGCTCTGCCTCTGAATCCGCTGCCCCTCTGACGTGATTCCCTTTGCCTGAATCCGCTGCCTCTGACTGCCCTGGCGCTCTCTGACACTGACCTCTCATGAGTCTGCGCCCTCTGCCATTAAGAACGTTGCTGCCAGTACGTTGAATTGAACTTGTCTACGTTGAATCCAGCTGCCAGTACGTTGAATTGAGGTAACGTTTTTGGAGGTATGAGCTCTGGACTGTGTTGTTCAAGGTTTGGGCTATTGTTCATATGGACTGCGTTTTTTTAAATACTGTTCTAAATGGAGAGCTGAAGACTCCTGCGTTTTTTTAAAGAGACTAAAACGCTGTGGTATTAAACGCTGTGGTATACCTTTTATTAAAGCACTGGGGTATAGGCTTTTTGGGCTCTGTCTGTCGCTTCGAGAAGGCTTCTCATTGGAGCGAAACGCCTCTCGGCATTTGGGACAGTGAACCAACGAACGCTGGCTTCAAGGTTTTAGTTTTATCTTTCTCATTTCACTTCCTTGGATTTTGTTTCCTTTCCGATCCTGAAACCGATTCATTGTGTGAGTTTTCCGCGAATTAACTGATCAGGGTTTCGGCCTCTGTAGCAAATGATGTTTTGGGGAGCTTTTCTGGCTCGAAATGACGAGGCCCACATGGCAAAATCACTGTTTTCCCTAAGCTGAATGACTACAACTCATCTTCAGGGCATCTATAACTGTAAATTCCGATACCTGGGTCGATCCGTGTGCTATTGAGACCTGCGCAGTCATATATTGAGACCTGCAGATATATTTATTGAATTTAAATGCTGTGACTGCAATTTTTTATTTGAAGCCGTGGGTATATAAATGGTGTGACTGCATTTTTTATTTTGAAGCCGTGGGTACATTTAAATGCTGTGACTGCAATTTTTTATTTGAAGCCGTGGGTACATTTAAATGCTGTGGACTACGTTTCCCACTTCAGTACTATAGACTGCGTTTTTATTTGAAGTCTGGCAGCAGAGTTTATAGTATACCTGGAGCAGAGTTTTTTGTTAAACAAATACAAATGCCTTGAACAGTTTTTGCATTAATATATATATTGAGCAGTGATATATATTTGAGCGCCCTCTTTTTGAACAGTGATATATGTTGAGCAGTGGTATGTGATATATGTTGAGCATTTTTTTTTCTTAAAAACATAATATTATGGAAGTGATGGTGATATAAGAAATGCACATAATATTATGGAAGTGATGGTGATATAAGAAATGCTCATGATATGCTGATGATAAGTTAGAAGAAAATAATGCATAAGGCTATCATATAAGGATTTTTTTTCTCTCAACAGAAGTGTTTTTTGGCAGAGACAATTTTTTTTACAGAATGCATTCAATCATTTCAATGGTCGGAATAGTTCTCACTGGCAAGGAGAATTATTCTGAATGGTCCCGGATGGTAAAACACACCCTTATCTACAATGAGCTGTGGAAAGGTGTGTGTGTCGGAGAAGAAGACAGAGACCCGGTGCAGCCCACATCAGACAAAGAACTCGCCATTTGGGAAAACAAGAACAGCAAAGCCTTTGCATTGATCACAGCATCTGTCAATGAGGAAGTAAGTCGTCATATTTCCTGCTATTCCACTGCTTTTGAAGCTATACAAAAGCTGAAAGAACTCTATGATACACATTCTGCACTTGAAGTTGTGCAGCTCATGATTAAACTCTTCACTCTTGAACTGAAAAATAATGATCCTCTTGCTCTTGCATCTGAAATAAAGTCTATAATGCATGATATAAAATCCACTAAGGTTGAGCTGGATATCTCTCTTATTGCCTTTCTCAAAGCACTCTATCCTACCTACTCCAATTATCTTGAGTCTTTACAAGCAAATGGAAACCTTAAAGATATAACCTTTGATTCTCTTGTGAAAAAGTTTGCTGAAAGAGAGAAAGCCTTTGGAAAGAAAACAGTCCCTGAATCTTCTGAAGAGACTGTTTGCCTTGCTCACAAAGAAAAGCATCCTACTCAAGATTCTGCAAGAGGAAGAGGTGGACGAAGAGGAAGAGGAAGATACTTCAGAGGCAGGGGGGGCAGACATTCTCAAGCAGAAAAGGCAGATCTGCATTGCATTCGCTGCAAACGAAATGGATCACATGATGCTTCTACATGCAAGCTACCATGGGACAAAGTTGAGCAGAGAAGAAATCAGCAGAAAGGTAAAACTGATGACTCAGACAAAGGTAAAGCACCCGAATCTGCACACTATATTGAGGCACAATGTAATATTGGAGTAAATGAAGATTTGTTTAATGCTTCACTTGCTTCTTCGAAAAATGACTGGTTGCTTGATTCAGGAGCAACCTGTCATATGACCCATAGGAGAAATTTCTTTGAAGATTTCACTAACAATGTTGATGGAGCAGTATACTTTGCAGATCAGTCAAAAATCAAGCCATCAGGGCTTGGCACAATCAGGCTTAAACTGCCTGGTCTTCCAGACTTTCTTCTGGATCATGTTCTATATCTCCCACAGCTGAAGAGAAACTTGCTGTCCCTGGTTCACATCCGCCAGCAAGGTCACTCCATTCACATGTTTGATGGCAAGCTTGAGGTAAGAAAGGCATCTGACCACTCACTTGTCATGAGGGGTATAGAAGAAGAAAGACTCCTTAAACTGCAAGGAACCTCTGCTCATGCACAGCATTTCTCATATATTTCTCATCATGAAGAATGTACACTTCCATCAAGTTTATTATGGCATGCTAGATTTGGGCATTTAAACTATGATAGTCTCCGCCTGTTGAAGAAAAATGGTGTTGCTGGTTTGCCTACAATTCCTAGAAAACATAAACAATGTGATGCTTGCATTCTAGGAAAGCACAGCAAACAGTCTTTTCATGATTCACATTCAAGAGCACATAGGAAGCTTGAACTTATTCATTCAGATTTATGTGGTCCAATGCCTGTTCCTTCTGCAAATGGAAATAAATATATAATGACATTTATTGATGATTACACCAGAATGTGTTGGGTTTACTTATTGAAGAACAAATCTGATGCTTTTCAAACATTTAAGAATTTTCATAAGTGGATTGAAAATGATGCACAATCTCATATTGGGTCTATTCGCACTGATAATGGAAAAGAATATACATCAAATGAATTTGAACACTATCTTCGCCAACATGGGATTAAACATCAAACAACTGTGCCTTATAATCCTCAACAGAATGGTGTAGCTGAAAGAATGAACAGAACAATTTTGAATATGGTACGATCTATGCTTTTCTTCAAGAATGTAAAGACAATGTTTTGGGCTGATGCTGTTCTATGTGCTGCATATATAAAGAATAGATGTCCATCTAGTGCTATAAGAAACAAGACTCCTTATGAATTGTGGTATGGACATGTTCCTTCGGTAAAACATCTCAGGATATTTGGTTCCACCTGTTATGCTTTAATACCAAAGGTACATAGAAACAAACTTGGTGCAAGAAGTCGTAAGTGTATCTTCCTGGGGTATTCAAACACATCTAAAGCATACCGCCTTTATGATGAAGTAAATAAAAAGTTTGTTTTATCTAGAGATATCATTTTTCTTGAATCATCCAAATCTAACAATGTTGTTGAGCGGCAACTTCATCGCTTGGATAGATTCACAAAACCGAAATCATTTCAAGAGTTTGATAATCAGATTCCACATCTTGAAGGGGGGATTCCTATACTAGATCAACATGTGGAATCTTCTTCTGAAGAACAATCTCCCCTGCATGACACTCCAACAACGGATGATGCTTTAAGTGATGTAATTGATAGAATTGGGAGACTCAATCTTGATTCAGACCCAACTCAATCAACAGAACAGCCTGGACCATCTCAGAAAGGTCCCCCAAAGTGGCTGACAAAGACACTTGAAAGTGTTCATCCTGATGAAATTGGAAAAACAGGAACCCGAAATTCAAACCGACAAGATGGAGGTGATGTAGATAACTCTAATTCACCTATTGATATGGATGTTACTTATGATTGTGAATTGAACTTGTCTACAGATTTTGAACCAACTTCCTTCAAAGAAGCTGCTTCTCATGATGAATGGAAAGAAGCAATGCGGAAGGAGTATGATGCCCTCATAAAGAATGCACTTGGAAGCTGGTTGATCCTCCATTTGGAACCAAACCAATTGGCTGCAAGTGGGTCTACAAGAACAAGTACAAAGCTGATGGCTCACTTGACAAGCACAAAGCCAGGCTTGTGGCAAAAGGTTTTGCACAGAAGGAAGGGGTCGATTATGAGGAAACTTTTGCTCCCACAGCAAAATGGGCCACCATCCGGACACTCTTTGCACTAGCTGCTCAGAACGGTTGGAAAGTCCATCAAATGGATGTAAAAACTGCATTCTTGAATGGAGATCTAAAAGAGAATGTTTTTATGTCCCAGCCTGAAGGATTTGCTGTGAAAGGAAATGAACACAAAGTATGCAAACTTGTGAATTCCTTGTATGGCCTCAAACAAGCACCATGAGCCTGGTATGAAAAACTAACTGAGCATCTTCTGAAACTCAACTTCAATCATTTTGATCTTGATGATGCAACTTTATTTGTCAAGAAAGTTGGCAAAACAGTTGTATATCTTGTGGTATATGTAGATGATCTTTTAATGACAGGGAACAATGAAAGCTATATTGCATCCATAAAGAAAGAATTAGGAAAAATCTTTGAAATGACTGATTTGGGCTATGTTCATTACTATCTTGGCATTGAAGTAACCCAACATCCAAAGTCCATATTTCTTTCTCAAAAGAAATACATTGGAGATTTGTTATACAGATTTGGCATGACAGAGTGCAATCCCCTCTCTACTCCAATGGAACAAAACTTGAAGCTCACATCTACTGAAGGAAAGGAATTTGAGGATGCAACAAAGTATAGACAGCTTGTAGGAAGTCTCATCTACCTCACTACTACCAGACCAGACATTTCATTTGCTGTTGGAATCCTCTCCAGGTTTATGCAAAGGCCTTGTGAGGGACATTGGTCTGCTGCAAAAAGAGTTCTAAGGTACTTGAAGGGAACTCAAGACCTTGGAATCAAGTATACACAGGTGGACGACTTCAACTTGATTGGATACTCTGATTCAGACTTCGATGGAGACAAAGAAACTGGGGTATCTACTTCAGGATATGCTATGAGTATTGGATCAGGAGCTGTCTCCTGGAGATCACGCAAACAATCAGTACCAGCAGATTCCACAACAGAAGCAGAATACGTGGCAGCAGCTGAAGCAACAAAAGAAATTGTGTGGCTTAGGAAAATTCTTGAAGATTTGCAGGTAAAACAAATACAATCAACTCCACTCATGATTGATAACACATCTGCAATAAAGTTGGCCAAGAACCCAAAGTTCCATGATCGTACTAAGCACATCAATACTAAATATCATCTGATCCGACATCATGTTGAGGCCAAAACAATCCATCTTCGTCATTGTTCCACAAACGAGCAAATTGCAGACATCTTCACCAAAGCGCTTGGAAGAGAAAAGCTTGAAAGATTCAGAATGATGCTTGGACTCACCAACATCCCTTCAGATTAAGGGGGGGAATGTTGACACCTAATCCGAAACGGATGAGGTGAAGTCGGACAGTCATCTAGAAGATGAACTGATCCGTTTTATATGTGTATAAATAAAGTGCTGGCTAATGAATAAATCAATCAATCAGTGTTTTCTCATTCAATTGTTTTCTTGCGCTCATTGCTGGAGTTACCCTGGCTTGACAGTTATTTCTCAACACACTACAATATTTGATATCTCTTTAAAGCATTTGATATATCTCTCCAACACATTTGATTCATGACTTTTGGTAGCAGATTATATAAAACCTCCTCTTGCAATGTTTTGGTTATAGTCCTTCAACGCCCTTTAGTTTGCTTTCTTTTCCAATGTTGCTTTGCATTCAATATATCCTTTGCATTGGCTCAACGTAGTGGCACATCCTCTTATATCAAAAGATTCAGAACATTTTTAGCGATCCTTGCTTGGATAGTCTTGTTTTGCAACACGAGTTTGGGAAAATATAACCCAAGTATTCTGAGTTTCATAAGTTCCTCCTTTCTTTTGCAATGCATTGAGGACTTTATTCTTCTTTTGGTAAATCCCTATTTAAAATAACCACCAATAATCGCAGATCCTATTGTACAACTGTAGTGTTGCATCTATTTCTGGAGAAAAATAATTGAGCAGTAAACTAAATTATGCCAGAAAGATTTGTTGATTTTAGTCCAGCTGCCTTTTACTCGTTTTATTTCAAACTTGCATTTTTAAAGCATTCTATTTGGATATTTAAATACTATTATTTTGAGTATTGCCTTGATCAGCTACAAATTTGCATGAAGCTTAAATATATTCGAAGAGTATGTCACTTTGCCGACTCCCGTATGCCTATTGAAGTCGTGTGTTATAAATTTCACAGGTTCAGTTCATAGCATATCATGGGTTTGGGGATTAATTCATTTTATCACTTTGATCCATAGTTACCAAGTTCGGCCGTATTGACCAAAAAAGTTCGGAAATTCGCTGATACGATTCGATTCGCCATTTAATTCGTTAATTTCGATACGGTAGGGTATTTGTAGTTCACCAATCAATAAAGTTAATTTCTCCACTGCAGGTTGCGATTTTGAACCGCTGAGCAGAGGGTACAATGCTCCTGTATTTCCTCGGGTTAATAAGCAAGCAGCGATCATACACATTGGTTTTCCAGTACCCTCTGATCCTCCGGAGCAATATAAGCGGCCATGTAGAAACACCCAACCAACCATATATATAGAAACATCTATTTACCCTAACATTCACAAATTTTACTAATAATTTATATATTAAAAAATGTTATGGAAATTTTATATAAAATTTTCAATCATAAAATAGTAAATTCTTTATTAAAAAACTGGTTTTTTATTAAAAAAATTATAAAAATAAATATATTTTGTAAAAATTTTAAAATATAGTTTTAAATGACAGTCATTATCTAAATTGGTTTTAGTAATAGTTGATTTGAAATTCAATTAAAGTATTTATTTTTTTGTGATTCATCATAAAGATTAATCTACCTAGTTATTATGGAATAAATTTGGATTATAAGGGGAATTAGTACTCGTTTTAGTTTGGGGAGATTATTTAAATATTTAATATTTCATTTTTTATATTGAATATCAATTTTGAGTTTTTGTTATTTATATTAATATATTTTATTTAGATGTTTTCTCAATTCAGAATACAAATAATAGATTATCTTAAATAGATAAAAATATAAATATAATATTATTATTATTTTCGGAAAAAAATAATAATAATATGTTAATCTATATAAGATGTATATTTTCGAATTTTTTCCGTATTGAATTTTATACAGTCAAATTTTTTCCGTATCGAATCGAATTCGTATTCGTATTCGAATTTGGTAACTATGCTTTGATCCTGTTTTTCATCTCTTTTGGGGCTGATTTTGATTTTCATGGAATGATTATAGGGAGCCGCTCAATGTAACTTTCGAGTAGACCATTATTAAATAGAAAAAACACTAAGTATCAAATTTGGGTCGTGTTGCGGTAGTAAGCACTCCAGGGACCAGTGCAATATATAACTCACAAGCATTGCATAAAGTTTAAACATTGATTATAATTCGTTAATTATTGAATATAAATTATAATGTGCACATCTGTGTATTTTCTTACAAATTATTTTGTTAATCACCTATCCCACATACCAAGTGGTATTAGATATTAGGTCTCTCTAACTGCAAATTTCTTACCAATTTACTAACTACTTTCTTCTTGTTCCATGTTGTATGTCCTTACGCCAACTCTCAAAGTGAAAATCAAACACAACTCACATACAGATATATAGGCTTGATCTTCTGAATTTCTGCTGAGACTAGTTTTGTGATGTTTCTTTAAATCTACCCCTAGTATTTACATGAACATCCTTCTGAAGCATGTGTTTTGAAAAATATTACAAAGCAGAGAGATAGATCATTAAGTCTTTAATTTACACGGTACTAAAAATAAAGCTTTTTGTCCATCCTTCTGAAGCACGTGTTTTGAAAAATATTAAAAAGCAGAGAGATAGATCATTAAGTCTTTAATTTACACGGTACTAAAAATAAAGCTTTTTGTCTATTGAGGGGCCAAGGCATAATTAATTTGGCATGGAAAGCCATTTTTTTGGTCAGAATATTTTTTATTTATTTATTTTTATTTTTATTTTTTATTTTAATTTATTTTTTATTTTTTATTTATTTTTTATTTTATTATTATTTATTTATTTTATTTTTTTTTTTTTTTTTTTTTTTTCCAAAATTTGAATTTCACTATTTTATCATTTAACTAAATTTTAATCCTAATATGCCAACAAAAACGCAGATATATAATTATATTTGTCATGGCACCTCCAAAGTCACTAGTAAAAAGATGGAAATATGTGGAGAAATTGGATGGGCCTCATGCGAGGTGTTTGAAATGTAAGCTATGTAATGATGAGTTTGTTGGATCTTTAACTAGAATGCTGGACCACTTACTTTCTGTCACTAATGGAAAAGGAGGTGGTGTTGATGGTTGCAAGAATGTGCCTACAGCGCTGAAGGAGACACTTCAGAAAGATTACAAAAATATGAAAAAGGCCAAGCAAGTGAGGGAAAACAAAAGACAATGTGTTCAAACAAAAATTACAATTAATTACAGCTTATTTTCTGCACTTTCTTCAAGCATGGTTGGTGTTGGGAATTCATCTCAGTCAAAGATTGGTAAATCAACGTCAAGTGGGACAGCTACATTAAATTCTCTTTGGAAGCCCATGTAGAAACAAGAAGTTGATGATGCTATAGCTGATATGCTCTTTGAATCTGCAATACCATTTAATGTGGAAAGAAGCCCTTACTTCATCAATGCATGTAAGATGATGGCAGATTTGGGTAAAGGATATGTCCCTCCTAGTTCTGAGACTATAAGGACCACTCTTTTGAAGAGGTCAAAAGAAAGAGTTACAAACAAATTGCAAAAGATCAAAGACTCTTGGAAGGAAACAGGGTGCACACTTTTATCAGATGGTTGGTCAGATATGAATCATAGACCTTTAATTAATGTGTTGTTTCATTGCCCTAAAGGGTTACTTTTTTTAAAGTAGTTGATGCATCAGGGAATAAGAAGACCTCTGAATTTATTTTCAAAATTTTAGAGGAAGTTATTCTTGAGGTTGGAGAAGAAAATGTGGTGTAGATTATAACTGATAGTGCTTCAAATTGTGTAGGAGTAGGAAAAATGATCATGGATAAATAAAAAAAAAATATTGGACACCGTGTGCTGCTCATTGTCTTGACTTACTGTTACATGATTTGGCAAAGTTTCCATGGATTAATGAGACAGTTCGGAAGGGGAAACAAATTTCTCACTTCATATTTAACCATCAAATCACATTGAGCTTGTACAGGAGCAAAGCATCTAAAGAGTTGCTCAACCCTTGTGACACCAGGCTTGCCACATATTACATTACTCTCAAAAGGCTAGTTGAAAAAGAGGGAGTATAAGAGGTGTTTTTTGCAACAATGAGTGGGAAACGTCTCATCTTTCAAAGAAAGCTAAAGGAAAGGAGTTGGAACATGTGATTTTAGAGAATGCTTTTTGGGACAATGCTCAGAAGGTCTTAAAAGTATGTGAATCAATTGTTGATATGCTTTGCATGGTTGATAGTGATACCCCTTCCATGGGTTTTGTTTATGAGGGAATGGATCATGTTAAGGAAGCCATTGCAAAATCTTGTTGGAATTATGATGCATGTGTTGTACTTGATGGCAACCCTCTCATAGAAGAACATCTCACTTGTATACATTCAGATGAATCCACAGAAGAGATATCAGATATGACAGAATACATGGATGTAGGACAGTTCAAAGGGATCAGATGACAATTCACAAGTAAGCTTTGCCATCAAGTCAAAAGGGGGAGATTGTTGGCATTATGGCTAAAGTGTTGTCCTTGATGGCAACTTATATAAATGATGGATCACAGTACAACCAACCAGTAGCAGAGATTGATGATCAGCTCTCAAATATTGAAGAAAATAAGGGGTTCGCAGGTACACCATACAAAAGGTGCGGACACGTAGGCATGTCTTAGATAAAGTGCGTACATACACGCAGGTATCCCGTGTAAAAGGTGCGGACCCTAGTTCACGCACTTTCATGCAGTGAAAAAGTATTCTCACGTGGAAATCCAATGGTGGACCATAGTATTTAGCCCGACGTATTTGATCCTATGGTTTGGTCAGTGGTATTGTTTTATATTATTATTATTATTATTGAGCCCCATGTTTTTGGGCCCCTTGTTTTGGTTATCTATGGTATTGATCCATGATTTTAGGAAGAGCTTGCCTATATAAAGCAAAGGAGATCATTTGGCTAGACACTTGTGAAATTAGAAGATCTTAAGAGAAGCTTGATCTGAAATTCTTGTAATCGGTTTGTGAGAGAGAGTTGAATCAATATCAAGGAGAAACATGAGAATTACAAGTCGGATCTACTAATGGGTTGATATCTCCTCGGCGCATGTTCAGATCTGTAGATCTGACAATCTGGGTTATTCTTGAAGTCTTGAAATTATCTATACCCGCAGGTACGCAAGTACAGTGAAAGAAAAGTGCGGAGATACGTAGGCGCAGAAGCGCTGCAGGTGCGCAGATACGCAGGCCCAGAAGCGCTGCAGATGCGGAGGTGCGCAGGCAGTTCATTGGACACAGAGCGCAGGTACGCAGGAAGTCAGTGAGGCACAGTGCGTGGGTACGCAGGAACGCAGTTGGAAACAGTGCGTACTTCTACGCAGGTGTTCTATGGGTGAAGCTGCGTACTTCTCATGAAATCTATTTAGCTGCCCCTATTTATTATTGTTGTGTTCTGGGTTTTGAAGTAATGTCTGGTTTCTGGTATTAAGTTCAGATAACAGCAGTGGTTGATTAAATGCTTATACATTGATGGATGAATGGATCAGGTTCTTATTGACTCATTTTATGTGATCTGATGGACTAGATCTGATTGATGACTCACTTGTATATGTATTGATCTAGTGCTTGGGTAATTCAGAAGGTTGTTTGATTATGGGCTTCAATGTTGTTGGGCCCAGTATGAAAATTGGATGAAATGTGGCCTTTTAGATTATGTGTTGTGCTTCAGTGTATCCAGTCTGAAAATTGATGAAACGTGGTACCTGGAGGAGAGAAGATTGTAGGTCAGCACCTACGTACTAGTATCTAAGCTAGTACAAGAGCTAAAGGAAATCTTTGGAGCATTGTAGCAGGTAGTAGCCTGCGTACTAGTAAATGGATCGGCTAGTACAAGAGCAAAAGGGGGTTGTAGATCCCGTACTGGTATAAGACTGCACCAGTACAAAATATTGTAAAAGGATTTTCTTATTAAGAAGAAGATTGAGATGACTTGCAGCAGGTGGTTTTCTCCCGCATTGGGTTTCCACCTTATATCATGGTTTTCATGTGTGTGCCTTATGTGTGATGTTCTACTCTATGTTACTGCATCTGTTAACTGATAATATGGTTGATAATGTTCTAATGCACTCATTGAAGATCAATTAACTTAATCATAAGAAGTTGTGGAAGTAGCATATATGAATCTGATTATGGAAATAAAAAAGTTTTATTAATGTGAAAATACTGATTTACCCCCCGCCCCCCTCTCAGTATTATTTCCAACAAATCTTCTAACAATGAGGAAAATGAGTACACTGCAATATGGGAGGTGACTGATGAAAGATGGAAGATGTTGCATAGTCCTTTACATGCAGCAGCTTGTTATTTGGATCCTAGACTCTTTGGGTTAGAAAGAACAAATGATGCAGCAGTCATGAATGGCATTTATGATGCAGTTGAATGGTTGGTTCCTGATCTAGAAGAATGCAGGAGAATTAGAGAGCAGCTCTAAGCATACAGGTTGGAAGAGGGAACATTTTCAAGGTCTATTGCAATACAAGATAGGCCCAATATTCTTCCACGGAGATGGTGGCAGTTTTATGGATAAGAGACTCCTGAATTGCAACGTTTTGCAATTCATATTTTGAGCCAGAGATCAAGTGCCTTTGCTTGTGAAAGGAACTAGAGTAGCTTTAACCATATCCAATCCAAGAAAAGAAACAAATTATTGTCTACAAGGTTGGAAGAGCTTGTTTCTGTTCACAGTAACTTGAAGTTGGCCTTGACTAGTGTGGCCAAAGATGCATCTAGTTCCTCTCAACCATGGTTTGATGATGATCTAGTGCCAGAAGAAGATGATATTAACACTGATGGTGACTCACTAGATGAGCCAAATGTTGGAATCCAATCTATTGATGACTTCGAAGATCACCATTCTAGTGCCTTTACTATGCCATCTGCACATGGTGATTTATAGCATTTTGATGATACAAGTAAGCCATAACTTATAAGTAATGATTATCTATGCTTTTGAATTTTCTAGAACAATTTTATGGATTATAATTACTTGGCATTATGACTTCCTTATTATATTAAGATTGATGGTGACTCACTAGATGAGCCAAATGATGAAATTTCATGTATTGATGAGTTTGATGATATTATGATGACTTTGATGACATTATCATGATCACCAGTCTAGTGGCTTTACTAAGCCATTTGCTCATGATGAATTAGAGATTTTTGATGTTACAACTTACAAGTAGGCCATAATCATAGATTATCTATGTTTTTGAGTTTCCTAGAACAATTTTATGGATTATAACAAAATGAGTACATTATGACTTCCTTTTTTAAATTTGGAAATTGAAAATGTTCTACAGTGAGTTCTTAATATAGTTGTATTATAATGTATATGTTTAAATTATGTGATTTTTTAAAAGATTACTAGTATTTGACATTATAGACATTCATTTAAATTTTGAAGATTGAAAATTATGTCATTTCATTTCTTCATTTGCAAACTACTATTGTGTATGTTTACATTTAACTAGATGTTAGAATGATTACATTAATCATGTATGTTTATTAATAAAAATTTGTATTCATGTGTTTATGGACTTATTTTGAAATTTTTATAATTTTGTCATATATATATATATATATATATATATATATATATATATATATATATATATATATATATATATATAGTCGAACCTAATGTCGAACCTCATATGAATCTAATCGAAAAATTCGAATTTGAATTGAACTTAATTGTTGTCGAACTTGAATTCGAACTGTGACATAGACCATCATAACCTATTTAAAATATAATTTATTTTAAATTTAATAAAATAATATTTAGTATATTATTTTTATTTTTAAAGTTAAAATAAGTAATCTTATAAATTATCAATGCTCTCTCTTTATTTATTTATTTATTTATATATATATATATATATATATATATATATATAGATTAAGAACATAAAAAAATAGAATATTAAGTAAACATACACCTAAGTAAAATATAGAGTAAAAGTCATTTTTCCTATTTAATAGAATTATACCCTAATTGATTTTTTTATTTTTATTTTTTAATTAGGCCGATAGGCCTTCCTTTGAAAGGGACTTTCGTCGTCCCTTTGTTCCTCATGCTGACACGTGGCGGCGGCACAATCGGGAGTTCTGCAATCTCGTGCTGACAGGCGTCCACACATTCAACGGGAAATCCTGCAATTTATGTTCATTGTTATGATATTGTTATGTTTGTTAATTCATGAACCTGACATCTGTCCCATTCCGTTCTGACATTTCGGTCTTCCTGTTACGCTGGTCTTACCGTACCTCTCCCCAACTCCGAAACACGCCTTTCATTTCTCCCTTGGCCGTTGGCGCTCTGCAACCTCGCTCTTCTGGTGCTCGAGGTGAAACCTACACTAGCACACATGGTTGAATGGCGGGAGATACAGTGGATCGATGCTTAAAAACCCATCGGCGTAATTTCTCCTCTACTCTACTGCTCTAATACGGAGGGCGCCATCATCCTTCAACAGGCAGCCATGTGCCTTGAAGAGGAAGAACGAGAAGATGAGATTAAAGAATCTGAAGCAGCCATGTCTGATGAAGTTTTATGTCCTTCGCAGTTATTTTACCGCGCGTTTTCTCCAGCAAGTCAAGATTCACAGTCAGGTATTCGTAGGGTTTCAAACGAAGACATATGCAGAACATCACCAAAACAAGCTGAGAAGGCAAACCCTCCGCCATATTTCCAGAAGCTTGTTGGCATTCTGGGACTAGGTTCTGGAACTTCTGTTACCAAGGCAACCAATAATTTTGACAAACAGGCCTTAATCGCAATCCATAGCAAAGGTCTCAGGTATTTCACACAAGTAGCCATGGGAGAATATTTTTGTATGCATCACAGTGTTGAAGAAGAATCCCAACCCGTTCAAAATGTTCAAAATGAATGTAGAGATTTAGAGGCCGCACAAGAACTCGTTCCAGTGCATCTGAGAGATTTAATTGTTGGAAATCTCAATGAATGCGCGGTTTGTTATGGAGAACTCTGCGTCGTTCCGTTCAAATTTGGGAAAATTCAGACTGTAATGAAAGAGGCCGATACTGAGGATGCCGTGGCTCTTGCTATTGTTTCTTCAGATCCCTTATCAATTAATCAAACTTTCGCCAGAAAAATTTATCCCAAGGGAACGAAGATTGTTCTCAAGGAACCTCGCCTGGTTAAAAGCAAGAATGGTTTCATATTCACTGATGTCGACAATCCTTCGTCCATTGAAAGGGTAGAGAATTTTCCTTCACCTTCAGATATGATCAGTGAAAAATTCAAGCAGTGGTTTGCCGATGGGGATCGCGCTCACAAAGAGAAAGAATGGAACGAATGTGTTCGAAACTACACCAGAGCCCTACTTTGCAGCACTTCCAGAAATACTGGCCATGAACAGAGGTTAAATGATGCATTCAAGATGCTCTCCGATAGATGCCGTGCGTATATTGAACTACAAAGATACACGGAAGCTTTGCAAGATGCAGAGAAATGTTGGCAGTTCTCAAAGTTGAATCGCTGGTGGCACTGGGAAAATATAAAGCCGCATATAATTTTATGCAGACTTGTTCCAAATCCATGAAGAAGCCTAATGTGGTCCTTTTTCGGCAGATGTGCACGAAATATTATGACATTGGTGAATCCATTGTGGGAATTACGGGCAAATTAGAAATTCCCTTTTCTGAGCCAGATGCCGATTTCATTGGGGCGGTGGAGATCAAGATGACAAATAACGGATGCGGCAGGGGAATGTTTGCTACGGATTCTATTAAGGCCGGTGAGGTTTTACTCATCAGCAAGGCTTTAGCTGTATGCAATAAGCATTATTCTTCTGCCATATTTGATCCCTTGAAAAATGGTTTGTTTCGAAATGTGGTAATGGCCATCAGTGCAAAAGGGGACCGGGCCCTGCAACATTTTCTTTCTCACGATCAAGAAAACTTCAAACCCAGAATCCCAAATATGTCGGAGTTCATCGAGGAGGAGTCTGCAGGGGGGACCTTTTACACTCTGGAAACAACTTCACAGAACTCAAAGCGGAAAGTTCTGAAGGTGAATGTTCGTGAAATATGTCAGAAAATGTCCGGCATTCAAATCCTAAATATCATAAAACGCATAGCATTTGACGACCGTTTGCCGGTTGTCATAGAAGAATCGGTGCAGTTATCAAAGGCAATGAGCGGTTATAAGAAACAGAGGAGTTTCTTTGGGGTTTGGATACTGCCTTCCTTCATAAACCATTCCTGTACTCCCAACGCGTCAACAATCAACGTAGGCCGCGATATTATGAGAATTCATGCGACCAGAGACATAAAGCCTGGAGAAGAGATCACCATCCCCTACTTCGAAGTTGCAGTTCCCTGCATTTACCGAAAGAGCCAGGAATGGGGATTCGATTGCCTCTGCGATCGATGCACATTCGAGAGATGTACTATAGCTACAAATACGGATTGCAAATTATGTTCAGAAAGATTCATATCCGCGTTTTGCAAGGTCTCTTCATCCATGATACCTGCGGGGCGTCCTCTTCTGCTATGTGATCCCAACTTTGAGTTATGGTCTGGCTGCAAGCCCATCGATTTAGAACCCATGAGTGTCCTCGCTACCGACGTCGAATTGTTTTGTGAGGACGTTAATGCCGACGTCGAATTATTTTGTGAGGACATTAATGTCGATGATCAAGAAGGTCGATTGTGGCTAAGATATGCGTTCACGTTCTGTTACTTCGCGTTTCTGGTGGAGATGACGCTGGAATCGGGGAGAGGGAATCCTGCAAAACATGGGGATGACACGGGTAAAGCTTGCAGAAAAATTTTAATGGATTTGAGAGAAGCAATAGGTGGAACATGTCCTGGGGATCCTCGTTATTTACTGCTATGTCAAAAGATGGCCCAGGCTTGGAGAAATCTTGCAGTAGCAGCCAAGAATACAGGAAATACTGAAATTTATATGATGTCTAGCTATGTCAGAGAGAGGGCTGAGGAGCAGTCGAAGAAGGCTTGCATCTGCGTTTACGGACAGCAGAAGCCACATGTTGTAAAAGCCATAATGAGTAAATATTCCAATAAGGGAATCCTCTGATACTTTATTTGTTTATCATTTTGCAAACATTGATTCTTCATGTGTTTATCCAATTTGCATACATTGCATCGTTCTTCAATGAGAAGGCAGTTTGAATTGCTTTGTGTTCTGAAGTCTCCAATAAATTGAAATTCAATTTGGTGTTGCATTTTGTCTCCAGTAAGAAAAAAAAAGCTGGTTATTATTAGAAAGTATAAAAACCAGTGCATCATATCATGTTGCAAATATTATAAAAAAAATCCACCATAAGGGCATGAGTGTCATAAGAGATACAATGCGCAAAGAGTAAACCAAAACATGCAAGGGTGGAGATTATCCTCCAAGTCCGCAGCCAAAACAAGTACCCAATTACCGAAACAAGTACCCAATTACCATCTGCCTGTATATGAAAGCCAAAAATAATAACCATAAAGGCTGTATCATAAGTCTGAGAAAAGTAAACATGGTAGAGCAAAAACCAAAAGCAAGTATGTTGTTGATGGAGACAGTACTGTGTGGGTACAAAAACATAAAACATCACCTAGGGAGTAGCATGGTGCCAAGATCCATAGTGTAGTTGCCCATCCTTAGTGTGATATGCATGTTTTTAGTAGAATCAGAGATGCCTAGTTTTGGTTGTGAAATATTTGAACAACTATGTTTCTAGGATGTACCTTTTATTTCGACTTTCTACAATTCACCTATGCTAGTTTATAGTTACAGAGATGCTCACATTCCTGGACTGGAGAAGCCCTCTGTTGTTTATCTGGCTGTTGCCGACGATCTTTTAGAGGACAGGGTTGATTTTAAATTGCAGGCAAGAGCGTTTTGTGAAGCGATGGGTGGCAGCTTTGTCAGATCCTAGGGTCACCCATGAAATTTGCAGTATTTGGATATCTTACTGGTCACATGTTTGCCATTCAGACTCTCTATATTTCGTTTGAGCTTCTATGATTGTGATCCTTTTTATACATCCGTTGGAATAACCTATTATTGATATTAATTATTAATCACATGGATTGGTGCAGTGTGACAAATCATTGGGTCAGAAGATAGCAGCTCGCCTTAACATGAAAGCAAATATGTAAGAAGTTCGAACTGCAGCATGCAATGTGGGATACGGCATTTTATAATAGGATGCTGCTGCTTGTTAATCTTTCTACATATATGAAGGGCAGGAGAAAGAGGAATTCTCTCTGTGAAGATGAAACTGCTTTTACTTTAGTACATAGTGATAGTGGTTCATGAAATTTAAATTACAGCTGATGATTTATCAGTGATTGGACATCTGTTAGGTCCAGGGGATAGATACCTACTTATGAACTTTGACAGGTCTATTGTCATGATGTATTGGTATCATATATGGTCAAATTGAATAAATTCTGTTGAGAAATGTTTATGAAAGAATATCGGTTGTCAGCCTCGATAATAGGTAAAGAAATAACCTTGGATCATAGCTCCGGCAAAAAGATATTCTTTGACCAGAGCTCTTGCGAAACTACAGGTGATATTGTTGTAGACGTACCTTTTATTGTCATTTGGTTTTATGCCTTATCTCGAGTGTACCTTTTATTGTTTTTATGCCTTATCTTGATTCTCAAAGGTACTGTAGTCGAAACGAATGGGTGGGTGAGCGTTAGGGAAGTCGAGCGTCAAAATAAGGACTGATAATATTACCTGTTACTGGAGGAAACATTCTCGGCCTCGTTTGTCTTGTTTTTCCCTCTGCATGGTGCAGATACAGTGATAGTCAACCTTACTGACACCTATTTTTCTCTATTTATTTTTCCCTTGGCATAGTGACAGTTAGG
Source organism: Pinus tabuliformis (assembly GCA_031772625.1). Taxonomy (NCBI): domain Eukaryota; kingdom Viridiplantae; phylum Streptophyta; class Pinopsida; order Pinales; family Pinaceae; genus Pinus; species Pinus tabuliformis. The sequence continues at coordinate 749,685,472 of CM062808.1, forward strand.
TTCCTTTCTTTGAGTGATTTTTCCTCATTTTCATTTTTCCCATTGCACGGTGACATTTTGGGGAAGTTTCTACCCTAACTCAATTGTGTTTGATTGCAAGGTAGTTGAGGAGTGTAATTGTGTTTGATTGCAAGGTAGTTGAGGAGTGTGTGATATACCTGGGCAAGAAAAAATAATGTCAACAAAATTCTAAAACAAAAGAAAACAATGGTCCACACCACGAGAGATTAATTTTGAAAGCCCTTGATTGGAAAAAAAATAACAATTTCAAAGCTATTGATTGAAAAATAGCAGTTTTCAAAGCCAGATAAAATTTTTAAGTATCCTGTAGCAATCTTAATCTATCGATACTGGTATTATATTACAATCCTAATTCCATACTCTGGATTGGATTATAGAAAGAGGCACACAAATGGACTAAAAAATAGCACAAAATCCCCAGGACAGGGAGCTGTCGCCTCCTAACCAACATTTTTTCAGTATCACAAAGGCTTCATGTGATACTTCTCATGAACAGATTTATGTTTTAATATTTATGCCCCAAGAGGCTTCCATTGACAGGTGGTCTGCTTCTCCTATACTGATACTTGCAGTTGTGTGAGTTTGTTATTTTATATCAAACATCCAGCTTCCACTATAGTATCTGTTCACTGTGCATGATTTTTGTTATTTTCATGGCCTTCTCATGGGGTTGGAATAACAATCAGTTGATCTTCATGAATTCATTTCTGTTTTCTCATAATGATAAAACTGGAGTTAAACTCTCATTTGTTTGCGGTGTTTTATGAATATGAACAATCTCTTTACAAATCATTAGACTTCCTTTAAAGCTTGGGTTAAACTCTTTAGTTCATTTGCCTGCATTGTTTCATGAATATGAACAATTTCTCTTTACAAATCCTAAAAATTCCTGTTGAAATGGATCCTCTTTTCGTACGTTTGTCCAGATTGAGCTCTGACATGACGTCTTCTGCATTTTGATGGGGGTTGGGAGGATAACCAATGCTTTTTCTCTGTTAACTTGTCAAACTAGAACTTTGGGTTGTATGGTTTCACTTGCACCATCAGCATATTTCTTTCATGCCATTCTTCTTGACAGGAAAGATTCAATGATGCGTTTTTATGGCAGTTGATCATGAAACTATATTGTTGCATCTTTAGAACATGGAAAGCTTCAGTGATGTCTTGATGTCTTTTCATGGCAACTGATCATGAAAGGACATTGTTGGAACATCTTAGACCAACCATGCAACATTTGTTTCTAGTCGATATTACTATGAAGTAAGAACATACATTGGTCCACTTAATTGCCAATCCTCAACTTTATGTGGTGGGGAAATAGTGAGATGGATGTGTACTAAATGAGATTCGTATCTTAATGCGTATTTTCAGTTTGTTGTGATCTACCAGCTGTTGAATCTTCAAGAGAAGCCAAACGTCATTTAGTGTCATTTCTGCCGGAGGAGCCACAAGAAGATAAAGGGGCTCAATATTTGTAGGGTATGTGTTCGTTTCCCTGATGGCCAGAGAGTGCAGAGGACGTTTCTGCACACCGATCCAATTCATTTACTTTGGTCTTTCTGTTGCTCTCAAATTTAAGAAGCAATTATTTTGGTCTTTCTGTTGCTCTCAAATTTAAGAAGCAATTATTTTGGTCTTTCTGTTGCTCTCAAGTTCAAGAAGCTGCAGAGGGACGGCCGTTTAGATTGGTATATATAGTTCCTGGTTCATCTCAAACATTAAATTATTATCAGAAGAGCCTAAGCTTCGGAGATGCTGGATTTTCCAATTTGCTCATATCCATGATCTGGGAATGAGATGTGATTAATGCATCTGTAAGTAAATTGGGAAGATTTCAGCTTTCAATCAATAAACATTTATCAGTGTTAATTGCTTTGTTCAGATAACAAGTATTTAGCAGGGTTGATTGCTTTCTTCAGTTTTGTTACAAGTTCTGATTCCTTATCTTTATTGAGAAAGAGAAAATTGAAGTGCAAATTTCTGGATAAGTTCTGATTCCTCATTTTTATTGAGAAAAAGAAAACTGAAGTGTAAATTTCTGCGTGAACCAAAATTTTTCAATTTAACATTTCTATCGGCCTCTCTTTGCACCTTCCTTTTGGGGCAATTGCTAGTATTTTAATCTTGCTAAAATATAAACGCAAAAAGAATTACACAAGAATGTGTTTGACTTATCAAATATATAAATGTGTTCGATTTACATGGATATGTACGAAATAAAATCATAAAAATAAAATTGAGTTGATTCACTTACAACTAATAATTCATTAGACTTGTAAAATGTGTTTGATTTATCCAATGCTCACCACGGATGTTTCGCTGGGATATAGGGAACCTCTGTTTGATATACCGCACACTGGCCATGGTTGTTTCAAGTAAACTTTGAGGCTTGCATTGAGTATCGTCGGTAATCATGTCCAGTTAATCAAAAAGTTAACAAATCATGGTGCAAAATTTGGCAGTCATCTTTGTCGGACGAGATATAAAAATCTGGAGAGAGTTTATCCCAAAATCTCGAACAGTGGGTTTGGTTGCCCACGATTTTCTATAAATTTAGGAAGTTGCTTAGGTAGGTTGAGCGAGTACACTCTCACCACAGCTAATGCTTCCATGAAACACCATCAAAGAGGGCGTTGCTGAAATTTCTGGAAGATCAGAGACCTGTTTTTCAGTTGGTGTTATATAGAAATATACAGTTGGTGTTATATAGAAATATAACACTAGGGCAGACACTAGGAAAGTCCAAAGGTCATATACAGATATATTGTGGGGATCAATGGCTAGCTACGGCGATCATAACAAGCAAGAGCCCAGACTGTTTGGAATAAATCTCACCCAACAAAACACTAATTTCAGCCATGGTGATCACACAGTAAAGACATTTTTAGGAGGCGAAACCCGTGCAAACAAGGAATGCCATAACGAGGAGTGTTCTATAATTCTTTTTTTCCAGCAAGAAAAAAGTGGTATATATATTCATAATAAGGTCAAAATACATATGAGGTGTTACCAAATATTCCATATCAGTTACAAAGAATATTCCAGGGCATGTAAAAAACTCATACCCAGCCAAACTTCAAACATCATAACTCTAATATTTAACTGATATGGCCTTGAAAACATAGACGCATATACAATATACAGAAAATGAAGCATTGTGATTCCAAATCTGATCCATGCGTAGACACAGTTTATGTACTAAATTTACCAAATTAAAGCATCCATGTCACGGAACTAGGAAAAATCATAGATATGTACAGTCATGTATGGAAAGAGCTTATAGTATCAAAACAACAAAAATAGTAATAATCATCCAGGGAATGGAATCAATTGTAGCGGCTCCCAACTTGACCGTAATGTGCATGCCATCCATTTGAACCAGCAGAACATCCTTTGACAATTGATGAGCCTTTTGATTGAAATCCCTGCTTATATGCTTAATAGAGGAATTTCAGAACGAAGTCCATAGGTTATCAATTGTTATTCAATTTTTCTGAACAATGGTTTTTGAATTACCAAAAATATGAATCTCAGGAATATTGAGAAAGTGTGAAAACCATAACAGACCCCATAAAGCCATTGTTTCTGCCTTTGTATTCGAACCTGTGCTGCACTACCAATGTACACAAAATCCCTGTTCTTTGGATATCCCAATCCAAAATCCGCGTCCACATATGTTCTTCTAGGCCACCTTGTCAAAAAAACCAAGCGGGTATATCAATTCTTGGCATGTTTTCTTTTGTGGTTATTGATCAGTACCATTGTCAAGTGTAAGAACCATGGCATGATAAGATATAGTATGCTCATAAACTAAATTAAAACTATCCTGTGAATTCTCAAAAATTCTCCTATTTCGCCATTTCCAAATCATCCATAATAGAATCGGGGAATACCTCTACAATAAGTTTTCTGTGTGTTCCACCATATCATGCAATTCTGGATATTGTCAAAACTGAAAAAAGGGAAACCAATCTTATGAGCCACTTTTTTTCCATACCTGGACCATGTAAGGGAACTTTAGGAACATATGTACATTATTCTCCTCCACGTTTCTGCAAATGAAACATATACTTGGCCCATGCCAGCTCCGCTTATGAAGATTATCCCATGTGATATTTTTGTTGTGACATACCAATCAGAAGAAGAGAATAATTTTGTTGGTAATGCTTGTTTTCCAAAATTTGAAAAAATCTCCCATCTTCTCATGCCGGGGCTCCCTACCGCAAAGATTGTCGTATGCATCTGTCACCCTAATGTTTCCTCCTTTCATCTTCTTAGACCATATAAGTCAGTCTGTGGTCTCCATACAACAAATACCAAGGGAATTTAAGTGTGTATAGATCCGTTCCCATATCACCGCCATTTGGCCCTCCAAGCCCAGCTCGCAAGCCCACTTTCAGGAAGGACATGATCCCCTCCATGTGTTAATAACTTGAATCTAGAAAAAAAATCCCACAACCATTTAAGTAGCTGATAAAAGCCCTCGGAATATGATTATCCTCCCCATAGCCCAGTAACTGATCTGATCCAACAATAATGTTGCTTCCTGGCCCCATGGACCAAACAAGGTTCTGTAAGAAAAGTTTATCAATCTTCCTGAAACTATTCCAAATGGCTGATCCTATGGGGATGCCAATAGATTTCTTGCGATACCATATGAAGAATTCCACATCCTTTTGGTATTTTTTGCTTGATGATCTTACCCAAAGGTACTTCACCAAAGATCCTCCTCTATAGCGATTTGAGAAATAAATCCCAACCAAAACGCCGCATGTTCAGAATGCCCCATCCACCCATGCACTTTGGGAATGAAATTTGTGCCATCGAGGTCAAATGAAATTTAAATTTGTCCCTATTACCCGCCCATATGAACTTAGCCATAATCCGCTCAAGACATTTCATAATAGATATGGGAATATGGTAGAGATGAGCCCAATATACACTCAACTCCAGCAGAATTGTTTGTACCAGAATGACCCAGCCCCCCAAATATAGACATATATACTCCCAGCCTGATATTCTTTTGAAGAAATGGTCAGCGATCCACATCCAATCCCCCACCTTATATCCACACCTCTTGATATGGAACCCTAGGTATTTCATACCGTTGTGCATTTGGTCCACCGCCACACAAAAAATACCTTTTATATACTCAACAACCTCCATATCGCACATATTATGATAAATAATAGATTTCTGGAGATTCATATAGAGCGCGGTAGCACGAGAAAATTTTGAAAATATGTGAAATAAAAACAACCATACAAGACGATTAAGCATCCCCATAATAAGAACATCGTCCACAAAGAAACTATGAGAAATATCAATCTCATTCCCCATGTGCAAAGCCAAGAACTGGCCATCAACCACCGCTTTTCTAATATGTAGGCTCAAACTATCCATTTCCGGGATAAATAGGAGTGATGACAATGAACAACCCTGACGACGACCCCTTCCAGCTCTGAAAAATTCGTGGGGAAACAGTTGATGATGACAACATAATCGATATTCATGACACAAGCCATAATCTGCTCCACTGCCTGTTGAGATTTTCTCTTAATTAAATTTGGAGAAACTCTCATGAATGTGACAACAATAGGATTTGCTGCTAAATTAACTTCATTTATTCGTCATGAGGAGTTATTGCATCCTATATTTGTTGTGAGTGAATTTATGATTTAGTTTTCTACTCCTAGCTATAAAAATGCAATCCTGTAGAGGATATGTGTGATGAGAAGGTGTGAGGAAAAAGAATTCCAGATGTGCAAATCTGTTGTTGTAATCTCCTGTTGAGTAATAAGATTTCCGATGCCTCTATTTGGTGGACGTAGCCTAGATTGGTTGGGTGAACCACGTTAAAATCTCTATTTTTTCATGGTTGAATGTTGTGTGTGTCTTATTTGTTTTAAATTTCCACTGTGTTAACTCTAACACTTGGTATCAGAGCCAGTTGAGTTTCCTGTTGCAGTGATTCAATCTGACATTGTTTTCGAAGGTGTCGTGGTGACAATCCTTGAGGTGTTGATCGGCAACCCGATGTGAATACAGTGTTGAATTCTTCTCATCTACGTGGAAACTTCTTGATCTGCAGCATAAAGGAAGGTAGCTTGCGTGAATGCCCAATCGAGTTTCACGTAGATGAAAGCAGTGACTGCTGTTGTTTTTTTAAACATTACGCTAAAGCCAGGAGTAAACTATGAGCTGGAGGGCATATGCCATGGACCATAAACTGGATAGTTGAACGACTCAGGCAACGTCGATTTTGGATTCATACGTAGGCTGAAGTGAGATCTGTGTATCGAAGACCAGAGCTATGCAAAGCGGAGTTTGGAGAAGGCTGTTAACTGGTGTTGAACTGAAGCAGCGGTGAAGGTGAACTGCACGGTGATTTCACAATGATTTCTGGCTGGTTAAGGCTGCGTTAAAAGCAGCGTTGAATGGTGAATTTGCATCGGTGAAAGGTGAGCTGCACGATGATTTCGTTTTGCTTTTAGTTGAGATTCAAATCGATTGGTGAATTTGTAGCGGTGAAAGGTGAGCTGCACGGTGACTTCAAGTTTTTTTTTTTTAACATCGATTATTAAAATGCCACGTTGAACCGTTGAAAAATCGATATTTGATTTGCAACATTTTTTGAAATGGGTCTTAAAAAAAGATTTCAAATGGGTCTCCTGTTTACATAAAAAAGTTGATTTGAATTATATATGATATTATAACTATATCATATTTCGTTTTTTTTTTTAAATTGTAATATGCCATGATATTATAAGGCAAGGGATTTTTTAATCAAAACTAATTCCTTTTGAAATTGGAACTTTTTGTGACACGAGCTACTAAACATGGCAAAAACACAAAGTGCTCGGTTTGAAATCAAGAAGTTCAATGGCGAAAACAACTTCGAGATCTGGAAAGTGAAGATGTATGATCTACTCGTGCAATAAGGCGTGGCGAAGGTGCTGTTGAGAAAAGCCAAACAACCTTACACCATGACAGATGATGAATGGAGTGACTTGGATGAAAGAGCACTAAGCGGCATTTGATTGTGTTTGGCGGATGATGTTTTGTTTAACATCGTGTCAGAGAAAATTGCTGCTAGTTTGTGGACAAAGCTTGAAAAGTTGTACATGACAAAATCCTTAACCAATAGGATTCTTCTAAAGCAACAGTTATACAACGTGCACATGAAGGAAGGTACAATGATAAATGATCATTTGAATACCTTTAATACTCTCCTAGTGCAGTTAGAAAGTATAGAAGTAAAATTTGAATCAGAAGATAAAGCTGTAACTTTATTATGCACGTTGCCTGAGTCATGGGATCATTTTGTTACTTCTATAAGTCTGAGTTCATCAGAAACTCTTGAATTTGATGATGTTGTTGGAGCTCTGTTGTCCGAAGAAACAAGGAAGAGATCAAATTCAGAAACCTCTACATCAGAAGAAATGATGGTCAGAGGTCATTCTAAAGAAACACGCTTCAGTAAGCACAACAACTCGTGTTCAAAATCGGAAGGGAAGAAGAGTAAGGTAAAGTGTTGGTTTTGTGGCAAATCAGGACATTTGAAGAAGCATTGTTGGAAGAGACAGCAAACATCCAAGGAAGACTCTTCGACAGATAAGAAAGAAGCAAACACGACAGATACAGGTTCGGCATCCATTTCAGGTATGAGTGATAAAGTGTTATCAGTTAGGTTGTCTAATCATGATCAACATTAACTGTTAGATTCCGGTGCGTCAAATCACATGTGCATTCATAGAGAATGGTTTAAAACTTATAAATCAATCAATGATGAAGTTTTTTACATGGGAAATGATGTCTCATGTAATATTGTGGGAATTGGAAGCATCCAGCTTAAAATGTTTTATGGGACAAATAAAATTCTAACTGATGTAAGACATGTACCTGAACTAAGAAAAAACCTCATTTCACTAAGAGTACTAGACACTAATGGATATAAAACCTTTATTCAAGGTGGAGTAATGAATGTTTATAAAGGAATTTTACTAGTAATGAAAGCAAAGAAGGTTGGAAATATTTTTCAGTTAGAAGGAAGAATAGAGTCAGATCATGCTTCTACAGTATCTGAAAACGACTATATTCTATTCGTTTATGGCATCAAATGTTGGGCCATATGAGTGAAAGAGGATTAAAAATTTTATCTGATCGTAAGTTAGATTTCTGCAAACATTGTCTATTTGGGAAACAAAGCAAGCAGAAGTTTAAAACTGGAAAACATACAAGTAAGGGAATCCTTGATTATATCCATTCTAATGTTTGGGGTCCATCTCCTACAACCTCATATGGAGGATCGTCATATTTTGTATCTTTTATTGATGATTTCTCTAGAAAAGTGTGGGTCTACATGTTATTGAAGAATTTTGATGTATTCATAGTTTTCAAACAGTTTAGAGCATTAGTTGAAAACATCACTGGAAGAACCATTAAATGTTTAAGAACTGACAATGGTGGTCAGTTTACTTCAAAGGAATTTAATAATTATTGCAAGGACGCTAGGATCGAACGACATAAAACCACTATATATACTCCTCAGTAAAATGGAGTTGTTGAACGCATGAACATGACTCTTTTAGAGAAAGCAAGAAGTATGCTTAGTAATGCCAATTTTCAGAAGGAATTGTGGACAAAAGCGGTTTCTACGGCTTGTTACTTGGTAAATCGATCACCATCAACTGCGATAGGATGCAAAATTCCTCAAGAGGTATGGAAAGGTTATCCATGTGATTATTCTAAACTAAAAGTTTTTGGTTGTGATGCAAATGCTCTAGTTCGAAAACATCAGCGTTCTAAATTAGATCCTAAATCAAAAAGATATATCTTTGTTGGATATGGTGATGGGACTAAGGGATACAGGTTGTGGGATCCTACTACTCACAAGATCATCATTAACAAAGATGTTAAATTTAATGAATCTTCACTTGAAAATCTAGATGTAGATGATAAATTGAAATAGGATAATGTATCTAAGCTTCAACACATTCAGTTTGAAACCAGTGCAATTACTAATAATATTCTAGATGAACAAGTTTCAGATTCAGATCATGAACAAGTTTCAGATGCAGATCATGAACGTGTTTCAGATGCTGATCATGAAGAATTTCCTACAGATAATAATAAAAAAATTGTGGAAATACCAGAAACATCTTTAAGGAGGTCTACGAGAATCAGACGTCCTCCTAAAAGGTATGATGATTATGTTACTTCAGTTGCTTTACGCGCTAATGATGATGAACCTTTGTGCTATCAGGAAGCTATAGAAGGTTCTAAAAGTGATAAGTGGAAAGGCAATATGAAGGACGAGATGATGGCATTAGTCAAGAATGCCACATGGGATCTGGTAGAACTTCCTAAAGATAGGAAAACTGTGGGATGTAAATGGGTTTACAAATTGAAAAGGGTTGTTGATGATACAGAGAACATGTACAAAGCAAGGCTGGTCGCAAAAGGTTTTTCTTAGAAAGTAGGCATTGACTTTCATGAGATATTTTCACCAGTTGTAAAAATTGTTTCAATTCAGATTGTGTTAGCATTAGTTGCTTTACTTGATTTAGAATTATAGCAACTAGATGTTAAAACTGCATTTTTACATGGAGATTTAGATGAGGAGATTTACATGGAACAATTGGAAGGGTTTGTTCAAAATCGCAACAAGAAATTTGTCTACAAACTCAAGAAATCATTGTATGGTCTGAAGCAGTCGCCTCAACAATGGTACAAGAAATTTGATTATTTCATGATGAGTCAAAACTATATAAGAAGTGAATATGATCATTGTGTTTACTTTAAGAAATTAAGTAATGGCATGTTCATTATCTTAGTGTTGTATGTTCACGATATGCTTTTAGCAAGCAAAAGCATAACAGAGGTCAACAGGTTAAAGGCTCAGATGACTAGGACGTTTGATATGAAAGATCTACGAGCAGCAAGACAGATTTTGGGCATAGAGATTTTCAGAGACAGGAGCAATGGTAAGCTGTGGCTATCACAAAAGAAGTATTTTGCAAAAATATTCTTGAGGTTTGGTATGAACAATGTGAAGCCTGTTTTAGTTCCTTTAGCTTCCCATTTTAAGCTTTCTTCAATTTTATGTCCTAACAGTAATGAAGAAAATGAATATATGTCTCGAATTCCATATGCCAATATAGTAGGTTGTTTGATGTATGCGATGGTTTGTACTCGACCAAATATTTCACATGCAATTGGGGTTGTTAGCAGGTATATGGCAAATCCAGGAAAAGAACACTGGTCAGTGGTGAAATGGGTGCTTTGGTATTTGAGAGGCACAAGTGATTATTGTATCACTTATAACAGAAGTAGTGAATTTGTTTGCAGATATGTTGATTCTGGTTTTGCAGGTGATTTTGGATAAGAGAAGGTCAACTTCAGGATATGTCTTTACTCTTGCAGGTGGAGCAATAAGCTGGATGTCAAAGCTACAAAACATTGTTGCTTTATCCACTACAGAAGTAGAATACATAGCTGCTTTACATTCTTGCAAAGAAGCGGTTTGTTTGGTGAGTTTGGTAGGTTGCAGGACAACATCAAGTTATTTTGTGATAGTCAAAGTGCAATTCACTTGGCTAAAAATCCAGCCTATCATAGTAAATCAAAACATATACCTATCAAGTACCATTTTGTAAGATAGGTTATCACTGAAAGGGGAGTCTCTCTTGAAAAAGTGCATACAAAGGAAAACTGTGTAGACATGTTCACGAAACCAGTTTTGTTAGAGAAGCTACGATGGTGTCTGGCTTCTCTTGGAAATAATAATGGAACGGGGTATCAGGCTAATTGTTGTCAAGGTGGAGATTGTTGAGATTTTCTGTTAATTAAATTTGGAAAAATCTCATGAATGTGACAACAATAAGATTTGTTGCTAGATTAACTCCATTTATTCCCAATGAGGAGTTATTGCATCGTATATTTGTTGTGAGTGAATTTATGATTCAGTTTTCTACTCCTAGCTATAAAAATGTAAGCCCTTAGAGGATATGTGTGATGAGAAGGTGTGAGGAAAAAGAATTCCGGATGTGCAAATCTATTGTTGTAATCTCCTGTTGAGTAATAAGATTGTCGATGCCTCTGTTTGGTGGACATAGCCCAGATTGGTTGAGTGAACCACATTAAAATATCTGTTTTTTCATGGTTGAATGTTGTGTGTGTCTTATTTGTTTTAAATTTCCGTTGTGTTAACTCTAACACTGCCCTAATCTGTATACCAATTTTATGTAGGACAAGTCTAAGATATTGCCAGTCCAGGCAGTCATATGCCTTTTGTAGATCCACCTTCATAATGGCAGCATTTAGCTTTTTAGTGTGAATCGAGTGTATGCACTCCTGGGTAATGGCAACAGCATCATGGATTTTCTAGTTTTGAAGAAACCCGAATTGTTTAGGGGAAATATAGCGGGACAGGGTAGTCTTCATTCGAGTCACAATCATTTTAGAGATGAACTTGTAAATGATATTAAGAGAGATATGGGATGAAAATCAGGCTTCAGAATGAGAGTGATATAAGTGGAGTTCATGTGCCGGTGTATATATCCCCGAATTCTTGATTCCTCGACCATATCAAGTAGGTTATGTTTGAAAAGTTCAAAAAAATGGGAGAAAAGCTCTACCGCCCACCCATCCGCCCTCGGGCTTTTGTCAGCCTTGAAAGATTTTAACACTGCCGGAAGCTCCTCCTCGATGACAGCTTTGAATAATTCAGAGTTTGCATCAACATCAAACATATTGGGATATAATTAAACTCCCCAGTTCAAATCCTCAACATATATCTCATATGGCCGACTGTAGGCACCTTGGAAATGTGAGATAGCAACATTGAAAATCTCAAATTGTGACTGACATAAATTCCCATCGGCATCTTGAATCTTCTAGATAGTATTAATTTTGCATCTGTGATTAGAAAATCTGTGGAAGAATTTTGTGTTACGGCCACCCTTACGAATCCAAATGGTCCTGATCTTGAGGCGCTAGGTAGATTCGACAATAGATAGAATGTGTTTCCTTTTTCATTCTAGTTCTTTAACACGACAACGTGTGGCTTCTGGTAGATCGTGAGAAGCCAACTGGGACCCAATGGTGTCCAATTCTCCAATGATGTCTTGTAGTTCCTTTGTCAAAGCAATTTTCTTTTTTTTCTGCCATGTTATTACTTCCCCACGAAGTATACCAAGCTTCTCCAGCAAAAGATCCATATGTGAAAGCCGTCGATCCACGTTACAAGCCCAGACAGAACACACAAGGTCATTAAAGTCGGGTCCTCCAACCATACTCGGTTGAATTTAAAAGGGATACCCTTTTTGTACTCCCCCTGGTGCCATTTTAACAAAATGGGTCGATGATCTGAGATGTGGCAATTGATCACCACCGAATGCACATTGCCCAGACACTCCACAACCTGTTCATGCAAAATAAAGTGATCCAATCACTTCGCAATATATGCTGACCCTGCCCGCCCATTGTCCCAAGTAGGAACCACTTTTGGTGGACATATATCCACAAAATTTGAGTCCATGATAATATCCCTGATCACATCCGCCATCGGGTCGATTTTCCTGGAGAGCCCCCAAACCTCATCCATACCAATCATGCAGTTCATGTCCCCCACAATAATGAGTGACACCATCTCAAAGATACCAGATGAGATCAATTTATCCCAAAAAAAAGGTTTATTCTTGTATGGAGCATACATGTTTAGGATATGTATGTGCCTGGTGATACCTCTTATATAACCCTCAAGAAGAATACCAACAATACAAGAGAAAGCCTTGACCCAGACCCATCAAAGGTACCATATTGCAACGAGACCACCAAATAAACCCACAACATTTGTGACTTCCATGTGCCACATCGGAAACATCTTCCTGAAGTATTTTATTACAGTGGGGACTGAGTGCATGGTCTCCTGCAGGAGAATGATATATGGATTGAAAGAAGTAAAGAGTTGTTTGAGGGCCAGGAATTTCGGGTCGGCCCCCAATCCCCGAATATTTAGGGATAGGATAAAAGTCATGAGAAACCCTGAGTGGGCATCTGTGCTCGAAGGGCCCGAGATGAATTAGCAACAGCGATAGGAATCTCAACAAGAGTTTGTTCATTTGGTGAGGTGAAAGGGTTTGAACGAACATGACCACGGAAGTCTCTGATGTCCCGATTATGCTTTCAGCGGACAATAATATTCCCCGCGGAGACAGCGCTGATATGGGGGGATGAGGAGCCAGAGGGTTTATGAATGGTAAGAGTACGGAGGTCGAGGGTCTTCTAATGGAGAAGAAAATCCAAGTCGCTACCCACAGAATTTGTAGGTGAAGCAAGTGGCGAATTTGGAGGAGTAGGGCTATTCGGGCATCCCGGGGATAACTGAGTGTAGTGAGAAGGAGATGGAACCGAAGCATAAATGATGTGGGAGGTCGAAGGCACGTCATGTGACGTGGACGGGATGGGGATATTTTCTCGAAGAAAATAATTCCCAAGTGGAGACGAGGGAATATTCGGGGAGAGAGACTTATCCTTCGAATGTACAGGCCCGTCAGATGATAGTGGAGATGAGGGAACAATAATAGGGGAGGATCCGTTATGCACAGATCGAAATGCAAAGGGGTGAAAAGTAAATGGTTCATGTGAAATACTTAGACAATGTAGTGCGCCCTTCCCATGTTGCATTATACCACCCCTGGAACCTTGCACGTGATCCCCAACCAGGGACAACCTAGATGAATCAAAACAATTCCATGTATGAGTCTAGTGCCAGCCAGCTCGACGATGATTGCATTGAGCTAGAAGATGACTAGTGCGATGACAAAAAGAGCACTTGAAAGGCACTCCCCAAAAGTCCAGATGCTGGGTAAGATTTGTATCCTCCCAATGAAGAGAAATGTGATCAGGAAAGCCACCTCTGTATTCTTTCTCTATCAAGATCCAGGCAACCAACTTATTTTGTGCCCCTAGACACCTAGGATCCACGTAGACAAATTTGTCAATCGCATTGCCAATATCCATGAAAACTTGCTTATTCCAGAGCTCAATTGACAATCCCGACAATTTTACGCAAATAAGTTTATTCTGAGGTGTATCTTTAAGTGGATTGAACTCAATATATCAGGCATGGAGTGCAAGAAAACCTATGCCTTTAATCCACGGGATGGCCTTAATTTTCATAAGGTCCTCCTGATTGTGGAAACGAAAACTATACCACCTCCGAAGCAGTGGAATCATCGTTGGCATATAACCAAGTAAGGTCTTCCATTTTGCGTCCACCCAGTAACGCATCTCTGCATCACTATAATCCGCAAAGTGCCACTTACCAATGAGCTCATGCTTCTCAACACTAGAAATACGATCAACCAGCACCGAGTTATCAAAAACCAGAGAAGGTGGGGGAGATGAAATTTTAATGGAACGTTGGCCATTCCTGGAATGTCGTCTAAAGTCCCCGTGGAGATCCGCATGAAAGATCAAAGACCACATGCAAACCACGTGTCACATGACTACCACCCAGGTAGGATTGCCAAGAGGGCACATTCATTGGGCCACCACGGTGACCCACATTAGATGACTGGTGCCAATTTGCCTCTACCTCCACGGTGGCATGAATAAATGGCTCCTGTGCGGATGTGACAGAGTCCAACACATCCATATCGCCCAAGAAATAAATGGGATACAACAAACAACGTGTAAAGGTATGGTGGAGGACAGTCTAGGAATGTGGGATGGCAGACAGTAGTTGAAGCTTAATGACAAAGGTACAGAGAATGTCCACCAAACACCTAGGGATCATGAATAGTACAAACCCCGAAAGAGAACAGATAACAGAGAATAATACCACGTCCAGATGATCAATAAGTACCGGTGCTGGTGGAAAATCCAAAGCCAGAAATAGAAATATAAAAAAAGAAATAAAAGAGGATGTCCACCACCGATACAGATACTAATACCACGTCGAGATGATCAATAAGTACCACCGCTGGTGCAAAATCCAAAGCCAGAAATAGAAATATAAAAAAGGAAATAAAAGAGGAACAGCAACAGCAATAGCAGCAACACCCCATGCATGTCCACCACCGATACAGATACCAATATATTTGCAGGGGCGGGAAATGATAAACGAGTGAATCCACCAGTGCAAGAGCTAGTGGAAACTTGCAAGAGCCAATGGAAACTACTAGGATACAGACAAGAACCCTCCTCAAAGATATATGGAAAACAAATCAGATGCGAAATATCATTCCCTATAGACATTAGTCCTCTTAGTCATATGAAGAAAATGGGACATATAGATGCAGAGAAGGATGTAGCATGCAATGGCGATAATCAGCAGTATGTGTAAAAGCTCCGACTGGAAAAATCCGGATATAGACATGATATCCCTCTCCCGGTCAGGTTAACCCACCGTAATAACCCATGTGTGCCCCAAGGTATGTAACGGCCACACCACAAAAACTTACAGAGGGAGAACCATAGAACTTCGAACAGTGGCCACACAACTTTCACGTCAATTTGGCATCGAGCTCTTTGTCTTCTGTGAAAAGGGCCAGCAATGACATCCAATCGGCGTTGAACTCTTTACCTTTCGTGAAAAGGGCCAGAAACGAGGATCCTGAGTAGCACAATACATACCCTGGTTGTATGGCTACCCTTGGTACAGAAGATGTGGACCTTAACTTGTCTTTGCATCTTTGAAGCATCGAAATTTTTATATTTTTTGATTGCATTATAGAACTGTCATCCTCACTAGCTTGTTGCAGGTAAAAATTTGAGATTTCATCTTGCATCCCATTACCCAGAGAGGCCATGAAATCTGTACAGTGCACTTCTAAAACATATTCTATATTATGATATAACCAGTGCACTTCATAACAATATTCTTGATATCATATAATCAACTCTGCGATGTATTCATAAACTTGGGAGTCCTTCACTGTTAAAACAGAAACGTTTTATGGGCTGTGTATGAATAAGCCATATAATACATTTGGCATAGGTTTTGAGTCTCAGTTTGCATCATCAATAAAAATTAAATACAATGAAAAGAGCTTCTTATCTTTTTTGGTCTTTACAATGTCTATATCTTCTGTTTTTTTGGAGTTCTGTAATTGACCATCTGTGCTCTATAATCCATAACTCAAAAAAAAAAAAAACAAAAACAACAAAGAAGTTTATACTTAACATACTGTTTCTTATTTCTTTGTCCAGTTTATACTTAACATACTGTTTCTTATATTTCTTTGAAAAGTTAATGTTGCCAGCATTTGTCTTGACATCTTGCTAAAATATCGAGAAAGAAAACTTACCTGTTGCCTTCTCAATTCCTCTTTTAGATAATAAATCAGCTATTAATTCTGCTCCCTGGATGTAATCAAAATTGATGTAGTAAAAAATACATACCAATGTTCTGTTCAGCTTCATCCAATTATTTAATATAAAAAAATTGAAATGATTATAGCCCTTAACCCTGTCAATGATTCTAGCCTTTCAACGGGCAAAGTTGCCTAGATTTATCTTACCTTTTCTCGTCCAATTCTGTCGACTTATAGATTATATGAGTTTTTTTTCCATTACACTTGAAGTGTACTTTTCAAAGGTATAATCATTCGAGATAATTCTGGTTTTTTTTTTTTTATTATGTTGGACTGGCAATTCCATAAGGTATGTAATATGAGAGCGGTCGTTTAACATGAGCTTTATTTGAGCTCTTCGCTTTTAGGTGTTGATTTTTAAATGTATATTCAATTTAGATCATTTTGAAAATTGTCTTATATTGAAATTGCTGAGTAAATATGGTTATATTGAATTTTTGGTAAATATATATTATTTATTTATTTTAAATAATTTTAAAATATTTAACATCCCAAACAAATCTAGTTAATTTTGAATATAGTTAATGGGATAAGAAAAAATGATAACTGATGGTAAAATAATAACAATTTATGAAAGGATTAACGAATTGGTTTTGCCATTAATATTGTGAGTATATGATAATATTGAAATTTGAAAAAAAGTACTTCTTTTCTTCCTAAAGGTTATACTCAGAAGGAGATACTTAGTCTGGAATCCGTTTCAAAGACGATCGATTCACAACCGGCAAAGGAAGATAAATCTGCTTCGAAGATGATCGATTAAGAAACAAGGAAGGAAGGTGGGTGCCCTAACGTAGAAGGCAAAGTCCCCTCGGAAATATGGGGTAAATTTGCAGTGGGGTTTTCCGATGGTGCCAAATCTCTCGGTGAAATTAACTTTAAATTTTAAATTAAATTTATATATATATTTTTTTGTTTAGCTGTGTTTTTAGAAAAGAGATATAATTTCATGTCATGTGTTTTCCGGTTTATTTAAACAGGTTGAGTAAGTGGAATTATATAAAAATAAAAATAAAATAATTATAATTATAATTATTAAAATAGAAATATATATTTATAATTAATATTCAAACTATTAATTGGAATGATGTAAAAATAAAAATAAAATAATGATAATTATAATTATTAAAATAGAAATATATATTTATAATTAATATTCAAATGATTAATTGGAATTATGTAAGAATAAAAATAAAATAATTATAATTATAATTATAATTATTAAAATAGAAATAAAATAGAAATATATATTTATAATTAATATTCAAATTTGTAGATTTGTTTTAATTTTAAATTTATCTTAATGTAATTTTTTGTTTTTATAGTGGAAAAAAAAATTAAATATATTTTTAACATATATAGATTCAGAATTAAAATAAATTTAGACTAGCTTACTTTTAACATTTACACTTGATAGATAAATTTTCTTTAACACTTAATAAATCCAAAATTAAAATAAATCTAAATTGATTTATAAATAAAATTGAGGAAAAATTCAAATAATACCAAAATGCTGAAACCTCCTGATAAAAAAGGATATGGGTTATTTTAAAACAACGCCATAGGCTATTTTCAGGCAACAGGTCTAGTGCAACCTAGCTTCGAACAAGAAAGTAACAGAAATAATATTTTTTTTTCCCTTTTTAAATTTATACTCTAAATATAATTTATTATAAATATATATTTTAGGAACTATATATTTATAAAAAAATATTTAAAATAATTATAAAATAAATAACACAAAGTTTATTTAGTTTTTATTTAATATTATTTAAGTTCATATATATTTTCTTTATAATGTAAGGCACTATTGATATATTAACATAAATTTAGTTATTTTAATTCTAATTTTTATTTTCATTATTTTTATTATTTTATATGTATTTTTAAATATATAAACAAATTGGAAATCTTGAAAAATTTAAGCGGTATCTAATTGATATATATTTAAAATTTGAAATTTGTTATACTAACAAGTATTGCTTTAAAAATATAAATTATTTAGACTACGTTGAAGTTTAAATAAGTCTCAAGCTTACATAACTTCTGAGGAAAATCTACCTAATACTTCACCATGATCTATGGATAATAAATAAGGTAAACTATCATCCCTTCCAATAGGAAGAGGTCAAACCCCAAAAAGTAAGAGTGTTGAAATTGTGACTTAACTGACTTCAAAAGTTAGTACGCACATCATACATACTTTAATGTTGAAATGTTTTTTCGTTAACATTCTTAAAGTTTATGTAGATTTATAAAGGGTCATAGGAGGGGATGAGTTTTGTATAGCCCCAAAGGATGACTTGTAAATGGGTATGTATGGGGACAGGAGCAAATGAATAATAACCAGGTATAAATGTATCGATAGCTACAACTATTGATTCTAAATAAAACCATACAAATGAGAAATATTAATATCTTGGGAGATTCACTGATCAACATTCAACACTTATGTAAAAGAACCTAAGAGAGAGATAAATACTTGGAGAACCTTCTGAAGCCAATAAAAAGGATACCGAAAAAAATACCATAGATAAACTTTAAATTTTTTGGGAAGGGGTTCAGACAGTTGTCGTGCCACCCCAAGTATATTTGAAGCATACAAAAAAAGTATGTAGGATGGCACTACAATGATAGAGTACATTTCGACGACCACAATACAACCCTAGCATAGGACAATGACTTCCAACATTCATTGCAAATCCTACAATGAAAACTATGAGGAATCATGCAATAATTACTCTAGTTTCATGTGGGATTTAGGGACCCGTGCATAAATCTATGGTGAAGCAGTGTCATTGACCAAGCAAGATTTCTAATTCAATTCACCATCTTGTGATAGAATGTCAAATTCTCTGGCTAATTGCATGGTGAAAATGTAGAAGTCAGGTTGTTGAATTCTAGATTTCATTAGAGAAACTCCAATTCATAGTTTATGCAACCCCTCATATGAGTTAGGGATTTAAAAAATGATTGATCGCAACTCGATGTGGTGGGATGATGAGTAGTATGTAGTTCCTAGTGATTTGGAAAACTATGGAGGGTTAATTTACAGTTGTATTTGCGTGTATCTTATGGAGAGATTCTCTAGCAAGAACTTTGGTGCACACCTCTTAGTGTAAATGCACATAGTTAGCCTTAATTAGCTTCAGTTAAACTTTAGTGTTTGCATGTGATGTGCACGTGTAGTTATGTTGAGTGCTTACATGTGGTGTGCACTTGGCTTTAGTTAGTTAACTTGAGTTCTTACATGTGGTGTGCACTTGGCTTTATTTAGTTAACTCTAGTGGTTGCATGTGGTGCATGTGAATATTAACATAACATAAAGAAAACTTAGCTTAAATAGTTATCTTTAATTCGCCTTAGTAATTGCATGTACAACTAAGCTTAAATTAGTTTCTTTATGTATTGATTCACAAATCAATATCCAGTAATAAAATTCATTCTCAATTTATTTTTCAATTCTTGTGAGTTTGTGCAATTATTGTTCAACGAGATCTGTATGTCTGCTCTAATAATTTTACAAGGTATCAGAACAACAAGGACCTAGAGAAGGTGCATGAACAATATTTTGTAGGTTTGAAGGTCAAGAGTTGGAAATTGTTTGGAGATTTGATTTGCAGATCAAAATATTGGAGAACTACCACAATTGTTGCTACAGTTGTTCCCATATTCAGCTATTCTTACTTTGTATACAGGGAAAATTTTAAGAACCACCCTAAATTTATATGTATAATAAATGGGCGAATCCCCATGATACAAAGGAAAAATGGGAGGTGATTTTATCACTAATATAATATATATATATATATATATATATATATATATATATGTATATATATATATATTTGGTGAATCTCTCACCAGATTATATTATCTTGTAAAGTCATGGCGAATGTTTTGTTAAAGTATGAAACCATATATGAAAATAATAAAACATATTCATTAAACTGTAATATACTAAGATACATGTTTAGAAAAAAGAAACATAATTTTCATTTCCTACAAACAATGTTGCAAGTTTTAATGGCCATGTTTGTCATGGTAGGAAATATTAATGTTTTCTCTACCACTTTTTTCAAGCTACCACTTTTGCCAAGCTATCAAATTTCTTTCATATTCCATAGACTCCAACTGCGAGATAAAAAAACACATCAATTTTGTTTATCCCAACACGCCAACAAGTAGCAAGCCCCAACTATATAATATAATGAAGTAGTAGGTATCCCAAAGGCCTCAAGGGGATCTAATGGAAAGAAGTGACCATTGTAAGAAGCCTTCCAATCAATATATAAATATATAAATGTAGATTTATTATTATTTTAATTTGAATTCAATTAAATAATAAAATTTAATTACGTCTCTCCCAATCTAAATTTATTATTAGCATAATTCACTACCTTCATACCATTTTTAATAGCGTTGTAACATGTGGATTAATTTCCATTTTGGTGCACAATCTCCACCTACTAGGACAATATGGTGCAATGACTCAACCCTTATAGATCATTATGACAAACTAAGAATAGCAGAGAAGATGAAAAGTTGTACAAACCAGCATATTTTTCAAACAACTAATCCAAGATCAGTACCTTAACTTTTTCATGAAGATATCATATTGAGAATGTTTGAAAAATGGTGGGAAATCTTGGCAGCGACTATCTCTCTTTTGCGAGGGTGATGCGGAAAGAGTTAAGATTTCATTGTTTCGAATTTTTTTTTTGTTAAATCAGGAAAAACCAATATTAATGGAGATATTGGTATTTTTTACTAAATTTTGTGAAGTGACTAAATGTAGCTTTAACCATTCACCTTAAGATTTTTTTTACAATATAATTTCTTAAGTCTATTTAATATCTTCATTATCATAAATGCCAACCTATATCCATCTTAACTCCACATTTACCACTCTTAGAGGGACGAAATCTATTTATTCCTCCCGGAATTAAGATGGATCTAAGCTGATAGAATTTCCCCTTTAAATAGTCTATGCTCACATGAATACCATGGTATTACCATGGGTCAATACCATGGGTTATCATAAACCTGGAGCTTAGGAACTGTTATTAGTAATTTATAAAAATTAATAAAATTAATAATTTATTTTTATTTTAACCAAGTTAAAATGTTTAAGTGACATTAAATTACAAGATCCATTTTTACTCTTGATCTACCAAGCCCCGAGATGGATCAAATATTTTTTCACTCTATGTTAGTTTGTATATCATGATATTTGATCCAGAGTAAAGATGGATATATGCTAGTTTAATTCCCCCTTTAAATAGATTGCATTCCATGTGAATACCATGGGTCAATACCATGTGCCATCTTTATTTTTATTAATACTAATATTAGAGTTAATAACATTTTTTGCATGGTATTAATAATAATTTGGCCCATGGTATTTGGCCCATAGGCTTCACCTAAATATAACACATTTTTTGAGTGTTCGTAAATATAAGGTGGCTTATGGAGTAAATATAAAAATTGTTTTATTTATTTACCATACCTCTCATTTATTTATATTTTTATTAATTTACCATACCTCTTTGATAAATATGGTATTTGGCCCATAGGATTCAATTAAATAAAACCTCTTTTTTGAGCCTTCTTAATGGACTAAATATAGAAAGAGGTGTTATTTATTTACCATACCTCCACTTTATTTATACTTTTATTTATTTACAGGCTTGGGTGTTCATAAATATAAGGTGACATATAGAGTAAATATAAAAAAAAGTTTTATTTATTTACCATACCTCTCATTTATTTATATCTTTATTAATATACCATACCTCTTTTATAAATATGGTATTTGGCCCATAGGATTCACTTAAATGAAACCTCGTTTTTGAGCCTTCCTAAATAGAAAGAGGGTTATGAACTAAATATAAAAAGAGGTTTTATTTATTTACCATACCTCTAGTTTATTTGTATTTTTATTTATTTACCATACCTTTGGAGTAAGTATAAAAATAGCTTTTATTTATTTACCATACCTCCACTGTATTTATATTTTTATTTATAACTATCATAAATACATTTTATTGAAAATGAGGGTAAATGGAAGATTGTAACTCCTAATTTCAAGGGCTAAATTTACTTTTTTTACCCTCTCCATTAAAATAAGGTGGGCTAACCTCCATACCTAATTTTTTTATAAAATAAATTTGATGCGATTTGTAACAATGTACTATGATACAAAATATTCGCTCAATAAAAATATAAAACCCCTTAATTTAGCCCAAGGGTGAAAATTCACCCCTAAAATTTTCCATGTCTGTATATCTAGTTTTAATGGAAGCCATAGATTTTGCTTCACCTCAAAGGAAAAGGCTTGTATCATATGGTTATAAATACGGAAGTTGAACCCAATTCTGCCATTGAAAAATTGAAATAATTCAACAAGATGCAAGAGGATTTTGGTGTTTATTGTTGTCCATATCTCTGACATTTCATTTCCATGTGGACACATGCAACACTTCTAATGAGGTTTGGACAACCTGGAGAATTTATTTGGAAATCAGAATGGGATGCAGACTCATATTCTTGAAAATGATTTAAATTCCTTAGATCCAAACAACTTTGAGAACATTCAAGATTCTTTTACGAAATTCAAATCATTGCTTCCACAATTATAGGATTACTGGATTGATAAATCCAAATAGGAAGTTCAACTGATCCTTTCTATTTTGTGTAAATTAGGTCATGAATATCCTATTTTTGTTTCTACATTTCATGCAGTTAGACTTGCAACTGGAGATAAATGGAAAATGCCCAAACATGATGCATTTATTGAGTCTCTCATTCATGAGTAGAATAATCTCTTCGAGATGGGTTTATTAAAGTCCGCAAATGCACATGCACTTGCCATGCACAAGAAAGGAAAGTCAAACTCGAAACCAAATAAAAAATCCAAAGGCAAAGGAAAGGTAAGAGATCCAGATCCAAGAAAGGGAGGACATCTGAAACCTCCAAATGCCTCTTCCAACTCGAAGGGTAAGAAGGGAAAGAAAGGAAACTCCAAGTGTCCTTATTGTAAAAGAGGTTATCATCCTGAATCTTCTTGCATATAGAAGGCTATTAATTTGATGGTAAAGACTCTTCAACAAAATAATCTTCACCATCACATTCCATAAAGTGCCAATAAGAAGACAAAGGAAAAACCATCAGAAACAAGGGGTAATGGTCATGCTTTGATTTCCCTTCATTCTACACTGTAAGAATTGATCATCGATTCAGGAGCTTTGCATCATATGGCTTATTCAAAGGAATCCTTTTCTTCTCTACATGCACACTCGGGGCCTCCTATTTGCCTAGGGGACAATTCTAGAATTGAAGCAACTAGACAAGGAAGAGTGCAATTCCAAGATGTAGATTTGAGAATGTCTTGCATATTCCAAGGATTTTTGTGAATCTTATTTTAGTGTATCAGATGACACACATAGGCACCAAAAGGAAAGTGGAATTTACCCTGCATTCTGTGAGCATTTATGATATGCAAACCAACTTGAAGTTTGCATCTGCCAAGGTAAATGATCAATATTGTCTATATACAGTTTCTAATTTTGTTCCTCAATCTACTTCTATTTTTCTACTTAGGCATGTAAATGAAGAAAGTAGGATTTGGCACCAAAGATTTGGACACTTGAATTTCAGATATATGCAGTAACTTAGCAAGAAAGGGATGGTTAAACAGTTTCTGACCATTGAATTTTCAAATGGTGTTTGAAATGGATGTGCTCTTGGAAAGCATCTAGAAGACAAGTTCGAGAAGGGGCATGCATGGAGAGCATCTTCACGTTTAAAGCTTGTACACAGTGACCTCATGGGTATAGTTCCAATACCTTCAATGATCAAAGCAAGATATGTGTTTTCATTTATATATGATTACACGAGATTCACTTGAGATTATTTCCTGAAACTCATGTTTGAAGTTTTTCAGTATCTAAATATCTTCGAAGCACATGCTGAAAATCAATCTGGAAAGTGCATCAAGATCCTCTGCATAGATAATGGGAAGGAATATGTCAAGAAAGATATCCAAAGTCTTTTTAATGAAGAAGGAATATAATTGTAGCATACAGTTCCTTACACTCCACACCAATATGGGGTGGTCGAGAGGAATAATAGATCTTTGAAAGAGATGGTCAGTTTCATGTTGAATGCAAGATCTCTTCCATCAAAATTGTGGGCTGAGGCTATCAATTGTGCCTCATACATTTACAATAGATATCCTCATAAATATATTACTAGAAAAAGACATTTTGAGGCTTCAAATGGCATGCAACCTGAAGTCAGTCATTTCTGCATTTTCAGATCTAGAGCATGGGTCCACATTCCTACAGAGAAGAGAAAGGCTTTGGAGCCTCAAAGTAAGGCATGCATGTTTGTTGGATATTTTGATGAATTCAAAAGGTACATATTTATTGATATCAACACTGAATAGCTCTTTATTGAAGTGAGTGTAAATTTTGAAGAAGATGCTTTTCATGCACCACCAGTTGAACTTGTTACATAGTTGCCCTCACTAGTAATTGATGAGTATGCATATGATAATTTAGATCAAAATTATGATCTAGATGAGTCTTTTCCTATGACACATGTTGGAACAGTAGTTGTTGAACATCAAAATAATATTTCCTCATACAATTTAAAAGATTCTCGACTAGCTTCAGCACAAAATGGCATAACATGAGTGATCTCTTAGATTATCCTGCCACAATACCTCAGTTTGTGGAAGATCCACAAGCACCCTTAGCTATGGAACCATGCATGCCCATGCATTCTTATATGATGCATGCATTTGATCCACAAACTTATGAGAAGAATCTTGGCATCCTGAATGGGATGCAACTATTGACGATAAATACAATTCTCTCATTGAGAACTAGAGTTGGGACCTGATTTCACTACCTTCTAATCGTAAACTTGTGAGTTGCAAGTGGGTTTACTGAAACAAGAAAGTATAAGATGGCCATGTTCGTCGATATAAGGAACTATTGGTGGCAAAAGGTTTTCAACAGTTACATGGTGTTGACTATGATGAGAATTTTTCTCCAGTGGTAAAAATGGATTCCGTTCGAATAGCTCTTTCCATTGTAGTAGCAAGAGGGTGGAAGGTGCATCATATGGATGTGAAGAATGCCTTTCTTCATGGTAATATCAAGGAGGAAATATACATGTAGCACTGACAAGGATATGTGCAAAATTCATTTTTGGTATGCAAGCTAAAGAATTCTCTCTATGGCCTCAAGCAGGCACCTAGAGTGTGGGATGCAAAGATGGATTCATATTTGCTATCTCAAAAATTCGTATGCTGCAAATATGATTCCAATGTTTTTTTTTGAAGGAAATTGACTCCTTTTTGACCATAGTACTCTACATAGATGATCTTTTGATAACAGGTATTTTAGCTTCTACCATTGCTAAGATTAAAATTGCACTGCATAAGTGATTTTCTATGACAAATATGGGCTTGCTAAATTTCTTCCTTGGACTAGATATTAATCAGAATGGTTCCGGGATTACCATTTCTCAACCAAAGTATGCTAGAAGTCTTTTGGCATGATTTCACATGAGTGACTACAAGCTAGCAGCCACACCATTCTTGTGAGGGATAAGGCTTAAGAATGGAAAAGACACCCCATTGGTTGATTGCATGTTGTATCATCAACTTGTGGGGATTATTATTTATCTCACTCACTCTTGTCTTGGTCTCTCATATGTTGTAGGAATAGTTTCCAGATACATGAAAAATCCATATGAGCTACACTCAAAATATGCAAACCATATCCTTCGATATGTCCAGGGGACAAACATCTATTGGCTTAATTATGTAGAAAATTATTCTTTGGATCTCATTGGGTTCACAGATTTAGATTGGGTTGACAACACCCTTGATTGCAAGTCCACCTCTGGTTATCTACTTAGTTTGGGATCTAGCCCAATTTGTTGGTCAAGAAAGAAGCAAGCTACCATTGCTTTATCATCAGCAGAGGCTAAGTACAGAGGAGTAGTCAATGCAATTATTTGGGCCATTTTCTCACAACATTTCCTTTCTGAGCTCAGTATCAGTTTCCATCATCCAACTGTCATATGGTGTGATAATCAAAGTACACTAAAGTTTTACAAAGATCCAGTGCGACAGAAAACCAAAAATATCAAGTACACATGTATTTAATTAGAGAACTAATTCATGATGGGATCATCGATCTGCAGTACTGTCTCAGTTCTAAGAAGACTACTGACATCTTCACTAAGAAATTCACTAAGCATAAGTTTCATTTTTTGCGAGATCATCTCAGGGTGAAGGACATGATTTCCTAACAATTGTCTTTTCTCTATTTTTTGAATTATGTTTTAAAGGGGGTTTCTCTTCCCACTAGGTTTTCCCTCTTTCCTCTTTTCACGCATTGTACATGGGAACCTAAAATGTCCTTTTTGTTAGGACTCATTCATTTTTCATCACACTCAACTAAGTTATAATTAAGGGGGATTGTTGGTGTACATGCACCTAGTTAGCCTTAATTAGCTCCGGTTAAACTCTAGTGTTTTCATGTGATGTGCACTTGGCTTTAGTTAGTTAAATTGAATGCTTACATGTGGTGTGCACTTGGCTTTAGTTAGTTAACTCCATTGCTTACATGTGGTGTGCACTTGGATTTAGTTAGTTAACTCTAGTGCTTGCATGTGGTGCATATGCACATCATTAGTTAGCTTTAATTAGCCTTAGTTATTGCATGTACAACTAAGCTTAACTTGGTTACTTTATGTATTGGTTCTCAAATCAATATTTAGTAATCAAATTCATTCTCAATTCCAATTTTTTTTTTCAATTCTTGCGAGTTTGTACAATTATTCTTCAGCTAGATCTGTATATGTGTTGTAATAATTTTACAGAGAGAGACATGAATTGTTTAGAATTGTCTTGGTTTGGTGGCTATTGTTGCAAATCCGGGTTCAAGAATATTTTCGACTACAACTCAATCAACCACAGACATTGCAATTAAGAAAACAATTAGTTTAGACAAACTTTGTGTCCCTAGATTGAGCATCACTAAGTTTTAGAGACGATGCTAGGGGAAAATAAATTGTACCTCCCAGGACTCATGGACAATTCCCTCTAAAGAAGTATTCACCAGCTGGAAAAAAGGACTTGAGAGGTGGGAAAATTTGTAGGAAGCAATGAAGCAATAGGAAACCACTATATGGTGAGGTCAAGCAAGAGAAACAATGATAGGTAGTTGTGTCTCGCATACAAATTGTGGCTGCAATAAGAGTTAATCAGTTGATGAAGAAATTAGATGTCCCTCAGTTAGACCTGATAATGATGAACTTGAAACTTAAAGTATCAACCTAAAGCTTAAGGAGAAAATGGTGACTAGTATGCAAGCGTTGGAGGTGGTTCAATCCTTGAAAAAAAAGGTTAGCCAAGCTAGTGGATAAAACAAAGACTCCTTGTAGCGAGATAGTGGATCTGTAAGAGAAAGTTTAACTATTAAATATCAGAATCAACAAATACAGTGACAAAAAATAGTGACAAGGTGGATAATGTCAAGATATCAATCGACCACCAAGCAACTGGTTTGATAAATGTAATTGAAGTATGTAGTATTGAAAATTTTTCTTTTTTCTCTACAGTTTTTGTAGAATGTATACCTATAGTAATGTACTAAGTTTTTTCTTCATATGTATTCCTTTAAGAGTGTCAAGAAATAACATCATCCATAGGGGTTCAAAAGAAGGAGATCAAAATGAAAAACTTCTTGTGTACTTATTGTGACTGTAACAACCCTGGTTAAAAATTCATATATATATATATATATATATATATACCATGGTCATGGGACACATATTCCAAACTAAATGGAGATAAAAACATCCTAGTCAGCATCACTTCGGTTTATTATGGATAAGGAAATTGGAAAAGGAAATGGAAAAGGCATTGTAAAGGAAAAACGACATTTTTGGCACATTAATTTATGAAAATAATTGAAATTAGGAGAAAAGGAAGGTGAAAGGTCACAGGTTTCACGTGAGGAGGAAAATGAAGGAAAATAATGGAAATTGAAGAAAATAGGGGCCTCATTAATAAAAAGGATTCTGAGGATCAGTGGGAAGGTTTGGTCAGTGTAAGATTTTGTCAATTCTATGGTGGAGATCTCTTCTATTCTCTCTCTCATAGTCTTGGAAACTTAGATTTTCTTGGAGCACTCTTAGAGGAGTGTGAGATACTTGGAGCTTAGAGTAAGAATACAAAGGAAGATAAGGAAAGAAAAAGAGGACATCGAGATCAACAACTACAACGGGTTTTGGTTATAGGTGTTGAATTGCATGTATGTTTTCCTCACTAGTTTTGGCATGCATGGAATATGCATGTGGTTTATTGGTCATGATCTATCATTGTCATGGAGGATATCCTAGATTGACAAGGGATTTTCCTATCCTTTCCATTTCCTAAATAGCCATGGTGTTGTGGGTTTTTCCCTTTTTTTTTTTTTTTCTTTTTTTTTTTCTGGTTGGTGCTCATACTCCTTATGGCTATTGGTTGAGTTATTATTTCCTGGAGCCTTGGTTGGAAAAATGCTCTGGAAGCCCTATAATGGCTTGGGTTTAATTACGAGTCTGGGAGCCTTTGTTGGAAAAATTCTCTCAAAGCCCTAAAACATCTTGGGTTGAGTTATTAATCCTAGAGCCGTGGTTAGGAAAGTTCTCTTGAGCTCTTGGTGGGTTGAGTTACTAGTCACTGAGCCTTTATTGGAAAAATGCGTTGGAGCTTAGCAGTAGTTGTGGGTTGAGTTACTAGTCCCGAAGCCTTGTTGGACAAACTCTCTGGAGCCCAAAAGCAGTCATGGGTTGAGTTACTAGTCCTGGAAGCCGACTTGGAAAAAATACTCTAGAGCCCTGAACATCTTTGGTAGAGACTGATTTTGTGATGGTTAGTGATGTCTGAGTGTGAGGTGGAATACTGGTTGAGGGTTGAGGTGGTTTGGCCTCTGGAAGCCCTAGATTGTTTTGATTGATGTGTTTCATCAGGTCCCACATTCATGCTTGGCATATGGCACAAGGGTGATTGACTCAAAGAAAGATTTGGTTCAACCTAGTTTATGGTTGGGTGGTTGGTGGAATTCCCATATTTGGTTGACCTTAGCAATCATTAATGAGATCTCTCCTTCTCCTTGGTATGTTATGAGTATTATACTGGTTTGTATGTGGATTATATGTTTGTTGTTTCCTTGGTATTTCTATTGTTATTATGCTCGTTATGAACATGCATTATGACAGTGCCCATGTATGGCTCTCATCATGTTTTTACTTGTAAATGAATGAACAATGTATCTATGGCCTAATAGATGAAATTGTAGCTAATGTGTTGAGGCATCAATATTTCTTAACGATTCTTAGATAAGTATGAGACCCCTATGCTTAGTTCTGTTGTTAAGACCTGTACCTTTCATGTTTGTGACATGCTTGATGAAATGAATATCATGGCTAGTAGGGGTCCAGTCTAGCACTTGTTGATGTTTTTCAAATGTATCTTTTTTTTGCTGTGAAATTTCGTTTATGAAGGTGTCATTCAGTTTTGGGTAGTGACCTGGGCTTTGAGCTAGAAAAATTGGTTCAAATCCCAGGAGTCACAAGCATAGCACTAGGGAAAAAGGTCCCCAAAATCTCCCTTTCCGTTGCTATGGGAGCTTCTATAGCTTCCTAGACACACCCTTTTCCATATCAAGGGTGCGTCCATGGGTTTGATGCACTAAAAATTCACTTCGTCTTAGGGGCTAGTTACCTGAGCTGTTGGGATGGCTCTTGGGAGTTATGTTACTAATGTGGAAGGTCTGTGTGGTGTGTTTCCATCGATTCCACTTCCTTAAGGTGACTTAGGTGGTTGAACCCATTATAGTGGCCTCTCGTCACATATTTACCTCGGTTGGCCAATTACTTGGGTATATATGGGAGGAGGGTGTTATAGAGTGGTATCAAAGCATGGTTCACACCTCGAACTAGATGGGCTAAGTGTTGGTCATGCATGCATGTGAGTTGGATGTGTTATTTATGTTTGTGGACTATGTGCTTATTGTGTATGCATGGTGATGGTCATTATTGTAGTTGTGTTTCCATGTAGGAGTTTATGATGTTGTTGTTGGGATGCATTTTTCATGAATGCATGTCAGTGTCTATATGTTGTTATTCATGCATTCTCATGGTTATGGTTATGCATGTATGGTAGGTCACACATTCATTGTGAGGTCATTTTATGCAATTAGGTCATCATGATGTTATTGGTACGTTATGGTGCTAATGAGTTGGTTGAGATAAAGCAGGATATGTCAATCATTAAAGTGAAGTTGCAGCACTAGACTTCAAGGTAAGAGTAGATTGTCATATAGGTTTGTATCGTAGGTATGTAGATATGTTGGTTAATGGATGTTCTAAGCATTAGGGTTATGTAAATGCTTGTCATTTTATTGTTTTTATGGTCACATGCATGATAAATGCTAGTTTATTAGTGTAGTCATATACACATCTGTCAGATAGTCATGAATGATAATAACATGTGGTTCTCTGCATTGTTGTGGTTGTTTTATGTTAGTTAATTTGATGATTATGTTATATGTCATTGATGAATATGTTATATGTTAAATTGTAGTTAGCTTGATGATTATGTTATATGTTGTTGATGAGCATGTTATATGCTAACTTATTGTTTTTATATGCTAGTAACTTGGTGACTAGGGTTATTACATTAAGATATTGATGTTATATGTATCATACTAGTTTGGTTTCGTCTCTGCAAATGGTTAGTGTTATGACATTCATGTATGCATTAATATGTTGTGACATTGTTTCATACTAATCTAGACTGACTGTGCAGATCCAATTGTTATGTATGAATGATAATTGTTTATGAGTTTATGATGTGAACATGTTAGCTAGTGACTACTATGGATATCATGACCTTATTATGTTTGATTTGATATGTTGTGAAGTTATAACATGAAAATATGGATTGATTGTGCAGACAAGACTTCCTCCCTTGAGATACTTTAAGCTATGAGTTTTCTTATGTCATATATTTGGTGCTTTATTTTTTTATTATGTCATTTATTTGGTGTTTGAGTGTTTGGGGTGTATTATGTCGTCTAGCTGATTTATATAACATGGTACCTTTATAGTTTTTTTGAATGTTTGATTAATTGCATGATATGATTATGTGTCTATAAGATTGCATGAAGTAATGATATTTTTTTAAGATGGTTGTACTAATATATATGTGTTGAGATAACTGACATGTATTTGAGTGTAAGTAGGTGATAGTTGTAGCATTATGTCTTATGACTATTTGTTTATTATGACCTCGTTGTTAGACCTAGTAAAGTTTGATTTGAAATTAATATACATGATGTCTTGATCTTTGGAATGTGAGATTGACATGTGTGAGAAGTTACAAGGAAAGATTATTGTTATTAGCTTGATAAGGTAATAATTGGTGTTTATATAACTAACAGTTAGGTGATGTGTAAGTACATAGTGAGACTTAGTTGCATCAAGTTAAAGGTAAAATAAAGGATTTGGGCGAGAATTCCTTTTGTTGTGTTTGGAAACCAAAATTCGAAATGAATGAGTGCTTTTCATACAAGAAGTCTTCTTAACCCTAATTTGTTTGAAATTATGTGGATATGTGTTATATTCATGGACATGTTTTGACAGGTATAATAGTTGGTGTCTAGTTATAGTTATATTTGTCAAGGGAATTTGAGTCCCTTGATACATGGCACAAATGTGTTCAACTACAACACAATGTGCTTGACATAACACGATAAGCTAACTGGTATATTGTTATATTTATTTATACACTAACAATTATGTGTTTATGGTAGTATGATGTAGGGGACTACATGGCAAAGGAGGTTTCCATGAAACCTTAAAGAAGGCTCGAGTTGAGCTTTCACTTGGAAGCATTAGAAACCCATGGGGATGGAGTCATGGTGTTTGCTTCCAGTCTTGTGCTTTTGGTATTTTGTGATTTGTTGAGCTTGATTTGCGCTTTTGTTATGTCTGGTGCAAGGCCTTACCACTTTGTTTGCAGTGTCATATTGTTATTGATTTTCATGGTTTTCTTCTTCTTTGTCTCTTGTCTTTCCTTTTATGTTTTGAGTCTTGGGAATTGGTTTGGGAAAGAGGAAAGTTAGTGGAGCTCAAGGTGAATGAAATCCAATAGGAAATGTAAGACTTAGATGATTCTTAGTGCATGTATAAGGGAAGTTGAAGGAAAGAATATGACAACCAGTTGGATTGGTTGGGTCCATTGGTGTAAATGGATGATGATAGGACAATCATGAGAAAAGTAATTAGGAAAGGTAAAGTAAACGGATCTGAGGCTATGTTGGGAATCGTTGTTCTCAATGTTGTGCATGTTGTGAATAGATAAAGGGATTCCTCTTAACCATGACCTTTAGATATAGTAGTTATCTTGTGATCATGGTTTTTTAATGTTAATATTTATATGTATATATGTATGTATGTGTGTCATTGTCTAACGGGATCATGATTATTTTATGTTAATGTTTATATATATGTATATATGTATGTATCTATGTCACCATCTAAAAGGGTTCTCAGGGCTCATTCTTATGGAGGAATGATTGATTATATAGGTGAATGACATGAAGATGTTCCTGGTTTATGAGGAATCTAGTGGGAAGAGTAGTCTTGACAAATATACGAGGTTAGTATCATGTGGTTATGAGTTGATATTATGTTTAATTTATGGACAGGCTATACTGAGGGATACATCAACAGAATGAAAGCAGTATGATTTCTGACATGCTAGGATAAGCATGGATGATGGAGAGGCACTGGAAGCAAGGTTCCTTGGTAGAGACAATGTGGTTTTGAATGTGCAGTGCTACTCTTGTGTATATGTTGTACATATTGTATATTCAGTGATTATGTATGTATCATGTTGTATTCCTATTGTATATATTGTGTTGTGTGTATATTACATATGTAGGGTTGGGTATAGATGGTGCTATGTACATGTTGGATATGCAGTGTTGGATACATATCATACTGTGCAGAGGTTGGATATGCGGTGTTGTGGACATATTGGATATGTAGTGTTCAATGTTGTGTACATATGATGTTATGTACATGTTCTATATGCAGTGCTATGTACATATGGTGTTGTGTGCATGGTTATACATATGGTGTTGTGT
The DNA here is from genome assembly GCA_031772625.1 of Pinus tabuliformis. Lineage (NCBI taxonomy): Eukaryota > Viridiplantae > Streptophyta > Pinopsida > Pinales > Pinaceae > Pinus > Pinus tabuliformis. The sequence continues at coordinate 749,719,097 of CM062808.1, forward strand.
GCACGTGGTGTTGTGTACATGTTGTACATGTGGTGTTGTTTGCAGGTGGTGTTGTGTATATGTTGTACATGTGTTGTTGTGTTCATGTCGTCCATGTGGTGTCGTCTACATGTCGTGCACGTGGTGTTGTGTATATGTGGTATTGTGTACACATTGTATAGGTGGCACAGTGTATATATGGCGCTGTGTACACATTGTGCAGGTGGTGTCGTATACATGTGATGTTGTGCACACGTTGTGCAGGTGGTGTTGTGTATAGGTGGTACTGTGTACATGTTGTACTTATGGTAGTGGTGTACATGTGGTATTATGTGCATGCCATACATGTTGTGTTGCGGGCATAAGGTAATTTGTATTTGCATTGTATAGTCATGGTATCATGACATGTGTATTTGTTGTGTTGTACACTGTGCATGCATATGTATTATGTTGTACATCATGTGTAGGTGTATGTATTGTGTGGTGGTGTACATTGGATTTAGGTGTATGTATTGTGCTGTGTTATACACTAGGTGTAGGTGTATATATTGTATGTCAGGTGTAGGTGCATGTATTGCATGGTGTTGTATGTTATGTGTGGTTGTATGTGTGTGATGCACACTATGTGTATGTGTACATGGTTGAGGAGAAGGAACCAGGTATTTTTCAGCTGGTGCAACTGATCGAGAGTGCGTATGAAATAAGGAAAAAGGTAGAAGTTGAGAATTGATTAAAGGATAAGTATCAGTATTTTCTTTCAGTTCTATTATGCATGTGATTTATGATTCTCGTCTGTGATGATTATATGTGATATATGATTCTAGTTTATGATGGTTACATGTGGTTTATGATTTTGATCTATGATGGTTTCTTTTTGAGCTAACTTGATGTGATATGTTTATACATGATGATTTGGTCAAAGATGCTAGTTTGAATTGTTGTGACATGAAGCGAAGGTAATTTTGAGTGTACCTTCTTGATGGGCCACCAATGAGGTAAGATTTGAAGTTATTTCAATTTATTTTGAATCTAATGGAAATTATGTGCTTGGTAGAAGAAAGAATGAAATGTCGAGTTGGGTGGTCGAAACTGATGACACACATTAGCAACAACAACAAAAGGAACTGGAACAAGAACCAATATGTTGGTAAAGCATTTAGGAGTAGGGCCATTATGGGACACTAGTAGCCAATAGTGTCTATTAATTTACATGAGCATGTTATTACCGGTATGATGGTTTTAAGGCAGGGATATGCCTTGGTTTTTAGACCTTTCAATGTGAGGAAACTTTGTAGAAGGATGGATTTCTTGGGATGTGGGTGCCAACAAAACTTGGAAGGTGTGTGACTACATGAAAGGGGGTGACCGATTTCCTGAGGGACTATGTAACAGAGAAGGGAAGATCGGGAATGGATTTGTTTTGGTCATTAGAATTTCCATATGAAATCAAATGACATTGGGAGTGTTCCCTAGAAAAATGATTTGGTAACTTTTCACTAAGAGGAGAAGTGGTGCAAGATTATAGTGCTAGAAATTGAATGTAGATTTGACCTCCCAGTGGATTCTGGACTTCCTAGGAAGGATGTGAATCCTGGTATTAATTTGAGGGTGAAGGTGTGAGCCTCTAGATTCCTTTGTTGATTGATATGGGCATCGTATCCTTTATTTATTGCTTGAGAAAATGTGCATATTTCTATATTATTGTAAATATTGTATCGAGTTGGATTTATAAAGCTCCATAGATAATATGATTATTTTCTGGGTGAAGAAAATGTGCATGTGTATATGTGGTTATTATTGTAAATATCATAATGAGTTGTGTTATAAAGCTCAAGTAAATGGTATGTTTATCATGTTTTAGCAGACGGTCAATGTAAATACTACAATGAGATGTGTTACAAAGCTCCATGGGAAGTATCTTTTGTTTTCAGTGGTATTGTTTGTTATAGGTGTCATTGAACATCGAGGATGGTGTTCCCCCAAAGGGGAGGGTTCTATAACAACCTTGGTTAAAAATTCATGTAAACATATGTATAAGACCATGGTCATGGAACACATATTCCAAGCTGAATCATGGGAAAAACATCCTAGTGGGTGTCACTTCGGTTTATTATGGCTAAGGAAATTGGTAAAGGCAGTGGCAAAGGCTTTGGAAAGGAAAAATGACATTTTTGACACATTTATTTATGAAAATAATGGAAATTAAGAGAAAATGAAGTTGAAAGGTCATAGGTTGCATGTGAGGAGGAAAATGAAGGAAAATAATGGAAATTGAAGAAAATAGAGGCCTCATTGATAAAAAGGCTTCTGAGGATCAGTGGGCAGGCTTCGTCAGTGCAAGAATTTGTTAGTTCTATGGTGGAGCTCCCTTCTATTCTCTCTATCATACTCTTGGACACTTAGAGCTTCTTGGAGAACTCTTGGAGGAGTGTGGCGTACTTGGGGCTTGGAGAAAGAAGGAAAAAGAAAAGCAAGAAAGTGTAGGAGGATATCTCGATCACCACGTATATTTTGTTTTACTTGTAGGTGTCGAGTTATATGTATGTTTTCCTCACTAGTTTTGCATGCATGGCATATGCATGTCGTTCATTGGTCATGATCTGTCATTGGTATGGAGGATTTCCTCGATTGATAGTGGATTTGCCTAGCCTTTCCATTTCTTGGATGGCCATGGTGTTTTGAGTTTTACCTTTTGTTTTCTGGTTGGTGCTCATATTCCTTATGGATCTGGGTTGAGTTATTAGTTTCTAGAGCCTTGGTTGGACAAACTCTCTGGAAGCCTTGTAATGGCTTAGGTTGAGTTACTAGTCCTGGAGCCTTGGTTGGACAAAAGCTCTTGAGCCCTTTAATAACTTCAGTTGAGTTATTAGTCTTGGAGCCTTGGTTAGACAAATTATCGAGAGCCCTTGGCGGGTTGAGTTACTAGTCCTGGAGCCTTGGTTGGACAACTACTTTGGAGACTAGAAACAACTATGGGTTGAGTTACTAGTCCTAGAGCCTTGGTTGGACAAACGCTCTGGAGCCTAGCAACATCTGTGGGTTGAGTTACTAGTCCTAGAATCTGGTTTGGAACAAGCACTCTGGAGCCCTAGACAACCTGGGTAGAAATCAATTTTTTGATGGTTAGAGATGTCCAACCGTGAGGTGGAATCATTGGTTGAGGGATGAGGTTGTTTGGTCTCTGGAAACCCCAGATGGTTTTGATTGATGTGTTTCATGAGATCACATATTCATGCTTGGAATATGGCATGGGGGTGACTGGGTGAAAGAAATATTTGGTTCATCCTAGTTTATGGTCATGTGGTTTGTCGAAGTCCCATGCTTGGTTAGCCTATACAATCATCAATGAGAGATCTCTTTCTACTGGATATGTTATGAGTATTATATTGGTTTATATATGGATTATATGGCTATCATTTCTTTGGTATTTTTGTTTTTATTATGTTGGTTATGAACATGTATTATGATAGTGGCTATGGATGGCTCTCATCATGTTTTTAATTCTAAATGAATGAAGAAAGTATCTATGGCCTAATAGATGAAATTGTAGTTAATGTGTTGAGGCATTAATGATTCTTAGCGATTCTTAGATAAGTATGAGACCCCTATGCTGAGTTATGTTGTTAAGACCTATAGCTTTCTTGTTTGTGACATGTTTGACTAAATTCCTGTCATGGCTAGTAGTGGTTTAGTATACTCCTTGATGTTTTGCAAATGTATCTTTGTTCCACTATGAAATTTCATTTTTGAAAGTGTCATTGACTTTTGGGTAGTGTCCTGGGCCCTGGGCCTGAAAAAGTGGCACAAATCCAGGAGACACAGGCACAACACTGGGGAAAAACTCCCTGAAAGCTCCCATTCCCTTGCTATGGTGGCTTCTGGAGCCTCCTCGACACAATCTTTTCCATGTCATGGGAGTGTACAGGGGTTTGATGCACTAAAAACTCAGTTGGTATTAGGGGCTAGTTACCTGAGTCGTTGGGATCTTTGCTGGGATTTTTGGTGTTGTTGTGGAAGGTCTATGTGGTGTGTTTCCATGAATTCCACTGCCTTAAGGTGACTTGGATGGTTGAATCCCATTATAGTGGTATCCCATCCCATATTTACCCTAGTTGGCTAGTTACTTGTGTAGATATGGGAGGAATATGTTACGGTGACAATGCACAAACTTAATACAATTAGGCTAATAGTCACTTTTAATAGGGATGATGTGTAATTATTATTTTTTTCTCAACGTGTAATTCACACATGGTATTAAAAAAATATTTATAACAAAAAAACAAATTCAATGTTGGTTATAAATAAAATACTTCAATTTAAACCTTAATTAGAATAATTTTATATTAGCTTTACATGGAGAAATAACTAATTGAAAATGAAATCCTCAAGGGTTAGCTCAATTGGTCTAGTTTTCGTTGTTAAAAAGAACCTTACTAATGGGAGGTCATGGGGTGAATTCTCTTCAACCAACTTAGGGTTAGGCTCTACTAATGAGTTCACATGAAGTGATCCCTTTGGTAATTGAAAGTAAAAAAGAAACTCATGCTCTATGTGTAAGTACCTTATACTTCAAAGAACAATGCATACTTAATATTTCCACACTTAATATAGAGTTGACTTAGGCATTAAAAATATCTCAATAATTTTTTTTTTTCAATATCAATCATCACTAAAATATTTCAATATTCCCTTGAAATAAAATAATTTTATATCAATATTTTATAAAAAGGATAAAATAATAGAAAGTAAAAAATTATTTTTTCATTCTTATGGGAAATTTTTAATTTGTTCAATACCTAATATAGTATTGACATCTCACATTTAATAAAACAATAAATAACAAAAATGTTTAATTCCTTCCATCTTTAATATTTACATCTCACATTTTAAAATAATTTTATAGTGACATTATACATATAGATAAAGTAATTCAAAGTAAAAAAAATCTTACTATGTCGATACTTGCTTTGTAATTTCCAATATCAAGAAGATGTGTAATTGTTTCATTGCTCAGTATAATATAGAGTTGACAAATGCCATTTAAAAAAATATCAATAACAAAAAAAGTATTCCAATGAGGATCATAAATAAATAAAAATTAATATCCATTTAGCTAAAATATTCAATGCTAACAATACAACATTGAACTCTTTCATTAGAAAAAAGAGTTTGTTTTCAACTGATATAGAGGGAGAAAGTATAAAGTTTCTTATGCTTAAAACATCTCATTATCATATTGCTATGTATGAGGGAGATGTGTAATTTCATTCATGCTCAACATGAGATTCAAACACACACACACACACACATAAAGAATCGATGAAAATCAATGTTAACTCTGGATACGTCATTTTTATGCCATATACTTGGGCATGCCTTGAACCGAGGTCTGCACCATGGGCATCATATCCATTGCATGGTTTACGACGAATATATCACAAGAAATGTGATTAAAGAATATGTTGGGTGAGATAACACCAACGCAAGTTGTGAAAAATGAACACTTGGGGTTTCTATTAGGTGCATGGGGGAACAAGGTGGCATGATGGATGTGGGTGACTGAGAACCTAACTTGGCCTAATGATGGGTGAGGGGGGCTAGGTCGACACCATAAGGAGAAACATGGATTCCCTAGGACATGGAGCGAAATTCCCCTTGATGGGAAACCAAGAAGTGCATGAGGTTAGATTCATATGAGTTTGACCAAAGTGGGGTTTCCTTAGTAGAATGATCATGGGCCAAGAATTTAAGATGAGTGAGCCAATATTTTGCATCACCAAGATGGTTGAGTGAAATTTTGATTTCACCCAAATGGGTGAGTCAAAATTTGAAGTGACTTGAATGGGTGAGACAAAATTTGGCATCAAATGAGACGAGGCAGGTGAGTAGAGGGGGAAGAATGAAATTTGACACCCATTGGAATAAAATTTGGTTCTAAAAAAAATGAAATTTTGTGCCTGGTGAAACAAAATTTGGCTACCTGTTGAACAAAATGAATGTTGGATCAATTGAGTTGATGAACCAAATGCTGAAGTATCATGCAATATATATATATATATATATATATATATATATATATATATATATATATATATATATACATATAGATATATATAGATATGAATGATGGAACAAAAGGAGGGAAGATAAAATGGAAAAGAAATGAAGCCAACCAAGAGTAGAACCAAATAGAGGTAGAATTAGAAAAGATGAGGGCACCCCATGTCGAGAGAAATGAGGTGCAAATGGAATTAGGATCCAAGAGGAGGGGCTCAGACTTATGGTAGGTTAGGGCATTAGGATGAGGATAAGCCAATGAAGTTGGCCTAATTGAAAGGGAATACAACCCATCGTAGGGTTGTAGGGTAGCTCGATTGGGTTGGTAGCTTTTGTGGTTTCTTTCCATTTTATATTCTTGGTTTTTGGCTTCAAGTGTTGGTTGAACCAATCCATTGTCTCGGGGAAATATTGTGTCTACATAACTTAACAAAAGAGGAAGGCTAGAGGGTTGTTTGCATTGAAATTGCACATGTTTATGCTTATGATGATGCCTTACATGATTTTTTTAATGGAAGATTTTGTGATAATGTAATTACTACTCTATGTTTGATTAATTCTGCAAATTAATATAAACATAGAGAACAACATAGGTAATTACATTGTGAAGCATACTCTAGGTGAAGTAACATTGTGTTACACTAGATAGTTGTGGAAAAATGTCATTGCTACACACCCAAGTTATCGTGGTGCTCTCAAAAAGGTTCCTTGCGATCATAGGAGGCCCTCAAATCATGAAATTTGTTTTCAAAAAAGGAAACCACCAAGAAATAATAAAAAATATCTTCAATAGTAAGGTAGGTGTTGGAATCAAAATCCATAGTTTCTCTCAAAGAAACTAGTATTGCAAGAAGCAAGATCCGAAGAATGATTATCAAGGTAAATATATATATATATATATATATATATATATATATTTTTTTTTTTTTTTTTTTTTTTTTTTTATTTTTTTAATTTTTTTTTTTTTTTATATATAGGAGGAAGGGGCTTTCGTAATCGATTTCTAGGTGGGAAAGGAGGTTTATAGCTATTGGTTCTTAGTACTTATATAATTTTAGAGGCTTGAATTGATCCTAATAGGATCAAATCCGAAAGGAAGCAATTTGCGATTGTGAACACTATGTCTAACCCATGGACCAAGATCATGTGGCACTGTCTGGGAAGGTCAATAATATTGAATGAATTTGGCACATATGGTTGAAGGAATGGAAGGAAATGGGAAGGATTTTGAGGAACTTTGAGCAACATTCAGGCATGGGGGCTTCACTTAATCAACCTCTAGCATATCACAAGCATTCATGACATATTAAAAAATACCCTTAATTTGACTAAATATTGGAAAATACCTTTAAAAAACAAATTATTTAATCTCTTACCAATATGAACCCAATACAAATTCCCAATTTAAAAAACCCCTACTTTCACTAGATATTGTAGCTATCAAGTTTTTCATCAACATTTTTTATACCCCTTTATATATTTTCATTAACTTTCAGCTCGATTTTTTATACCTACCAATATAAAAACCATTTATCCCCTATATATCCCCCAATATATTATGTAATTTTTTCCTCAATATATATCCCCCAATATGACCCCATTTGGTATGGTATTTCTCCCCAAATGAAGCCCCCATGCATCCAGGAGATTAAGGAGACCATTAAGTTAGGGTCTTAGTCCATTAAATTTGCAATAAAAGAAGCTCAAGAACAAGAGAGTTGGATGAACGACTTGGAGGATCAGGTGAAGTCACTTGTGGCACTCACAAGAGACCACCATAATCCCATTGCTATATTGAAGAAATTTTTAGTAAAGAGTTTAGCCAATTCATCCATGAAGGTAAATCTTAAATAACCAAAGACTTATGATGGGAAAAGTGGTGTGAAGGTTTTAGGAAACTTTTGTTGGGACATGGAATGGATGCTAGAATAATTGAGATTTTATTCTAAGGAGAAGGAAGACAATGAAACAACCACATACCTCATAGAAACAATGAAAATTTGGTGGGCGACAAGGGTTGAAGCCTTACCAACAAGTCATATCACATACATAATTGAGACATGGACAAAGTAGAAAGAAGCTTTCTATGCAAATTTTTGATCGACGATTCAAGAATGGGTGTAAATGGATCACTTAAGGAATCTAAAAATATTGATAAGATCCAAATTTATGTTAAGGAATTCTTGGGTCTTATGTTGGAGCTTAGATATATGCATGAGAAGGAAAGGTTGTTTTCTTCCATTAGCAATCTCCATCGATGGGAAGAAATGAAATAGGGAGTCTAGTCTCCTACAATAACCATCACCGTGACATATAATATTTTTTATTACCAAATAGATGGTAAGGATAAGGATGAGATACACATTGTTAAGGGAAAAAATAAGAAGAAGGACCAAGAAGAGGGGAAGACTTCAAAAGATGGATAACTAGTAAGTGCATCCAAGGAGAATAATCCCATATCTTGTTGGATCTACAGAGAGGATCACTCAGAAAGGAAAGCCTAATTAAGTAGAAAGTGGTTGCTTGGGAGGAGTGATATGTAGATAAGTTGGGGATGATATAGGTAGTGGGGTCTCTAGAAGAGGGAATAAAATAATGAAAATTGCCACCATATTTGATAGTGAATAACAATATTGTGGCACTATATGTAGAGAGTTGAGTAGTATTGGTGTGGAGGCCCTTCTCTCATGACCTATGGACATTATGCATACATTGACATACATAGTAGAAAAGTTGGAGAAGAGGAAAAGTAATCTGGAATAGGGAGAGGATACCATGATGGAAATAATGGTTCACTAATGTGACTAAGGAGAGGTGTCTTGGCATATTCAGGTGAAGAAAGAGGGTGGTACATTAACGTTGAGCCCAGGAGGTTGGCCATGGGATCCATAACTTGAGAGGATTTTGAGGAGGTAAATGGTAGGATAGGATCACATCTTCCTTTTCTAACTTACATGAGAAGGAAGTATGAAGGGATGTTTCTAAGAGACTAGATGAAGAATACAGGTGTAGATCACTTTGATCAACATTCATATTCATTTCAGTGAGATATGAGGTGATGAATTGATATCACTAACAAATGTTGAGCCAATATTGTACGGGTACCTAGGGTGGTGCCTCTACTATAGCATATTAGTGGAGTTGTGATGATCTGAGATCAAAGATATTGCATTATGATACATCATTTCTTATGGAGCTTGGTTTGATGATAATATTAGCTATCTAATTAGTCAAGACTCATGAGGGGATCTAGAACATATCAATATGAAGGAGTGATTTTTGAGCTACAATCAAAGATTCCATTGATATAGACTTCATCATGCTAATAAGATCGAGTAGGACATGGGCAAAGGGTTGTAGCTAGACTACTAATCAAATAACAATAACTTTGAGTGGTGAAGGATGATAGGCCCAATATTTGGGTATACCTTCGACTGAGGTGTGCACCATGGGAAACATATCTACCACACTATTTTAAAAGAAGATAATCCCGGAAATGAAATGAAAGAATATGTTAGGTGATAGCACACCAACATGAGGTGTTGAAAAAATGACACTTGGGGTTTCGACTAGGTGGATGGGGGAAGCTTGGTGGCATGATGGATGTTGGTGAGCATGCGGTTGACTTGGCTTAACGATGGCTGAGGAGGAACATAAAAACACCATGAGGAGAAACATGGATTCCCCAACACATGGATCAAAATGACCCTATATATTGTTATTTAATTGAAATTACAACTAAAGGAAATCCATGTAAGTTGCATCTACCTTCCAATGTTTACAATTTTCGGGATACTTTAGATACTTCCCAAAAATGGAAAAATCCATTGGAGGGAAATAAAATATTAAAAATGGTGAGAATAAAAGGAGAAAGAGGAAGAACACCCACCCCACCCTCCAAAATCTTGACAACATTTGATCAAAAGTATCACTTACCTCGTTTCCACTAGTTGATATTGTTGTAGAGATGTTGGGTTTATGATAGGGGTTGAAATTTAGGCTACTAGCACATGTGTTGCTACCTTCTCTAGTAAGGTGAAGGCTTTGTACCCTTTAATATCTAAAAAAATTGGAAAATAACTATGAAGGTTTGATTTCTTGGGGCTTAGCTCTAGAATAACTTAATGACAACAATACCATTTTATCCAAAGGAAATAGTATCTCTAGCATGCTCAAGAAAGGGAAACCATTGAGGTTCAACAAGGTAAGAAGACTATAATTCTAGAGTAAGTAGGCTATATATTTGTTTTCTAAAACGACTCCAGCTAGTCAATCTTTCGATGAAGGAGTCTAACATTGTTGGAAGACTGAATCCAACTCTCGGTGGTCATACAATGATAGGTAAGGTATAACTATTGAAGGAAAATGTTGTAGATATAGCATGTTAGTCAAAGGTTGTCATTTTCCATTGGTATATTAACAACCTTTTTGCATCAGTCTTGTGACACTCATGTTCAACATTGTCAGCAGATTGGATTCCACTTCCATTGGTCTTATGTTGACTGATTTCGTCGAATAATGTGCGCTTTCATCAATAGACCGATGATCATGATTTTCAATCACGTGAGACTATAAAATCATCATTTTTCTTCTCTACCGATGAAATTTGACAATCCTTAGAATTACAATGATTGTAAAAAATTCATTTGTATGATTGTACCATAAATGATGTTTGATGAAACCTTGTTTTGTCATTATAGTAAAGAAACATCAACTTAGGAATGACAAAGGGTCATAAAAACATTTCTCAATTTTTATTTGTCTAATATATACCCAACACACCATACGAGGTTCCCATAAGGGATGCACTTAAGAAACACACATATAACTAAGATGATTTTAAGTGATGCCCCATAAGTAATGTACATATAAGTGACACTATTTCAAGTGAGACACATAGTTGAAATTTCATGTAAGATACCTACCATAAGTGACATAATTAAGCATCAATGCATGGAAGAAATGCACACTTGAGCCATGATACACCATATTAGGTGTCACATATAAGTGATGCACCTTAACTAAAAATGCATAAGTGATGCACATAAGAAATGAATGATGAACATCAAGAAATATACATTGATGCACAAAGGTGACATATCATAAGTGACACATAATTAATGTTCCTACATGACACAAATAATTGACACACCATAAGACTCAGTTCTCACACACACAATCTAAATAAACCAATGTGCATAGTGGCTGCAATATATGAAAATATATATAATGAACTTCTTCCTTGTATTAACTAATATTGAATATTTACAAGAGATCAAGATGCCCCCCTGTTATAGACATATTTGGGCACTGCAACCCCAATCACATATTTCCATAAACCAAGGGCTTCTAAACCCCTAAAAGTGTTGTTTCTTACCATAAAGGAACAAGGGCAGCTGATTACATCAACTCCTAGATGTTCTCCATGAAAAACTACTCAAAACTGGACCATACAGACTGCTCCATGCATAGGGTGCGATGTATCTCACCTATTACACACAGGGGGTGCGATGCATACTGGAAAGCCCTTCTGTAGGGTGTGATGAGTGAGAGTAGACAAATGGCAAAAGCAGTGTGCTAGGTGGAAACCGAGAGAATCTTCTAGAAACTGCTCATATGACACTTGCCTCTCTGAGTTTGCCCATGGATGAGTAAGGGATCTAAAATCTCCAAGTGGAACAAAGAACTATCAGTGAAATGACACTAATTAAAATCCCATAAGCTGATTCACTCTCCTGAAAACATCTATATATGGATCCCTCATATAAGAGATCCAGAGGCTGGAATTTTGTAATTTGCGAGGAAGTGCTGTTGGTTTCTCTTTGAAGACATTGTTGGGTGATCTTGCTTTATATGAGGTGAAGAGGGCTTTCACGCTGGGAGGATGATCCTGGATCAGATAGCCTGGTTGTAATCCTCTCTTCTACTACTTCTATCGATAGAGCTATTTGAGTTTTCCTCCATATGCTTGTATGTCTTTGAATCTTGTTTGTATATGCATCTATATGGTTAATGTACATCTGATCCTACATTATTTATGGTTATATATCTCTATGCTTTGATGGTATTTTGCTACCTTGACTCTACAGGTGTTCTTTGAAGCGGGACAAGCGAGGAAGGAGCAGCGAAAACCTCATCAAAGGAGAGAGGAAACAAGCAAGGAGACTAGCGAAAGACTGAGGTTGGTACTCTCTGCTTCTCTCTCATCTATCTCTCATAAAGGAAAACACAAGTAACTTTAATCTGTTTGTTTCTAAGATAGCTACCTGTCTTAGTGGGACTAGCAGCTCTGAATGGACACTAGTTTTCCCGATTACAAAATGGTGACTCCGCCGTGGAGAAAATAGTTTATTTGTTTTGTTACAATTGTTTGCTTTATAAACCACAGATGGAGCCTGAAGTCAAGCCAGCTAGCCTTCGAACTGATTTTTCTATGCAACTGCAAAGTAGATCAACGCTGCTTTAGTCAATCTCCAGGTTGGTTTATGAACTAAACATCTAGTTTGCAAACATCTTAAGTGCCTGGTGGTAGCTCAAATAACCTCATTAGATAAGCCCCTATACTTTGTGTTTACTGCCTATCATTAGCTCATCCTAAACCCCTGAACTTAGCTGCAAACTATGAGCAAAAACCAAGCTCATTCTCATCTCTAGACCATCGCACTGTCTCTTCTTAGCAATTTGGATGCATCGCACCTCCCATGTGTTGTAGGTGAGATGCATCCCTATTTCCCTGTGTTACAAGTGCGATGATCAGATAAGACTGTTTCTGCCTCCAGATTTTGGTTTTTTTCCTCATTGTCTTCAGCTTTATTCAGTAGTTTTACTCTTTGTGATCAGTATATCTCTGTTGAAACCATATTCCTTTTCATTATTCAACCTCCATCGATAAAGAATTGTGAATGTTTTTTATGTATTTTTCATCATTTATAGTTCTCTTGTGCGAACAATAGCTTAATCGAACTGTCGTCTTTTGATTTGAAAGTGTCGCAAGTGTCGTTTTCAGTCAAGAAAAAGAGTATTACAAAGCATTCCTCTTTTAGATAGTCTATTAAACTTTTGCCATTGTATTTGATTTGAATCATTAGTATTTGAAGTGTCAAAAGTAGTTTAAATTCAAAATCGTGAAGTGTCGTCTTGACCCTACTTTCGTGTTTTTGAAAAGAAAATTGTTAGTACTGTTGCTTTGAAAGAGAATAGTTCAGATCTATACTTTGTTTTCTTTTTGTAATTCTCTCATTAAGGAAACTGAAAAAACAATACATGCATGTGCATTTGCATTAAGACTGCATGCTGAAGTTGATTTAGGAAAAATTCATCTAGTGTGTGCTCTCTGCGATATGTTGAAAGAATTTCATCTCTCTTTCCTTAGTAGCTAGGATTTTCATTGCAAAAAGAAAGTAAAGGACTGTTTATCATCTTAGATTGCATATTTAGGAATTGTATATATACATCACGTGGTGAACCTTAAAGGAAAACTTCTTAAGAAAGATAAACTATAAAATAAACTTCAATAAACATAAAAATGCTTTGGAACCTAACGCACAACATTTAGAAGTCTAGGCTAGAGACATACTCTGAAATCGTAAAGCCTGGTAACTATCACTTTCATCATAGGTTGGGTGATTCCTCCTCTCTAAGATGACAAGTGCCAGTACAGACTTGTGCTCCCACATACCGTCGAGTATATATTGGGAGACAAAAATAGGCTAAATTCTTTATCCTTAGGAAGCCATGTATGCTGCCCTATCGATCACAATGCACTGAACACAACATTCGGGAAGATAGAATGCCGTATCGTAAAAAGTATTCTGTAGTTTTGTGATTGGTCTGGTAATTCCTCTGTCTAGATTTCTAGAGTAGTCACTTTCATTCCTTTTCAGACTCCTTAAAAGAAAAGGTCCATCTAAGCACTTGTCACTTCAGGCTCATTAAAAATCGAAGGTGACTAGAGTCATCTTTAGGTTTTTCTCGACTGTTAAAAATTGAAATACCAAGTTATGTCAAAGCGTCATCAAATTTATTTTAATCGGAATAACATCAATGTTCCCTCATTGGTCTTTAGGTTGAGAAATGGAGTCTACCGATCAAGGATTTCCCCTTGGGAGAAATCCTAGTCCCTTCTCCTCTTGGGGGGATGTTGGTGCTCCACACATGGCCAGATTGTCCCTTCCAGGACTCACAATTGGCCTGCCCGTATGCCTTTTCTTGACCTCTGTCATACAAAACACCGTGATTCCTCAACAATCCAATCAACCACCAGATGAAGTTGCTCCCCAACCTTCCACTTCATTTGTTTCTCCCTCTCCTTCTTCCTCTTCGATTGGTGAAGCTAGTAACACTAAAAACCAAGTAACTGAGAAGAAGAAGAAAGGGAAGGAGAAGAAGAAGAATAAGCCAACGACGAAAGGGGGCAACCATGCATCGTCTAGTGAAAATCCACACACTACACAATCCAAACCTAAATCTCCATGTGTCATTTGCAAGGGAGACCACTATCATCGAGATTGTCCCTGCATCCCATGGATCTTAAGGGATTGGTCTCCCTTCTTTCACAATCCAGTGTCTTCAACTGTTGACGATCATGTTGAAAGCACACCGTCAATTAGTGAAAATGAATTCAATGGACAAAAAGGAAGATCCAAATTTCCTTGTAGACTGTGTGAAGGCGATCATGCCCTCCACCATTGTCCCTTGTTACACGAAGCTAAAAGAGTCTTGGATAACCATCCTGCATCACTGTAGTGACTTTCTCCTGGATACAAGAAACTCTTGTTGAGTCCATCACTAGTTGAAAATCTGACTGACAGACCATCGTTGTCGATCGAAGCACCTATCATTGAAGATATACCCTTTGAGTCCACATCGGATCAAAGTCAACAGGTCGAGACGGCAGTTGACCCAATCTTGTCTTTAGAGGACCCACCTTCAGATGATACTGTCACCAAAGAGAATGAGAACAACACCATTCAAATTCTTTTCGTAAACACAGACTCTGATGAACATGGGGGCAATCTACCCATTCCTTTACCAAAGGAAGGAAGTTTGTCAGAGATGTATCCAGTCGTTTATTCAGTCCCACCTCCAAGCAATCTAGTCGTTTCCTTTGATTGGAATCTACTAGGCAGAGCCGCCTACCATCTAATGTACCAATCCGAATCATAGTACAAGCTTACAGAATTATCATGGTTGGTACTATCATAGATGAAGGGGTTTCCATGAGTATCCTTTCCTCCACTACTTGGAAAGCGCTTGGTTCACCATTGCTATTGCTTGAGATTCGAAATTGTTAGGCTTCAAAAAAGGAACCAGTCGACTGTTAGGGATCCTTCCAAATTTGCCTATAACTTTGAGAAGGAAAACCGTTCATCTAAACGTGACGGTAGTTCAAGTACCTCTAGATTACAATCTACTCCTTGGACGTGACTACATTTATAGCATGGGAGCTATTGTTTCCTCACTCTTTCGAGTGATGTGTTTTCCACATGAAGGCAGAGTGGTCCAGCTCATTGACCAGCTTTCATTCCTAGGTTCAAACATAGCTATTAGTCAAATGCCATCCCTAACTGGTCTTTTTGCACAAGGAATGTCTCATCAATCTCTAGTTTGCCACCTGATGATCGTGAGTGATTCGGTGATTGTGATTGAAACCAAGGAGACATGCGCCTTAGTTTTCTTCTGCAGAAAAACCCCAGATATAAGATAGGTTTCCGCGTAGGAATATGACTAGTCTGACAATCCTATTCATTTAGGACAATGGATCAGTTTGGAAAAGGATTCCTTCGTCAAAGGTTAGGTGATTGTAGCTAGAATCAACTTTGTCCATTTCGATGGACGGATCCAAGGAAGTGTTTTTTCTGCACATGTGGACGAAACAATCTTGCTAATGCAAGAAACTTCCGAATGGTAACCTGGAAACTCTATTTCTTTATGCCTGGGTGCATGCAAACCTTTTTGCATGCAAGTGAAAAGCAACCATTTTTTTTCTTAGTTTGTAGGCTCTTAACCCTTTAAACTCGTAGGCTGGTTGCTCTTACCTTGCATAATGAAAGGCTCTAGGAGCAAAGTTTCAAATGGGGTAAGCTCCCTAAAAAATGAACCTATCGATGGGACATCCTCATTATATGGCTGGCATGAGAAATTTTATGCAAAGTTCAAGTTCGTTAAAAAATAAACCTCGCCATAAGCAGTTTTACGCAAAGTTCAAGCTCGTTAAAAAATAAACCTCGCCATGAGCAGTTTTACGTGAAGTTCAAGCTCGTCAAAAAATAAACCTAGCAATGAGCAAGTGTTCCCATAGAGTTTATGCTCATTAAAAATGAACCCCACCTCTAGTAAATAACCATTTTGATCGCATGACTATCAGCTTTCGAGCCTTGGTCGTGTTCTTACCATCACATCCACTATTTTTTAGCCGATCATATGCCTCCATTTGATTATTTACCCTTTGAGGAATAGCTGCGATGAGTGATTTTATTAGCCACCCTTTTTCCACTACCATGATTAAAATGTTCCAAACCTTACCTGGAACTAGTTACTATCCAAAAGCATCACTAGTTCCTCAAAAGACGAGTCTCCTTTAAGCTCTTTTCATATGACTCGTAAAATATGAAAAGATTGCTGAGAAATTGGCCTCTCTAGCTCGTTAAAGTGACTGGAATTGCTATCCCTCCTCTAGATTTTAATCTTTTTGGACTTAATGGATTATTACACAAAAAGATCGAGCGCTTGTCTTGTTCGGATCATTAAAACTATCGAAAAGTCATCCCTTTCGTATTATTTTACACTTTTTCGGAATTAAGGGATTACATTACGAAAAAGGACCACTAGAGTTTCCTTTCTGTCCCTTTTAGACTCTCTAAAATTGAAAAGGACCGAGTTATCTTTGTTGTTAAACTCATTAAAACAATAGCGACAAACTTGTCCATGTAGACAAGAGTGAGTTTCACTGTCGCTAAGCTCATTAAAATATAGCGACGGGTTTGCCCGAAGGGAAAATTATAGAACAAGCATATGTTATCCTCATCAAGCTTGACAAAAATAAAGAGGTACTGGTTAGCAATGACTGGGGAAAAAGGCAAGAAAACTTGAATAGCTTCGTTGGTAGCAGGTCACTCTTGAACATGACACTTTCACTCTATCAACATGATTGAGTCGGGTTGGGTTATTCCGTTCACCTGTCACATCACCATTGGTCCACCGTACCATCCACCTTGGGGTTAATGCTACCAATCCATTTCAGTGTCACCGATATGTTCAAGAGAAGTCACTCAGAGAATTCACCAACCTAGCTAATGTCTCAACCGCTGCAGTACCTTCATTCTTCATTTTTCATGACCGCCACCCTGAACCTTGTATCATCAGATCGTTTTCACCTCCACAAAATCATTAGCTCCATTCCGTGTCGTAGATATGGGATTCACTAAGGTCCTCCTATGACAAGTCGCTTCTTGTCGACATCAGCTCATCATCCAAGAAGTTGACTTAGGGACAACCCTTTCAGTACTTTGAAGCTTGCACGCTTCAATGGCAAGTTTCTCACTTCTTGCGACAGGTTTACATCAATGGCCTTTGACCAAAAGATTTTACGTGGTGTTCGACATTAGCCCATGTATTCATACCACATGGATTGTACTGTAGTACCTTGAGGGTCATCATCATTATCGGTGATTCCTCTCGCGCTTGTTAACAGTTTACATTATTGGCTAGTAATTAGGCGACGTCTTTCCATGTTCGACATCAGACCATCTTTTCACATGGATCGACTTGTACTTCCAATGAAGATTGGACGAGTTTGAAGACCCCAGATCTAGTTTCATCCATTCGGGCTGCGATATATTCAAGAAACTAAAGACGTCAAATGTACATCATAGCTACACAGATAATCATCCAAACTAAAGGATGATGGCTCTACCAGAATCATCAATCTATCACATAGATGATTGTCTGTCTTATGTACATGAGTATGAATTATAAAGTTGAGCATGGGAATGCCCACCTCAGCTAGATCATGAAAATATTACAAAGATAATGTATTGTGTTGTATCTTATTACAGGTCACCTTCCAGTTCAAAAAACCTCAGATCCTCATTATAAAGCATTTCACCCAACATCAAAAGGATTTACGACCTCATGCTTTAGGGGGCAACTGTTATAGACATATTTGGGCACTGCAACCCAAATCACATATGTCCATAAACCAAGGGCTTCTAAACCCCTAAAAGTGTTTTTTCATACCCTAAAGGAACAAGGTCAGGTGATTACATCATCTCCCAGAAGTTCTCCATGAAAAACTACTCAGAACTGGTCAAAACTGGACCATACAGACTGCTCCATGCATAGGGTGCGATGCATTTCACCTATTACACATGGGGGGTGCAATGCATACTGGAAAGACCTTCTATAGGGTGCGATGAGTGAGAGAAGAAAAATGGCAGAAGTAGTGTGCTAGGTGGAAACCTAGAGAACCTTCTAGATACTAATCATATGACACTTGCCTCTCTGAGTTCGCCCAGGGATGAGTAAGGGATCTAAAATATCCAAGTGGAACCAAGAAATTTCAGTGAAATGACACTAATCAAAATCCCAGAAGCTGACTCACTCTCCTGAAAACATCTATATATGGATCCCTCATCCAAGAGATCCAAAGGCTAGAATTTCATAATTTGCAAGGAAGTGTTGTTCGTTTCTCTTTGAAGACATTATTGGGTGATCTTGCTTTGTATGAGGTGAAGACGACTTTCATGCTGGGAGGATGATTTTGGATCAGATAGCTTGGTTGTAATCCTCTCTTCTACTACTTCTATCAATAAAGATATTTGAGGTTTCCTCCATATGCTTGTATATCTATGAATCTTGTTTGTATATGCATCTATATGGTTAATGTACGTCTGATCCTACATTATTTATGGTTATAGATCTCTATGCTTTGATGGTATTTTTCCGCCTTGACTGTACAGGTGTTCTTTGAAGTGGGACAAGCAAGGAAGGAGCAGCGAAAGCTTCATCAAAGGAGAGAGGAAACAAGCAAGGAGACTAGCGAAAGACTGAGGTTGGTACTCTCTGCTTCTCTCTCATCTATCTCTCATAAAGGAAAACACAAGTAACTTTAATCTGTTTATTTCTAAGATATCTACCTGTCTTAGTGGGACTAGCAACTCTGAATGGACAGTAGTTTTCTCGATAACACCCCCTTCCTTAAAAATATTGTGTAAGTCAAAATATGATAAAGTGGAGAGACTAGAATGAAAAATGCGAGGAGTTGGGTGCAACAAAACAAAAAATAGTGAGTTCAAATTTGAGTGCATAATTAGAAAATGTAATTAAACACATGATGTTGACCTTGAATCACAAGTTGGTAGTGTTTGCCAATGTATATTGATGTGGAATTTGAAAAACTATAGTTTTATGTAATTCGAAAACCCTAGTTTTGTGGAATTTGAAAATTATGGTAATATGGAATTTGATAATGCTAGTATTTTGGAAATTGAAAAACATAGTTACTGGCTAAGGTTTATTTTTTGTTAGATTCCATATCAAGGTTTTGGAGAATATCTTTTGTGCCAAGTCATATTAAGTAGTGCTAGCTAAGGCTAAGTGAGGAAAACATAGTTGATAGCTAAGGTGACGTGTGGATAACCTCATATTGTCCTGACATGTCAACATAAAATTTATTTTGATGCACTTTACTTGGGAAGTTATATTTTTTCATTGTATTTATGAGCGTTATGAAGCCATGAAATATTGTATGGATGTAATTTTGTTGTTGAGACCATTATGACTAAATTATAACCAACATGGCATCCCATATGTGACACACATAAACAAAACATATATAAGTGATACTCTTTAAAGTAAGACACATAGTCAATATGATATGTAAGATGCCTATCATAAGTCACATTGTTAAGAATCAGGGCACTGAAGAAAAGCACACAAGCCATGATACACAAGTCAAACTCGAAATATATTTAAACTTTTTTCTTCCAACCTAATTTTTCCATACACAATGAAATCGTATTTCCAACATGCATAATGGAAACTCATGCCCAACAAAAATAGAATGGAACATAGTTCCCTACACACAAAATGTCATCTCATGCTAAAAATGAAACATCATAGATAATGCACATAATCACTATCTCAATGATCATTTTTTACCAATTGACGGGCTGGAATTTTACCTCCAATAGCTAGGGGATCCCCCTGGTGAAAAATCCCAATTAGACTTTACACTATTTGGTTTAGGGATCCCGTCTGGTATGTAGGCCCGAATGTCATCTCGTTGGTTGATTTTTTCTTTAGACAATAAAGGGAATATCTGTTAAACGTAACATATAAACTTCAAGAAATGCAAGTAAGTATTACTAATGAATAGCCAATAAAACATATACCATAAATAGCAATAACAAAACTTCAAAACATGAATCCTAAGAAAATCATTGTTAGAAAGACTTTAAATAAGACCATGCATAAATAAGACATAATTTTAGCAACCAAGAACGAGTTCATGATTGTTAACCATTGAAAACACAAATGAGTGCATGGTCCACAATGATACTATGCCAATATCAATAAAACAATTTATCAATATAACCATAAGGTCAGCATATCATATACCATCCATGTGCTGCAAAGGAAAACACATAGCATCATAAGATACATAAGGAGACAATACACCAAAGCTCATAGGAACTTTCAATTCATTAAGTTGACAATATTAATGGCACCAAAATATAAGGTCTTCATCGAATCCAACATTGGAAATATGCCATTACTCCTTGAATTCATTAGAAGAGCATAAGTTCTCAAAATAATATGCACTAGAATAAGTCCAAAGCTCAAAGTCCTTTACAATGTTCCATAAGGGTATATTTATAGAAATGAGGGTGACTTTTGGTCTACCCATGAATCTTGGACTTCCTCATGAATCTTGGATTTTCTCATTAGCTTTCAAATTCCTACTTTATTCTACTCTATCCTACCTTTCTGTTCAAAATAAAACAAATTGATTCTACTCTAACTGTTTACTAATAGACAATTCCAGGACATCTATGTGTAAATGATCCACAAGGTTGGTGTGGCAAAGCTTGTATTCAGAGGCTATTACAGTCACCTTTGGATGCCCTTGACAATGTCTACGAAGGAATTCAAGGGCATATGGAATGACAATGCTTCTCTTGATATTTATTTGATTTGCTAGAGTTATTAGATTTATGTACATCCTCACTGGTTCCACAACATAATGTGTAATGTTCTCCTTTATGACCTACAAATCTCTTGTACTGGAAGCTTGCTTGAAAGGGTCAAGAAATGATTGAACCTCCTATAGGATTTTCTCCTGCCTCCTCACTTCCACCAACTCTTCCAATGGAAGGCACTCCATGCACTTCAATCATAGACTCAAACCCACTAAATAGATGCCTACAAGAGGAAAGAACTCTATCAACATCCCTATGCAGCTTATGTCGTGATTGGATCCTGATGCGTAGTTTTACTTTTTCATTCTCAGCAGTAATCCAATCCTTCTTTGGGAGAACTTCTAGTGCCTCTAGGTACTTATTCGTCCACTGATGAATGTTGTCAAGAGCCGTGATAGCTTGTTTTAGCATGGTGTATTTTTCCTTCTTGTTGGATTGTATGGATATGATAGGGGACACAGTGTCATGCAACGTCAACATCTCCACATAGACCACTACCATGGCTTCCCTCAAGGTCTCAAATTTTTCCTTGATTGAGGCCTGCAAATCCTTTGTGCTCGAGTGGGTTAGGTGAAGTGCTTTATTCTATTCTTCTAGCCTGAAACCTCTTTGTTCAGATGCATATAGATTTCCTTGGAGTTCTGCAATCTGTTCGTTCATTATTCCCACATTCAACTCAGTTGTGGTAACAAAGGTTGTCCTATCTGATGTGATCATCTCGGGATTTATCGTGGTGTCTAGAACAATCTATTTTTTCGTGGTCATATATAGATGCTCCATAGGGTTCCTAGCATAATATTTCTTTCTCTCCTACATGATCTCACAATTGACTCATTTGAATGTAAATATTATTAATTCTAACACCTCCTCTTCTCCCTAATCAGGAATGCCTAATTCCTTAAGAGGAAAATTCCCTCTAGTGATGGGAGTGGACTCTTGATGCAGTTGTTGTTGTTCAAGCTCTTGTTGAGCTTTCCCGTCGACCTCTTCTGTTGTGTTTCCATTTCTTCTTCTTACTACCTTTTCTTTTCTTCTTTGACCTCCTTCCTGTGTTCATCCTCCATCCTCTTCTCTTCTTTCTCTTTCTATTCTTACTTCTTCATGAGCTCTTCCTCCCATTTGTGTTTCTGTTCTAGTTGTTCCTACTCTTGCTTCTTATTTTCTTCTTCCTCTCAGACCCTCTGTTCTTCTTTTTCCCTTTTCAGTTGATCTTCACCCTATTATTTCTTTCTCCTTTCTTCTTCTTGTCATTTCTTCTCTGGTTGGTCTTCCAGATGTTGGTCTCTTGATTTATGTGACAACCTTAGTTCTTCTTCTTTTCTTCTCTTCAACTCCTTCTTTTTCCTGGCTAAGGTCGCATGTCTCTCCTCTAACTTTTTTCAACTTCACACTCATGATATTGTTCACTTAGAGGATATTTTGTTTCTACACCTTTGTGCTTATTCTGTTTCCCACTTGTATTTTGTTTCTCTTTATTTCTCTTAAGAACTATTGGCTTATCTTGTAGGCTCACGTTATCTTGGGAATGCTCAACTTGTTTGTCCTACTTTTCTTGTTGTTCACTTGAGCTGAACTATTTGGTCACATTATACTAATTTCTGACTCTATCCTCTTGATATTTCCTAGTATGCATGTATGGTTAGTTAAAATTAGCCTTCTTGCAATGACTTGCTACCACCGTTTTAGGGCACAAGTACAGTGACTTAAGGTCACAAAATTGAATCCAATTATCTCCTCAAATTCCTTGTGTTGGCTTATAGGGGCCTCACCCAGGTTCATAAGTGTTTAGCTAAAGAAATCCCGCACTACCATCCCTTTCGGCAACAGTCCGCGGAGCGCGGACTGAAGTCTCACCTGAGGTAGTATGGGAGGGTGCTGGAACTAGGTTTTTTCACCCTAGGGATGTCTTGATGAGCCCTGGAGGGGTCGCGATCCGACTTGCGCACTTGCGCTGCTCTGCACAGCTGTCTGTCCTTCGCGTAGCTCATTGAAGGGGCACTTTCTAGTTTCCTTATTATTATTATAGAACTGACTTGAATTAATGGTCTTTATCAATCATTCTGTATTTATAACCAATGCGTGCAAACATAAACCTTAAAGATATGCATAAAACCATAACATAAGAACAACCACATTGATCTACCAGCAGATGCGCAATATTTTAGAAAACACTTATCTTTTATTAATCTTCTATTTCAGTACAATCCAGTTCCACCTTGCGCACTCAGTTGCAGGCGTCTACGCACATAGCTGCAGACTCTACCAGACCTCTGCACACACAACTACAGAGCCTCTTCTACTACTACAACCTTTGATTCGGACTTACAAACTCAGAGCCAATATCTAGTTCAGAAACCCATCCTTGTTAACCTCCGCCTAAGCTACCAACTATACTTAGGGCCTCGCTCTATTTATACATTGCCATGGTTCACAGACCATGAGAAGGTCGACACATTCTAGATTAAATTACAGTATTTTAGGGTATACTACCCTTAGACTTGACCCATTACAATTTGCGCTCTGCGCACTTCACAGAGCCTTTACAATACCAATACCCAAAAATTATGGGCTTTGAGCCCCAAAACTGTTACACAGGGGATCCGCTGCCTAGCAGGCCCCCAACACAATCGTCGTGACTTGTCCTGAGTCACTCGTTGGTGCAGGGAGATGTGGTGCCAAGGCTTCGCGGTCCACCATCCCTGTGAGTGACGCACTACGTTCTGCTGCTCCATCCTTGCCTCCGTTAACACTTCTTCAAGCTCCTGCTCCATTGCCTCTACTAATTCGCTTAACTGATGATGCTTATTATGCTCTACTTGGTTAACACAAAGCAACCCCTCATAGGATTTTAGCTCTAGCTGAGATGCCAAAGGCGTGAACTCTTTGTGCAAGAGCAACAAGCTTGTGATCTTTGGTCCAATACACTCATTGTCTATTGAAGCGTGTGTTGCATTTTTGCAAGAGAGATGTTGCTATCTGTGAGGTCCCAATCTTCAAGTTTCATCGTGGGCACGTGGCCGAGGGATGAACTTTTCAACAAAATTCTGTCTTTTATCCTAAGATTCACCATCTTGCTTATCTTTCATAGATCACTTACCAAACCACAGTTTTCGTGACGACATACAGACCAGTCCCACTATCTGTCTGGGGATTGTTTGCACTTCTCCCACCACTGACATTGGACTCAGTGTTGCATCCTTGGTGGTGGACATTACGCTATCCTGAAGGTCCTGCGACTCTTTTGGCAATGTTGGAACCATGAGGCTTACTCTTGAGTTGTCGAAGTTCGACGAGTCCATACCTATTGGATAGTGCAGTAAATTAAGTCTCAAGATGCCACAGTTTGTTCAGTGGATGACCAGCTATAATTTATAGACCTGATGAAATTCAAATTCGATCGTTCCCCCCTTTTCTAGCTCATTAATGCAATACTGGTGGTAGATCATTTCAAATACAGTTCTGAGTTCATGTCTTAATTGCCTGTCATCCGCTCCTTGTTGCATTTAATTGAACATATTGTCATGAATAGTGTCCTCAACAACCACTTTCTAGCCTGTTCGCATAGCAGACCAACCCCTTATGCGTGACCGCGATTCCTACGATATACTCGCCCTACGCAGAACCCTGTTTCCGTGCAGCTTTCCTGCACACTTGTTTAGAGTCCTGCGCCTTCTTTCAATTGCTTGGAGCATTGAGAATGTGCTTCAAGCGGTTAGTCAGATAGCCATCCCAATCATGTAGAGCTTCAGGCGACTGCCATTTACTCTTCTTGGGAAGGGTTCTCCATTAAGATTGACGAGCTAGACCACGCCTCTGTCTGTAACTTCTTTGACCACATATGGTCCCAAACAATGCATTTAGAGTTTTCTAGGGAATTTTTCGAACTTGCTGTCATACAGTAATACTAAATAGTTTACTTTGAATGTGCGCAGCTCGATATGGAAATCATTCCAAGCTTTCTCACACTGTTTCTATATCTGCTGATGGAATCGCTCTAGAAACCATTCTTCCTCAATTTCTTCCAGTTGCGTGAGCCTCTCTTCCAAGGCTTCGCGGTTTTCCATGCCTGTCATTGCTCCTATCCGCAAACTGGGTACAATGTATTCCATTAGCATGATGGATTATGTGCCGTAGACTAACCTGAAAGGTGTCTGACTCATTAATTTCTTTCATGTGGTTTGGTATGCCCATGGCACGATAGATATGTGCAAATCCCAATCATTTCACTGTGCGTTACATACTTTGGTCAATGCGGTCTACAGAATATTTTTGAGTGCTTATACTGTCCCATTCGCTTGCAGATGGTACGACGTACTTTGATGATGATTGTACCTGGAATTCCTCAGTGAGTGTGCTAATATTTTCTTTTAGGAAGTGCATTCCGCGGTCACTCATTAGAATTTTTGAGCATCCAAACCGTGTCAACAAATTATCGAACAAAAATTTCACAGCTATAGCGGCGTGCAGTCCTTAACTTGCTGTGCTTCCGCTGATCGAGTTAAGTACTCTACCGCAGTGATGATAGAGCGCGCACCCATCTTCCCTTGAGGTGTGATGGGCCTCACAAAGTCTATCACCCATTTTTTGAATGGCTGCAGTGTCATTTGTGGATTGACTGGCATTTCGTCCCTTCATGATGGTTTCCCAATCCGTTGACATACGTCACAGGCCCGATAGTATGCTTTTGAATCTTGATGTAGGGTTGGCCACCATAGTCCGGCGCGAAGAATCTTTTGTGCTATCGCCCATCCTGCATAATGTCCTCCTACAGCCCCCCCATGTGCTTCTGTGAGGATCTCTCCTCGTTCAAATTTGGGTACATATCTTCATAATATTTCATTGTTTCCCATTTTGTAGAGGTGCCCCGTGATAACAAAGAAATTCGCCGCGCGTGCCACCAATTCTTTCTTCTACTGGACTGAATATCCCTGTGGCATAGTCCCTGTGGTTAAGAAATGGATTATATCTTCAAAGTGGCTATTCGCGATGTGCACTACATAGAGTTGTGCATCAGGTAGTCCTTCCTCCAAATTTGTTGGCTCCTCTCCATTCTCAATTCGTGATAGGTGATCTGGGCCTGCATTTAAGTGTCCCGGCTTTACGATGACCTCGAAGTCACATTCTTGAAAAGGTAATATCCATCTACATATACGCCCCCCCAAGATAGGCTTTTCCACAAGGTATTTCAACGTGGAATGATCGGTATACATCTTGAAGTGCCCACCAAGTAGATAGTGGCGACATTTCTGCAGCGCGTATACCATCGCCAATCCCTCATGCTGAGTAGTAGAGTAGTTCTTTTCAGCTTTGGACAACTGTTGACATGCGAATACGATTGGGTCATCAATGCCTTCTGCTCCTTCCTGCATGAGTACAACGCCTAGCATGATACATGACACATCCACATGTACATGAAATTCAATGTCCCATTTTGGGAAAACCAAAATAGGAGCTTTTCCTTGAGGATCTCCGTACTTTTCTTACACTCATCATTCCAACAATATGTAGCATCCTTTTTCAACAACTATTCCATTGGTACCATGATTTGTGCATAGCTCTTAATAAAATTTCGATAGTAGCCATTGTGCCCCAACATGGTGCGTAGTTGTTTGACACTTCATAGTGCTTCCAGATTGAGAATGACAACAATCTTCACTGGGTCCACCATCAGGCCCTCTCTGCAGACCACATGGCTGAGCAAATTCCCAAAGGGGATAAGGAAGGTGCACTTCTTAAGATTCAGCACAATCTGGTGTCATCAGCAAGTATCCAACATCAACCATAGACTCGGTATATGTTTCTTGACTAGCCCAAATACAGTCCTATTGTCAAAATAAACCTCCAAAAACTTGTGGATAAATTCTTTGAATGTAGCCACCACTACGCGCGAAGGAATCACCGACGCATTCTTTAACCCAAAGGGCATAACAATGTATTGAAAACAACCCCATTCGGTAGCGAAAGTTGTCTTGCTCCTATCTTCCGGCGTGATCTTGATCTGATGGTACCCAGAGAACCCATCCGTGAATGAGTAAGATTCCTGTCTGCCAACATTCTCCAGGACTTCATCTATAAATGGTGTCAGGAATGGATCATGAACACATGAATCATTAAGCTTCTGAGGTCGACACAGATTCGAATTTCACCCTTCTATTTTTTCTCGTGCACTATCATAGAACTCACCCAGTTGGACTCTTCCACTGGTTCAATAATTCCTACCGCAAGCATTTTGTCCAACTCTTTGCGAAACTTTTCCTTATACTTCAGATTCAAACAGTAACGATGCTACTTAATTGGCTTCGCATCCGATTTCAGAGTAATCTTCATCATCCCTAGGTCGCCAAGGATCCCCTTTAACTCTGTGATTTTGGTCGGGAACAAGTCTTGATATTCGCGAAGTAACTTGATGACCTTATCCATCATGGCATCATCCCAATAGTCCCCCAATGTTGCGTACTTCAGCTCCACATTTGTACCAATGTTTACCTGTTTTGTTTTCAGCGGCGCAGTGATGTCGAGGTCCTCGATTGATGGTCCTCAGACTTCGCGACTCCCTTATAATTCCTAGCAATGCGGGGTAAGGGTTACTGTCATCTACAATCTCTATTACCTCAAAGTCCGTCTACGTGCTCGCACGTTCGATATCCACTATCACCCCTTTCAATCTTCCCATGGGCAAGATCTTTTGTTGGTTCGCCATCCATAATTGAATACGAGACTACTGTAATGTGGGCCTACCCATGCGTTCCCATGTCTATTTTGGTAACACATTTGTGTCCGAAACGAAGTCTAAGATTACCTGATCCATTTCATATTCGCCAATCTATGTCATCAATCTCATTTCCCTCTCGGTGTGCAGTGCATGCTTTCCCAATTTCGGGACTATGCGTGGTTCACCCGATCCTGCACATATAGCAATCAGCTCTTGTAGTCCTTTAACTACTTTATTGCCACGCAACAGTTTCATGCATGGCTCTAAAAAGGTAGTTAGCATACAAGGATCTAGGCCCGTTTCTGGTTGATCCTTATTACCTAAAGTAGAGGCCTCCACGAAGCTCTTCTTAGCTTCCATAAAAGTTTCCTTTACATGTTCCAAGTCAAAATCTGGTTCCTTTGTAGGAACCTTGTGAACCTAAGTATCTTCCTCAGGCTGCTTCCCTTTATCTTCCCCTGTGGTTGTGCCACATCTGAGCATCATGTTTATGTTGGGGTATTCTTCGCATGCTCGGACCTCTTCATTTGGACATTTTGAGTCGGAGTAGGCTGTAGTACCCCTTTCTCATGCATTTGTGCGATCAACGTCGGATAATCTATCATTTCATGATCAAACTACTCACAGTACGGATAAGATATTCTCGTTGGTTTGGTACAATCGCGAGCATAGTGCCCTGGTCCTCCACAATTGTAACAGATTAACTATCCACACCCTCATTCGGGTCCCATTCCTCCTCGTCCTTGACCTTGCCCTTGAAATCCACCCCGCGCTATTGCTTCGGCTGGATTGAGGCCTCTCATTTCTGTCTGCATTTGATAAGCTGGGGTCCTATCAATCATCAGCTCATAACTCCAACATGTCCGCTCATCATGGCCAATCGATCTACAGAAATCACAATACAGTTGTTGTGGAGTCTGAGTGTACTTCTACAATAGGTGACAGTTTTCCATCATGTGCTTCCCTCCCACTTGACAGATTGCACACTAGAGTGCAGGTACCACACTTGGGCCCACCTGTGCTTCTGGTCTCAATGGCATTGGTCCCCCTCCTGCCAAATAGTTCACAAATACTAGACAATGATCCTTATCATGGCCCTATCCTTTACATTTTATGCATGACACTTCTTCACGTGCCTCTGGCCGAGGCGCCCTATCCTGCTTCAAACTCTGCATCTCCAAGCATAGGTTCTATAGCTGCATGTGGATTTGTTGGACTCCCAACCCTGGATCTTGTATCAGTGTTTCATGCAACCTCATCACAATTTCCAATGATTCTGCCTGGGTTGAGAGCTTCTGTTGTGATAGCGCCATCCTCAGGTGTGGTGTCAAAGATGCCACAAACCATGCATGGAGCTACGCATCCATCAATGGCATATTATCTTCGCGGAGCATACTTTTCAACTTTTGATCCAAATCCTAGGGAGTTTCGCCTGGAAGCATCGCGATCTCCTTAAATCTAATGATCGACTGCGTCTCTGATTTCGGCTGGCTAAATTCTCTATTTAATGCTATCTGGATCTCCGCTATTTGGACATTCGGGTGATCATTCGAGTGCTTGATATACCATGTCAGCGCACGATCCCGCAACACACTTACCAATGTGACCTTCTTAATGTTGTCATCCATAACCCTGTGTGCTTCCCACACCACTCGTACTACGAACTAGAACTGATCTAGGTCTTCATTCCCTACTCCTCTAAATATGGGTAGCCTGATTGCACTTGCCATGCTGGACTACGGGTTTGGCGGAGGTGGGGTGGTCGAAGAAGGGGGTGAAGTAGGTGAAGTGGGGGATGGCATAAGTGGAGGTGATAACTATGGAATGCGTTGCCTTATCAAACTGACTGCACTCCTTGGAGAAACCCAAGCGTGCTCTTTCTCACTTGCTCCCAGAGGTGAAAATAGAGGATTGTTTCCTAATCCTTCGATACCTTTGTAGGCCTTTCCGCTCCATTTCGTTCCACTCATTAATGTAGTCGCATCACTCGTTTTTCACATAACAACATATTAATCCAGGTATTCAAAGATTTGATGTACTTACCTCGTAGTCCCTTGAGAAAATGTCTTTTGCTTCACTGTAGCTTACAGTCATGTTTATCACAAATTCAGTGATAAACCCTCCTATTATCCAAACAAGCCAATGGTCTACAGCTAGTGCAATCTTATCTTCAGATGCCTGTAGCCTGTGCACCAACTTTGGAGTCCACACGATCAGTTGATCGAGCTTGCACCTTCCCTGGCTGTCAGCTAGCCTTGCAATCGAATCATACAGCTCTGATGAGAAGGTCACGAAGAAGATCTCGTGTATTTTTGTGTATATGTAGCGATCCGGCCACCTCATCTCGGATATATGTGAGGTTCTGTTTTCCTGTATCACGAACTCGTGAAGCTTCTGATCCAACCAATCTTTGATTTCATTCTTTGTAAGGTTCCAGTGTTTCGACATCAGACATCCCTTAGGGAGATCCCGGTCCTGGCAATGGAACCATTTGTTGCCTTATAGGGGCCTGACCTAGGTTCAAAAGTGATTAGCCAAACAAATCTGGCACCATCGGCCCTTTTAGCAACAGTCCGCAGAGCGTGGACTGATGTCTCACCCGAGGTAGTATGGGAGGGTGTTGGAGCCAAGTTTCTGCACCCTAGGGATGTCTTGATGAGCCCTAGAGGGGTCACAATCCGATTTGTGCACTCGCGTTGTTCTGCGCAGCTGTCTGTCCTTCACGTAGCTCAGTGAAGGGGCACTTTCTAGTTTTCTATTATTATTATAGAACTGACTTGAATTAATGGTACTTTTCAATCATTCAATATTTATAACCAATGTGTGCAAACATAAACCTTAAAGATATGAATAAAACCATAACATAAGAACAACCACGCTGATCTACAAGCAGATGCACAATATTTCAGAAAACACTTATCTTTTATTAATCTTCTGTATCAGTACAATCCAATTCCAACCTATGCACTCAGCTGTAGGAGTTTGCGCACATAGCTGCGGACTGTACCAGGCCTTTGCGCACACAGCTGCAGAGCCTCTTCTACTACTACAACCTTTGATTCAGACTTATAGAATCAGAGCCAGTATCTAGTTCAGAAACCCATGCCTTTTAACCTTCGCCTAAGCTACCAACTATACTTAGAGCCTCGCTCTATTTATACATTCCTAGTGTCCGCAGACCATGGGTAGGCCGACAAATTCTAGATTAAATTACAATATTTTAGGGCGGACTACCCTTAGACTTGACCCATTAGCATTCGTGCTCTGCGCACTTCACGGAGCCTTTACAATACCAATACCCAAAATTGTGGGTTTTGAACCCCAAAACCTTTATGCGGGGGATCTGCTGCCCAACACCTTGAATATTTCAACAGTATATGCCCCAATAGTGAGATGGAAGGCATGCAAAGACTTCTTCTTCCACTTACTTGGCATCTTTGAATAAACTGTAGTCATATGATAACATACCTCTTGTAGTGGTAATTTTTCTGTGGTGAACCTAGGAAGTGCATGAGGTGGTTTGTATGAGCCAAAGACCCTTCTGAATGTGCATTTCTAGATGAGGAACCAATATGCTACTTTGGTGATAATCTCCATAGTCGTCTTTGACATGAAAGGAGGATATTATTCAAAGAGAAACTAGTGCAATGGGGTGATGAATGTCTTAGAGGCAGACTCATGTAAACTTTATGGCTTGGTTCCCAAAAGATATTATAATGTTGGTGCATGGGTTCTGTAGTATCCATTGTCCAATTGTAACTCCAATTTTTGAACTGACATCTTGCACATAACATATCTAATAGTTATGAGGCCATGAAGAATTCTGATAGTTGGTCTTCTTCAGGATGTTTCGCTGCATGTATGTTAGTCCTGAATGAGGAAGCCATGTTACTATCCTAGTTGAATATTGTAACTCTAGTGGAAACAAAATACATGATAGGGACCCATGTCCTGAGAAAGGTATCTATGTCAGGCCTGATGTACAATCCATTCACCATTGTAGAAATGAGTTGATAGACTTTCTTTAGTTCTTCCGTCCTGCAAACTTGATCATTCTTCACCTGGAACTTACAATGGTCTTACCACCAAGATCTTAAATTTTCCTTAGTTGGAATTGGGAAATGTGATAGTCATTTGGTATTAAATCGTTCTTCCTTATTCGACAACCTATAACAAGCAGTAATGTTTGTCGAAGATATGGTTTTGAAAGCTTCACCTATATGATTTCTTACTACCTACCGATCTGTGTCTATGTTCTATATAATATAATCGATGGTATCTACACACAGGAAAATAAGTGGATGCTAGGCCACTTTGTGGAGACTAGACCTCTTGACATTGATATATAGCTTAAAGTATTCTTGGTCCTTAAGGATATCCTACTTAAAACATTTTGCATATATGTTGAACAAGGAGAGTTTGGTAGCCTTGTTGATGCTTTTTTATATGTCCCTGTAAATAGGAGGTAGTGGACCTTGATATATTTTCTAAATGATGCTTTTGGAATTCTTTTAGGAAGGCTTGACTATCGAAGGTGCCATATCTTCGTAGAAAGAGGATATCAAAATACACTCAAGATTGATGTCACATGCATGTCAATCAAGAAATCCCACAATGAGGGAGACAACATGAACAATGTAAAACCAAAATTCAATCATGAATTAAGGCTTCAGAGCACTGGAAAAAGTCTCAGGGAGCATTCTTTTCCATAAGAGGTTGCTTGGTCACAGAGGTTGTTGGGTTGCAAGAAATTAGAGAAGGGACAGGTGATCTAGCAACTGAGATGGTTAGGTCACACATTTAGGCAGGTTTCAGGGTCACAAGTCACATAAGTCATAGGAGTGAGTAGGTCACAAGAGTTGCAAGAGTTGAGAGGTTGCTGGGTCACAAAGTCACATGATAAGGGACGTCACGTGGTTGCATGAATTTTCCTACTTCGATTTTTATTCATGCGACCTATTCTCTAGGGTAGCTTGGGTGAGGATTCGATGCTTGAAATGTGGCCTCAGGGCCTCTTTAGATCCAAAAACCTATGTCAGTGAGAGTGAAAGAAAGAATGGATGAGAAATGGGCTTGTTTTCTTGGGCAAAGAGGGGGTTAAATGGAAAAATACTTAACTGGAGGGTTTGCAGGGGAAAAAGGGAGTTAAGGGGATGTTGAGGGCACACAAAACCCTCCCATATGGGAAGGCAAAGCGTATGATGATAGATGGGGATAAATGGAAAAGATAAATAATTGTGGGGGAGAGGAAAGGTAACCTACATGGAGGAAGTTGTGTGCCTCTCTCAGTTGCTAAGCCTTTCCATCCGTCGAGCACTCCAATGAAACTAAACAAATGAATTGGCATACAAACAGGTTATATATAAAAAAAGGTTGCATGTGCAAGGCCCAAGGGGTGTCCCTGAGTCACACAGGTCGCAAGGTTGCAAGGAATATGTCTTCCTCTCTTTGTGAATTAGCTACCTAGAGATTGAGCGACCTCATAAGGACGAGGTTGTGAGGTTAGGTGGGTCGTGTGACTAAGTGAGGAGGTGTGTTGAGACCTGATGACTCAATCACATAGTCACATAGTTGCATGGTAAATGAACATTACAAATTATGAGTTTTGACCTCGTGACTTTACTTAGTTAAATAAGCGGCAGGTCGCAGGTCGCAACTTTTGGCACGTGATAGTTTATTTTCTATGAACTGCGACTCAAGAAAAAGATAAATATTATGTCCCGGAGAACTAGGATTTTAGAGAAGCCAAGGATCCTCGTCTTACTACCAAGATATCAGGGAAAGATATTAGAAGCGATTGAAAGGTACGGACTTGGTGTGTGGATCCAAAAATTTTAAAAAGGATGAAATTTTGGAATGGTTGTTGCAACAACTATAGTAATTTACGATTCATTGGTAGAACCTCAGTATCTCTGCTTGCCCTTGATTTACAATGTAATGGAAATTTGTGTGTGTGTTGTTCAAAGATCATGGGTCCCATTGATGTCCCTAGGTTACACTTAGTATTGATTAGAATCTCCCCACTACTTTCTACTTGGCTTGTTAACCACATAAACCAAAGAAATTTCGACAACTCGAAATAGGAGCCCAGATACTGATATTAGCCCTAAAGGTTTTCGATATTGTGGCTATAGGTGTATGGTGTTGCTCCACTACTAGTGATCCTGAACAGTACCTCGATGGAGTCACTCCCAAGAAATTGCAACATTGCTCCACTGCCAACGAGCATGGACAGTACCCCGGTGGAGTCATTGGATTACCGTTCTATGGAGGAAGACTTTCACAACCCTTTTCCCTTTATTTAAGTTTTATTCATGTGATGATTGGCACTTATTGATTGGAAATTCATTTTGCTGGGTCGATGAGGGATCCCGAATTATTTTATTTGGAAGAGAGGTTGTTTTTGGTTTTCAGAGACTTTGTTGTTTTCCCAAAATATGTTTCTCATTAAAGTTATCCTTTCCCTTACTCGAGTCAGTAGGGTGAATCGATTCATTCAAGTTATGGACAAGCCAAAAGTGGGACTTACTGTCAAAATGTAAGGTGCCATGGATAACCATAGTTCCCTACAGGGATATATCTTCACACATTTCTTAGGTCACAACTTAGGAGTGATCTAGTGAAGGCAAGAAAAGAGGTATAGCTGAGTCGTTGGTGTAGAGGATACCCCAACAATAGGGTGTATGACTCGAGAAATGTTCCAGAATCCTTTATTTAGGGCAAGATATTTATTAAAGGATGTAGATACAATTATTAAAAGGCATAAAGGAAGTTAAATCTAAGTGAAAAAGTCAAAAGGAGGGCTAAAGCGAAGAAAAGTGTGGAAAACAAAATAGGAAAGAAACTATAGTACAGGGGTAGATAAGCAACTATGAAAGATTCTAGGTGAAGTAAAATTTGAGGTCATGGCCATTCATAGGGAGGGGTTTAACTCTCCCTTATAAGGTATGTAGTCTCTAGGTATGCTAGCTAATCTCGTCCTTAACCTAAAAGGGACCAATCCACAAGGTCTAAAATTTGGTGTGTTTACCTTTGTCCTCATGAACTAATTTATCCCATTGGAGGACTAGGTCCCCACATAAAAATTAACACTCCCAATGGATTTTTTTATCAAGTCACCTCTTGATTCGACTTTGATGAATTACAAAATTCTCCCTAACCTTTTTTCTTTCTTGGTTTAGTTTGAGAAGGGTATCGATTCAGTTTTTCATAGTAGGGAAAGGTGTGCCTCGTAAATCTTGCCACAACTGGAGAGCGAGTAAGTACACATTTGGTGGTAGTATGGCTTCTCTTCCATGGACTAGGAAATAAGGGGAGACTCTAAGAGATAGTTTTGACGTGACACGGTCAGCCATAGGGCATTGGTTAAGGAATTGTGCCAGTTTCTTTGGTGTGACAACAAGGTTTTCTTGATAATTCAGATTAGGGTTTTGTTAGTGGACTCTACTAAGCCATTTCCTTGGGATAATAATTAGCTAACTATTTCAAAATAATGTCATTTTCCAAAGAGAAATCGTTCAACCTTAAAGATGAGAAATAAGAAGAATTATAAAAACAAGGGAGGTTGGAATTCCGAAATTGGTCATGATGTGCTGATGGAAAAACGATATTACCTCTTCGTCGTCGATTTTCCATAATAGAATGGCTTCCACCAACCTAGTGAAATAGTTTGTAGAGATGAGGATATAAATGTGTTGTTTTTATCAGTGTGGCATGATATCTCCAATGACATCTAGCCCCTAATGTTGAAATAGTTCTTCCAATGCTATAGAATGGAGTGGAGCGGCTGACCGAGATTGTCTTCCAAAAAGCTTTTGGAAAATTATGCATTTTCAAGTATACAATTGAGTGTCCTTGAAAAGGGTAGGCCAGTAAAAACCTTCCCTCATAATATTATGTGTTCTGGTATTGCCGACATAATGGCCTCCTCCTAGCCAATCATATAGCTCCTTTAACACACGCAGGGCTTCGTCAAGTTCAAAACATTTGAGTAATACGCCATTGTGTTGTTTATTAAAAAATTCCCTTGTATCAACTTGTAATATGTGGCTTTGAGTCTCACATCTCTCTTCTGTTTTTTGGAAAGGGTAGGAGGTAGTGTCGCCTATCCTAAAAATTGTTTCAGGTTGGCATACCAAGATAAGGAATCATGAGCAGACATGTGGTCATTTTTGTACATCTCGATTTCATGGTCCCAACCTTCTTGCTCTTCATCTTGTTGATCTATAACTTGAGTGACCAATTTACATTATCCATGCCCTTTAACTGTGTGAGCCATCTTAAAATCCAAGTCATACTCCTAAAGGAAAGTCATCCAGTTAGTTCTTCATTCACCCAACTCTTGTTGGACAAACAACGACCTAAGAATTGGGTGACAGACGAACATTGTTACGTGGTTCTTCAGAATGTAGGGTATGAAATTTTTAACCAATTTGTAGACGGGGTATTACTTTTTATCCATTTCAAGGTAGTTGAGCTCTAAACCTTGTAATCCCCTGCTACTAAAGGATATAGGTTTTTCATCATTGTTACCATCCTTATGAGTAAGCATAGCAGCTACGGATGAGTCTGAGGTGAAAGTGTACAAGATGAAATCTTTGTCGAAGTCTGGGTTGTGCAGAGAAGGGGCTTCCATGATAAATTTCTTGATATGGTCAAATAATTCCTTCTCTTCTTGGTTCCATTTAAATATCACATCCTTCTTTATTATATATTACAAGGGCTTAATGATCTAGGAAAAATCGGAAATAAACTTGCGGAGGAAGTTGATTTTACCCAAGAAATATTGCATACCTTTCTTACTATTGGGGAGTGGGACTTGTGCGATAGATTTTATGTGTTCAGGATCCAAAATAATTCTATATTTGGCTATGATATGCCTAAAGAGGTTGCCTTACAATACTACAAACATTATTTTCTTGGGGTTCAACAAAATCTCGTACTTCCGAAAATGCTCAAATATCTGCTTCAGATGGTGCACATGATATGATCTCTTCTTTGAAAACACAGTAACATCATCTAGATACACCACTAAGCTTTGACCCATTAGTCCTCTGAAGGATATGATCATCTCCCTCTAGAATGTTTCTATGACATTAATAAGGCTGAAGGGTAGGCAGTGAAATGAAAATGTTCCTCACTTGGTCCTAAAAGTTGTCTTTAAATGATTTGGTTCAACAACCAACACCTAGTTGTATCCAGAGAAGCCATCGACCAAGGAGAACATTTTAGAACCATATACTCTCTCAATAATTTGTTCCATGGAGGGGATTTGGTAGTTATATTTATCTAAAGCTCGGTTTAAGTTCTAAAAGTCAATGTATAACCAGAATTTCACCAAACTTCTTCCATACAGGAACCAACATTGAGGCCCAAGTGGAGTGCCTAAATTTGAAAATGATGCATGCATCCAAGAATTTCTTCAACTTCTTCTAGATAAGGGGTTCCAACATAGGGTATACTTTCCTTATCTTATATTGGAATGGTTTGACCCCTTCCTTTATAGGTATAATATATTGGATGATGCAGGTGCCATATGTCTTCAGGTCATCATATGTCTAGGAAAACACATTTCAATACTTTCTGAACAAGCTAGTAAATGATTACCTCTCATCAGGAAAACATATGATACAAAGGTTTATAAAATTCGAGTCAACTTTAGTTCCAAGATTCATTTGTTCATGAGAGAGTGTGGAATTTTCAATCTTGGTATTTTGGGGACCCCGAAAATGGTTTTGAAAACAAATAACTTCCCTAGCGTAGAAACACCTTTGGGAATAAGATTTCCCTTGCGCTCTTCTGCTTCTCCTTGTAAATCTTTGTCATGCTCTTCCTCATCTATCACCGCATCTTTGGACACCTCGGTGTTAGCCATAAAATCGAGTATCTGTTGATCATCATTGAGAACACATAGATTAGTTACATTATCTCGGACAATATGTTTATAAAAAATCTCAATAGAAAAGCTATCTCTTAAAGTTGTAAACCTAGATGTTGCATTACCTAAAGTGTCAGCGGTGACATTATTGACTCCAGGAACATAATTGGTAGCAAAATATTTAAAAGAAGAAATTAAGTGCCATACCTCTTGCTGATAATTTTTTAGATGTGGTGATAAATAGTGAATAGTATTCTTTACCTACATTGTGATAATATTAGAATCATCGATCACCTTTAAACATTCAAATTTTATGTCAATATACTTTTTAAGCCCAATGATCAATGCCTCATACTCTGTAGTGTTGTTAGTGCACTTAAATTATAACCTACAAGAAATTAAAAATTTGTTTTTTTGGGGGCCCATAAGGATACAGCCGGCACTGACTCCATCATGAGTTTTAGACCCATCATAATATAAAGTACAAATTTTATTCTTAGTTACATCAATGTTAAGGGTATTTATATCTATAATACAAGGTTCATTAGCATTAGCTGGACGACAAGGAAAGAGTTCTAGCTACATGTTAGGTGGAGTAGGTGATGGTAGGGCTTCATAGAACTCAATATTTTTTTCCAAAAAGCACATTCTCAGGCATCCTAAGCAAAAATAATTGTCTTATTTAAGGCTTCCATACCAGTGACCGTATGATTCATTTATGGCTCTCTATTTACTCTAATCTAGTTGTTCTTCCCTTTATAAGGCAACCATAAGTGGGACCAGTTAGTCGCAAAATATCCCTGAAGCTTACTTGACCAGTCTCTACTAAGAAATAACTTGTATGCCTCTGGGATGTCAACTGCCACTATGGTACTTCATTGATACACCTTAAAATTAGAAGATAGAATGATTATCACACTGTTTAATTCTCCCACTTGGGAACTTGAGATCTCTCCAAATGAATGATTTTTGCAACAATATTCTCACATTGGATGTTAAAATTTCTACAAACTGATAAAGGCATGACATTAGTTGATGCACCATAATCAACAAGACAATTATGAACATTGTAGTTAAATACCTCAAACGTTAGGAGAAACAGGGGGGTTGAGCCTCCTGAATTTCATTAGCAGCATTAACAATGGACTGGAGGTTGAAAAATGTCTGGGACTGGCCTAGTGAGCTAACTTTCAAGGATGAGGTGGACTTGTTGGTGGAGGACGAGGTAGCGAACATTTTAATAATTAACTCACATTGGCCAGATGCCTTGGAAATCTCATACAATGAAATATTGGCCTGTGTATTCTTCATATCTTCAATGATGTTGAACCCCTGGTCTAACTTAGCATTGACTTCTATAGATGCTTGAGGGATGAAAAGGGATTGTGTGGACTTGGCTGAGGTTTTGGGAATTGAGGAGGTGCCCTTACCACTAACCGAAGTACCTTTTGGTGTTCGGATAGACAAATTCTTGGGGTGGATACTAAGGGTTGATTTGAGTTGTTCGGTGCAAGAATCCTCGTTAGCAATACCTTCTTCTTCTCCTCCAGTGTGGGATCTGGTACTGGCCCCTTACTCCTCAACTTATAGGTCTTTGGTGGCTTAGGGGGAGGGATGTCTCCTATGTTTAATTCTTGGATAGATTGGAATTCCCCTTCATGGATGAACTCAAAATATAGAACAACGGAACTGACATCCTCATTAGGGGGAGTTTCTTCTTCCTCGAGCTCATTGGAATCTTCCTCTTCAACTCAGATGGTCTATTCATCAAGAATATGGAAACTACTATAGTCATATTGTGTATCCATTGATGACATGTTTTTATTTGAATGAGCATCTTCGTGAAAGGTGCAATAATTTTCCATATCTAGCACTTCTACATTGAAATTCACATTTGATCTTTGAGCTAATTTCATTGGGGAATTGGTGTTCTTCCTAAAGAAAGGATTAGCCAATTTACTACCTGATGAGCTGTTGCTAGTCTTCCTCTTCAATTAAGAAACTTCATTGGTTGACTGATTTAAGGATTTGGCTAACCCCTGAAAATCAAAAGAATCCTTATCCTTATCACCACACTTTCCATTTGAGGCTTGGGCCTTCTTACTTTTTAACTTAGACTCTTATATGGTGAGAGTTTCAATGAATTTTTCCACTAAAGTAGCCTTAGCCTCTTGCTTGAAAAACATAGTGATATCGCGTTGTAGGGATTTGCTGTAATAATAAACAGTGATAGAATCATCAAGAGCCACATCTACTAGGAATTTATTCAAAATGGTAGTGAATCACTGATTAAATTCCTTCACCTTCTCCTTCTTATGGCACTTTAAAGTGCTTAATTCGGTGAGAATCATAGATGGGATCTTATCTTCAGAGAAATTTTTCGACGAAGATCTTTCAAAACTCATCCCAATTGTGTATGGAGGCCATCGGAAAGAAGTGGTACCATGTCACGACTTTATTCTCCAGGGTGTATAGAAAGAGCCTGCAAGCAACATCATCATACTACACCCTCATCATTTGCAAGGCTAAGTTTGCAAGGCTAAGTAAACATTACTGATATGATCTTCAACGGTGGTTCCCTTTTCAGGGTCAAACTTTGGGATATGTTTCTTAGGCTAATGAGGTATGTCATGAAGAGGACCTCAGATGCATAAAGGGGACTGGGTCATCCAGGCTAAAGGTTTTTGACGATTAGCTCTTGGTGGAGGAGGAAATATAATGTGTTTGGAATTTCCTTAGAATCACTTTCAGTACTCGACCTAGGCCCTTCAGTAATGTGAGCTAGTTGTCTACCATTACCTCAAGGGACCCTCAAATGTCCTAAATCCTTGAATTTCTTGATGTTTTTGAAATTTCCCAAGATCCTCAGGAACCTGAGAGGTCTCTCGTTATGGGGAGGATCTACATTGTAAACTTTAATACAATTTATGATATTCTCATCATTCCTCGACCTCAGGACTACCTCAGGGTTTACCCTAGTTGATAAATCGTCAACCCTAGCATTTTCTAGTGGGTGTTTATTATTTCCACATACATTCTCCTACTCTGGTTGGTTATTACACCTCATAATATTGCTCCTAGAGCCTTCTCTTTCAGATGATGTGGGGCTCTCCAATCCTTCAATCGAGAGTATTTAAATGACATCTACATAGTCATCCAAAATCATGCCAATCAAATGTGGTACCAAATTAACCAAGAAGCCTTGACGAATATGATGAGGTTTATAAGTCCCTATATTGGGGATTGAACTTGTGGTAGGTATGCACTTCATACCTTTAGTGATATTCCTAGTAATAGGGCGCAAAGCCCCTATCTTTTCCTACGTGAGTTAATAAAGAGTACTTTCCTCTTCCACCAGAGTGTCCACGAGTGGAGGAGGTGGAGAGTTCCCAAGGTGGAGATCCCTGAACGGAAAAGCAAAAGCAAGATGAAGAGGTGTTTCAGGGGAAGCAAGACATGGTTGATTGCTAGCTTAATGGGAAGCTTCAGGATGAAGGTGTGTGTTGACACTGACCATTGACCCTCCTTGTAGTGCCAACCTATTGACGGGATGGAATTTTACTCCCAAAAGTTAGGGGATCTCCTTGGTGTACAATCCTAATTAGACTCTACACCATTTCGTTTAGGGTCTCGTTCGGTATGTAGGCCCGAGACTACCATCTCATTAGTTGATTTTTTCTTAGAACAAGAAAGGGAATACCAGTTAAGAAACATGTGAACTTTAACAAACGCAGGTAAGTAGTTGATGAATACCCAATAAAATAGATTCCATAAATAACAAAAACCAAACTTCAAATCATCAATCCTATGAAAAGAATTGCTAGCAAGACTTTAAATAAGATAATGCATAAATAAGACATAAGTTTAAAAACCAAGAATGAGTTCATGATTGCTAACCATTGAAAGTTAAAATGAGTGCATAGTCCACAATGATACTATGCCAATATCAATAAAATAGTTTATCAACATAACCATGAGGTCAACATATCATATACAATCCATGTGTTGCAAAGGAAAATGTGCAGCACTAGAAGATAGACAAAGGGACATTACGCCAAAGCTATTAGGAAATTTTAATTCATTAAGTTGATAATATGCATGGAACCAACATACGAGGTATTCATCAAATCTAATAGTGGAAATATACCATTACTCTTTGCATTCATTAAAACAACATAAGTTCTCAAAATAATATGCACTAGAATAAGTCCAAAGCTCAAAGTCCCTTACAATGTTCCATGAGGGTATATTTATAGAAAATAGGGTGACTTTAGGTCTACCCATGACTCTTGGACTTGCTCATGACTCTTGGACTTCCTCATGACATTTCAAATTCCTACTTTGTTCTACAATATCCTACCTTGCTATTCACAACAACAAAAAATTGATTCTACTCTAATAATGTAGTGATAGACAATTTTGTGACATCTATGTGCAACTGATCTACAAGGTATGTGTGGAAAATCTTGTATTAAGTGGCTATTATGGCCACCTTCTGCCACTCTTAATCATGTCTATGGAGGAATTCAAGGGAATATTGAATGAGAGTGCTTCTCTTGACATTGATTTAATTGGATAGAGTTAAAAGCTTCATGTAAATCCTCATCAATTCCACCACATACCATGTAGTGTTCTCCTTTGTGACATGCAAATCTCCTATGGTGGAAGCTTGCTTGAAAGGGTGGAGAAATTCTTGAAACTCCTATAGGATTTCCTCCTACTTCCTCACTTCCCTAACTATTAGAATGGAAGGTACTCCATGCACTTCAATCATAGACTCCAACCCACTAAACAAATGTCTCTAAGAGGAAAGACCTTTGTAAGCATCCCAAGCCAACTTATCCCCTGATTGAATCCTGATGCATAGATAGAATTTGATGTTCTAAGTGGTAATTCAATCCTTATTTGGGAGAACTACTGGTGCCACTAGGTACTTATTTGGTCACTCATGAATGTTGTTGAGAGTCGTGATATCTTATTTTAGCATGGCGGGTTTTTCCTTCATGTCCGCCTATATGTCTAGGATGCGGGACACAGTGTGATGAAGCTTCAACATCTCCTAATAGACCACTTCCATGGCTTCCCTCAGTGTCTCAACTTCTTCCTTGATTAAGGCCTACAAATCCTTCATGCTATAGTGGTCTAGGTGAAGTGCTTTATTCTCTTCTTCTAGCCTCCTCCTATCTTCTTCTGCTTTGACAACTCTTTGTTTAGATGCATGTAGTTTGCCTTGTATTTCTACAATCTGTTTTCACATTATTCCCATATTCAACTCAGTTGCAGTCAAAATGTTTGTCTCGGCTGAGGCAATCATATCAGGATTTATCGTGGTGTCTAGGATGATCTCTTTTTCCATGGTTATTTATAGAGGCTCTACAAGGACCCTGGCATAATATTTCCTTCTCTCCTGCATGATCTTACAATTGGT
This sequence comes from Pinus tabuliformis, assembly GCA_031772625.1. Taxonomy (NCBI): domain Eukaryota; kingdom Viridiplantae; phylum Streptophyta; class Pinopsida; order Pinales; family Pinaceae; genus Pinus; species Pinus tabuliformis. The sequence goes on from CM062808.1 coordinate 749,762,350, forward strand.
TTGGTTGAAGGTAATTCTTGTTAAGTCTAACACTTCCTCTTCCACCTCATCGGGAATGCCTTACTCCTTAAGAGGAAAATGCCCTCCAGTGATGGGAGTGGACGGAGGAACATATATTCAAGGAATTTCAACCTGCACATTAAACTCATGATGTTGTTGTGATGTTCAAGCTCTTGCTTTCCTGTTGGCATCTTCCTATTGTCTCTTCAGTTCTTCTACTTCTTGCCTTTTCTTTTCTTCTTCGACCTTCTTCTTGTGTTCCTCATCCATCCTCTTATTTTTGTGCTCTTCCTGTTCTTCCTTATTGTTGAGCTCTTCTTCCTGTTTGTGTTTCTCTTCCATCTATTCCTGCTCCCACTTCTTCTCTTCTTATTCCTCCAAGGCCCTACATTCCTCTTCTTCCCTTTTCAACCTCTTCTCCTCAAGTTGTTTCTTTCTCATTTTCTCTTCTTGTTGTTTCTTCTTTGCTTGGTCTTCAGGCTACTAGTCTCTTGATTTCTACGTCCGCGTTAGTTATTCTTCTCTTCTTATCATCAGCTCTTGCTCTTTCCTAGCTAAGGTTGCATTTATCTCCTATAAAGTTTCATCATCTTCACCCTCATATTATTTGCTCAGAGGATATTTTATTTCTTCTCCTTTATGTTTATTCAGTTTACCTCCTATATTTTGTTGTTATTTCTTTCTCTTAAGAAAGGTTGACCTATCTTGCAGGATCACATTCACTTGGGAATGCACATCTTTCTCATCCTCCTTTTCTTGTTGTTCACTTGGGCTAAACTCCCTGGTCGCATTGTACCAATTTATGACTTTATCCTCGTGAGATTACTTGCTATGTGAGTATGAATAGTTAAAAATAGCCTTCTTGCAATGAGATGCTACCACCCTTTTGGGGTCATAGGTATGGTGATTAAAGCTCAAAAAATGGAATCCATTTTTCTTCTAAACTTCTGCCTCAACTTCTGTGAAGCTTTGAATAGTATATGCCCCAATAGTGAGAGGAAAGGTAGGCCAAGATTTCTTCTTCCCCTTACTCAGCATCTTTGAAAAAACTGCAGTCATTTGATGACATTCCTCTTGTAGTAGTAATTTCTCTATGGCGAACCTGGGAAGTGCGTGAGGTGGTTTGTATGAGACAAAGACCTTGATGAACATGCCTTCCTAGATGGGGAATCAATATGCTACTTTGATGATAGTCTCCATCACCCTCTTCGACATGCAAGGAGGATCTTATCTAAACAGAAACTAGAAAAATGGGGAAATGAATGTCTTAGAGGCAGAATCATGTACACTTTTATAGCCTAGGTCCCAAAATATCTTATAATGCAGGTGCATGAGTTTTGCTGTATCTATTGTCTAGTTTAAACTCCAATTTTTGAACTGACATCTTGCACATATTATATCTAATAGGTATGATGCCAAGTAGAATTATGATGGCTGGTCTGCTTCAAGATGTTTCGCTGCATGTATGTTAGTCCTCAACATGGAAAACATGAAACTAGCGTAGTTGAAGATTGTACCTCTAGTGGTGACGACATACATGATAGGGATCCATTCCTAAGAAAGGTATCTATGTTAGGTCTGTCGTACAATTGATTCATCATTGCATCAATGAGTTGGTAGACTTTCTTGAGGCCTCCCATCCTATACACTTGATCATTATTCACCCTAACATTAGAAGGGTCTTGCCACCAACACCTTAAAATGTCCTTAGTTGGAACTGGGCAATCCAATAGTCATTTGGTATTAAATGGTTCCTCCTTATTCGACAACCTGTAATAAGCGTAAATGTATGTCGAAGAGATGGATGCAAAATCTTCACCTGTATGATTTCTTACTACCTACTGATATATGTTTGTGTTTTGTATAATCCAATCCATGGTCTCTATGCATGGGAAGATAGGTGGATGTGAGGCCACTTTATGGATCCTAGACCTCTTGATGTTGATATATACCTGGAAGTGTTCCTGGTCCTCACAGATGTCCTGCTTAGAAAATTATGCATATATTTCAAACTAGGAGAGTTTGGTAGCAATGTTGATGTTGCATGTTGTGTGACATGTCCTTGTAAATAGGAGGTGGTGGAAATTAATAACCTTCCTAATTGCTTCTTTCAGCGCTCTTTCGGGAATGCTTGAATACCAATGGTGCCATCTCTCTAGATAAAGAGGATATTGAAATATAGTTGAGGTCAAAATCACCTGGCATGTCAAACAAGCAATCCCATGATGAGAGAGATGATATGAATAATGTAAAACCAAAATTAAATGACAAATCAAGGCTTATGAGAAGTAGGAAAAGTATCGGGGATGAGTCTTGTCCAAAATAGGTTATTGGGTCACAAGAAATTAGAGAAGAGACAGGTGACTTCGCGACTCAAATGATTAGGTCACAGATTTAGATAGGTCGTGAAGTCACATAAGTTGTAGGAGTGAGTAGGTTGGAGGAGTCGCAAGATTCACAAGGTTGCAGAGTCATAGAGCCGCTTGATCACGAGGTCACATGAATTCATCGATTGTAGTTTTTTCTCATGTGACCTATTCTCTAGGGAGGCTTAGGGGAGGATCCAAAGCTCAAAATGTGTCCTCAGGGCTTCTTTATATCCACACTGAGAGTGAAAGTGATAATGGGTGAGAAATGGTCTTGAATTCCTTGGAAGAGAGGAGTTAGATGGAAAAATACTCAACTGGAGGGTTTGCAGGGAAAAAACTGAGTTAAGGGGATGTGGAGGGTGGATAAAACCCTCCCATCATGGATGTCTCAGGGTCAGATGACATGGTGGAACAATCAGAAAGTGAAATTATTGTAGGGGAGAGGAAAGGTCGCCTACCTAGAGGAAGTGACATACCTCTCTCAGTCACCAAGCCTTTCTGTCCGTCGAGTGCTCCAATGAAACTCAACATATGAATTAGCAAACTAATAGATTATATATAGAAAAAGGTCGCACGTCTGAGGCCTAATGGGGGTAACTGAGTCACATAGGTTGCAAGGGATATATCTTCCTCTCTTTCCAACTTAGCGACCTAGCAACCCAGCGACCTCATAAGGATGAGGTTTCGAGGTCACGTGGGTCATGGGGTTCTGTGACTGAGCAAGGAGGTGTGTTGCAACCTGGTGACTCAGTCGTGTAGTCGCATGGTTGCACAGTAAATGAAAGGTCACAATTATGAGTTATGACCTCGTAACTTAGCTAAAAGGGGGCAGGTCATAGTTCGCAGCTTTTGGAACATGATAGCTTACTTTCTGTGACCTAAAACATGAAAAAGATAAATATTAAGTTCTGGAGAAGCAAGAATCAAGTGAAAGGTATGAACATGGTGCAGGGGTCTCAAAATTTTGAAGGAGAGGAAATTCTTGGATTGTTGTTGCAATAGCTACAAGAATACCGTTGGCACTCTTAGGTGCATCTCAAAATTGATCTTCCTCCTCTTCCACATAGTGGAATCCCAATACTTATTTGATCTTGAAGTATTATGCCTCTCCTACATCATAAAATGAAGCAAAAACACATTAGTTCATTCAATTAATGCACTCAGTAAACACAACTAGAAATCACATAAAAAATCACATTGGACATGAGTGCAAATGGTTGAGGTGTTTTCATCTTAAATGTTCGAAGTCTACTAGTAATGCCTCCTAGCAATAATCAAAATGACAAATTAATTGAAAAATAATCAAGATGTGTAAAAAATCAATTTAAGTCATGTGCTTGATTAATTTTTTATCAAATAATTAACCCCACTATGAAGATATGGAGAAATGAAGATGATTTCCCTTAATTACTCGAAGGTGGAGCACTTGGTTTCACAACATAATCTTAAGGAAATAATGGGAGTTGCACGGGGTGTAGTTATAGAAATAGTATATGAAACCACTATATATTTAGATACAATATATGCAATACTTTTTTCCTCAAATGTGGATGTGTCGATAGTAGGTGGAGGACTTGGTTGAACAACCTTCTTTGAGGCAATGCTGGGGGCTAGGGGGATATAGTTGTAGAAACTATAGATGTAATCACTATAGATGTAACTATAGTAGATGCAATACTACTTGATGAAATAGTGAATTCAATGAGAGGAGTGGTCTAATGAATGAGTGCTAAAGGGTGAATGGGTGTGGGCATGGTGCAAGAGTGTGAATAAAAATTTAGAGAGTTTTAAAAGCAATACACCCCCACTAGTTATACAATAGGAGGAAGAACACTAGGGGAAGAAATTAGAATGCCAAACATTATGGGGGTGACCCAATTATCAAACTTGGCATGAAATTTGGATTAACTTGGATGAGAGGGGATGGAATTAAGAAGAATGACACCGTAATAGACATTTGTAATATGTTTGATTAGCAAAATATATCAAATTCAAATAAAATAAGAAAATGAAATTCATATTAAAGTAGATATAATATAACATATGCCACTTAGGTGGGAGGTGATTAGGTAATATTAGGTGGATATAGTTGTCAAGAATCTCCCATGGACACCTATGGAAACACAACAAAATTAATATTAATTTGTCCTAAATAACTTGGACATTTTCAAAACAAAAATAATTTAAATATCATTAAGTTACCATTAAAGTATAATAGAATAAAAACATTTAAATACATGTTTATGAGGTGCCACAATATTAAATGTTTCATCCATGGCTCCATCAATATTGGGAGAGCTAACATCTTTCCATATTGATCGAAATGTGATATATCATAGAATTTTTACATGTGAAAAAATTAAAATAAAAAGGAATTGATTTTAAGTTATGTTTATTGAAAATTTATCAATTGTAGTCATATTTATAACTAATGATTTAGAATCAACTAAAAAGTATAACTAACATACTACATAAATCACTCCTAAAGAGGATCCTCTATTAGGCCATGGAAAATATGCCCACAATGAGAGCATAAATATGGCACTACTTGACTGTAACCAGGAACACCAACCTACGTATATCGAGTCAATGGTCTATCTCAGTGTGGCCTGAAGGCTCTACGCCTAGAGCTATAAGAGACTCCTCTAATGGATATTTTTTTATATTCCACCCCAAATGAAATATAGTTCACTAGACTATGTGTGAAATGTGTTATTGGATTCTTGGTATCAATAAGGAAACCTGAAAGTTGAGGTTCTTATGGGCGGGGGGGGGGGGGTGGTTGGGAATAAACCTAGGAGTAGGTGGCCCTATCAGTGGATTATTCCTAACACTTAGTAAATATTATGCAGAGGAAATTCAAACCTCATTAAACTCACTCGCATCAAAATAGTTAACACAAGGACCACCTATAAATTACAACCCATAATCAATGGAACCTTCCTATTATTTCAGGGAGGTTTATAAAAAATGATAAACCATTGTAACTCATGTAATTATCTTTCCATGAATATAGTGTGAATATATCCATGAAAATATATCTCTTCCTCATATCATGGGCTTGGTTGGTTATTAGGTCAATAAATAACACCAAATTCATTTGTTTGGTGATATTTAATTCATTCACTTAAGGAGAATTCTCTCATCCTAGCCCTAAAGTTTAGTGATGTTGGTCAGTTAACCATGGGTATGATTAATGGAGGAAATAATACTATCAAGGAATGTGATTAATGAGGGTCATGATCGTTTCCTTGTGTTCCTAAGCTCTTCAATTGATATTCTTAATTCATTTAAAGCATTAGTAATCAGTGTTTCTGGATAGGGAATTGCATCTGAGTTTATGTTTTCTTGTGGATATATTGTTGGGTTTGTTTATTGATTGGATTGCGGCTTTTGATCCATGGTAATTGAGTAAATTAATTTTCATTAAAAAAACATTTCTTTAAAATTTTAAACTTTAAGTACATTTAAAACTAACAAAAAACAAAACAAAGTAATTAAAGGAACAAACTTATGAGTTGGTGTCGAGCTTAAGTGAGCTTCGGTTGAGCGCATGCATATTTATGTATTTGTTACCAAGTGGTCATTGGATTTGTGGGGTCTATAAGGAAGAATGTATCACTGTATCCCTTTTTTAGTAATGCATAGAGGAATTCTCACATGCATTTTTTTAAAAGCATCTTTGCATTCCAAAAACATGTGTTCATTTTTAAAGAAAATAAAGAGTGTGTGTAAATTTTCCATGTCATTATCTAACATTGATGTTTGGTAAGTACCAAACTTAGAGAAACAATAATTTGTGCACATTTTTAAGGAACCTACACTTTCATTACAATAAAAATAGGTAGCATCTCCGTCCACCCACCCATTAAGGTGCTTCTTGATTTGAGAGGTGTTGTGGTAATATTGTATGAGAATAGTGTTGGAAAGTTTAGGAACAATAAGGGTTGGTAAAATAAAATTAACTGAAATATCAAAGTCACGCAAGGTTATGTTTTCTTTCCTACACTTTTTTACATATATGTTGACAAGCTAGAAGATTGTTAGAAGGAGTAGGTTACTCTGGCTCAACTCTTGCTAATATAGTCACCATTATTGTTATTTTATTAATGTATTGTTCTTATGGAGAGAAGACATTATTATTTTTGAAATCAACTATATATGCTTAAGGATTTATACTCCAATATAGGTATGATTATTAATAGTAAGAAAATGTAAGTCATGATATTTAAATACAATAATACTATCTATGGTACTTTTGTTTATGGAAACTTGATATTAATCACAAGCTCTAATATAGTCGTAACTTTGAGAAAAGGATAAATAATTGGTCAAAATCTTATTATATATTTTAAAACAATTGTAAATAAGTGAACCCTTTCATATGAGATAAGAAAAAATCTCCTTTTTTCCGCACTCTTGCTATTTTATATTGATGTGAAGTTTAGAGAATCAACACCTTTAGAGAGGTTTAGGTAAATATAGAATTGATCCATATGAATCTTATATCCTATAATATCAAAATTAAAGGAAATAATATTTATACTATCCTCCTAGAGGAAGTAATCCTTTCCTCCATTGAGATCACAATTATGACTAGGTATCTAATGCATAAGAATGAGTAAAAAAACAAGGAAGGTAAGATGTTTCCAAAATTTGCTCCTAAATCTAGCCAAAACCACCTCAAGTTTAAACAAGGGTAGCATAAGGATTTTGATCCTTGGCTAAACCATTAGTGAATAGAGGAAGAAATCATTTTGTGACAGAAGGATAATATAAAAAATGTTATTATATTCAAAATTTAAGGAGAAATTGAGGTGCAGTAAGAAATTAGAAGGAGAAATTAAATTAAGACATTATTATGAGGTTATCAACCATGGAAGATCAAGAATATTTTAGTGTTCTAACTAATTTAAGAAATAAAATAAGCATTATTAAAATAATAATTAATTCTCATGAGCTTCATCGTGAAACTCACTATTGGTCAATTCATGGAAGGCCTTGATATGAAAGATTTTGTTGGATTTGTTGCCCTATAAGATTGAATATGAAAAACACTTTCTCTAATGAAACTAAATATTTTCAAAAGATTTATCACATGAGAAATCTTCAATATATTTTCATAGAGTAAAAATATAGTCATCTTGGATTGTTTCTCGACCTAAACCTTTTTAAACTCATAATTTTTTTTTCGAAAAGTTTCTAGTAGTTCCTTATCTTATGAAGGTGAAATAAACCAACATTTCACTAAACAATATTCATTGCCATCAACATTGCTCATTTAAAGTTTAATGTATTATTAAATGTAATAAAATTATATTTAATATATTAATTTTATTTATAAAATTGTCATAAATCATATATAATATAATATACCATTGTGACTAATGTATACCCAACACACCACAGAAGATTCCCATATGTGATGGACTTAAGTAACACACATATAAGTCACATAATTTTAAGTGACGCCCCATAATAAATGCACATATAAGTGATACTCTTGAAATATAGACACATAGTCAATATGTCATACAAGATATCTACCATAAGTAACTTAATTAAGCATCAATGCACTGAATCAATGGACACCTAAGCCATGGTACACCATATTAAGTGTCACATATAAGTGATGCACCTTAACTAAAAACACATAATTAATTCACATAAAAAATAATGATGAGTGTCAAGACATATGCATTGATGCACATAAGTGATGCACCATAAGTGACACATAATTAATGTTTTGACATGACACACCATAGGAATCAGAGATAATCTAAATTTAAAAATGCACATAATGGATACAATATATGAGAGGATATTTAATTAAATTCTTCCTTGTATTAACTAATATCCAATGTTTACTAGAGGTTTTGGTCCTCCTCTTTCCCGAAATGATTTAGTGTAAGCCAAAATATGAGAAGGTGGACATAATATAATACAAAATGCCAAGATGTGGGCATGAAAACACCAACATAGTGGGTTAGAATTTCAGTGCATAACTAGGAAATTTAAGAAAGCACATGATGTTGACCTTGCATCACAAGTTGGCAATGTTTGTTGATGTATATTGATGTGTAATTTGAAAAAATATAGTTTTGTGGAATTTGAATACCCTAGTTTGTGGAACTTAAAAACAATGGCAATGTGGAATTTGATAATGCTAGTTTATTTTATTTTTGAAAAGCATAGTTAGTGGCGAAGGTTTCTTATTTTGGTGGATGACATATCAAGGTTCTGGAGAGTCTCAATTGTGCTAACTTTTATTAATCTACACTAGCTAAGGTTAAGTGTGGAAAAACTGGCTAATGGCTAAGGTGAAGTGTGGATAACTTCATTTTGTCCTAGTAGGTCAATATAAACTTTCTCTTGATGCATGTTGTATAGGATATTATATTTTTTCATTGTATTTATGAATTTTATGAAGCCACGAAACATTATATGGATGTAATTTTGTTATTTATACCATTGTGACTAAATTATACCGAACACAACATAGTAAACTCCCATAAGTGACAAACATAAGGAACGGACATTTAAGTGATACTCTTCAAAGTGAGATGCATATTTGACATGCTATGTAAGATTCCTACCATAAGTGACATAATTAAGAATCAATTTTTGGAAATAATGTTAATATTGAGAGGGGGGTGAATCCGTATTAAGGCTAATTTATAATTCTTTATAGCAGTTTACTTTCCTTATTTAAACATAGAATTCATCCATATAACCAACAACAATCTATAATGTAGTAGCAACATTAACTCAACACACAAGCATGCAAACCTTAAGCATCATACACATTAGACGCAAGTTTTTAACATGGAAATCCTTTCAGGAAAAAACCACAAAGCTTGTTGTTGTTATTGATGTAAATAGAAGCACCTACTGCATTACACCAATCTATTGGTGAGCACCCACTTATAGGAAGCACCAACTCCCTCTGCTTGTAGACACCTATCGATCTTACCAGAAGCACCATATGAGGCACTGATCTCATGGATTTGTTGCAAGAACCAACTTGCAGCTCCTTGGATTCATGTAAGAACCAACTTGCAAGAGGCACTAACACCCAAGCATTCCCAAGATCCACTAGAGATGGAAGAACCAACTTCCTGTTTGTAGGCACCAAACCACACTTAATTAAGAACTGGTAGTCCTCTCTGATTTGGAAACAACTACGCCTGATATCAACTTTGATCTGTGCTCACTCTGCTGCACTTTGTAGCTGTCTGCAACATTCTTCAATAACCCTGTGATCTGATCAACAACAATCACTCTCATCCCTCTGCTCTCTGCTCTCAACAACAATCACTCTTCTCTTGACCTCACTGCTTTCCACAACACACAGTTTCCGCTCTAAGGCACACCCACAACCTTATACACACAACTCTGGAAAATTCTTCCTTTAACACAAATTGCGGGCACTTCATCCTTGTCTCACAGATCACACGTACTTCAGGCCTTACTCAAGAACATATGCACCTATCGGCCTTTACACATAGAGCACACAACTCTCGGGGTCATTTTTATTTTGCTTAGGCACTGTCGGCCTTTTCACACAGAACTCGCTCTCACTTAGCCTCTCACAATAGTGCACTTAATCAGAGGTCTTGCCTTTTGGCTCTATGGAAACAATATTGTTTTCCCCCATATGATTAATCGCGCTCCTGGGTTTTGTTCCTTTGTTATCTCCCCGATCGATGCTACTACACTGTCTTATGTCAACACCGCTCACTGTACTTAGGCATGGACCTGCAGTTTGTTGTTTGCATTAGACCTGCTCTCTACCACTACATTCACTTGAGAATGGGCTTATCACTGTCCTGACTATTTTCTCCATACTAAGAATTAATTCTCAGTCCACCTGCTTACTCAAGCTAGGCACAGTCCTCTCTGTCTGCCATTCTCATGTCATTAAGACAATCCATGACTGTTCAAGGCTTAAAGAGCTTGTCAATACTCCAGCATGGCACCTCTGTACCCAAGCATGGTCTTTCTATGGAATATTTTACTTGTTGCCTTGTTCTCATAGATATTCGATAGTCGACCTTCATCTCGTAACTAAACCTCTATTTTGCACATTCATTCCTGTAACTACTGAACCATACAACATTAATACACCTTTGTACTGCTACAGTATCAGAGTATTTACACTATGGAGCACCATCAAATGTTTTCCTCTATTGGAACTTTATTCACAAATAAACATGTGAAACTAGCGAATTCAGATCATTCTTGGCACTTTTTGTTCTAGCCGCTTTTTCAAATTTCCCTTCATAGGACCGAGGGCGGTGAACAAGTGCCAAGTCCTGAGCCGCTAAGTATTTCAGCGACGTGCATGAATCCTTTTCCCTTTGTTAAGGCTCTACAGCAACCAACGCTAAACACTATCGGAGCCCCCTTATTCACACTTTTCACTTGTTGTACATATGGAAAAAACCATACATCATCGATCACCAATCTTCGATTTCCTAGCCCCTTGCTGCTGAGCCCTTGCGCACATTTCTCACCATAAGACCAAATGTTGTGACCTAAGGCTTAGCCTTAAGGTGCTAACACCTATAGACTCCTGACCGGTGAAATTTTTATAAAGAACTGTGCCCTTGGTTTCTTTAAGCCTTCTTGATGACCTGCTATCCCATATCCCAATGAAATTTCATTGTGGCACATGAGCCAACCATTGAATACCTTCAATCGTCAATTTTTAATAGGCCCCTCTGTTCATCCCTAGCCCTTGGTTCCACAACACTTTGCAACCACGTGCTAGCCCCCTTGTCAGAGCCCTCTAATCAGCGATTTCCAAACGTGGCCAATGTTCCAACCATCGCAAACCTATGATCGTTGATTACCAAAGTGAAATCATCTCATGCCACCTGGCATCTTCTTATCAGTGACACGTGCCACTTAGATATGTCCCATTAGTCCATCCATAAACACCAAAAAAACCTACCATGTGTCCATTCGTACTATGATGTCATGCTGATATAAGCAACCACATGTCCCTTATCAGAACTAATCAGATCCTACCTTCTATCCTTCTCAAAGCCAATTAGACTCTGGCATGTTTCCTCATTGTTGCCCATCATTAGATACCATATGTCCTTTATCAGACACAATCGGATGCCACCATGTGTCCTTCTTAAAGGAGAGAGAAACTACCTTACCCACCTTGGTTTTGCAATGAATTCCTTTATAGTTTCTCCTTCGGCTTCCCAATGATTGAATAAAGAATGCACTGTCCCGACCTTTTTAAGCTTAGTGGGCATTCACTGATTGACACTTTCCCATTGTTGTCACTATGAAAACACTGATCGTCGATATGCCATATGGCCAGGACCTATTGACTGATGATTGCCGAATTGGCCTTGTGCCTTTCCTTGGATATGTGAGACCTATGATCCGTGGGACTTCCGATATGGGAGGCCTCCAATGCTCCGAATTGCGAGACCTTCGATTTTTAGGACTTCCGATATGCGCCATCTCCGATTTATAAGACTTCTGATATGTGGGACTTCCGATCTACGGGACCTACAATGTTCCAACTTGTGAGACCTCTCATTTTCAATTGTCGATATAGCTGCCCTCTGATTGTCGATTCCCGATATGGATTGGCCTTCGATCTTCGATCTCTGATATGCTCAATTCCCTTGCTTAAGGCTCCAAACCCATGAACTTCAGCAGGTCATAACTTTTGAACCACAAGTCCATTTCTAGACTCCTTTATATTGTTGGAAATCTCTTTCAGAGAAATTTCCAATGGAAAGGGTTTTATTAGCCATTGAGCCCATATGCTACCTCAAAATATGGCCCCAAATTCACTTCCATGATTTTTGCTCCTCGACTCTCCACACATAGGAAATCACACCCAACAAGGTGATCCCCTACATGAAGCCTACAGTAACCATGGACTTCCATCTTGGGCCATCACTACCAATCATCTGTTGCAATAACAATCTGAGCTTGTTTGGTTGAAATCAATGCCAACACTCCTACCAATCAGTTAGGCACTAACAACTGTCCAACACACTCTAGCATGACTTTTGAGATCAATTTCAACATATTTGTAGATGCCTTCACTAGGTCACTAACCATCCACACTATGCCAACTGTCCAACATCAATTAATCAAAGCACAAAGGCCCTGATACGAAAGTTGATATTGAAATATATTTATACTCAACTTTGTCCAACTAAAATTTTCATACATAATGAAATCTTATTTCCAACATACATAATAGAAAATCATTCCCAACAATAAGAGAATGACACCTACTTCCCTAGACACAAAATGACATATCATGCTAAAAATGCCACACCATTGTTAATACACATAAGTCTCTCTCAATGACCCTTTCCACCCTTAGTTGTCCATTGTGTATCTTAAAAATTTATCTCCTTTCTCTTTTAGATGGAGGAACCTCAAACCTTCTTTAGTCATATAGTATTATTACTCTCCCACATATTAAAAACAACAACAACATATTAGTTCATTTTCCCATAGTTCAATCAATTAACACACTTAAGAAACAAAATTAATTGACAAAAAAAATCATGTTGGACATGATTCCAAATGGTGGAGGGGGTGTCCTCTTACATGTTCCAAGCCTCTCAACAATTCCTCCCAATAATAATTACAACAATCAATTAATTGGAAAAATAAAAAATGTGTAGAAAATCAATTTAACTCATTCGCTTGATAATATTTTTGGTCAAATAATTAATCCCTCTACAAAGATATGAAGCAATGGAGAAGATTTCCCTTCTTCACTCAAAGGTGGAGCACTAGGTTGGACAACCTACCCCGAGGAAATAAGGGCGGATAGGGATGATTTAGTTATAGCAATAGTAGGTTCAACCATTGTATATTTAATAAATGAAATGTTTTTTCAAAATTAAGGCTTTTGTGATTAGAATTTCTTTGAAAATCGTCTTCTAGATCCATCATGTTGATATTATTTTTTCTAACATTTTGAACCATACAATGTGGTTCATAACATGCAATACTTGTTTCTATAATTGTGGATGAACCGATAGTATGTGGAGCTTTGGACTAAACAACCCACTCTTAGGTAGTGATGGGGGCTAGAGAGGATATAGTTGCAACAATTGTAGATTTAGCCAGCATAGGTGTAACTAAAATAGATGCAATACTAGTTGTTGAAATGATGGATGCAATGATAGGATGGGTCTAATGATGGACTAGTGAAGGGTGAATGTATGCGTGCATAGTGGAAGTGTGTAAATGAAGACGTATACAATGTCAAAGGAAATACACCCTCACAAGTTGTTACAATAGGAGGAAGTAGTCTAGGGGAATAAATCACAATGCCAATTTCTAGGGGGTGACCTAATTGTCAAACATGGCATGAAATATAGGTTAACTAGGATGGAAGAGAATAAAATGAAGAATAATGACACCTACATAAACATTTTTAATATGTTTTACTAGTACAAAAATATCGAATTCAACTAAACTAAGATAACGAAAGTCGCAGTAAAAGTAGATATAGTCTAACATATGCTACTTGGGTGCAAGGTGATCAAGTAATCCCAGGTGGAGACAATTCCTAACACTATTACATGGAGACCTATGGAGGCACAACAAAATTTTGATTAATTTCTCTTAAATAACTTGGACATTTGCAAAACAAAAATAAATAAATCATGTTAAGTTACCACTAAAGTATACTAGAATAAAAGAATTTAAAGGCATGTTTGTGAGGTGACACAATATTTAATGTTACATTCATGGCTGCATTGAGATTCAAAGAAATAACATCTTCCCATGTCAATGGAAATGTAACCTATCATAGATATTTTACATGCCAAAAAATAAAAATTCAAAAAGAAGTACTTTAAAATTACAAGTATTAAAAATTTGTCATTGTATAATCATATTTATAACAAATTATTTAGAATCAACTAAAAATTATACTAACTTGATCCGTAAATCACTCCTAGAGTGTATATTCCATTAGGTCATAGCAAATATGCCCACAATGAGCACATAAATGTGGCACCACTTGAATCTAACTAGGAACACTAACCTACCTATGTGGATTCAATGGTCTATATTAGCGTGGCCCAAAGCCTCTACACCTAGATTTCTAAGAGACTCCTCTAATGGATCTTGTTTATAGGCCACCAAAAATAAAATATGTTTCACTAGAATATGTGTGAGATGTGCTATTTTATTACTAGTGTCAGCAAGGTGACCTAAAATTTGAGGTGCCTGATGGGATGGAGTGCTGAGCATACATATAGGAGTAAGTGGTGTTCTCTATGGATTATTCCTCACATTTGGTCAATCCTAAGTAGAAACAACACCAATCCCATTGAAATTTCTCATGTTAAAATAGTTAACAAGAAGATGACTTATAAAATCAACCCATAATTAATGGAACCTCCCTATTATTTCATGGAGTTTTTTGGAAATCCATAAACCAATGACTCATCCATTTGTCTTTCCATGGATTGAATGTGCACAAATCTATGAAAATATGTCTCTTCCTAGGATCATGGGCTTTGTTGGTTCTTAGGTCAATAAATACCCCCAAAATAATTTGTTTGATGATATTCAATTCATTCACTTATTCTTTATTAATAATAGTGGAGTAGAATTATCTAATCCTTTCCCTATATTCAGTGGTATTGGCCAATTCACCATGGGTATGATTAATGGAGGAAACTATACTATCAAGGGATGTGGCTAATGATAGTCGCGGTCATTCCCTTGTGTTCCTAAGCTCTTCAAATGATATTATGAATTCACTTAAATCGCTAGTTATATTTGTTTGTAGATTGGGATTTGCCTCCGAGTACATGGTTTCATGTGGATCTACTGTTGGGTTGGTTTTTGATTGGATTGGGGGTTTCATCCATTGTAATTGTGTAAATTAATTTGCATTAAAAAACATTTCTTTAAAATTCCAATTTTTCAGTACATTTAAAAATAACAAAGAAAAACCAAACAAAGGAATTAAGGACCAAACATACCAGTTTGTGTTGAGTTTGGGTGAGTTTGGGTCGAGTGCATGCACATTTATGTCTTTTTCTCCTATTAGCCATCAAGTCTACGAGGTCTATGTGGATTCAAAAAATGTGTGTGCTTTTCTAAAGAAAATAAAGAGTGTGTCTTAATTTTGCACGTCATTAGTGAACATTGAGGTATGATAAGTGTCAAACATAGGAAAATTGGATTGTTTGCACATTTTTAAGGAAAATCATTGTGTTCCTTCGCTTGCACACTCCCATTGCACGAAAAATGGGTAGTATCTCAAAGATCCCCCACATTAAAGTGTCTCGATTTGAGAGGTGTTATGGTAAATAGTATATGAGAATAGTATTGGCAAGTTCAAGAACAGGAAGGGATAGTCAAAAAAATAATTGAAAATCTAGAATATTTATTAGAAGTGGGTTGCTATGGCCCAACTCTTGCTAATATAGTCATTATTCTTCTCATTTGTGTTGATGTAATGTTTCTATTGAGAGGAGTCCATATGATATTTGCCATAAACTATGAATCACTAAGAATTCCTACTCATATATATATATATATATATATATATATATATATATATATATATATATACTAAGAAAGTGTAAATCATGATATTTAAATCCAATAATATTGCATATGGCTCTTTTGTTTATGACAACTTGATATTCATCATAAGCTTAATATAATTATAACATTGAGAAATGGATAAATATATGGCGGAAAGCTTATTATAAGCTTGAAAATAATTGTAAATAAGTGAACCTTCCGATATGAGACAAGAAGAAACCTCCTTTTTTTTACACTCTTTCTATTTTTGCTATTCTATATTGCTACAAGTTTTAGGGAAGAAACAACTTTAGAGAGGTGTAGATAAAGATATAATTGGTCGAAATAAATTTTATATGGTATAATTTCAAAGTTAAAGGAAATAATCTTTATGTTATCCCCTTAAAGAAGCAAGTGTTTCCTCCACTGAGAGGACAACTATGACTAGGTATCTAATGTATAATATCAAGTTAAACAACATGGAAGGTAGGAAGTTTCAAAAAATTACTTTTAACTCTGCCTAAAACCACCTCTAAGTTGAGCAAGGATGACATAAAGATGTCTATCCTTGGCTAAACCATTATAGAATATAGAAAGACATCATTTTTCAACAAAAGGATAATATCAAAAATATTATTATATTCAAAATTTAAGGAGAAACTGAAGTGCAATAAGGAATTAGAAAGAGAAATAAAATTAAGACATTATTATGAGGTGATCAACCATAATGTAGAAGACCAAAAACATATTATTGTTGTAACTAGTGTAAAGAAGAAAATAAACATTGTTAAAATAACATTTAATTCTCATTAGCTTCATAGCAAAACATAGCATTGGTAAATTCCCCAAAAATTATATCTTCTTTGTAACACCTGGAAGATTGAAGATGAAAAACACCCACTCTAATAAAATTAAATTATCATTTTCAAGATACTTATTGCATAACCAATCTTCATAACATTTTCACTAACCAAAAATATAATCATCTTGGAATGCGTCTCCTAAAACTTTTTAAACTGAGTTTTTCTTTTTTTAATCCCATATCCAATAAAAATCCAATAAACCAACATTTCACTAAATATTAATCATCACCATTAACATTGTCCATTTATTATTAAATCTAATAAAATAATATTTAATATATTAATTCTATTTATAAAATTATGATAAATAATATAATATATTATCTATACTTTTTATATTTATTTAAACATACCATATGAGTATATTTATTTAAACATACCATATGATTTTCCGTTAATAACATATAAAATAGAAAATATTCCCAAAACACAAACTCAGTGGAAGCAAACATCATTATTCCTATTTAACAGAAATTTATTCAAACTTAATAATTAAAAAAAAAATATTTTAATCTTCCCAAAATATAAATGCAGAAAAAATTACACAAAAATGTGTTTCATTTATTGAATATATATAATTCGATTTACATGGATGTGGATGTGCACGATGTGTACCAAATAAAATCATTAAACAAATGAGTTGATTCACTTAAAACTCATAATTCATTAGACTTGTAAGACGTGTTTGATTTATCCAATGTGTAGCATGGGTGTTTTGCAGGGATAAAGGGAACCTCTGCTTGATCTACCTTGCACTGGCCATGGCTGTTTACAGTTATTCCAGTGAGTCTTGCATTAAGCATCGTCAATAATTATATCCAGGTAATTATGAAGTCATGATTAACGTAAACAAATCAGGGTAGAGAATGGGCATTTGATTGCAACTTCCACTCTTCTTTCCATGCAACATTCATTTTTGTTTATCCCACACAAAAAATGAGATATTGAAATCCGGGGAGAGTTTAGCCCAAAATCTCGAACAGTGGGTTTTTTTGCCCACGTTTTTCTATAAATTTAGATGCTGCTTATGTAGGCTGAGTAAGTAGACTATCACTACAGGTAATGCTTTCATGAAACACTGTGAAAGAGTGGGGGGTGCTGGGATTTCTTGAGCCTATGACACACTTGTGTGACAGAGAGGAAGATCGGACACCTGTTTTTCAGTTGGTGTTAATAGAAATATAACACTAGGGTACACTAAGAAAGTCCAACTGTCAAATACAGAAATATTGAGTGGATCAATGGCTAGCGACGGCGACCATAAGAAACCAGAGACCAGACTGTTCGGAGTAGATCTCACCCAACACAACACTAATTTCAGCCATGCTGACCACCCACTAAACGCAATTTCAGGAGGCGACACCCGTGCAAACAAGGAAACCCATAACGATGTGCCGGACTTAGAGGGTTCTTCTTCTAAGAGCACAGGCTCCGCTCAGGGCCCTAAAGCCCGCGTTTTTCCTTGTCGCTATTGCTCAAGAAAGTTCTACAATTTTAAGGCACTTGGAGGCCATCAGAATGCCCATAAGAAAGAACGAACTGCAAGCAAGTCGAATCTCATTCAAAACACGCTGTCAAATGACTATTTTCAGTACCCTGTTCCTGTTCATTCTATGTTTGCTTCCAGTCGCAGATTTTCTAACAATTTTGAGTATCAGCCTCACTTTGAGCAGTGGTCACACAACTTTCACATCAATTTGGCATCGAACTCTTTGTCTTCTGTGAAAAGGGCCAGCAATGACATCCAATCGGCGTTGAACTATTTACCTTCCGTGAAAAGGGCCAGGAACAAAGATTCTCAGCCGCACAATACAACTCCTGGTTCTATGGTTACCCTTAGTACAAAAGATGTGAAGCTTGACCTATCCTTACATCTTTGATTGCATTTTGGAACTGTCATTCTCACTGGTTTGTTTCTGGTAGAAATTGAGCTTTTATCCAGACTGGCCATGAAATCTGTACGTTGCACTTCTAAAACATATACATTGTTATGATGTAATCGGTGCACTTCATAACAATATTCTTTAGATCATATGATCAAGTTGGGATACCTGGATCTGAAATCTGCAATGCGAGAGTAATTCACCGTTAAACAGAAACGTTTTAGTGGTAGTGTTTGCAATCTTATCTTGTCTCCTTCATTTCTGTCAATTAGATTTATATGAGCTTTTTCCTTTTATTTGAAGTGCCTTTTTCAAATGTATAATCATTCCACATAATTCTGAAAATTGCCTTTTTGTTAGTACTGGCAAATCCAAAACGTAAGTAATCTGAACTCGGTATTTTAATATGAGTTTTATGTGAGCGTTTTCTTTCAGCTTAGGTGTTGGTTTTTAAATTTATATTCATTTCAGGCAATTTTGAAAATTGTTTTATTGAAATTGTTGAGTAAATATGATTATATTGACATGTTTGATTAAGTTACTTTGTTTTTTTTTTTTAAATTATTATTTTAAATCCATATAAAAAAATATATTAATGAGAACTTGTGTTTAAGTTACAAGAAGTGATTCAACCATCTAGATCTAAAAGTTCCATTCACAATCCAAACTAATCCAGTAAATTTGATGTATAGTACCTTCAAAAATTTCCTGACAACTTAATATATTTAAACTATGTTCTGATTATTAGAAGCGGAAGGGCCAGCAATACTGATCAATAACATTTAAATTCATAGCGGAAGAAGAGAAGTGTGCGGGGAGGAATGTCCTTAATGGATATATCCTGAAGAAGGTTGGAGATCCATTGACTAGTGTCAAAGAGTTACCCACTCATCCTCAATGTTCTTGAATTGGATATTTTCTAAGTGGTTGACTTGATAGATCTCGCACCAAGGGATGTTGCTAGGAAATCCCTTAATTTTTAGACCATTTCTCCCCTCGTTATATAAAATGACATTGGATTTTCATTTCCTAAGTTTCCACTTTTTTGGAGCAAAGGATTGTCATTTTGATAACAAATCATTACTCGACATTCCACCACTATGAAGTATTGGATTTGGATTGTTATTTTGATAATAGATTTTTATTTTGATAATAGATTAGATAGCTAATCCAAGTTATACACTCAATATCATGGAGAATTAGATGTACAAAATATTACACTCAATCATTATTCCAATTATTTTTCATTTTTGGTCCTAACAAGCATTTTACAATCTTATTTATGCATGAGCATTGAAAGTCTTAATCTTCAAGAGATATATTCTTTCCCTAAAATTCTCCATGAAGTTTAGATAACTCCCTTGAATATAGAGATAATATCCTAACTATATGTCAAATTAATAAAATAATTTTGATTACATGCTTGATACTATCATATTCCATTCTACAATTAACTTATAGTTTCTAGAAATACTACAGCTAAGTTTCCTAGATTAGAGCTTAAGAAATGTAAATTCAACATGTGATTCTCCTACATCAAACTCCTTGGGTACAAAAAACACAATTATGCCTCTTGGTCATATTTTTAAATCTATTTCCATGTTGTTGTAGATTATTCTCCTCCTAGATCCCAAACTTGATTTTGTTGTTTTCCACATACTTTACTATCATGCTTTCACATTGTTGTTTCCTGCAACCTTCCAAGATCTCACTTTTTGTCTTCTTCCAAAATTTTGGAATAATTTCCATCTCTTTTTGTACCTGTAGAAAACACAATAAATT
Source organism: Pinus tabuliformis (assembly GCA_031772625.1). Taxonomy (NCBI): domain Eukaryota; kingdom Viridiplantae; phylum Streptophyta; class Pinopsida; order Pinales; family Pinaceae; genus Pinus; species Pinus tabuliformis. The sequence goes on from CM062808.1 coordinate 749,782,798, forward strand.
TCTTTCCAAACTATTCACCAATCCATCATGCAATAACTTGTTGCTCTTCCTCCTTATCCTTCACATATGCATAACATGATGATGAGCTTGATCTATTTCTTCAACTTGTCCTGACGATGAACCACACTGGTTGGTTCGAAACGCATCGACAAATGGTATTCCATGTGATTTTTGCCGAAGAATCTTCTCTAACTTAATATGCATAACCTATCGCCTCCTTCATATAGACCTCCTTTGGAACACTTAGTTCCCCTACAACTTTTGTATGCTTATCATGAACTCATCATTAACCTTGTGCTTTGATAGTGATTCTAATCATATTCTATTGGCATTACATCTAAGATTTGTCCTTTTTTCTCAGCACATGCAATTACACAAATTATCAATATGAAAAATCTGAGACTCTTTTGTTTCTTTGGATCTTTTTTTACATCTCCTAGTACAGGTTCTAACTCTCTAAATATTCCATGAGACTTTTATTCTTAACCCTATTCATATCCTCCCACCTTCTTTGCATATAATTACACAATACGTCATTTATCTCTTCTTTTAAACTTCCCACCATAACAATGGTTTCCTCTCTTTTTTCCTCTTGTACAACCTGCATCAAAACATTGAATCTCTCTTTTAATTATATATTTTTATCTTCCCAATACATTATTCCTATTATTTTCTTTCACTAAGTTATTTATTTTGTTGTACATATTTTTTTCCCTCTTGTACAAGCTCCATCAAAACATTGAGTCTCTTTTTTAATTATATATTTTATCTTCCCAATACAATATTCCTATTATTCACTTTCACTACGTTATTTATTTTGTTGTATATATTCGTTCATCGGTCTTTTATACCTTATTTTAATTTCAATGCGTTGGTTGCATTGCTTAAATACAACGTATTTAGAATTGTTCTAATTTTTGCAACTTCAACACTTGACTTGATTTATGGGTATCAGGTACCACCCAACATAAACCCTTCTTACAAAATGATTTCTTCGTGACTCAACTCTTTATATGAATAATTTAAGTTGAATTGAAAATTTTCAATTTACATAACATAAACTTGGACTTTGTCCCTAACTCTTAATTGATTCACTCAAATTTACAAAAATTATCATTACATTACACGACCACTGACGCGTATTTTAATTTGATTTTTAATTCTTCTAGAAAATTCATAAAGCAACACTTATCCACTACATTATCATTTTGCTAATAGCCCAAACCATATATTTATATTTATATATAAAAAGAAATGATTTCATGTTACAAAAATTGTAAACTCGCATCTCATGTGTTTTATGTTATTTTATTCTTCTCCTTATCTTAAAAATTGTACCATTTAAGTTTATATGAATAATATAAAACCCATTACCACTCATTATCAAAATATTACACTACAAATATTTTGCCAAATAATGTATAGATAGATTATTTAGTCATCAAAGACCTTTAGTTTTAAATGAAATAAGAATTGGAAGACAAAATTTGATGAATGAATCATGCAGCTCATAGGTGAGACAAGCTACACATAGCGGTCGCCAAACAACATTTTTAGATTCTCATTAACCAAATCAATCATAACTACACAAATTTATATGATTACATTTTGTTAGGGAGATCCAAGCAAACTCCTAAGAATTAGGAACTAAGTCCTAAATAAGTACACAATCAAAATAACCAAGCAATTGCTTTCTCCTGTATTTCCAAGTGCCCCCCTTAATGGAGAAAAGGTTTGTTTCCACACCTAATTTCTCCCTAAACAACTCAAATTTCATCTTCCCAAGATGCTTAGTGTAAATTTTAGAAACATTTTCAAAAGTATTACAATACATTAGAGTAATTTCTTTAGATTGTATTTTCTCTTTAACAAAACGAAATTGAGAATCATCATGCTTTGTTCTTGCATGATAAACTGGATTATTTCCCAACTTGATTGAGCTCTAGTTATGACATCTTACCATTGTAGCCTTCTTTTGTTCTTCTCCAACATCTTGAAGAACTCTCCTCAACCAAACAACTTCACAGGTTGCTACACACAAAGCTTTATACTCTTCCTTGGTAGATTACAAAGATACAATAGGATACTTCTTACTACTTCATGAAACAATTCCAGACCCAATACTAAAATCATAACCTGTTGTAGTTCTCCTTTCTTCTGAATTACCAACCCAGTTTGAATCTGAGTAGCGTGCTAGCTCAAGATCAAATGAATCAATATACTTAATACCAAAATTAATTGTTCCTTTAAGATACCTAAGTACAACCTTCTTTTCTTTCCAATGAATTTCTAAAGGTCTTGCCATAAGCTGACTTAACACACTAATACAATATGCTACATCAGCTTTGGTTGTAGTAAGATAATCTAGGTTTCCCACCAGTGGTCTATACATTGTACCATCGACCTCCTTTGAGCCATCATCACTACAAAAGTTCACATTATGTTGCATTGGAACAAAAGCATATTTACACTAATTCATTTTAAACTCCTTAAGTAATTCTATAACATACTTACCCTGTGAAACAAAATTTTGACCAGCATCCCTCCAAACATCAAGATCTAGAAAGTAATGTAACTCTCCAAGATCTTTCATTTGAAATACTTATTATCTTTGCACCTTAATTCCATCAATTAGTTTACAAAATTCCCAGTAATAATTGAATCATCAACATACAAGGAAACCAATACAACATGCCCCTTTAAATCAAATTTGGTATATAGATTTGGGTCACTTTGGCTCCTCATAAAACCTTATTGAAGAAAGAAGGAATCTATCTTATCATACCACGACCTATGTGCCTACTTCAACCCATACAAATATTTATTTAATTTGAAAAGTAGATGTTCTTGACCCTTTTTCGCAAACCCTTCTGGTTGATTAAGATAAAGATCCTCCTTTAACTCGTCATTCAAAAATCCAGATTTTACATCTAATTGGTGAATATTCCAATGGTACTTTGTAGCTAATGCACTTAATAATCTAATAGTTTTCATCATATCTACAATTCAAAAGGTTTTTGCACAATCAATTCCCTCTTTTTCTGCGTACCTTTTGCCACCAATTTGACCTTATATTTATCTATACTACCATTTGCTTTAAATTTGGGTTTGTATAACCATTTGGCTTCCTATGGGTTCTTAATCTCTAGGTAGTTAAATCAATTCCGAGGGTTTTTTTTTTCATTATAGAGTTGTATTATTTCTTTGTTGCTTTTCTCCACTCTTCATAATCATTGGCTTCATTAAAAATCATGGGATTTATGAGATTTAGAACATTATTCATGAGGGAATAATCCTTGTACCTTTTAGCTAGGAAAATCTAGCATGCATATCTCCTTGGAAATTCGTTGTCTTCATCTTTATTCTATGAAGTTCCTTCTCCACCTCTAGGTGAGCTTTGATTGTTGGTAGTGTCCATATCACTGGATTCTTCCTCAAGCTTCCATTGCTCTCTGTCATCATCTTCTTCTTTGATGTCTTTTACTTTAGGAATCATATTCCATCTTTCATAACTGTTGTCCTTGTTTCTTTCGTCTGCTTGATTATGGAATATTGCATCTCTACTAGAAAATACTTTATGAGTAGAGAGATCAAACATTTTATCAGCTTTAAATTTTGAACAGTACCTTACAAAAATGAATTTTATGGATTTAGTATCAACATTCTTTCTATTTTCCTTGGGAATATGTCCAAAGGCCTTACAACCCAATACCCTCAAATGATAAACTACTAGTTTAAAACCATACATGACTTCAAATGGGGTTTTAAGATAAAAATACCTTGTGGGACTTCTATTCTTTAAATAAACAACAATGCTAATGGCCTATGCCCTAAAATGATTTGAGAGATTCTTACCTTTAATCATACTTCATTCACACTCCACCAATTTTCTTTCTTACCTTTTTGCAACACCATTATGTTATGGAGTGTAGGGTACTATAAATTGTTTCACTATTCCATGCTCTTTTCAGTACTTGATCAAGTTACCCAACCTGTACTCTACCCCTTGATTTGAATGGAGGATTTTTATGAAATTCTCTATTTATTTCTCTACCATGTTTTTGAATTCTTTGAAATACTCAAAAACATCACTCTTTCCTCTAAGGAAGTAAACCGATGTATACCTTGTGCAATCATTAATAAACAACAAAAAATAATAAGCTCATCCTAAAGATCTTGTCTACATTGGTCCAGAAACATTAGTATGCACACATTCTAACACATCTCTTCTTCTCCTATCAGAATTAGAGGGGAATTCATCTCTATGCATTTTTCCTAATGCACAACGCTTGCAAGAAACATACTCATTCTTTAAAATACCGAGTCCTTCAACCATTCTTTGTTTCTACAACAAAAAAAAATCACAATAATTGATATGACTATACCTATGGTGACAAAAACTTGTTGTTGACATACTTGTAGAAGTTAGTGCTTGATGACTCTTGTTGGTGACATCAATTTTGTACAAGCCTCCAACTATGAATATGGAAGCAAAAAGTTTGTAGTGATCCAATAAATCCTTTACTATGCAGTGTGTTTTTAAAAATTCAACCTTCAAATTTTGATGCGTGATTGTAGACATAAAGATTAGATTTTTCTTGATCCTAGGCACCTACATAACATTATGAATGCATTTGACACTACTATTTGGAAATGTCACTAGAATATCTCCATATCCCTTAACCTTATGTGCACAATCATCACTAAGATAATTGTTGGCACCATTTCTTGTTTCGTTGAAGTTCCCATACGAGTCCTTATTGCATGTCATGTGGATTGAGGCTCTAGAATCCAAAAACCATGTATTAACATCATTGGTTTCAACATACAACACAACATTAGACAAAAATAATTTAAGATTCTTAAAATCAGAATTCAAGGCTTCTCCTACAAAATGTTTTGAATGTCTTCTATGTTTATGCCTTGCTTCATCACTTTTATTGTAATAACATTCTCTGGAAATATGCCCAATTTTACGGTAATTAAAACATTTTATCCTAGAATCATTTCTAGTAGGTGATATACCTTGATATGGCTTTTTAAATGGCCTTCTCTAAGATGGATTTCAAACTTTACTCCTCCCTGCTTTCCTATGAAAAAAACTTTTTCGCCAAAAGTGCCAAGTCTGTATTATGAGGCTTCAAACTCCTTCCCCTCTCTTCTTTGTGCATCAATATGCCTATTGATTCATCAAAAGTGAGCACTTTCCCCCTTGCTGCAAGACGTATAATGAACATATGACAATCCTCTGATATTCCATTTACAGTTATTGTAACAAAACTAGTTCTACATACTAATTCTCCTATGTCTCCCAACTTATCTTTCAAATCTTTAACTCTTGAAATTAAATTACTCATAGTTTCGTTTTCTTCCATTTTAATGGAAATGAACTTACCTTTAAAAAATAATAGATAATTTGTATTTTTAGTCTCATGCAAATCCTTAAGTGTAGTCCAATTTTCATTGGAAGCCTTGCAATCATGAATATGAGGAATTATACTATGTTTCACAAACATCCTTAATAGTACCTATGCTTTGTTCTCTCACTTCTCCTGATCCTCGATTGATGTTGTTGCCACACTTTCATTCATAGTTGACCTTGGCTCATATGTATTTGTAATTTTGCATATGCCATAACCTTCCATCAAAGTTTGTAGCTTAAATTTAAAATTAACATTATTGGATCTGTCCAATTTATTATCCTCATTTAGGTAAGTTTCTACAAATGGATTATTCATCTTGACATGAAAATATTCAAGTTTACACTATAAATAATATGGAGGGCCAAGAAATACATAAACAATCAGAGTAAGAGAATCAATCCATAATCAATTAACTATATATAAAACCTGAGGCCAAATATCCCTTATAGAAGTTCCATTCACTTGCAGGGAACATGAGGTCCCATCCCACCCCTTACAATCTCCACACAAACCATGGAAATGCACTGGTTGCTAGTCTCTCTTGAAAGGAGGCCTCAATCTAGATAAATTTCCAAAATAAGCCGCATTATATTTTTAGAGGTTTCAGAGAATAGTTTGCTCACCAAAATTGGCTCATTGCACCTTTCAATGTAGAACACGTGTGATGCATTACAAAAATGAATGATTTTGTAAGTTTGGATACTCTATCACACTTTTCTTTTATAGTAGAGTTTGATGGTCCCCTGGATCAACCCAAAGGTCTCCACACATAGGTCCACTCACCACAACATGGTCGCCACACCAACTCTCAGATCTTTATCCATGTAGGTTGACTCTCCACTTACGTCTCCAGTTCAACGAATGATCTCCATGATGTTTGGTGGTAAGTCAATTAACAAGGGTGTTGTCCACAATAATGCCTCCTTCACACAAATACACATGGATTCACAACACCATTCAAGTTTTTGGTGTCTGCTAACAAGCACCACCACACTTCCACTGCTTTTCCACCATAACCACGAAGAGCTCTTATGTCATTCGGTAGAAGCAGACCTCCATAGAATGACTTCACACTATGTCAAGCCACTCAAACACCTCCACCGACTTCACCAGGAAAATCATCTAGTGCAACCCCAATAATATCCTATCACAAATTCATAGCTGCAATAGAAATTCAACCCTCTTCTTGACAACGTTTTTCTCATTCCTTGAATGAACAATGACAGGTTCAATAAAAAAAAGTAGTCTTGCTAGACCACACATAGTTGCACATGCTCTTTCCTTCACATAATCAAAGAACTACAACCTCAACCACTTTATAACAACCTCTTTTTATTGCTCACCTAAGATTTATACCAAAATAAGAATTGAAAGACAAAATTTGATGAATGAATCACGCAACTCACAGGTGAGACAAGCTACACCTGGAGGCTTCCAAATAATATTGCCACATTCTCATTAACCAAATAAATCATCAATGCACAAATTTATATGATTGCATGCTACTAGGGAGATCTAAATGAACTCCTAAGAAATAGGATCTAATTCTTAAATAAGTACACAAACAAAACAACCATGTTATTTCTTTCTCTGTTATTTCCAAGTAAATGATACTCTTTATCTCAATTTTATGACTCGCTCCACCTTTGGGAAGGTTATATTTTAAATTGGAAATGAATGGTGATGACTCCTAACCATAGTCACCAAGTTTGAATTCGAATTAGAATTCAAATTTTATTAGATGCGAGAAAAATTCAACTCTCTAAAATCCAATATGAAAAAATTCGGGAGTATATATCTTACACATTTTTAAAAATTTGAAATAGAAAATACAAATCATGAATTTTCAAACATTGACTCTTACCTCCTTTCCAAGATGGTCCCAAATAATGAAGAACTCAACTTATGAAATTTATTTATATCACAAAATGAGGAAATATGTGAAATAAATATTGTAGTATCAATAAGAAAATCTCTAAACTAAAGTTCAATATAAAGAATGAGATCAACAATATTAAAAAGAAAACTACCTAAGCTATCAATTCTAATCTAATAATGTTATGATATATCCCGTTACCAGATCACAATTGCTGGTGGTTTTCCTAATTTTAAAAATAAAAATACCTAAACTATCAATTCTACTCTAATAATGTTACAATATATCTCGAAGGATTAGTTAACATTTTCCCCTTTAATCCAAAGGGATATCTAACATCTCGAGTAACAATCAGAATTTTTCAAAATTTTCTTGTTCTAGTGCTTTGGTGAATATATCTTCTATTTGTTCTGAAGTAGGAAAATGTGTCATATGAATAAAATTTGGTTCTATACAATGTCGAATCAAGTGATACTTCATGTTAATGTTCTTTCTTTGATGATAGAACTTTGGATTCTTGGCCAACTGAATTGTAGAAGAATTATCGAAAAATAAAGGAGTCGATTTTTTTTTGCTTCTCCTATAAGTCTTCAAGTATATTTTGAAGCCAAATGTTTTCTTTCATGGCTTGAGCTACTGAAACATATCCAACTTTGGTGGTAGAATCAACAAGTACATATTACTCGCGTGACCTCCAACTAATGGCCTATGCTCCAGGCTTCATCAAATAATTAGAAGTAGAGACATGATCCTCTTTATCACCATCAAAGTCAGAGTTTGAATATCTAGTGAGATGTAAAGTTGTAAATTTGGAGTATTTGATGCCAAAAGTTTGAGTTCCCTTCAAGTATTTCAACACTCTCTTTGTTGCATTCAAATTACCTTCACAGGGCTGATGCATGAACTTGGAAAGTATCCCTACAACAAAAGTAATGTTAGGTCTAGTAGTGGTTAAAAAATTAAACTTCCAACAAGTTGCCTATACTTTGTTGGATCATCAAATGTACTTCCTTTAGTGGAAGTAAGCTTTAAATTATGCTCCATAGGAGTAGAAACATTGTTACAATCCTGCATTGCACATCTGTTTAATAGTTGTCCAACATACTTCTTCTAAGAAATAAAAATATTTTTGAAAGCTTTAAATTGTGCTCCATAGGAGTAGAAACATTGTTACAATCCTGCATTGCACATCTGTTTAATAGTTATCCAACATACTTCTTCTAAGAAATCAAAGTTTGAGTTCCCTTCAAGTATTTCAACACTCTCTTTGTTGCATTCCAATGACCTTCACAGGGCTGATGCATGAACCTGGAAAGTATCCCTACGACAAAAGTAATGTTAGGTCTAGTAGTGGTTAAAAAATTAAACTTCCAACAAGTTGCCTATACTTTGTTGGATCATCAAATTCCTTATGTGGAAGTAAGCTTTAAATTATGCTCCATAGGAGTAGAAACATTGTTACAATCCTGCATTGCACATCTGTTTAATAGTTGTCCAACATACTTCTTCTAAGAAATAAAAATATTTTTGGGTTGTTGATCAACTTCAATGCCTAAATAATAATGCAACAGACCCAGATCTGTCATGTCAATTTTTTTCTACAGATCTCTTTTCACAAATGCCATATAATTATCATTGTTCCCTATAATCATTAAATTGTCAACATAGACAACTAGATATACAACATATTTTCTAATTCTTTTGACAAATAAAGTTACATCATCTAGGTCAAAAACTTTGTAATTCAGATTAAGGAGGTGTTCAGTTAATTCTTCATACCAAGCATGGGATTCTTCTTTCAATCCATATAATGCTTTTACCAATTTTCATACCTTATTTTCTTTTCAAGCTAAGACATGTATACATCCTATTTTAAATATCCATTAAAAAATGTTGTTTTCACATTCATATGATGTATGTTCCATCCTTTTTTTGCTGCAAGGGAAAATAGAGTTCTGATTGTGCCCCATTTGTTGTAGAAGAAAAAGTCTTTGTATAATTAACACCTTCCTTCTGAGCATAGCCTTTAGCTAGAATTTTTGCCTTATATTTGTCAATTGAACCATCTCCTTTATACTTTAATCTATAAACCCATTTACAACCAATAGGTTTGATGCCAGTAGGAGGATCTACCAACCTCCATGTGCCATTTTTAATGAAGGCATCATATTCTTTCTTCATTGCATCCTTCCATTCATCACAATTAGTAGCTTCTTCTAAACAACTAGGTTCACTAATTGTGGGATAATTATATTCTTAATCATAAGAAACATTACTTGTAAAATAAATTCATGTCTCATAATCATCATATTTCCTTGGAATTTTGTGAATACGAGTGGATCTTATCAAAGGTTGTTGAAGTGGTTGTGAGGACTGCTCATCTTGAACTACAAGTTCTTTAGGAACACTTTCTGATTCTACAGAAACAACATTATATTCCAAATTTTCTTGAGGAGAAACATCTTCATGAATTAAAGATTAAAAACCCACAGACTGATCTAGAATGGGAATCCCCCTTTCAATATGTGGAACTGTATTTTCAGATTCAAAATAAAATTTCTTGTATGCAAATTTATCTAAATGAGCAAGCTGTCGATTAATATTGGAGAAACTGTTTCTAGATTCTAAAAAAATGACATCTCTGGAAATAATAAATTTTATGTTTTCTTCATCGTATTATTTGTATTCTTGTGAAGTACAAGAATATCCGAGAAAAATACACTTTCAACTTCTGGAATTTAATTTGTTTCTTTGATGTTTAGGAATAAGTGCATAACAAGCAGATCCAAAAACTTTAAAATGTTCAACTGTTAGTAACTTGTTATACCATATTTCATATGGTGATTTGTTGTTGATGACAGAAGAAGGACATCTATTTTTAATGTATGCTAGACAAATTACTACTTCTCCCCAAAACATTAATTCGAAATTTTTGAAAAACATCATTGATATAACCATGTTAAGTAAATTCCTCTTCATCCTATCTAAAACATCGTTTTGTTGTGGATTATATGGAATAGTAGTTTGGTGTTTGATGCCATTATATGTTAAATATTGTTCAAAATATTTTGAGTTATATGCACCTCCATTATATGTCTGTAAGGTACCAATATTCTGTTGAATTTCATTTTTAACCATAGCATGAAATATTTTAAACATATCAAAAACTTGTGACTTTTCTTTCAAAAGATAAACCAAACACATCCTTGAATAATCATCAATAAAAGAGAGTATATATTTATTTCCATTTGTAGTTAGTACAGGCATATGTCCACATAAATTAGAATGTATGAGACCTCATTTTTTGGACGATCTAGAAACATGACATGAAATGGTTGTTTACTGTGTTCACCAAGATGTAAGTATCACATGGTGTGATCTTTCTTGGAATAGTGGGGATACCTTTAATAAATTTCTCTTTCATAATTCTAATGTTGTTATAGTCGACGTGATCAAATATAGGATGCCATAATAAACTATAAGGTAAAAGATTATTCTACTGTAGTAATAAGTGGAATTTGTAGCAAACTATGTAGTAGAAGAATGACTATTTAATTTCAACAATGTACCTTCTTTAACACCAATCATAATTACTAAATTATCACTTTCTCTATGTATTTGAATAATTCCATCAAAAATATGGATTGAATGTCCCTTTTGTTTGATATTAATGAGGGACATTAAGTTCCTCTGAAATTGTGGTATATAAAAACCATTCTTTAATATTTAATCTACTAAATGTGGAATCTTTAATCTAATTGATCCAATTCCTGATGGTTTAACTTCATATTTATTAGCAAAATATAAACCACCATAAACATTATCACTGCAAAATTCAAAAAGATATTTTTGAAATTTCATATGATAGGGTAACACATGAATGTAAAATCCAAATGTCCTCCCATGAAGAAAATCCAGCATTGAAAACATTATGAATATTGAAGATGCAGTGAACAACTATATAATGAGAAGATTCATTTGCTTTAATTTTGTCAGAAGGTGGTTTCTCTGTCTTCTCATTAATTGGCTCATTCTTTTCATTATTAATATTCTCCTAAGGAACCCTGCAATTAACTGAACTATGATCAATTTTTCCACACCTATAACATCTGATATTTGGTTTATTAGACTGAATTTTTTTTTGTGTCTAGTCATTTTGTTGTCTATGTCCCTGATTATTGTTATTATTCCCCCCCTTCCTCTAATTTCCTTCTGCCTCAACCTTTAGGATTGTTTCCACCTCTAATAGATTCACTTTGTTATTTATGCTCATTTTTTACATGTCACGAGGTTTCTATATTAGAAGTAGAAAAAGGCTTTTTTTTCCTAGAAGAATTTTCTCTTTCAGTAATTTTATTCACTAATTTATCAAAAGTAATGTCATTTAATTGTCCACTAGCTTGGATAGATTCCAAGTATTGAGAATATGCAGCGTGTAGGGCCTTGATGAAGGTAGTTAATTGTAAGTATACTTAAATCAACACTTGTGGTTATATGTCATGGAAAACAATATTAAAAATATTTATTTTAGAAGCTAATTTAATTGGATCATTTTCCTTTCTCTCCAAATTAAATAGCTTCAATAACAACTGAATAATCTCTAATTCTGAATGTGAATCATAGAGTTCCTTTAAAATGTATAATGTTGCATATGTTGTCTTACAGGAATGAATGTATCTACGTACCTCTTCTGAGACTAATGTTGTAATCATAACATAGGTTTTATTGATCTTGACTTCCCATATGGGATGTTGTTTGTCATCATCTAGAGGTTCTGGTGCAATTTATTTATCATCTCTGTCATTTTTCGCTTGGAAAACATCTTTCCACCAATCAATAAAAGCCAATGGACTTTTAAGTTTTCTTATCTATTCTGGATAATTTTCTTTCCCATAAAGTATAATGCCAACTAATGAAATTATGAATGTCATCTTTAAATTCAATAAAAATTTTAATAATTTGGATGAACTACAAAAATATGTCATGATTCATAAAAAATCTAAAAGTATTTGGTATGCTATCAACGGTCTTTTGTAACAGACAAAAATTTAATGAAATTGAACTGAGGATAAAAACTTCATTAGTTAAAAAATCATTGGACATCAATTGACACTGAACATTCGTTAAAAGTATACAACATTTAATGGACATCACAATTAATGGGGTCACAAATGAGAAGACCACATGTGCCAGTTCAATCAACAACCTGGATCACTCTGACAGATCTAATGGTATACAATAACACAAAAAGTTGTCATAGGTTAGTGTGATGTGTGCTCTCGGGAGGCATTTTGAAGAAAATTGCCTAGTGTGTTAATCGATTGTCCACATTCATTACGGGGGCATAGAAACCAGTTTCATATACTACAACGTGTGACATCGGGGTGGTTTACAAAACTAGCAGTCCCTCGCATTGTCAACTAGTCCCACACACCGACTCCTGCTAAGTCAGATCAACAACTATGCAACTTGTCCACCTCACACATTCACAGCAGGAACTCGTCCACCTTGTAAAATGTAAATTGAATTCAAACCATGCATAATAGATCATTACTCCCATGCTTTCCAAACCTCACAACTATGATACCATTATTACAGGCCCATTGAACTCCATGAATGAGATGAAGTTAACTTATTAAGTGAAATCATCAAGTATTTATACAAATAGAGACAATTACAAGAGCACAACTACTAGTGGTTTTCCTAACTATAAAAAGAAAACTACCTAAGCTAATAATGTTACAATATATCCTAAGAGATTAGTTAACACTTTATGTAGATTTCAATATGTAGTCATAAGTTTTGAGCTTCCATGTCATTTGTATTGTAGTCTGTATTGTAATTCTAGGAACAAATAACTCAATGGATTATACAACTACGTCCACTTGCGTTTCACTTATTCTCCAAATTGATTGCAACCAAAATCAGTGTTTGAACAATCCATTCACCTACGCAACAATTCATTATTTACTGAAGAAATTTAGGGTTCTTTTATAATCTCTTGGATTTTTCTTGATGGTTAATGCTGAAGAAAAAACAACTCACTCTTATTGTATCGTACAACACTGAATGTAATCATTGCACCAATTAGATCTTCCATATGCAGTATCCAGCTTCCATACATCTTAAATCATGTTGCACAACATTCAATGCTGAAATCGATCATAGAGACAGAGGTTCTTCACAATTCATATGCATAGTATTTGCGCTTCTGCATCTAATGGATTTCAGCTTATGTTTTGTTTTTTCACTCTTTTTAACTTGAATTTCTTTCCTTCAAAAATATTTATAAGACTCTTTTGCTCTAATACCATTTATCATTTCATAGAAGATCGAGCCAATGGAACTTACACATTCAATATCATGGAGAATTGGATTTGCATAATATTACACATAATTATTATTTTAATTTTTTTTGTTGTTTATGTTAACATGCATTTTACAATTTTTTTGTATCTTAACATGCATCTTACAAATTTGTTTTTACATGAGCCTAGGATGTTTATATTTCACAAGAAACAAATTTCCTCCTACAATCTCAGAGGAAGTTAAATCAACCCCCTTAAATGCAAAGATCTTATCTTAAATATATGTTAAACTAGTAGAATTATTTTGAACAATGTAAACTTTGAAACGGGAACTGATACTATTACCCGTTTCGTAGAGATAGCAAAAAAATGACCCGATTTTCAAAAGTGGTGATGCAGAATACACATGTTTTTTTTAGAACATGGTTTTTGGAACTTTAATTTTTTTTCATGTTCAAGGATGAGATCAAGTTTTAGAATGGTAGTGATTTTCATGCTGATTTTAAAAAGTGAGTATTCTGCATCACACCCTTTTTTTAAAAGACCTATTTTTTGACTTTTAATTTTCTAGTGTGTGAAATGTAAAAAATTATTTTCTAAATTTGATAGTTTTTGAAGTTGTCATTTTATTCATATTTTCTTGTTCTCTATCTTGATTTTTTTTTTTTTTAAGGGGGGTTTTTATTGTTTTGCATTTTTAAATTAGAAAGTCGATAGTTTGAATTTTAGATAATCTACATATTTATACATCCTTAATTAATTTTTCAATCCACATGAAATAATTGTTTCTAAAAAACAACATTTTTTAACAATGGACATAAAAATAACCATTTTTAACATAAATATAACAAAAAAACTAAACGTTTTGATAATTTTTTGCTAGAATTAACATGTCAAAATCACAATTTTTATACAAAAATATTAACTAAAAATGGTCAAATAATAGTTTTTTTTATGAATTTCATGTCAAAAAAATAATAATAACAAATTTTTTTTCAAAAAATAATAATTAACTTAAAAATCAATGCGAAAATCACAAATTACAAATATTGAACACATAACAACTTTAATTCATTGATTATTCTTTTCATGAAATGTCAGAGTCAAAACATTGCAAAGCTTGATTTCTAGGTATAACTTAAATTTAATCAACAATGTCACGTAATCCAAACTCTTCGTCCTCTAGAGTTTCATCATTGTCATCTTCCACAATATTTTCTGCTTCCTTTTGCGCAATTTCCTCTTCTAATGGGTCTTTGATGTCTGCAAATCTCCCAATATATGTCTTTCCAAACATTCCATGTAATGGTGGTTGGGGTTCCTTTGCCTTTTTTGCCACACGTGATTCACTAAAGTCCCCTTTCCTCAACCCAATTTCTTGCATTTCATCTGGAAGAAATTGAAGAGCATTAATTCTTTGCTGAATGAAATTGCATTGTAATGGATCTTTCTCAATTGCAATGCAAATTCTTCCTTTTTGAAGGCAACATGCTAGTGTTGTACCTAATTATCAAGCACAAAAAAATAATGAAGTAAATTAGTACAATGACATATTAATTAAAAAAAAGACATATTGAAATTCAATTCCATGTGGCAAAACCTACCTGAGCCAGAAAATAAATCCAGAACCCAATCTCCTTCATTTGAACATATGTCTATAAGATAGTTAATCATTAATTGTGGTTTCTGATAAATGTTAATTATCTCTCCTTTCGTTTCTTTGTCTTCATATGTTAGTTTTCTCACAACAGCATCATAAGTCAGTATTTGGCTATGACTCTTTCTCTCCACCCGATTAAAAATCATAGACATATGGCTATCATATTTTTCCCAACTATCAATATGAATGAACTCACAGTCATTTATAAATTGTTGATCTTCATTGTTAAGAAGATTTGACTTTTGACTGTAACATAAAATAGTAAAAGTTCAATTAACTTGTACATAAATGAATTTTTCAACATTAATCGAATATACCTTTAAACATCTTACCATGTAAGCTGCATCCTTGAATTTGTTTTCCCCTTGAAGCTTGACAATACCATTGCCAATTGTGTGTCTGAATGAAATGTCACAAATCTCCATAATGGTGATGACGTCACTTCCATAAATCCCGCCACCACTTTATTAAAAGCTTGATAAGTATAAGGGTCACTATCATAATAAATGTTTGGAATATTGAAACCATGGGGAATATCTGCAATAACCAGGGCATAATCCATTTTTGGTACGAGTTTAGCAATGTCTTCACAGTCGCCTTGTATTACTTGATATTGAATAATGTCTAGCCCATTCCAAATGAAATGATTAAGAGTTGGATCAAGTTCAACATTCTTAATACGTTGCTTTCTCAGTCTTTCAATCTTTATTTTTTCAATAAAAGTCTTGAAACTGTCTAGTGCTCCATTATCTTCTTTCCTCATCTTTTACCAAACAAACAAATGTATGTGTAAGTTTTAAATTAAAAATAGTACACAGATGATTAAAACTGAATGTATAAATCAAGTTACCTTTTTAAATGCAAGATAAAAAGCTTTTAATGTTGATGTAGAACTTGAATCTGGATAGTTGCGTACAACATCATCCCAACTATCTTCATTCAACAGTTTAACCATTTGTTCCTGAATTTTCTTGTAAACTTTGTGACTACATAGATAAAGTAAGAAAAAGTTAATATAATGATATGTATAACAAATACTACCAATAACAACATGTTTTATTTAAAAGATAACTATAATCCTGGAAATAAGTAAAAATAATTCAGCAAACTTACTTTTGAAATTCTTCAGACATTTCTTCCAATGATAATTCCCCTGACCTCACACGAGATAATATTGTTTTGACAATTTTTTCATCTTTCACTCCTTGCATTGCCCTCCAAGGCATGATGGTCATATCTTCTGGAAGTTGCTTCAGTTCAGGAGCTGATTTATTGTTGCTACATATCAATGACTTAGAGTTTTTGACCCTCTGTTTTTTAATGCCAATGTCTTCCCACATGCTAAAAATGTCATCAATCAAATTCCAAATATCTCCAGTTCTAAATGCCAATTGGAAAATGTTATCAACACCTCTGAATAAATCGCTATATCTGCTGTCTTTTCCACCTTTTGAATTGGTTTCCTCTTCAATTTGATAGCCTATTTCCATACAACATTCCTTTCAGAAATCTGCAGTAATATTTATCTTATCCCCACCACATTTTTGTAGGAATTCACTATGAATAAATCTAACCTTTTGGATCAACGTCATAGACATCCTATATTCATTATTTGAATTATGATCCAATGCCACTAACTTTGCTTTTGTTTCATTTAAACCAGCATAAATGATACATTTCATTGTTTCAAAATGTGGGTTATTAGGATATTCCTCCATCAATTGTCTTTGAGCTTCAACAGAATGGTTCCCCCCAAGCACATAATAATTGTATTCAAAACATTTTGACTTATCGAATGCTTCTTTGTTGGGAACTTGAAGTGGATCAACAAGAAGCACATAACTAACCACATGAGCATATGGATTGTACCTCATCAATGTCTTCAAGTTGTGAACATGCAGATGATGTGGCTTTCTGATTTGATATTGGCATTGTCCTTCACTTGCCTTATAGGTTTGTCTGACATTTAACTGAAATGTACGACCACCATCAATTAAGTTTCTCTTTGTCAAATTCTGTCGAATGGCATTTTGTTTTGTTTTGATTATGCCATCATCTAAATCAGCTCCTGGTGTAATGATTTCTCTGCTTTCTTTTGAAGTTTCACTAGGTTCTTGACTACTGGTAATGACTACTTCAAGATCTTCAACTCTACTTTTTTTCGTCATAACATTCTCAAGAGATCTATTCTTGGGCATTGTTACTTTTGGTCTTTTACGACCTTCTTCAGTTCCAATGTCATCTTCAGTAATGGAAACATATGCTTCATTGTCAATTTCAACTTCATCGTCCTCAAAAGTAACTTGTTTACCCTTGCTAGATTTATCCACCAAAGGCCTTTTTTTTCTGATTCTTTGGATGTAGTTTTGTAGCATCATCAATTACTACATTTTCCATGTTTTCCATATCTTCTTCTGACACTGAGTAAAAATGGCTGACAACTTTCATGATATCATGCTCTATGAAATGAATGCCTCCCAACCTAATTGAACAACTTTCAACAAAATTCTGCCAAACAAAATATCATATGTTAATATAAACAAAATTAAAAAAATATAGTGAGACACTTTCAAAACGCAAAATAAAAATACAAATAACAATACTTACGATGTTTTGTGTCATCTCATTTACGATTTGTTTACACAACTTTGTAGATACCTCTCTCGTGTCATATAATGAATATGATAGTCGGTATTTAATCCTTTCATGTGACTTGGGAGCTTTTGTAAGTACGTAAACAACTTCAGTGTTTGGTACCGAACACATATCTATGACTCTTCCCATCACCTCCAAATTTTCATTATTTTGGGGTATATCAATGTATAGATATATATTCATAGTTGTGCTCTCTCTTTCTTTCACATACCAGACTCTTGATGGAAATTTCACCTCTTTTGAACTTTTCCAATCTGAGATTAGCTTCTTATCACTTGAAGCACTTGAAATATTTGTAGGCATGAGCTTAGGTGGAGTTCGTTCACCAATGTTTTTTGAAGATACACCTTTAAGACTCTTTGGTCTAGAAAGATTCACAGAAATTTTCCTTGATGCCATTTTCCTAAAAAAACACATAAATTAGTAAATAAAAAAACATATTAACTTAAATTAATAACAAAAATATACCATAAATTTTTTATTTGTATAATCAGAATTGCCCAGCGACCTCTAACGGGCAGGCGGGTTGATGGGCGAGCGGGAGGTCAGCTGAGCGATAATGAGGCTAAGTAGACATTTAGGCAAGTATGGGCGAGCCCCTACCCACGCGCCCCCCACAACCCCCTAAGCTTCCCCCCCTTCCCGCCCCCCTCCCCTTCCCTCACCCTACCCCCTACCGTCCCCTACACCCTCGCCCCCAAACCCCCTACACCCCTCAACACCTCCTCGCGGCCGCCCCTCCCCACTACGCCCACCACTCCCCACACCATGCACCCCCCCCTACCCCATCGCCCCCCCCCATCCCCACGCCCTACCCCTTACCCCCCCTACCCCCCCCATCCCTTATCCCCCCCCTCCCCCAATACACCCTACCCGCGCCCTACCCTTACCCTCCCCCCCTACCCCCCCTATTCCCCACCCGCGCCCTACCTCATTCCCCCCCCCCCACCCTACCCTGCCCTACCCCTACCCCCCCCCCCCCCTACCCTACCCCATTCCCCCCCCGCCCCCTATCCTACCCCATTCTCCATCCCCCCACCCGGACCACCCCATCCCCATCCTCTTGCCCAACCCACCCATCCCCATCCCCTGCCCTACCCCTACCCCCCCCATTCCCCCCCCCGCCCCCTACCCTACCCCCCCCCCACCCCTTACCCTACCCCACCCCATTCCCCCCCCCCCCCCCGCCCCCTATCCTACCCCACCCCATTCCCCCGCCCCTTATCCTACCCCATTCCCCCACCCCCCCGCCCCCTATCCTACCCCATCCCCACCCCCCCACCCGGCCCACCCCATCCCCAACCCCCCACCCGGCCCACCGCGTCCCCACCCGGCCCACCCGCCCTACCCGGCGCCCCGCCCCTACCCGGCCTACCTCGGCCACCCGCCCTACTCGGCCCACCCTGCCCACCCGGCCCCGCCCCCCCGGCCCCCCCGCCCCTTCCGGCCCACCCGGCCCACCCACCCCACCCCGCCCCTCCCGGCCCCCTCTGCCGCCCCTCCGCCTCCGCATCCCCCGCCCCTCCCCGGCCCCCTCCACCGCCCCTCCGCCTCCCCCTCCCCCGCCCCTCCCCGGCCCCCTCCACCGCCCCTCCCCCTCCCCCCCCCCCACCCCTCCCTGGCCCCCTCCGCCGCCCTCCCCCTCCCCCCCCTCCCCGGCCCCTCCCCGGCCCCCTCCACCCACACGTCCCACTCCGCCGCCCCCTCCGCGTGCGCAGCGCCACCCCCGGGCCGCCCCGCCCTGCCCAATCGGCGGCGGGTCGATTCCACAAACATGAGCGAGCGGGTAGATAACATGAGGGAAACTGTAGGAAAGCCGCTAGCGTCAGATGATCCATGCGCCTAATGGAATGCAGTTGACTGAGCGAGACACCTAATATGCAATGCAACAAGAGGATTTGATCTCTGATGTAGGGATGAAGATACCGACACTAATAGTCCACATACAGTGTACTAATTGGTTTGTCATTATGTCTACCTTGATATTGTTATTCGTTAAGAGATGACAACATTCAAATTTAAGAATTGAGAAAGAGTACTTCTTATCATTCCAAGGATTGAATTGAGAAAAGAATCTTTATTTTGGGATTAATTTTGCAATGCTTATAAATTTAGAATTTTATTAAAGTTTCAACTAAATTGTTAATAGCCATCCTAAACTCTAAACTTTTAGATGGGAGTAAATAATATAAATATTTAAGTAAATTTATTTTTATTGACCTTCTAAATAAATATGAAACTTTTTATTTATAATAAATTGAATAAAATAAATAACATTAAGATTAATTGTTTCATAGAATATATAACATTTTAAATTTATTTTAATTTTAAATATTTATAAATATGAAATTATATTATTGGTGATTTTTTTTTATTTTTAATAAATTTATAGTGAAAATAGTATAATAATATAGATCTATATTGTTATTAAATAATAATAGCTTGAGTGGTGATTAGAGAGTTTAATTTTTTTTTTCATTATAATAAGAGTTTATATATATATATATATATTATATAATTGCATTAATATAATATATATAGTTTAGAATTGTATTAAATGATAATTTTATGTTTAGAAATTAAATGAGTTCTGTTTATTATAAAAGAACATAAATTAGTCTTATTGATTTTAAGAAATTTTTAAAATTATAATAAGGGTTTTAAATTATTTTTCATAAAAAATATATAAATTTATTTTTTAATTTTTTTTAATATATATATTTTTTTTCACGTGTGGTTCACGGATACCCATGGTCACTGGGTATCCGGTATGTCCACGGGACAACACTAGGGTGGATCCCACCCAAAGAGGATCACACTCCTTGGCGACAACACTAGGGTGGATCCCACCCGAAGGGGATCACACCCCTCGGCCTATTTACTGACCTGACCCCAAGAGCTTTCAGGAATTGACCCTATGACCTCCCGATTGGCGAGGCACTAATTTGACCAATTGAGCTAACTCTTGGGGCTATTTTCTTTTAATTATATATATATATATATATATATATATATATATATATATATATATATATATATATATATATATGTCATTTGTAATTTAATTTAAGTCACACTAACTCTTAACATTAGTAGAATTTGTATATCCATAGTATTATGTGTGAAAGAAACATTATATCATAATTGTTTTGTGTAATGAATTTTTAAATTTTCTGTTTCAAATGTAATTATTTTATATAATTTTTTAAATTATATTTTTTTATGTAAGATATATGTATCTAATCTTTCTCTATTCTTTTAAATTTATACTTTAGATAATTTTGAAAAATATCTTATATATTGAAAAAAAAGGTCACTAAAAGAACTTCATTTCATATGAGACCAAAAAAATACATATATTATGTTATGTCCTAGTATTCATTAAGGAAATCAAACCAGTGGTAGAACTATAGCACTTTGAGTATCCAAAAAGTCATGTTGTTTCTGAAAATTCAAAATATTACATAAAGTTCATCAAGATGTGGGCTAGTAGAGGGTAGCGAATCTAAATAACTAAAAAAAAAATTAACCAATAGTGGAGTAGATATAATTCAACAAGTGGATTTTGAAAACTCCAATTCTTTGATAGTGATGGGCTCTTTGCTACTCCCTCATGACCAACCTAGATCTTGAGTGACGCCCAGGTGGTGTTCAATTGTTTGAAGACACCAATCCAAACTTAACCCATTATCTATAGTGCATGTAGCATATTAGAATCTCCTAACAAGTCTCGTTTCCATTAAGAACTCTCACGAGCAACATTTTCATGTCAATGGTGTGCATGTATTGCTTAAGTTTCCCCCTTATGTGTCCAACATCTAGTATGCACTCAATAAAGTCACAAAAAATCTCAATATTTAATAGACATTCTCTATCAAATGTGATGTCATGCTCTACGTTAGGTATCTTTTTGTTAATTAGAGATGGGGTGTGGTGTTTGTGTATTCGTGTCAAGATTTCCTCTCTTTGTTGGGCACAGGAATTTAATTCTTGATAGTAAGCATAACCCTTGGGCGACAAATATCTTTTCCTAGGCATGATGGTCTTCCAATAAATATCAAGGTCAAAATATAACCTTGGAAGGGTGAAATAAAAGTGGGAATGATAGGCTACAGAGTTTATAGGAAATCTTGAGGGTGAGAATGAAACCAACACGCACTGAACAAAATGGATAGAATCAATGAGAGTGGAGGTCATGGGGGTAATAAAGGAGAAGAAATAATTAATGCATTTCCAAAAAAATATTGACGCCTCAATACCAAGCATAGAAAGGAATATAAAGGCAGTGATTGGGGCCAAGAGGGAGCGGGGACTCTAAACTAAGAGCGATAAACCAACATTGAAAAGCAATGGGAGTCCTAAAGGGAGTTGAGCACTAGTTCTTATGGGGAGAGAGCTAATTATAAATTGAGACATCAAATTGGAGCCATATTATGAATATAAACAACCAGAAGGAAAAGAGAGGCCTCACTAGCCACCCAATTTATAGCTAAAACTACAACTCCCCTACAACCAAAGTGAAAACCAACGCTCTACAACCATAACCATCAATAATGGATTGTTGTAACAGAAAGAAGCTTGGTAATTCAAACCTAAATTTTGTCAAATCTAATTAATGTCCTAGTTCTATACGTTCTATCTCCCAAAATGGCAAATTAGCATGGTGTGTTTGGCTTGTAATGATGTAAAAGGTCTCATCTGGAGCCATCCTCTTTCACCTCTTCACCTTAGCATGAATGATGTAATCTACAAGTTGAATCAATGGTGGTATACTACCCTGAACTGCATACGCATTTACCTTCTCTACCACGCCCAAAACTTCTATTTGCAATGAAGCCGTTGGGGAGGGTTGACCATGTCAACCACATATATATCTATTGGGACAATTTCCATGCCCTCCCCACATGTCCTTTCCCAAACAATAGATACAAATAATCTTATATATTACACTTACTTGAGGTTTAAGAATATTGATTTCAAATATGTATTCATAAATTTAAAAATTGCTTTGGATATTGATTTATTTTATAAATCTCAAACTAATTACTTTTATTTTTCATTAGAAAATGGCAAAAACTATTTTATATATTAAGCATGGTAAATAAATACGAAATTAGTGATTTTTTATAAATTAATATATAATTTAGAAGATTATATTATATATTACATTTTTGTAATATATATTAAATTAGTTATCTTCAACTTTAAAAAATAATAATATGAAGCTAGAAAACATAATATTTTTAATATTTATTCTTAATATGTGTTTTTCCAAATTTATTATATATATATATATATATAATTTAGTATTAAAGAGTTTGTAACGTTTCTTATATATTTTTACATAAAAATAACATTAATAATATTAAAAAACATATTTTATATATATAGCTTGCCTTATAGATATATTATTTTTTATATATTTATATTTATAATTTTATTTTTTAAAATTTTAAGTATAGTATATATATTTATATATATAAATTTATTGTAGATTTTGAAATATACTTATACTCCAAGATTTGAAAAAAATTAAATATAAAGCATTGTTTTAAAACTAGGTCCATGTGACTACAAATTAGTTTGGTTGATTGAGATATACCTTTTCTCGAATCGATTAGGTCAATTATTGGGTTTGGCGATCGGTTTGTTACCAAACCACTAAGTTGGTCATCGATTTGGCTGGTTCCATAATGGACTGGCCGGACTGATCGAGATTGACTTAACCTGGTTGGTCTTGACCGAAGTAAAATAGCGGGTTAGGCGAACTTGAAATCATTTTTTTTATTTTGTTTAAACTATTTCCTAGCCCCTCTATCCTTCTACTACACCTATAAAGGTGACCCAACCTCCTCATATTTCCTCATAACTATCTCAATGCATTTATGTGAGCATATGTGAGTTGTTGGAGTTGGTCTTTGGAGCAGCATTGAGAAGGTTCTTTGGGAATCTTTGGAGCATCATTGAGGAGTTGGTTTTTGGAGCAAGGTTGGTTATGTCTTTTTGTCATGATCTCTATATATTACATGTATTAGATAGTGCACTCAGTGTCATTTTGATATAACAAACTTAAAACAAACTTAAAAGTTCTAAAATATTAGAATTCAAATAATTAAAATTAAAATAAGTATAATAGGCACAACTAAAATCAATAATTAAAAAAATAATAATAAATAAATAAATAAATATAATTAATGAATTAAAATAATTAAAAATAAATAATCAATTAAAATAAATATGATAAAAATAATCATAAAATTAATCAAAATAAATATTTTTAAAGATTAATACAAATTCAATTGATATAACCATGATTACAATGAAACATAAAAATTTACTCTAATTAATTTTAAAGAATTTACTTTAACCAATAATGATAATAAATAAGTAATTAATACATTAAAACAAATAACAAATAATGAGAATTAATAAGTAAAAAAAAATTAGTTAATTAAAAAAAATAAAAAAAATAAAAAAATAAAATTAATAAAATAAGAAATTAATAAAATCAAAATAATTATTCAAATAAGACAATCAAAATAAATAATTAAAGATCAATACTAATTCAACCATAATTACAATAAAAACATAAAAGAAAAATTATTCTAATTATTCAAAAAAAAAGAAAAAGAAAAAGAAAAGAAGATTAAGTATTAAATAATTAAAATAAATATAATTAATAAATAAATTAAAACAAATAGGATTAGAATAATTAAATTCAAGAATTCATTAAAAGAAATGTAATTAGAAATAATTAAAATAAATAATAAAAAATAAAAAATAATCAATATTAATAATTAATTAAAATAATCAAAATTAAATAACTAATTTAATTACGAAATTAATCAAAATAATATAACCATAACCCTAAAAAAAATAAAAAAATAAAAAATAAAATAGATAATAATAATAAATAAATAAATAAATTAATTAATTAATAAAACCCTATATTTCACAAATACAATCAAAATTAATTAAATATAATAAAACAATTAAAACTGTAAGCTAACATCTCACACATCTCTATTTATTAAAAAATGAGATTAGTCTTTCAACAATTTTTCAAATTCTGATGAAGAACCATCATTGCTGGTTTGAAACGTAGACTATAAACAAACTGAATGCGATGTATCCGGAAGCTACACTACAGAAACATTTTGATATAATTGATATTTCATATTCATGCTTTGATCAAGTATTGTTTTTTCTTTATTATTTTAATAATTTAAATTTGGAAACAAAAATAAAAATATTTAAAAATATGATTTTTCATTAAAATTAAATATTTAATATATATTTTACAAAGACGAAGTCACGCAAATTAACAAATCCGAATCGAAGTCCGAGTCAAAGTTTACACTTTCCTAATCCTAATCTGAGCTTTAAGACTATGACATAAACGTTGAGAAAAAGACTAAAATTTAAATTTAAATAAATATATAATTTATTTCTTATTAATCCAATACACATTGATTGAATTTTTCTAAAACACTAATAAATTATTTTAAATGCAACACAGTTCAAATCTTATGGTAATTTGTTTTATAGAGCACCACAGGGAGGTATATATATATATATAAAATAAATGGAAGGAAAAATATCATTGACTATAAAAGTTGTATAGATTAACGAGGATGCAAAGCATAACTGCCGAATAAATGAGGCAGGTATTATGTTTACATTGCAAAGACAATATAATGCAGTGACTCCGAGAAGTTGATCATCGTAAAACGTTGAAGATGATGGCTAGAGGTGGAAAACGAAGACCATGGAAACTCTTTTTGTAGCTTTAGATAGAATGAGTGTGCGTTGCTTAACATAATCAAGGAAGCAAAAGGAAGCAAAGTTAATGAGTGACCAAGTATGAAAACAGATTTGATCAACTTTCAACAAGTAGAAAATGGAGTTTTTTTAGTGTGAATTTTTGGAAATTTTTTTAGTGGATTTTTCTGGTCTAATTGCTCTAAAATCTGATAAGAATTTATTGAAATCACAAGTTTGATAGGTAACTCCTACACAATTAAAGTGCTCTAGGGTTTTTCAGGGTGCTGAATCTGTATATCCATATATACAGTAAAAAAACAGTTTAAATAACAGAAATCAAAATTTCACCTTAATTTTTTCTGCCGGATTTAAGCATCAAAGTCCAAAAAACTGCACTAAAAACAACTCCTCCCAAATCATTTAAATTTTAAATTATGCAGAGCAGACGCACTAATAGGTTATGACAAAAAATAATTAAACATATATATACAATACAATTATATTAGTAAGAATACATACATATACAATATAAGTATACTTGAAAGAATAGATATATCGAGTGTATTTTACAAGTTGGGTAGCATTTTTGGGTTGTTGACACTTGTCCATAAACTAACAAGAATTACAGCCACGTGGTGAGAGGAAGTGCAACATGCTTCATGTGCATGCCTTTATTGTTTCCAAATGTCACGTTGATGAAATAGACAAAGCTAAAATACTAGTATCCATTATTGTGGACCCTCGCTCTTTTCCCTGGGCCAATGTGCACATGGAATTTGTGTTTAAGCTAGAGTTAGCATTGCATACCAGATATCTTCATATTGTTGTGGTGTTCCATATTTTATTTCATTGTATTGCCAGAATGATGAATGGACCGTAGGAAAACTGTCACGAATGTCATTATCAGAAATACCCCAAGCTTGATACCTTGCCACATAACATTCAACTTGTAAGATTCTCTATTATTTTCCTTTTTTCCTTTTCAAGGAGGTTTTCGTATTCATGTTTACTATAAATGTGTTCTAATGGTTTCTTCCCTCTATCGAGGCTCTATACCACTCGAAGTTAGCCATTATCTTTACTCTTATCATGATTTACAGTAGAATGCTAGTAGATAGTATTAAATAATGTCAATGCCGGATGGCCAGACGTTAGGTAGAAGATTAATTATTTATTTAAGAAAAAATCATCATTATTTAGGGATTTGTAAGGACTCTAAACTGCTAAATATATTTCAAAATTTGTTGTGTGGAACCATACTTGTAATTTTAGTGGACTTGAGCAGCAATGTAGAAGATTTTAGTTTTCAAGAATAATTTGAATGGAAATATCCTTGTAGAGTTGGGAAACATATGCCCAACACAAGGGAGCTAGATCTTTCTTCCAACAAAAAATTCTTCTCTTAGAATAATAGGGGATTAACTTTGACTTCTTTTTCCATCACATCAATACCATGGTTTCACCCCATCAATTTCATTTCAATGACAATGGATTGAATTCGAAACTAGAACTCAAAAGAAATATTCTTTATCTTTTCTCTTTTTTTCTCTTTTATCCTTTATCTATCGCTAATATTTTTCATATTGTAGTAGTTAAATTTACGGATTTCATCATTTCACTTTCTATTAACCCTATAAAGTTTTTTTTGGGAAAAGTAATTTTATCATATAAACTCAAAAATTGCCTCATTTTTTTTAAGTTTTAGAGTTTTTCCTAGGTTCCTCAAAGGAGGTTTTCACGTGAAAATTTTTCCATCCATATCTTCTCTCTTGATTGTGTGAATGTATTCATCTTTCAATAAAGGTCTCTTTTATTCCTTAAGTATAAAACTTGTGGGACTAAAGATCACACTGAGAGGGAGGGTGAATCGGTGTGGCAATAATTTTTCCATTCACAACTTTATCAATAAACAATTATGTAGCAATGTATCATAACTATTTTCAACATATCAATAAATGGAACAATGCATCAAGAAACCATTATCATATCGACAACACATCATGAATCCATCACGTCAACACAAGAGAACACAATATTTTACATGGAAACACATATGGGAGAAAAACACAAATCCTTCTTCTTCTTCTTCTTCAATTCATTACATATATTTGCTAGCGCAAACCTGCTAGAGGCACCCAACCCCAAGATATGAAGATAACTACCTATAGCAGGATAGAACCTCATTACAGAACCAACCTCAAAAATGTCAAAGTAACTACTCTTTGTCGACTACAACCTCACGAAGGCACCAACCTCAGAGATGACAAAAATTTGAGTTGATATAAACTCCAACTTGACTATGAAACCAACCTAAATTATATGCAAGATTTGAATAACTACAAGCTCCAACCTGATTGAGGCACCAAACTCAGTGGAGGCACCCACTCCTTCCCCAACTTCTTTTGGACCTATTTTTAAAATATTTCAAATTGGATTCAGTTGCTCTTCAATCAATATAAATCTTTACATTAAATAAATCGTTGTTTTCATACTATTTTCATCACCTGATCAGACCCTCTCCAAACTCTATTCCAACCTACTCGTCAATTTGGTCACATAAAACTCCTTTCATAACCTATATCTACCATATACTCAACATCAACTATGACATGCTCATAATTTTCCAAAACATACAACATAGACTATGATTATCAAAAACACATCATGAAGACTCTTCATGCCTCTAGGATTGCTCACCATTGAAGATTGATTGTGATACTTCTTCCATAATTCAATTTGGACTTAAAATGAGCCCAAAAACCTTCAAAAACCATTTGAAACTGTATAAACAAAACAAAAATTAATCATTATTTAGAATGAATAATTCTGGGTGCATTATACAAAACCAAATTTTACGAGTGCCAAATTTTTTTAACTATTTGATAAAATAAACAAATTTGGTGCTCCAGTAACCCTTATAAAAAAATATTCCAACTGAGCCTACCTAGACACAAACCCACTACCTGCATTATATAAAGAACACTACATAACCAACTAACTTGATCACCATGTCAAACCTATGGGTGAGGCACTATCACATAACTGGGGCATGGAGCCTGAACCAAAAACCAATTTGTGTCAAATACTTAGACCACTCACCTAACGACTTGAATCCTAAACAACCACACAAAAGATCCAACGAAGTGCAATTACAACCTTGCCATGAACCACATAATAGATTGCTAGTTATTTGATGTTGTTTTAGGGAGTCGAGCCACTATATATTTATACATGTGAGTGTCGTCCCAACCAACCTTGGGGTCAGGCACTATTTCATATGATTCTCATTCAAACAATATTCTCATGTGTATGACCCAAGGAATTATCCCTTTTATCAATGTGGATTGTGTCAATATGAACTTCATTATAACATCGAGGGCTTGACCATTTATTCAATGTGACCAAGGCCATGTGACCCTGTTTGTGTGACCTCGCCCTAAGGGGTTAATGGTTACTAACATGATGATATTATCAGGTCACATGATAGCTTGTGAGGGGTGCCATGCGTCACCCATTTTTTAGCTTTTGACCAATTATAATGCATCAAATCCATCTACCATCTGTCATTCCTTGTTGTTTCCACACCAATATGTTGATCTCATTTGTTGACTCTTTGGGAGGCCATGTGATCCAACCAAAAATTTACATGTGTACTTTTTCTTACTATGTAGGTGAAAACGTCATCCAATAAAACACTACCATGTGTCATTCATGCTCATTATGCAAATGACCACGTCATCCAATAAAACACTACCTTGTATCATTCATCCAACCAATCAAATGCTACAACATGTTGTGTTTGTTGAGATTGCAACAAGATGATGGAGCTTAGTGAAAAGAGTCGCCTTCACTAAGTGGGCCCGCAGGCTATTTTTGGCGCAAGTCTATTTTTTAGACTATGTCTATTTTTAGACATATGGATCATGTCTATGGATTGCAGGTTGCTGTTTATGGATGATTGATCAAGTTGGGAAAAAATAGATGGACTTCTATTTTTGATGAAAGTGTGAGTGATCAAAGTCTATTTTAGACTGGCTGTCAAAAATAGAAAATTCAAATATTATTATCTCACAATAATATTTGGACTATAAACTTAATCTTATTCTCTTGGAGCACTTCAGTTTGAGCTACAGAGGTGGCACATGCAGCTGTCAGAAGGAAATACGCTTTTCTTATGAGTCAGTTGAGTTGTTGCATGCATGACTTCAGTTAGAATTCAATCAGTTGAGTTTGGTGGAGTTGATTGTGGAGTTGATGGAGTTGTGTTCAGTTTAGCTTTGTTAAACTGGTTGTATTTAGTCTAACTGGAAAATAGACTAGAGTTGAGTTGGGTGAATTAGTTATTAATTAATTCACAAGTTATTAACTCATAATACAACTAATGAATACATCAGTTAACTCAGTTGCATGTCAATGCATGTTCAGTTCAACAGGGACAGGTGGTAGAGAATCAGATTGCTATCAGTTGTGACTATAGTTGTGCACCAGATCTTGCACAATCAAGGGATTGAGTATGCCAATGAGTTTGCTCATGTATTTTCCCACATTATAGCTTGTGCTCACGTCCAAAAAAGTGTGAGTGACTATTTTGCAGGTGAAAAACGAGTTTGGTAAGCCATTCTCATCAGTTCTTGAGCAGGTATTGAGTAGTGGAGGCAGGCAAGCAGTGGAAGAGATTTGGAGATCAGATCTGAGCTGTATTGTGTGTAACAGAGGTGGAGATACTTGTGAGAAGTATTATGCTGTGTAATGTTACATGTCTCAATCATTAATATACAGATAGTTGGGGTTTTTAGCGAGATGCTTTCCCCGGGATACATACTGTGTTAATGTGTGAATGCTCTTGATGTTTTATTGTTATTGATGCTGCTATATTGATGATCAACGTAGAGGAGCTTATGTATTGTGTATGTTTTCCGCAATAGTACATGATCAGGATAATCTCCATTGAATATGTGTTAAATTATTCAAAATTTCTACATGGTATTAGAGCTGTTGATCATTAGATCTACTATTCAGGAAGTGTTTACATTCTATTTCTTCAGGCAGATTCTGTAATCAGGCCAGGTAGCCTCTGGATTCATCCTTCCTTTGGAAGGTGAGATATCTGGTGAATGCCCATACATTCAATCTCTGTACGAGAAATATTGTGTTCTCACGAATCTTAGATCCGAGGCGGTTGAGTTGGTTGCTGGTGGAATTCGAATTTGCAGCAGTGTTTTCTTGGTGACAACACAACAATGTCTTTCAACGGATTGCGATTGGAGTATGCTCTTGAGGGCAGCTCAAACTATATTGCATGGAAGGACAGGATGGAGGTAGTATTGGATGATAAAGGGCTGAAGGAGTTCATAGATACGGATATCCCAAAGCCTACTGATGCTGCTGAGGCGGAAGTTTGGCAAAAGAAGACCGCAAAATGTCGAAGGATTCTGTTGGTGGGCGTGAAGGATCACATTGTGTCCAGCCTCCATGGAAAGGCTACTCCATATTTGATGTGGAAATCATTAATAGAATTATTCCAAAGAAAGAGCGATCAGAGGAAGCTGGCATTCAAAGATAAACTCAGAAACATCAAATGCGAGAAGGGTGACAATATTCCCAAGTATCTCACGAAGTTCACTCAGTGTCGAGATGAGTTGGGAAGTGTGGGGGTTACTGTCGATGATGAGGACTTGGTGAGCTTGGCTCTCCTTGGTCTTCCGAAGAGTTGGCATTCCTATCAGGACTCTGTCAATGGTCGGGAGAAGTTGCCAGGATGGGAAAGACTATGGTCAGATCTTGTGCAGGAGGAGATCAGGCGGAGTACCAGGGACGGATCTTCGTCAAAGGGAGCTGATGAAGAGAATTGTGCTTTGGCTGCCAAAGAAAAGAAAGGGAAGAGAAAGAAATCTTCTTAGTCTGGTGCGAAAGGCAAGAAGCATGATATGTCCAAGGTGAAGTGTTTTCACTGTCACCAGCACAGACACTATGCCACAAATTGTCCGCAGAAGAAGAAGAACAAGAAAGCTGCTGGATCTGCAAGGGGAGAGGCCTTAGCTTCTCAGTTTGAGCTTGATTTTTCATTGATCGCATGCTTGGTTTCAAGTGTGATGGGATCAGTGTGGTTCTTGGACAGTGGTGTGTCTTTTCACATGATGAGAGATAGAGATTTGTTCTCTCATCTGGAGGACAAAGATCTTGGAGTGCACATCGAGATGGGCGATGATGGTAGATACAGTGCGACCGGTATCGGTACCATTTCCTTTGAGAGGGAGTCT
The DNA here is from genome assembly GCA_031772625.1 of Pinus tabuliformis. NCBI lineage: Eukaryota > Viridiplantae > Streptophyta > Pinopsida > Pinales > Pinaceae > Pinus > Pinus tabuliformis. The sequence goes on from CM062808.1 coordinate 749,814,744, forward strand.
GGTAAACCCTTTGTATTGAAGGAAGTCATGCATGTTCGAGGATTGAAGAAGAATTTCATCTCAGTGGCGATGTTAGAAGACAAGGGGTATGATGTTGTTTTCAGCGAGGGAAAGGCCTTCTTGCGCAGCAAGACAACTGGTGAGACCCGGAAGATAGGGGTTCGAGTGAGGAACCTTTATCAGTTGGATGTAGATGGATGCGCAGCAATGGCAGGGAAGGTAGAAGGATTGGTGAGCCGGGATGATGGCGAGTTGTGGCACAGGAGATTGGGTCACCTTCACCATGGAGCCTTGAAGATACTGCAGCAGATCACTACAGGGCTTCCTAAAGGTACACTTGCGCAGTCAGATCAGTGCAAGGGGTGTACTTTGGGGAAGTTTGTGAAAGCCACCTTTCACGAGAAGGATAGTCGCGCCACGACGATCCTTGAGAGAATTCACATAGACGTGTGTGGACCTTTCTCAGTTGCTTCGACAGCAAAACACAGGTATTATGTGATTTTTGTTGATGATTTCTCTCGTAAGTGCTGGATCTTCTTCATGCAAAAGAAGAGCGAGACATATTCAAAGTTCTGTGAATTCAAAGCACTGGTCGAGAAGGAGTCGGGGAAGAAGGTGAAGGCTCTTAGGAGCGATAATGGTGGTGAATACATCTCGGATGAGTTCAAGGATTTCTGCAAAACAGAAGGGATTCGTAGAGAGCTCATAGCTCCCCATAACCCACAGCAGAATGGGGTAGCTGAGCGGAAGAACAGAACGATTGTGGGTGCTGCACAGGCAATGTTGCATGATCAGGGCCTACCCCTTCACTTGTGGGTGGAAGCATGCAATACAGCAGTTTATGTGCAGAACCGTTGTCCTCATAGGATACTTGGCATGAGTACACCCGAGGAGGCTTATTCTTGTAAGAAGCTTGATCTTTCTCATTTGAGGATTTTTGGTGCTAACGTTTACATGCATGTGACGAAGGATGCCAGGAAGAAGTTGGAGCTGACCGTAGAGGTTGGGATATTTGTGGGGTACACTGATACGCCCCACAACTATCGTGTGTATTTGCCAGACAGTGGTAAAACTGTTGTGCGACGGGATATAAAATTTCAGGAGGAGAAAGCCATGAAGTGTTTGCTTGAGAGGGAGCTACACTTGCATGCAGATGAGGAGCTATTAGTTCCTAAGGATGAGCTTCAGGACGTGGATCAACCACAGGACGAGGTTCATGGAGTGGAAGAGACCACTCATGCAGCGCCAACCATCAAAGGGCGAAAGCGCTTGACAGAAGCTGAGCGACTGGCTCAAGATGCAGAGAAAGTTGTAGGACCACCTATAGCCCAACGCAGGCAGAGACAGTCACCTGATCGGTACACTGGATACATCGCTCTTATGAGCAAGTGTGTTGTGACTGAGCCATCCTCTTTCGAGGAAGCTGTGGAGGATCCCGCATGGGTAGACGCCATGGTGGAAGAGTATGATTCTATTGTCAGAAACAGTGCATGGAAGATTGTTCCTAGACCGGAAGGGAAATCAGTGGTGGGTTCGAGATGGATCTACAAAGTGAAGCAGGCAGCTGACGGGAGTGTGGAGAAGTACAAGGCAAGATTTTTTGCCCGAGGCTTTTCACAGATTGAGGGGATCGATTATGAGGAGACCTTTGCACCTGTCGCAAGGTATTCTTCCATACGGACGATTCTTGCTCTCTCAGTGCAGATGGGATGGCACATTCATCAGATGGATGTGAAGACTGCGTTCCTCAACGGAGTCATTTGAGGAGGAGGTGTACATTGAGCAACCCGAAGGCTTTGAAGTCTTCAGCAGTGAGGCGCATGTGTGCAGGCTCAAGAGAGCGTTGTATGGGTTGAAGCAAGCACCACGTGCTTGGTACACACGGATAGACAGCTATTTCACAGGACTTGGATTCTCCAAGAGCGAGGCGGATCCGAACCTATACCAGATTGTGGTGGAGGGTAAGTTGCTTATCATTGTACTGTATGTTGATGATTTGATTCTAACGGGTGATGAGCTGTTGATACTGTCATGCAAGAAGGATCTTGCTACAGAGTTTGAGATGAAGGATTTGGGCCTCCTCCACTATTTCTTGGGATTGGAAATATGGCAGTGTCGTGGCGGAAAAAGTCGTTTGTGCGGACACAACTGACCTCCCTAGGAGTCTAAACTCTCTAGCGACAAACAAGACAAAATGGAGTGATCTTTCTCTAAATATACCTTTTAAAACATGAAAACTACAAGTGTTTAGGCTTACCTTATTCCAAAACGCTGTTGTTGTAGTCCGTCCTTGCCGATCCGGATGAGCTCCTCCTTCACATCAATTCCTGAAACCACAAACAATCAAACAATTACCAAGCACTTGCATTTCATATAATAAAACATATATTCAACATGCAGACCAAGGAACACATGAAATAACTCGTTAACACAAGCTATTGAGAAAAATAAACCAGTTTGTATTAATAACGAAACAAAGAAACTCTTACAACCTGGCCTTGGTGTTGTGCAAGTTCCTCCCAGGGTCCATCAAGGGTTTTCCTCTACTTTGACAAAGCTCACCCACTTCCAAGTAGAATCAAGCAAAGACAATCTCTCCTCACAAGGTTCTAAATGGGAGTCCTAATTCCTGCAGCATTTACCCAAAGAAAATGTATAGCTTCAACCTCCTCTCCCTCTGGCTCAATGCCTTTATTTATAGTGCTGTAAAGAGGTTATTCAGGTCCACCATCAATGGGATAATCCCCCTCTTTGGGTGGGATATCTCCCTTATTGATGGGATAAGTTCCTCCTTAATAGGGATACATGAACCAACTGGAGGCGCATCCATTTCATCAAACCGACCTCTAGAAAGTTCTAGAAGTAACCACAAGTAACTTTTTTAAGATGAAACTTGCGCATTTTGCCTTTTACAGAAGGACGCACCTGTCCCTTAACATACAGAGCGTCCAAGGACGCAGCCTTTGTGAACATTGTGAGCGTCCCCGCAGGTAAGGCTTGAGAGAACCTGCGTCCCCAGAGATAAACACATTTTTTACAAGACTTTCTCTCTTTTTTGAGTTTGAGATGGATAGCAGAGGCATAAGACTTGCCTAAGAGGGTAGCATGACTGTTGATTGAGCCATACTAACTGTAAATAGTCATGGTGACATTTTTTAGTGTAACAGATTGCCCCCTAAAGTGCGAAGCCTGGAATAGATTAGGGTTTTGTAATTCTAGGAAGGGTGAAGCGCTTTATCATTTCAAGGATTGTCTTGTGGATGACCTGGTTGGAACCTGCAATTTTCAACACAAAATACATGTATAAGATTATATCATCACTGAGGTAGGCATTCCCATACTCAGATTCAAAACTTTAACTAATGGACTAACTACTCTGATACAGGAATGATCTTGCAGTACATCATTTTTTATAGACTTTTGTAGACACAGTATGGACGCAGCCATCTGTTTATGATTAGTCTACATAGATAATGAATACAAAACTCCTCGCAGCCTGGATGGTAGAAACTAGATCCAGGGTCTTCACTTCTACTTCCCGAATTGGTACGATTCTAGCCATGTGATTAAATGATTTGATGTCGAACATGTTAGAAACCACTTGATTACCAGTCGATGATGTAAACTGTTAACAAGCGTGAGAGAGACCACCAGTAATGTCAATGATTCTCAAAGTACCAAGCACAACCCGTGAAATGTGAATAGATGTTTTGATGTCGAACACTTCACGGAATCCTTTGATCGAAAGTCAATGATGTAAACTGACGTCAAAGGCGAGAAACCTGCCATTGATGCATGCAGACTTCAAGGTACTGTCGATTCCTAAGTCATCTTTCTAGATAATGTGTCGATGTCGATAGAAAGCGACCCGTTGCAGGCAAGCCCGCACCACGAAATCATTGTTCAAGTTGAAGAAATGTTGCTGTAAGGACTGACTCAGGGATGGTCAAATGGATGACAAGTATTTTGCAGATGAAAGTTTTGCTTGCAGACCTCTTGAACACATAACGACACGACAGATGGCTTGGTGACGAATAACTCAAAGTTAATCCCCGGAACCCGGTTAAAGACTTTCAAAGTGGTTTGATCAACTGTGAGGTAAAAGATTTCCCAACCCAGGTGAATGAAAAAGTGTCGTGTTCAAGAGTGGTAATAAAGTTTCTTTTGAGACAAAAGGTAACAAACAGGTTCATTCTTCTCTCTTTTCCCCCACCATTTCTGGCAAGTACCTCTTTATTTTTAACAAGCTTGAGGAGGATAACATATGCTTGATTATAAGCTCATCCTTCGGATGAGTCCAACCTAGTTTTGATTCGAACCCTAGGAAGGAGTGGTTCGTTCCTGTTTGTAATTGAACAGGTCCTTTACTGTGAAATGTTTAACGAGCCCAGTATAGGAGAAACTCGGTGTTTTTCAATTTTAGAGAGTCTGAAAAACTTAAGAAGACTCCAAGTTGAACTTTTTCGTAGATTTGTGTCCCTCAAGCCCGAAAAAGTATAAAATAATACCTGGGGGAACCGCTTGATCTTGCGACCAAGGAGTACTTTCATAATTAGTGCCACTGACCTGAAAAGTAAAAAGCGATCAAGGACACGTCGTTTTATTTCCGTATCGAGTTTGAAACGACAAAAACCCGGCAATCTTTTCCTGATTTTACGGTCAGAAAAGGGCTGTAAGAGGATCGTCTTTTAATTCCATTTTAACGAGTGTAAAAGAAACGCTCGGCAATCTTTTCATGTTTTAGGAGTCAGAAAAAGGCTTAAAAGATGACTCTGAGGTTTCACTTTTTCGTAAGTTTTAATGAGTTCGAAAAAATGATAAAAATGTACTCATGGTTTTCACTTTTTCGTAAATTTTAATGAGTTCGAAAAAATGATAAAAATTTACTCATATGGCCGACTTTCAATTTAATTTACGAGCAGGAAAAGACGGAAAGAACTCGGCATTTTCATTTATTTTACGAGAATGAAAGATAGCAAAATAATCTCGAGATTTTCATGAGTTTAACGAGTCTTGAAAATAACTGAAATTGACTCGAGATAGGTTTCATTTTTACAAAAGCTTGAAACAGAGAAAAACTATGCTTCAAAGTAGTTTCATTTTTGCACAAGCTTGAAACAGAGAGAAAACTGTGCTCGATGCCCCCTAAGCGTAACTGCTAGAGAGCATGCCCCCCAACTTCATTTCATTCAACTAAGCACAAGCTGGATGGAATGAAGGTTCATGAACGAGATCATTTGAAAGACTCGACCTAAAACTATAAGAAAATTATGCAAAAAACTGAAATAACTAACCTAAAAACTTAACATTTATGAGATCGAGTCAAACTCTCGACTCAAGTAGAGGAGGATTTGTTTCATTTTTTAACGAGCTTGACACAGGAAAAGAACTATGCTCGGATTCAGTTTCATGTTTACGCGAGCTTGAAATGAAAAACTATGCTTGTTATAAGTTCACATGCCCCCAGCATAATGACGCAAAACGAGGTACATGCCCCCCAAGCTTCATTGCATTCAATGAGTTGGATGGAATGAAGCTTTACTTTCAAGATCTTGGAAAGACTTGTGGGAGTTGTTTCATTTTTTAGTGAGGTTGACACAAGAAAAGAACTATCCTCAAAACCCTTGTTTCATTTTTTAAACGAGCTTGACACAAGATAAGGAACTATGCTCATAACTACTCTACAATCTACCTAACAAAGAACTCTACTCTAAAAAACCTTGATTCATTTTTTAACGAGCTTGACACAAGACAAGGAACTGTGCTCTAAAAACCTTGATTCATTTTTTAATGAGCTTGACACAAGACAAGGAACTATGCTCTAAAATCCTTGTTTCATTTTTTAACGAGCTTGACACAAGACAAAGAACTATGCTCATGACTACTTTCTACAATCTACCTACTTAACCTACCCTTGTTTCATTTTTTAACGAGCTTGACACAAGACAAGGAACTATGCTCAAGAAGTTCGCATGCCCCCAGGATAGTGATGCAAAGCGAGGTACATGCCCCCCAGGCTTCATTGCATTCAACCGGCTGGATGAAATGAAGGTTTACTTTCAATATTTAACTTGAAAAGGGAGTTGTTTCATTTTTAAGGAGGTTGACACAAGAAAAGAACTATCCTCAAACCTGATTCATTTTTTAACGAGGTCGACTCAGTAACAGGAACTATCCTCAAACCTGATTCATTTTTTAACGAGGTCGACTCAGTAACAGGAACTATCCTCAAACCTGATTCATTTTTTAATGAGGTTGACTCAGTAAAAGAACTATCCTCATTACAGCCTATTTCATTTTTTAACGAGGTTGATACAGGAAAAAACTATCCTCGTACTCACTGATTCATTTTTTAACGAGGTCGACACAGTAAAAGGAACTTTCCTCGTACCATCCAGTTTCATTTTTTAACGAGGTTGAGAGAGGAACAAACTATCCTCGTAACTCCTTGTTTCATTTTTTAATGAGCTTGACACAAGACAAGGAACTATGCTCATGACTTCTAGTTTCATTTTTTAACGAGGTTGAGATGAGAAGAAACTATCCTCGTTACATCCAGTTTCATTTTTTAACGAGGTTGAGACAGGAACAAACTATCCTCGCGCTAGCCTGTTTCATTTTTTAACGAGGTTGATTCAGGAAAAACTATCCTCGTACACACTGATTCATTGTTTAACGAGGTTGACACAGTAAAAGGAACTTTCCTCGGACTCCTTGTTTCATTTTTTAACGAGGTTGATACAAGAAAAAACTATCCTCGCAAAATTGATCATGGCTTCCAACTGGAAGAAAGACATGTCAATGGACACACCTTGATCATGGCTTCCAAAAGGTCTTCATCCGAAGGAAGAATAGTTTTTTGAAAGGAACACATGTCAAGGGACTCAAAAGGGATAAGAACATCGTGTTCAAGTAATCCCATAGAGTTTTCCATGTCAATTACCGGAGCTAAATCAAAGGAAGATGAGCAAACAGTGAGAGGCTCACTTACATCGGTAACTGAAATCATGGGACCGGTTGCCACATAATTAACCCGTGGCAGGGTAGATACCACTTTAGAGTCAGGAACATTTAGGGGTGTCATATTATTGGTAGTTGAAAAAAGACTAGGGAACGAAAGCTGGTCTACAGTCACAATACTGCCATTGTGAGGGAAAGACATCACGCGAAAGAGTGTCGATACGACAGCTTTCATTGCATAAACATAGTCTCGCCCAAGGAGTAAATTGAAATCCAAGGGACCTCGAACTACCATAAGATCAACACAAACAATTTTACCTTCCAAGGTAATAGAAAACTTAGGAAGGATCCCTAAAGGTTCACTAATTGTTCTGTTAAAAGCTTTCAGATTCTGCGTAATAGGCGCAAGCTGAGGGGAACCCAAAGCTTTCCAAACAGCTGAGGATAAAATACTAACAGAAGCACCTTCATCTACCTGAGTACGATGTATGTCCCTACCACCAGCCTTGACAATGATTTGGAAAGGGACGGAGGAAGGAAGACGAGGTTCTGTCAGTCTATTCCAATCAAAGGAAAAGACCTCAGTACTTGGAGGGGGTTCTGTAGAAACAGGTGAAATGCCCCCCGGCATAGAAGAATCCGATGTAACAAGAAGAACATCAGCGGTATGAAATTTACTCTCGAAAAGGAGAGTGTGATCGACCGAATGTGAAATTGAATCGACCACTTGATCAACTAATGGATCATCAACCTGAGTGACATGAGTTTCACTCTCCAATGGGAGAGTGTGATCGACTGTACTTGAATTTAGATCAATCACTCCGTCAGTTGACGGTAGGTTGGGAGAAAGTTTACGGTAACCAGTTGGAAATTCTTGCTGTGGAACAGTAAGGTTTTCCAACAATGTTGAGGCTTCATCCATGTGAGGGCAAATGTGAGTTTGATGACTCCCTTTGCATAACTTACAAGGAAACCTAACTTTACCCTTTTTCCCAGGAACCTGACTATCACTGGTTGATGGATCAATGGAAAGTTGATGAGATTTTTCTGACCATACTTCCAAGACCTTTGGAATACCAGGACAATTGACAAGGAAGTGGTCACCCTTACAAAGCCTGCAAGGGTATTTGGGTTTACGATGCATGTCGGAATTTTCCTCAACACAACTAACACTTACAGCCATGGTTGGTTGGTTGACTTCTTTCTTATCTTGCTTCTTCTTCTTCTTCTTCTTCTTCCCTTTCTTCTTCTTCTTAGCCTCCTGGTTACTAACATCAAGGCTTTTACCAGGCGAAGAGGAAGAAATGGAGGAAGAAAAATTAGGCGAAGAAGGTAAAGGGTCAACAGAAGGTTGGTGATGTTGAGATGGTGAACTCTGTTGAGGTGAAGCATCCGGTTGAGATGGAACAATTGGAGTATTTTGGGCCAACGAAGTTGAAAATAACCATATCGGTAAACCTATTGTAAATCCAGGTAATGACAAAGTAGCCATATAAGGAGGACCAACATTTCCAAAGTAAGGAAAAGTACTAGGATTCTCATTAGGAGGGGTTCCTAGGTTGATAAATTCCGGAACATTTGCCATTATATTCAACTTCAGTGAATTTTATTAACAATTTAAAACTAAAATTAACAATTCACAATTCACACTTAACAACTAAAATTCACAATTCACACCTATGGTCTCTAAAAGTAAAAACAAACAAATTAACACGCGCTATCAAATCTAGGAGTCAAACCACACACAAACAGTAAGTTCTCCGGACCGAAAACACTAGTTGGTGATGAAGCCCAACCTCGCAGAATTCAGTACAGAAATGGCGGGTGGAACAGTTACCCCGGCAACCTGCTTAATGAATAGACCGGCACAAGTTCCTCCACTTTAACCGTCTCGAAGTGAAGTGAACCCCCCGGAAAATCCAAGTGAGTATAACCGACGTCTGCTCCAGGTACAGTGGGACCTTCCCTCCACCGTCACCTCGGTAGAACCCTAAAGATTATGGTCACTAAGGTCACCAACAGTAACAAATACACCTGGGGGAACAGTCTAAACTCCGACAGCACGCAAGGGCAGAGTAGCAAGCTCAATCCCCTTACCGGTTCCTTGACAACAATCCAAGGTTTACCGATAAGTGACCCCTGGCTCCTCGACAATGGTTAATCCGAGGTTTACCGTTTGTAATACGTACTGTCTGGCATCGTTCCCAACGAGGGGGGAATGATCCCCTCACTGGTTCGGACACGAGCTCGTGCTTCTCCTTTAAGAGGAGCTTTCCCAGAGTGCAATTGAAACAATTGGATTTATTCTACTCAAGATAAACTATCTGTTTGGTTTTGTAGTCTTGGAGAGTTAAGTACTCACTTACTCCAAGACCCTAGCCTAAGCTATGTTGGTGTTTCAGAGCCCTAGAAATGTAAAAATTACTAAATGAATTTTAATTAAGCGCTGTGTTATTAAGGCTGTTATTACTCAAATGGGTAAATGGAGATGAAACCAATGGTGTTATGACCCGACTCAACTGAATGCAATCGAATATGATAATGCAATCCTTTCAATTCGATGAATCCTAACTAGAGTAAGGAGAGAGTTTCCATTCACTTCCAACAATGCAAAAAATTGATCATTAAGAGAAAATTTAACAAATTCTCTAATGCACTAATTTCATCAAGAAAAACTAATGCAAATCAATTCCAAACCAATTTTTATTTTTATTTTTGTGTAAATTCAAATCAAAGAAAGCTGATCTAAATCTACGATTGATTTTTCAGAATGTAAACTATGCAATTGTAATCTATGCACAATTCACATGAAAAGTATGCAAATGTAATCTATGCACATTTTTCATTCATATTCTGAAACTGAGAACTCTAATTATGCAAATGTGATCTATGCAAGAGAATTCTCAAACACAAGATGATTCTAATGTAATCTAAGAACCAATCAAGTGCAAGTCGAGAAAATTGGGTGAGAGTTCCAAAGATCAAAACATAAAAACACTCAAAGGCGATTAACACTCATACACAATAATGCAAAATTGTGAAAAGACTGAGAGAAACCTCCAAGTAATGACCAAAGGAAATCAAATTAAGAATTTCTCAAAAAAGAGACTCAAAACACCCAATTGATGAAAGCTAAAAGCAGGAATGCTAATGAAACAAGTTCAGGTGAAAATTTTTGACAGGGTACTAAAGGATCTGGGCAGAAAACACTAAGAAAAAACAAAATCTAAAAGCAATTAAAGCAAAAATGGAGTTTTCCTAAATTTTTACAGGAAGACGCAGGCAACCCGTTAGAACAGGCGCGGGCCCGCTCTGTGCAAACGGCAACAACGCGTCCAAAGACGCACTGTGCAGTACTCAGAGGGTGCGTCCTTCTGGAAAAGTTAAGAAAAACCAAATCTAACTAAATCTAGAGCTAAGCCACCAAAATACTAATTCTCACAGTCAAAAACCAGAAAATAAAAATGATTTTCTCAGAGCAAAGTTCACACAAAGGAAAAGACTTTCACATTAATGGCTTCCCCAGCGGAGTCGCCAATTTGTCACACGGAAACAGTCGTTTGTGCGGACACAACTGACCTCCCTAGGAGTCTAAACTCTCTAGCGACAAACAAGACAAAATGGAGTGATCTTTCTCTAAATATACCTTTTAAAACATGAAAACTACAAGTGTTTAGGCTTACCTTATTCCAAAACGCTGTTGTTGTAGTCCGTCCTTGCCGATCCGGATGAGCTCCTCCTTCACATCAATTCCTGCAACCAAAAACAATCAAACAATTACCAAGCACTTGCATTTCATATAATAAAACATATATTCAACATGCAGACCAAGGAACACATGAAATAACTCGTTAACACAAGCTATTGAGAAAAATAAACCAGTTTGTATTAATAACGAAACAAAGAAACTCTTACAACCTGGCCTTGGTGTTGTGCAAGTTCCTCCCAGGGTCCATCAAGGGTTTTCCTCTACTTTGACAAAGCTCACCCACTTCCAAGTAGAATCAAGCAAAGACAATCTCTCCTCACAAGGTTCTAACTTGGAGTCCTAATTCCTGCAGCATTTACCCAAAGAAAATGTATAGCTTCAACCTCCTCTCCCTCTGGCTCAATGCCTTTATTTATAGTGCTGTAAAGAGGTTATTCAGGTCCACCATCAATGGGATAATCCCCCTCTTTGGGTGGGATAGCTCCCTTATTGATGGGATAAGTTCCTCGTTAATAGGGATACATGAACCAACTGGAGGCGCATCCATTTCATCAAACCGACCTCTAGAAAGTTCTAGAAGTAACCACAAGTAACTTTTTTAAGATGAAACTTGCGCATTTTTCCTTTTACAGAAGGACACACCTGTCCCTTAACATACAGAGCATCCAAGGACGCAGCCTTTGTGAACATTGTGAGCGTCCTCGCAGGTAAGGCTTGAGAGAACCTGTGTCCCCAGAGATAAACACATTTTTTACAAGACTTTCTCTCTTTTTTGAGTTTGAGATGGATAGCAGAGGCATAAGACTTGCCTAAGAGGGTAGCATGACTGTTGATTGAGCCATACTAACTGTAAATAGTCATGGTGACATTTTTTAGTGTAACAGGCAGCGCAGTGGTGGACTGCTTGTTTCTCAGGGCAAGTATGCTTGGGAGATACTGGAGAAGTTCAACATGCATGGTTGCAAGCCTGTTGATACTCCTCTTCCTGGAGGTTGGAGGAAGGAGGATGCCACTTCGGGAGAAGAAGTGGATGCCACTGTTTATCGACAGTTGGTGGGGTCACGGATGTATTTGGTCAATACACGACCCGATATATGCTATGCAGTTAACCAGCTTTCACAAGCTATGGTTAAGCCTACCAAGCTCTTCTGGAAGGCGGACAAGCCTACTTGAGAGGCACATCGGGATATGGTTTGTGGTACAGACATGAGGATGAGGTTAAGTTATGTGGCTTCACGGATGCAGATTGGGCAGGGAGCCCAACAGATAGAAAGAGCACATCAGGAGGGGTCTTCAGTATTGGATCGACAGCAGTTTCTTGGTACAGCAGGAAGCAGAGATCCGTGGCACTTAGTTCAGCGGAGGCCGAGTATATGGCAACAAGTTTGGCTGCATGCGAGGCTATATGGATGAGGAAGATCCTGGTTGGTTTGTTCGGTTCTCATTTGGATCCTATTGTGATTTACTGTGATAACCAGAGTTGCATTAAACTCTCGGCTAATCCTGTATTTCATGATAGATCGAAACATATTGACATCAGGTACCATCATATCAGAGATTGTGTGCAGTGGAGGATCATGTTACTTTCGTAAATTCCAACGGAGGATCAGGATGCTAATATTCTGACGAAGGCTCTCACCAGGAGCAAATTCGAGTACCACCGAGGCAGGATAGGGGTTGCTGATAATCCATATCTTGTCGAGAGGGAGTGTTGAGATTGCAACAAGATGATGGAGCTTAGTGAAAAGAGTCGCCTTCACTAAGTGGGCCCGCAGGCTATTTTTGGCGCAAGTCTATTTTTTAGACTATGTCTATTTTTAGACATATGGATCATGTCTATGGATTGCAGGTTGCTGTTTATGGATGATTGATCAAGTTGGGAAAAAATAGATGGACTTCTATTTTTGATGAAAGTGTGAGTGATCACAGTGTGAGTGATCAAAGTCTATTTTAGACTGGCTGTCAAAAATAGAAAAGTCAAATATTATTATCTCACAATAATATTTGGACTATAAACTTAATCTTATTCTCTTGGAGCACTTCAGTTTGAGCTACAGAGGTGGCACATGCAGCTGTCAGAAGGAAATACACTTTTCTTATGAGTCAGTTGAGTTGTTGCATGCATGACTTCAGTTAGAACTCAATCAGTTGAGTTTGGTGGAGTTGATTGTGGAGTTGATGGAGTTGTGTTCAGTTTAGCTTTGTTAAACTGGTTGTATTTAGTCTAACTGGCAAATGGACTAGAGATGAGTTGGGTGAATTAGTTATTAATTAATTCACAAGTTATTAACTCATAATACAACTAATGAATACATCAGTTAACTCAGTTGCATGTCAGTGCATGTTCAGTTCAACAGGGACAGGTGGTAGAGAATCATATTGCTATCAGTTGTGACTATAGTTGTGCACCAGATCTTGCACAATCAAGGGATTGAGTATGCCAATGAGTTTTCTCATGTATTTGCCCACATTATAGCTTGTGCTCACGTCCAACAAAGTGTGAGTGACTATTTTGCAGGTGAAAAATGAGTTTGGCAAGCCATTCTCATCAGTTCTTGAGCAGGTATTGAGTAGTGGAGGCAGGCAAGTAGTGGAAGAGATTTGGAGATCATATCTGAGATGTATTGTGTGTAACAGAGGTGGAGATACTTGTGAGAAGTATTATGCTGTGTAATGTTACATGTCTCAATCATTAATATACAAATAGTTGGGGTTTTTAGCGAGATGCTTTCCCGGGATACATACTGTGTTAATGTGTGAATGCTCTTGATGTTTTATTGTTATTGATGCTGCTATATTGATGATCAACGTAGAGGAGCTTATGTATTGTGTATGTTTTCCGCAATAGTACATGATCAAGATAATCTCCATTGAATATTTGCTAAATTATTCAAAATTTCTACAGTGTTAGGATTAGCCATTGTGGTGGGACCACTCTAGTTAATAAGTGCACATGTTGGCACATATTTTACTTCACTTATGCTGATATGCAAGACATCAAGTTTTCATACTTCTTTGTTTGACCCATGAATGATTATTTTGCTGTATTAGACATCCCCCTTTGATGAAAATGGAATTTGTTGTCATTAATGACAACATTATGTGTAATATTATCGCCTTTTATCATTGATGGAAACACCACTAGAGATTGATGGTCATTGATGGAAATAGGTGAAAACTCCAAACTCCCCTTGACATGCAGTGGAGGACTTCTACTTTCCTATGTTGCTTCTCTTCTATGTTACTTCTAAATTCTGTCTTTCAATATTCCTGCTCAATGGATTTCCTTCTCCTCCTACTCAAAGTCAATTATCAATGTTTTCATACTCTCCCCCTTTGACATTAATGGCAAAGGGTCATGGTTTTATTACATAATTATGTACAAAATCTCATGTGAGATCATGTAGCTAGCGTCTTTCAATGTTCATCCAAATATTCTTTTACATTCTTTTTGACCTGAAAAAGTCTCCCCCTTAGGGCATGCTTCCTTATTTTTCTGCCACTTTTCATCAACTATCCATAGATCAATCCTTTTGTATGTTACTGCTTATCAATTGTTCTGAAACTTTCCTATGGAACTTGTTAATTTTCAGACTGTTCTATTCTAAATCAATTACTTTAGCCCAATTCCACACTTCAATTAACAATGTTTCCAATTACAATTAGTATTTTCATTCATCAATAGTAATTGAAGATATAACAATAAATGAAATGACAAAGGAAACAATTAACACCTCAATAAGAGACACCATATTTGGTTAAAGACAAGGGGAAAATCCCACTAGGGGGAAAACCCTTTGAAATTCTTCTTCTATTAGATTGTCATAAAATTTTTAGTAGAGAGTGAAATGACCCCAATACAATATAATCAACAATACAACCCAATGACATTCAGAAAGAATTTTCGAGTGCCATATTATATCATAGACAACTTCTCCATTCTTCTGTTAGTTGTAGATAACTTCGGTCAATGGTCAACTTTAGCGAAACCCCCATTCGCATGCATGAGGGAATGTGAGAGTGACTATAGGATCATAGTCACTCCCTTGATGCCTATGTGCCAGCAACTATAAATGAAATTTCTTATCCACAAGCCTGCGAAAATAACCTAGAAACCCTAGATGAGCTGTGAGGCATGGACCCTTGCAAACTTCCTTTGTCGACCTTGCCTCAAACCTATGTGAATCAATCAATGAGAAGAGAAGAAAATGCTTGGTTGGTTATGTCCATTTTACGTTGAGGTCAACCTATCCAAATGTGTGTATGGGTACATAAATTCAAAATCCAACTTCTTCTTATCCAAATGAGGTCATCTTTAGGTCGATTTTAGGCCTATCGAAAAGAGGAATTCAATGCCATCATCATATCCATAATCATCCAAGGTAGAATTTGACTGTAGTTGTAAATTTTAACACTCCCTCTCAACTAGGGAGGATTCCACTTGTAAAATTGTGTCCATATATCAATATTTCATCTTGTTGTCATATGTCCCATCTCTTCTCAACTCTATTTACTGAAACATTCTCGAATATAAAGGAGAAGATCATCAAAGAGAAAAATATACCACCCTCTGTCCATCAGGCTACTACCTGTAATTTTTGACAGCAGGTTACTACCCAAAATCTCTTGGGGAGCTACTACTATGAGCCCATATCGAGCAATAGGTGTTGTAGGGGAGCTACTACTCAACCCATCCTATTGCCTACCGATCTTCCCAACAATGACCCTTAAGAGTCATGTGGTAGAACACCTACACCATAATCATAGCTTGGGTGAGATACCTAACTTACCAAGAGATAAGGATCACATGCCTCCAACACTCCTCAATCTGTTGGCCAAACAGGGAGGGACAATCCAAAGAATCCTAGCTTGTGGGTGTGATGCTAAGTTAGGTATACTGCTCAAAGACCAAGATAGGGTGAGCTACTATTACAACCCTATGGGTAAAATATGTAGGTGATACCCTATTGTCGAGATTTCCCTCAACCCGAGGAGTCCGTTATCTAAATTAAACACCATGGGAGCTCAAACAAAGGGGATATTTGGCTTAGTGTCCTCGATTAGCGATGCCCTGATATAGGTGGATGTTGGTGGCCACCCAACTATCCCATTTGGATGCCCACAACTGTCTCTTTCAGTTTTCCAGTTTCCTAAATTGTAGCACAATTTACTATTTTTAGTAGTTTTTCGGGTCCTGAACTTCCGGAGCCATTTTGAGGCCCTAAACGATGTCTTTTTGGGAAATATGGGGGAAACATGGGTCCATGGACTGGTGTTGCCCTTTCCAAAGTGGTAGTGCTCAGATAGATATTTCTAACGAGCTATTGTACGCGTCAAATGAAGATCGTATGCCAAAGTTACGACCCCGGGAAATTGATGTACCAATTTACCCAAACAGGGCCCACAATTTGGAGTTTCATCTTCTAGGGTTAGGTTTTGGGATGTGAAGGGTTTTCCATTGTTTCTAAACAATAAATAGGCCTTCAAGCCTCAATGTAATGTATTTCAGAGGCATGTAGCCGCCACATATCTTCTCAGAGATAAGCTACCATCGCCCTAGCTAGTTCATTTCCATTACTGTTTGTAAGCATATTTTAGTATTTTACATTAATGAAATGAAGTATTATTTCCATTGCATATCTCTGTTTATGGTTACATCTATAATTTTTTGCATTCCTACTTAAATCCAGATCAGTGGTATCAGAGCAGTCTGCTTTGTCTCTATTTTTCTTTGCATGTCCCCAACGAGGTCGGGATATAAGGAGTTAGGGCTTGAACTGGTCGAACCTTTGCAAGACCAGCCTCGCAAATCCTGACGGCCTCCCATGGTGGATAAGAAGAAAGCTGAGGGGGTAGGAGATCCTATAAAAATATTGTTCGAAGAAGCCCTCGAGTGATAAAGGAACGTGATGATGGACAGCTTTGCCTAGATTCTTCAGTGGCTACCCAGAGGTGATGCATCAGCTTCCAATAGCTACTCTGGAAATGCCACACCCTATAAGGTACATGTTAACATTGAAATCCCCATATTTGAGGGTTAGATAGAAGCAGAAGCCATAGATAAACGGTTAAATCTGCTAGAGGGTTATTTTTCTGTTCATGAATTTTCGAGTCGAGAAAAGATTGCTTTCGCTCTTCTCAAAGAAGCCCCCCACGTCAAGGACTAGTGGGAAACTTACTGTTAGTAGAAGGAATAAAGTATAGGCTCACTACTTTCAGCCGTACCCACTTGGGATTCATTCCGGGATGCCATCAAGGAGCAATACTACCATATCAAAATCTATGATGACAAATACATCGAACGAACCACATTGCGGTAGGGATAGGACCAAGATGTGCCGAAGTTCACAAACATTTTTCATACCCTTCGCACACAGTTGGGTATCAAAGATTCTGAGCTACATCTGGTACTCAAATACTGCAGCTACCTACATAGATACATCCAGGAAGAGATGGAGTTATTGAACATCTCCTTGCTTGGTGCAACGTACTAATATGCTATCAAAATTGAGAAAAAGTTCAAATAGAAGAAGCAAGACTTCGGATCTGCAAATTCAAAGCGCAAAGGACAAAGCCAAGGCGGGTTGACACAAGACAACCCGTCGAAGCCACAAGAAAAGATCAACATCACGAAGCTGAAGAAGGACACGGGAAAGTGGTGTGAGTTCCACAAGAGTCCCACTCATAACACGAGTAAGTGTCAGACCAAGCAGTCACTCGTGGCCGATTTGAAGGCTTCCGAATCAGATGCATGTTCCGACCCTGAGCCAAAACCCAACAAGGGGAATGGCAAATGGAAGAAGATCATTGATTCAGAGCCCCGTGCCACTGTTGCCACCACCAATATCCAAAAGAATGAGCCCGAAGACCCAGAGGAGGGGGAGCGTCTTTTCCACTCACATATGTAAGTGAAGAGTTTGCTGCTGCAATTCACTATCAATAGTGGTAGCCAAAAGAACCTCGTTTCAATAGAGGGCATGAAGTGCTTGGGCCTACCGACTACACCACACCCACAGTTATACAGTATCGGGTGGCTTCACAAAGGATGAGATCTCAAAGTTTGCCACAAGTGCCACCTTCCCTACAACATCAAGCCCTTCACAGATGAGGTATTGTGTGATGTTACACCTCTGGATGTTTGTGATGTACTATTAGGCCAGCCATACTTGTGGAGGCGACATGCTGTGTATGAGTCAAGGCCTTGTGCTGTCAGTATTTCTTTGGATAATTCATTATATAGGATATCGGAGGTAGCCCCACCTACCACCACCTCTTTGATCACTGCTAAGAAAGGCAGCAAGCTCATCTCCCAAACTAGGAAATTCATTTTCTGTCTGGTTCGTTCCCAAAGTAAGGGGAAGATCGTTGCTACATCCATAACCTCCAGAAAGGGTTCCTCCACACAGCAGCAACAACAAAGGGATATGGTCATGACATAACACAGGAACAACTTCTCCTCACCCACGGGGGTACCACACAAGTTTCAGGTGGGTGAAAAAGTTTGGTTACATTTGCAAAGAGAACGCCTTACGAGAACCCATCAGAAACTCAGACCACTATGACACGGTCCTTACACCAGTACTAAGGCTACAGGAAACAATGCTTTGAAGCACAAAATTTCTCCATTCCTTCGCTTTAATCGAGTGTTCAATGTGGACGATCGTCGACCATGCTTGCCACCATTTCTAGATACATCAGAGATTGCAGAACAACTCACGAGAGACCCAGCTCAGCAGAAGCTTCCTCATCTCATGGAGGAACTCAACACAATGGGGACCATTGCTTCCTAAGGAGGGAGGAATGATATAGGTGGATGTTGGTGGCCACCCACCTATCCCATTTGGACCCCCTTTAGTTTCCTAAATTGTAGCACAGTTTACTATTTTTAGCAGTTTTTCGGGTTCTAAACTTTCGGAGCCATTTTCAGGCCCTAAACGATAGTTTTTTGGGAAATATGGGGACAATATGGGTCCATGGACTAATGCTTCCCTTCCTAAACGGGTAGTTCTTGTATAGATCTTTCTAACGAGCTATTGTACACGTCAAATGGAGATCGTATGCCAATGTTACGACCCCGGGAAATTGATGTACCAGTTTACCCAAACGGGGCCCAAAATTTGGCGTTTCATCTTCTGGGGTTAGGTTTTGGGATGTGAAGGCTTTTCCATTGTTTCTCAACAATAAATAGGCCTTTGAGCCTCATTGCAACACAGTTCATAGGCATGTAGCCACCACATCTCTTCTCATAGATAAGCTGCCATCGCCCTAGCTGGTTCATCTCCATTATTATTTGTAAGCATATTTCAGTATTTTACATTAATGAAATGAAGTATTATTTCTGCTACATATTTGTGTTTATGGTTATCTCTGTAATTTGTTTTGTTCCTGTTTAAATCTAGATCATTGGTATTAGAGCGGTCTGCTTTGTCTCAATTTTTCTTTGCATGTCCCCAACAAGGTTGGGATATAAGGAGTTAGGGCTTGAACTCGTCGAACCATTGCAAGACCAACCTTACAAATCTCAACGACCTCTCATGATAGATGAGAAGAAAGATGAGGGGGCAGGAGATCCTATCAAAATATTTCTCGAAGAAGCCCTCGAGTGACAAAGGAACGTGATGATGGACAACTTTACCCAGATTCTTTAGCGACTACCCAGAGGTGAGGCATCGGCTTCCAGCAGCTACTCTGGAAATGCCACACCCTATAAGGTATAAGTTAAATTTGAAATCCCCATATTCAAGGGTCAGATAGATGCAGATGCCATAGATAAATGGTTAAATTTGCTAGAGGGTTATTTTTCTATCCATGAATTTTCAAGTTAGGAAAAGATTGTTTTCGCTCTTCTCAAAGCAGCCCCCCACATCAAGGATTGGTTGGAAACCTACTGTGAGCAGAAGGATGAAAGTACATGCTCACTATTTTCAGTCGCACCCACTTCGGATTTATTCCGGGATGCCATTAGGAGCAGTACTACCCTGTCAAAAGCTATGAGGACAAATACATCAAATGGACCAGACTACGGTAGGGACGAGACCAAGATGTGATGGAGTTCACAAACATTTCTCATACCCTTCGCACACAGTTGGGTATCAAAGATTCTGAGCTGCATCTGGTATTCAGATACCGCGGCTGCCTACACATATACATCCTGGAAGAGATGGAGTTCCTGAACATCTCCTCTCTCAGCACAACGTACCGATATGTTGTCAAAATCGAGCAAAAGTTCAAACAGAAGAAGCGAGACTTCAGATCTGCAAATTTGAAGCCCAAAGGACAAAGCCAAGGTAGGGTGATGCAAGATAACCTGTCAAAGCCACAAGAAAATAACAACATCATGAAGCTGAAGAAGGACACAGGAAAGTGGTGTGAGTTCCACAAGAGTCCCACTCATAACACAAGTGAGTGGTAGACCAAGCAGTCACTCGTGGTCGAGTTGAAGGCTTCCGAATTTAGGCATGTTCCGACCCTAAGCCAGAACCCAACAAGGGGAGTGGCAAAGGGAAGTAGATCATTGATGTAGAGCCCAGTGTCATTGTTGCCACCGCCAAGATCCAAAAGAATGAGCCCGAAGACCCAGAGGAGGGGGAGCATCTTTTCCACTCATAGATGTGGGTGAAGGGTTCACCACTGCAATTCATTGTCGATAGTGGCAGCCAAAATAACCTCGTTTCAATAGAGGTCATGAAGCACTTGGTCCTACCGACTACACCACAACCGCAGCCATACAGTATCGGATGGCTTCACTAAGGATGAGATCTCAAGGTTCGCCAACAGTGCCACCTTCCCTAGAGCATCAAGCCCTTCACAGTTGAGGTATTATGTGATGTTACACCTCTGGATGTTTGTGATGTACTATTAGGCTAGCCATACTTGTGGGGGCGAAATGCTGTGTATGAGTCAAGGCCTCACGCTGTCATTATTTCTTCAGATAATTCATTGTACACGATAATGGAGGTAGCCCTACCTACCACCACCTCTTTGATCACTGCTAAGAAAGGCAGCAAGCTCATCTCCTAGACTAGGAAATTCATTTTCTGTCTGGTTAGCTCCTAAAGTAAGGGGAAGATCGTTGCTACATCCATGACCCCCACAAAGGGTTCCTCCAAGCAGTAGCAGCAACAAAGGGATACGGTCATTGTCGCACGGAACGAGTCGATCTTGCGGACAAGATAGACCTTCCTAGAATCTAAAGAATACCTAACAAAAAGCAAACCAACCAGACACTGTCTTTCTCTAAATATGCTTTAATAAACAATAGCGAACCAGTGTTCTTAGGGCCTACCTTAGGTCCAACGCAAGCTTGTGGATGCCCTCGCTCCTTTGATCCAAATGAGCTCCTTTTCGCGAATCTGCAAACACAAACAAGGCAAACAAATTAAATAGCACCTGAAAAGCCAATTGCATAAAACATATTTAACATGAAATTCAAGGAGTCCATGAAACAAATAACATAAGATACTTGTTGAGAAAAATGAGTTTGATTGTATTAATTCAAAAGAAGAAGAACTTTACAACCTTTGCCTTGACGTTGTACAAGCTCCTCCCAGGGTCCAACAAGATGTCTCCTCTACTTTGACAAGTTTCACTCACTCTCCAATGGAACCAAGAGGTATGTGATATCTCCTCTCAAGCTCAACCAAAGAGTCTTAATTTCACCAGCATTTACCCTCAAAATGTTCAGCTTCTAACCTCTCTAGTCCTCACCCCAATGCCAGTATTTATAGTGCAATGGAGGGAAGTTACTAGGTCCTCCTTCAAAGGGATAAAACCCTCCTTCAAAGGGATAGCTCCTTTAGTCACGGGATTAGCTTCTTCTCTTTTGGGATGCATGAACCACCTCAGAGCGAACAATCCACGTCAAAATTCCTTCTAGGAAACTCTAGAATTAACCCAAAGTGAGTTTTTTAAGATAAAACTTGCGCCTTTTGACTTTCACAGGGTCTGCAACTACACCGTTAGGGACAGAGCGGGTAGGTACACAACTTTTATACACAGAAGGTGCGGGACCGCAGGTGACAATGAGATAAAGTGTGAAACCAGAGTTACATTGATTTTTAATGTCTTTCTCCCACTTCCAAAGCTTGATTTGAAGAGCTGAGGTCTTAGACTTGCTTAGGAGGTCAGTACAAGTGATGATAGACCCATACTGACTGTAAATAATCATAGTGATGATATTTTTGTGTAACAGTCATGAAAGAACACAGGAACAACTTCTCCTCCCCATGGGGGTACAACAGATGTTTTAGGTGGGTGACAAATTTTGGTTACATTTGTAGAGAGAACGTCTTACTGGAACCCAACAGAAACTCAGACCACTCCGACATGGTCCTTACACCAGTACCAAGGCTACGGGAAACAATGCTTTGAAGCACAACATTCCTCCATTCCTTTGCTTGCACCGAGTGTTCAATGTGGACCATCGTCAACCATGCTTCCCACCATTTCTAGATATATCAGAGATTGCAAAATGACTCACGAGAGACCCAGCTCAACAAAATCTTCCTCATCTCAGGGAGGAACTCAATGCAATGGGGACCATTGCTTCCTAGGGGGGGGGAATGATCCAGATGGATGTTGGTGGCCACCCACCTATCCCATTTGGACCCCCACAACTGTCTCTTTCAGTTTTTTAGTTTCCTAAATTGTAGCAGAGTTTACTATTTTTAGCAGTTTTTTGGGTCCTGAACTTCCGGAGCCATTTTGAGGCCCTAAAAGACGTTTCTTGGGAAATCTGGGGGCAACATGGGTTCATGGAATGATGTTTCCCTTCCCAAAGGCTAGTGCTTAGATAGATCTTTCTAATGAGCTATTGTACACGTCAAATGGAGATCGTATGCCAAAGTTACGACCCCGGGAAATTGATGTACCAATTTACCCAAACGGGGCCCACAATTTGGCGTTTCATCTTCTTGGGTTAGGTTTTGGGATGTGAAGGGTTTTCCATTGTTTCTCAACAATAAATAGGTCTTCGAGCCACATTGTAACACAGTTCAGAGGCATGTAGCTGCCACATCTCTTCTCAAAGATAGGCTACCATCACCCTAGCAGGTTCATTTCCATTACTGTTTGTAAGCATATTTTAGTATTTTACATTAATGAAATGAAGTACTGTTGCATATCTTTGTTTATGGTTATCTCCATAATTTTTTGCATTCTTGTTTAAATCCGGATCATGCCCCTTATCAAGAAGGGGAACATCCATCAGTCCAAGCTACTCTCTAAAGACCAATAACTTCCATTTTGGTAAATCATTGGTGAGACTATTTGCAATCTTCTCATCTGTTGATATGTGATGGAGTATAATGCTCCTCTCTACACCATGTCTCGAATGAAGTGATACCAAATCTCTATGTGCTTGGAGTTATTGTGAAATACAATATTCTCTTCTAGAAGGATCCAACTCTTGTTGTCACAATATATCATTGTGGTGTCTAGAAACTGCTCGAATATCTCTCTAAAGAACTTCCTCAACCAGACTACTTCATATCTAGCCATTCTAGTGGAAACATACTCTGCCTTGGGGGTACAAAATGCTACCTGCTTCTACTTCCTTCTCATCTAAGATATCATGGAAGATTCAAGCGTAAAAAAAACATCTAGATGTACTCTTCCTATTGGTAACATTTCCTTCCTAGTCAACTTCAGTGTATCGATGAAGTTGAACATCTCTGGTAGAATATCTCAGAAAAATTGTGATCGTTCGATGAAAATATCTCAAAATGTGTTTGGTAGTGATCCAATGTTCATGGAGAGCCTCGATCATGAATTGAATCAATGTGTTCACTACATAGCATATGTCTGGATGGGTGTTCATAAGGAACATGATAGCCCTAAACAACTATCTATACTTCAATGGATTTTCCAAATCGCATCTTGGAACCTTTCCACATAACTTCTTGAAGCTTATTTCCAGTGGTGTTGTCATAGAATTTTATTTTGTCATTGGAAATATCTCTAACAGCTTCACAACATAGTTTCCTTATGATAGGAAAATCTCTCCTAGACTTTGGCACACCTCAAGGCCTAGAAACTAGTGCATGAGTCCAAGTTCCACCAAGGATTTAGAGGCTAGCTCACTCTTACACTCGATTATTAGAGGATCCCTAGTTGTCAAGAATAGATCATCAACATATAAAACAAAAATTAGCAGCATACCTTGAACTACCTCTAAGTAGAGGTTGGGATCGACATTGCTTCTTATGAGTCCCAACTTCACCAAATAACAGTCTATGTAGACGTATCATGCTCTGAGGGATTTCTGCAAACCATAAAATTCCTTCTTCAATATGTAAACATGTGTCTTTTGATCCTCTACTCCAAATCCCTTTGGTTTCTCAAAATACATTTCTTCTTGTAGCATGCCATGGAGGAATGTAGTACTTACGTCCATCTAATGAAGGGCCCATCCTTGACTTGTGGAAAAGGAAACTATTGTTGTATATTGAGACATAGGTGTGAATATATCATCAAAATATTCTCCCTCCTTGGGAAAACCTCGAGCAATACCTTGCCTTGTATTTTTCAATCCTACCATCAGCAATGAAAATTTTAGGGGCTAATATTCAGAAGTGGGATAATTTTCCATGTTTAAAAAAAAAAAGATCTGGTAATTTCCATTTTTTATAAAAATTATTCAGCCAAATTTCATAGTATAATTTTTTTT
Source organism: Pinus tabuliformis (assembly GCA_031772625.1). Classification (NCBI taxonomy): domain Eukaryota; kingdom Viridiplantae; phylum Streptophyta; class Pinopsida; order Pinales; family Pinaceae; genus Pinus; species Pinus tabuliformis. The sequence goes on from CM062808.1 coordinate 749,839,079, forward strand.
GCCATAAAAATCGCCAAAATTTTACATAGAGACTATATAAGATTATTATAAATTTGAAAATTTTTACAAAGATATTTCCAAACATTTTAAATATTGCTTAATGTTGACTATTGAGATTCACCAAGACTTCCAAACTTTAAAATAAATTTTCATCCTTAAAATTTTCCTGGTCCATCAGTTGCATGCTTGATCTTGAATAGCCACTTTGAGGTCACCACAGATTTCCCCTTCAGTCTTCGCACCACATCCCATACACCATTCTTAATATTTGATTCATATTCTTTGGCCATAGCATATTTCCAAAATTGCTATTTTACAACTTCTTTGAATGTTGAAGGTTCATCTTGAATCATAGTACTCATGACTACAACAAATCCATAGTACCTGCATGACGAATTCATTTTCCTAAATGACCTTCAGAAGAGAGCTTATTTCTCATCATCTTGTATAGTGTAACAATTCCAAAGTGGTCTCTTCAGCACCACATCCCATACACCATTCTTGATATTTGATTCATATTCTTTGGCCATAGCATATCTCCAAAATTGCTATTTTACAACTTCTTTGAATGTTGAAGGTTCATCTTGAATCATAGTACTCATGACTACAACAAATCCATAGTACCTGCATGACAAATTCATTTTTCTAAATGACCTTTAGAAGAGAGCTTATTTCTCAGCATCTTGTATAGTGTAACAATTCCAAAGTGGTCTCTTCCCCATAGAAAGATCACTTTTAGGAGGATCTAAGGGATCCGTGGGCTCTGTGGAATCATCAATAATATTTGACTCAGATTATGACACGAAAGGAGCATCCAAAATATACATACCATCATTCCTCTTAGGAGGAGGAGGCAGAGGAAGGTCCCTTTCTTTTCCAAGGGTAAAATATTCATTGAATGTAACATCCTTGCTAATTTAAACCTTCCTTTTACCAAGAATATATATTCTAAATCCTTTGGAGTTTTCATAATATCCAACAAACATACCTTTTCTTCCTTTAGCTTCCAATTTGTTCCTTTTTTCCTTTGGTACATGGAAATATATGGGACATAAAAATATGTAGATATGACTAATGTTGAGCTTGAAACTTGTAAACACTTCATCGAGGGGGTTATTTTCCAAATCTTGATGAGGCACTTGTTTTTAACATATACGACAACATGTGAAACTTCAGCCGAAAGGAACTTAGGCAAGTTTTGATCATGACAAATTTCTTAGATAACTTCTACTGTAGACTTATTCTTCCTTTTATACATACCATTTTGTTTGGGAGTATATGGCACACTTGTTTCCTTCTTGATAGCTTCCTTCTTGAAAAATTCAATGAACTCATTTGACAGGTATTCTCCACCATTCAGATTTGAATATTTTGATCTTCTTCCCTGCCTGAATTTCAACCAATGCTTTAAACTCCGTGAATGTTTCGAAGGCTTCATCCTTATGCTTCAAATAGTATATCCCATGTATCCCTTGAAAATTAATGAATTAATGTGATTTAGTAGAGATAACCACTAATATAGTGCACATGAATTAGACCACATCCTTCAGAATGAATGAGATGGAGGATGTTAGTGGTCTTCTTCTTTCTAGAGGGGAATGGTCCCCTTGTCCTCTTTCCACTAGCACATCCTAGACATACTCCATCATGTTGAGCTTGAAGCTTTGGAATCCCTTAGACAAATTTATCCAATTTCAGAAGAGCATCATAATATAGATGAACCAATCTTTGGTGCGATAATTCACCTAGATGATTAGTATTATGGAAAAGTGCTAGTAGTGGTCTTCTAGTGACCCTATAAGTTATTTCAAATCTCTATCCTAATTCGAATGCATTTCTAGTAGGTGATCCAATAGGCCAAGAAATAACTTTTCCCTTGATGATGGGAACCCTCATCCCTTTGTCTTCCAAGTTTGATATTGATACAAAATTTTTCTTCAACCCATGCACATATATCACATCATGTAGAAAAATAGATACCCCAAAATTCAAATGAAATTTGATGGAACCAAAAACTTTAATGGGATGAGTGGATTTGTCTCCAGGAATGATTTTCAAATTTGACTCCCTCTCTACCAAATTAGAGAGAACTTCCTTATAACTGGAGAAGTGATGAGTGGCTCCACACTAGAAACCAGCCAACTATCTCATGAATTCAGAGGACATGGACTAGTAAGGGCATAAATAAGAATATGTTTAGATTGATTCCCAACATTACTTTCATACCTGGAGAATCTTGACTTCTTTTGAGGACAATGACCTTCTTCATGGTCGCTTAGAGCATCTCTTGTTCTTCTTCCATCTCTTCCATTGCAGTCATTTTCTCTGTCATCTATTCTTCTTTGATCATTGAACCTATTGTTGTTGTTCCTAGTATTGTAGCATGGTCCATTATTCTTCTCGAGGCAATCTCGGGTATAGTGGCCTTTCTTATGAAAATTGTAGCATTTAATGTTCACATATTCATTCCTTTTTCTTAGATTTCAAGGAGGAGGCTCTCTTGAATTTGATGGAACTACTTTCCCTTTATTCTTCATTTTATCATTAGCGATGAATGTGAAAGGCTCTCATTCTTCATGATTTTGAATACTTCCTCTTGATATCATCCTTGACTCTTCTTGAGTGAGCTTTTCAACAATTTCATCGAATGATGGGAGGACATTTTTGTTGCTTATGGTAGTAACAAAGGTTTCTCAAATAGGGGGGAGACCTCTTAGAGTCACGATCACCAATTCCTTGTCACACACAGTTTCCCCAACCCTTTGAAATTGAACTTTAAGATGAGATATCCTCATTATGTAGGATTGCATGGATTATCCTTTGCACATCTTGGCTTCTTTGAGTTTGTCTTTCCAGGAGATCATTTTATTCAAATTGATGACCTCATACATGCCAACTATCTTATTATACATGTCTTTAGATCTTCTCAAATTTCCAACATATGTAAGTAAATTATCTTGTAAACCATCAAGTATAATTTCATTTGATTTTAACTCACCTTTCTTATGCTTTTTTTTGACAGCAGCGGAAGAATTCTTGGGAGGCTGAATTTTTTTTCCTTGATTGTAGTCCAAAACATCATTATTATTAATTATGATCTCCAACCTAACTTTCCATTCATCAAAATTGGATGAGTCACCCAACTTATCATCACTGTTGAAGAAGGAAGTCATCTTGACTTTGAATATATTGGCTCTTTCAACTTTCCAAAGATGATTTTTTCAAAACTTGTACCCTTTTGGGATTTTCCTTCACCTTAGCTCTAATAGCCTATTGATTTTTATATTTTTCTATGTTGAATGAATTACTTTAGCCCAATTCCACACTTCAATTAGCAATGTTTCCAATTACAATTAGTCTTTTCATTCATCAATAGTAATTGAAGATATAAAAATAAATTCAATGACAAAGGAGACGATCAACACATCAACAAGAGACACTAGATTTGGTTAAATACAATGGAAAAACACACTAGGAGGAAAACCCTTTGAAATTATTCTTATATTAGATTGTCATAAAATGTTCAGTAAAGAGTACAATGATCCCAATACATTAGCATGAATAATACAACCCAATAACGTTCAGAAACATGTTTCCAGTGGCATATTATATCATAGACAACTTCTCTAGTCTTCGATCAGATTTAGATAACTTCAGCCAATGGTAAACTTCAGTCAAACCCCTAGTATTATGTATGAGGGGATGTGAGAGAGACTATAGGATTCCAATTTCTCCCTTGATTCCATTGTGCTAGCCACTATAGCTAAAACTTCTCACTGACAATCCTACGACTGTAGCCCAAAAACCCTAAATCAACTGCGAGCCTCAGACCCTGAAATATCACACCTTTAAAAACTTCCTTTGTCAACCTTTCCTCAAACCTGTGCAAACCTATCAATGGAAAGAGAAGAAGATGATTGGTTGGTGATGTCCTAATGAGCTCTAAGACCTTTATATTTGTAGGCTCCCATGGGTGTTTAACAATGTCCATTTGATGTTGAGGCCAACATGTCCAAATGTGCATGTGTGAGTACATAAATTGAAAATCCAAATTCTTCTTTTCCAAACAAGGTGATCTTTAGGTTGATTTTCGTCCTATCGAAAAGAGGAATTCAATGCCGTTATAATCTCCATTATATGAGTTGTCCAATGTGGAATTTTATCATAGTTTCATATTTCATTAGAATATCTTCCTAAGGTCATGCTTCTGGTGTCTACCAATGCTCCCCTTGTTTCTCATGTAGTTTCGTGTGGGCCTAATAGGATCTCTTCCCCAGAAAAATGTCTCATTTTCTTGTAAGTGTTTATCATGGCTGAATTCTCTACTTTCCCCCAAATTATCCCATGGACATGATGGAGGGCCCTCTTCTGACCATGCTTTCTATAATTACTTGCCAATGCTCTCTAGCTATGCTTCAACTCTCCTATGGACTTGTGGATCTGGTGAAGTCATCCCCTAAAAAAGTGTTGAGTCTGATAGTGAATATGCTTTCTTCTTTCTTTCTCTCCTCAAATATACCTGATCAATGTACATCAGCATCTCTTGCTCCTCCTTCTTGATTATAATCAATGATGCAATCCTTCCTATTAAACATATCCTCTTTATATCATACTCTCCCATAAAGCATGAAGTTAAAAAATACTCAAATGATCAATACCTTGATCTCTTCTATCAAAAAGTACTTCCCTAGTAGTGATCATCTTCGCTTGACTCATTTTGTTTTTTTCCTTCATATTTGGATCCCATTCTCTTCCTTTCTTTATATCTAGGGTATCCTTGGTGTTTTTATTGACATGCTTATTATGGTTAATCATTTCATTCTTTAGTTTGAATTCAAATTCTATTATTTTCGTGATGTCAACCTTTGAAATCCTTCACCAAATCATACCTAATACAACAATATTTAAACATAGAACTTATTTATTAGACAAAACTTCAAATATAATAATAATAGGTTCTACCTCAGCGAACATAACCTGATCAAAAACTCATATCACGGCCTTGAATACACAAAGAATGTTTATTTAATGGCTCGACATATTTCTTCTACAAACCTTATTGCCTCTTTCTCCTTTCCTAGTAGAAACATTTCCTTCCCTGGTTTTCTTAACGAACCTCATGTTGAATTCATATGTAATCTAAGAAATATTGTGAGCTATAAAGCATCTTGTGCAATACCTGAATGAAGGAGAAATTGACGTATACTTTATATTATTGAAGCCATATGGATCTCTATTTCATGCAAACTTGCTTCTAGAGGATTGATAATAATTTTTATCATAGGCTTCAAAATCACTAGCATTATGCCGAAAATTTGTATATAAAAAAAATGGCCAAGGAATGTACTTTGATACATGGATGATAAATATTCCTTTGAAGGTATTTTTAAGATATTATGCCTTATTTTTTATGCGGCTTATTTAGAACATCGACACAACTTCATAGAGTAGCAATATTTTTTATCTTTCCTTCTTCATCTTTGTCTTTAAACTTTTCTTCCAATTCAACCTTTAGAGACTTGGAGCTTGAGTCTTCTTTGCACGGAGACTTACTTATATACTCAGTCCTAATTTTTCTTTTGGATAATTCCGACAACTAATAATATTATCCAACACTTGCCAATTCTTCAAGCTCTTGTTGAGATTGTCAACTTCGGCCCTCAATGAAACAATTTCTTCAAATTCAGATTTCAAGGAGATGATTTATACTTCAAATTATGCTTCAATTTTGTCCATGTCCTCATATTTTTCTTTAAGATGACTTGTCAGAATTTCTTCTCTCCTTTCCTCTTCTACCTCGATATTTAAGTGAGCAATTTCTTATTCTACTTTGATAAGATTGTAATTCTTTTCCTTAGAGTCTTTCATATTTTCTTCTCCTTATAGATAGTTTCCACTTTTAGGGTTTCACAAAGGTCTTATTTTCCTGTCAAATTACTTTGTCATACTTCATCCAATATCCTTTCTTCTTCTGGTTGAGCCTCAATGTGGCAATATCATGATCTTGCTTCTTCTCGAGTTCATATTTTTTTGGAGTGGATCTTCTAATATACTATATTTTATTCTTAAAGATTTTAGTTCATTTAGGAACTCTTTAGTTCTCCTTCATTATCTATTTTTTATTCAGTTTCATATTTTACTTCCTCTTCAATTAGATGATCAATATCATCTTCATCATCTATAGAAAGATATGAATGAATAGACATATAGTGACCTTCCTTACCAAAATTGAAACAAAATGCAATATCCTATTCTTCAACATCCATGAGTATGTAGAAGGAGTCCTCCTTATAATGACACACATTGTTGACATGAATGCAATCCTTCTTTTTTTGAGATAACTTTTTTTTTCTCTTCCTTTTATTGGGCATAGCTTTCTTAATCTACCATCTAGCAGTTAGCTATTTTAGAAGGAATCTATTATGATTCCACTTTTGGACCCAATATTACAATGAAGGGGGGTTCAAATCAATGTGGCAACAATTTTACCATATCATAACTATTATATATAAACAATTATGTAGAAATGTATCATAATTATTTGCAGAATATAAATAAATATGACAGTGTATCAAGAAGCCATTACCATATCAATCAACCATCATGAATTCATCACATAAACAAAAGAGGACAATTTTTTATGTGGAAACCCATATGGGAGAAAACCACACATCCTTTTTATTCTACTTCTTTAAATCATTAAATTGATTTGAAAGCACTGAGTTGTTAGAGGAAACCACCCACAATATATGCACACAACTACTTGAAGTATGGTACAACTTGATTGAGGCACCAACATTGGAAATGTGCAAGAAAATACTCTTTGTAGAATACAACCTATTTAAGGCACCAATCTTAGAGATGATAAATCCTTGACTTACTTCAGGCTCCAACCTGATTGAGGCACCCACCTCCTTCTTCAACTTCTCATGTACCTAATTTTAAAATATTTCAAACTAGACCCACCTACTCATTAATCAATATATATATTTAAATGAAATTAAATGTTGTTGTCATACAGATGTTGACACCTTGGGAGAACCTCTCCTAACTTTGTTCAAACCTAGTCCTCAATATGGTCACATAAAACTTATCTTAGAACCTATTTCTACCATATACTCAATATCAATGATAACCTTCTCATAAGTTCCCAAAACATACAACAAAGGTTCTCGTCATCTAAAATGCGTCATTAAGACTTTTCATGCCTCTATGATTGTTCACCATTGAACCTTGATTGCTATTCTTCTTTTGAAACTCAATTTGTACTTAAAAAGAGCCCATAAACCAAAAACCATTTGAAATCATATAAAACTTATACAAAAATTACTCATTATGAAAAATGAATAACAATTCGAGGTTCATTCTATAAAGATGATTTTGTGGGTGCTAGGAAAGTTTAACTATTTGGAAAAATAGAGAAATTTGGTGTGTCATTAATAATTCTAAAAAAAAATCTGACCTAGTCTTCCTGGACTTGAACCCACAACCTGCACTGTACAAACAACACTGCATTACTATCTGATCATCGTGTCAAATGTGCGGGTGAGGTGTTTACACATAACTAGGGCTTAGAGCCTAAAGTAGAAAGTTTTTTTGTTAAGTCATTGTGGTAAATACCATACACATACTAAGACAACTCTCCTGGTGACTTGAACCATAAACAACCACTCAACATTACCAACAAGTTAGTGCTTTGACCCTGCCACAAACCATTTAATAAAATTTTGGTTGTTTGATGTTTTTTCATGAATTTAGGCCACCGTATATTTATACATGTGGGTGTGGTCCTACCTAACATCGAGGTTAACCTCTATTTCATATGATTCTCTTTCTAATGACATTCTCATACATATGAACTTAGGTTTTATCCCTTTGAACAATGTGACCATGTCAATATGACCTCCATTGCAATGTAAAGGGGTAGCCCCTTTATTTAATGTGACCCTACCCATGTGAGTTTGGCTTAAGAGGTCAACGAACACTAGTGTGACATCATCATGCCACATGGAAGCCCATTTTTTAGGTTCTAACCAATTAGAATACTTTGAATCCATCTACCAAGTGGAAATCCATGGTGTTTCCATATCACTATGATGATGATATTTTATGATTATGCATGGAGCTTGTTTCATCTAACCAAACATTGCAATGTGTCACACTTGCTAACTATGTAGGTGACCATGTCATCCAATCAAACACTACCACGAGTCATATGTGCTCACTGTGTAGGTGAACATGTCATCTAATTAGTAGCTACAACATTTCATCCATATTGATTGTGTAGGTAGCCACATCATATATTCAAGCACTACCACATGTCCTCGATACAACCAATCAAATTCTTCCACATGTCATCCAAATATTAGCTGCCATTGTGGTGGGACCACTCTGGTTAACTAGTGCACATGTCGGTATAAATCCATTGTTTGATCTGAGAAATGTGTGGATTCCTTAATAATCTTAAAATTCATGCAAGTCCTACCAAAAATTGGATTAACTTAACCATTGAACCATATATCTTCTTGATAATTGCATACTAATTGTCGTATTTCTATTTGGGTGTATTTTCGTATAGTTTTGGGCCCTCAACTAATGTTGACCATGAAATGTCCATAATTTCGCATATGAGAGGATTTTTCCAAAGTGATATATATCATTGGAAAGGAATCAATATGGAACAACCAACCATGTTGTTTATAGGATCATTAGGGCACCATAACCTTGTCAAAAACCCAATTTATTCAAGTTTTGTTTGACTTCACTTGATGAGGGTATGCAAGATGTCCAACTATCATACTACTTTCTTTGACCTCTGAGCAATACTACTGTAACTTGAAAATTCTCTTTGACATCAATGATACATTTTCTCATCAATGACAACACTATGTGCAACAAAACCATTTACAACAAAGGAATTTGTTCTTCATCAATAGTTATGATTTGAAAAAATCAATTGTCATAACACTTCTTTACAAAGGATGGTCCTAACCATATTGTCATGAATTTAGCCTTGAAATATTTAAATCTAGAATCATAGAGTAATTCCAAATCGTCTTCCTTGAAGCATTTAGTTTTGATAAATTTTTCATTCCAAAATTTCCTTTACATCCATGTCATCCTAGTATGAAATAGAGCTTGAATCCTATGTTCTAATGCATTCAATTGTTTATTATTTCTTATTGAGCATTCGTTAGATCCATCTACAATTGTGAAGATATTCTTAATGTGGCAAACTTGATCACAATGGGCACGATGTCCTTCTTTTCATACACCAACTATATGGTAGGAACCTTGTAGTAGTCTTCCAAGTAGTATTGTAGGCCCATACTACTTAGTGAACCTCTCGACCCCATCTTTCCTACTCATGTTGATTAATTATGTTAGGATGTTTTCCAACTCTGTGTTTATTACATCAACGTGTCCTTTAGATTAAGGATGATATGGAGTAGACTTCATATGATGAATGTGGTGCTACTCCACAATCCTTTTGCTAAGGTTTGAAGTGAATTGAGTGTTGGCATTATGATGCATGTGTTGTACTTGATGGCAACCCTCTCGTAGAAGAACAACTCACTTATACATAACTAGATGAATCTACAGAAGAGATATTAGATGTGACATAATACATGAGATGCAGGACAGATCAAAGGAACCAGATGACAAGTTCTCAATATGGCAAGATAGCTTTGCCATCAAGTCCAAAGAGGGAGATTGTTGGCATTATGATACATGTGTTGTCCTTGATGGCAACTCACACAGATGACAGATCATAGTGCAGCAGGGCAGTAGCAAAAAGTTGATGATCAGACTACAAAGAATGTAGAAAATGACAGGCCCGCAGGTTCCTGTTCACAAAGATACGACCTTAGGCTGGGTCCGCAGGTGCGCCGTTCAAAAGATGCAAACATGTTCACAGGTGTTCTGAGCAAAAGGTGCGGACCTAAAAGTTCACAGACTTTCATGCAGAGAAAAGCACACACACCTGGGAAAACTTATGGTTGGTCCATGGTATTTAGTCCGACACTGTTGATCCTATGGTTTTGGTCCGTCGTTTTGCACCTAAAGTATTGATCCCTGGTATTGGGTCCCTTGTATTGGATTTCTATGGTTTTGGTCCATGGTTTGAGTAAGGCCTTGTATATAAAAAGGAAAGGAGATCATTTGGCTGGACATGAATGGGTTGAATATCTTAAGAAGAAATAGATCTGAAATTCTGGTCGGTTGGTGAATGATAGCCTGATCTAAATCAAGGAGAAACCTGAGCATTACAAGACGAATCTACTGATTGGTTGAGATCTCCATGGCGCATGATCAGATCTGTAAATATGATAGTCTGGGGTGTAGTTGAAGACTGATAAATTATCTATACCTGGAGGTCCGCAATCCATCCATGGTGCAGGTGTGGTGGTGCGCAGGCGATTCTCAGTAGCAGTGCGGAGGTGCGCAGGTGGTTCTCAGAAACAGGTGCGGAAGTGCACATGAAAGACATAGCAGCAAGTGCAGAGGTGAGCAGGAGAGACACAGGCGCATGTGCGGAGGTGCGCAGGTGAGCTAGAGGCGCAGGTGCGGTGATCCGTAGGTCAGACACGGAGAAAGGGAGAAAGTGCAGATACCCGTAGGCTTCCTATTGGTGAAGTTGTGGACTTCTCAGAAAATATGTTTTAGCTGATTTTGTCTATTACTACTGTGTTCAGGGTTCTGAATTAATGTTTAGTTACTGGTACTGTGTTCTGATAACAGCATTCTGAGAAGTGATTGATTGATTGATTATGTTTAGTTTCAATATTGATGGATGAGATCTATAATGGATCAGGTTCATAATGACTTATCTTTAAGTGAATTGATGGACTAGATCTAGTTTCTAACACACATATTATCCTTATAATGATCTGGTGATTTAGAATATTGATTGATTACGTGCTTCAATGATATTGATGGGTCTAGTATGAATATTGGATGAAACGTGGCCTTTAGTTTATCTGTTGTGCTTCAGGAGTATCTAGTCTGAAAATGTATGAAACGTGGTACCCGGAGGAGAGAAGATTGTAGGCTGGCACCTACGTACTAGTATCTTAGCTAGTACAAAAGCTAAGGGGGTGGTAGCTCCCTTCCAGTAACAGTTGGAAAACTTTGGAGCATGCCAGCAGGTTGCGACTTGCATACTAATGGATCAGCTAGTACAAGAGGTAAGAGGGTTGTAGCTCCCTTCTAGGAGAATCTGGAGAAAGAGAGAAGGTTGTAGCCTTCTGCAGGTAGAAGCCTGTGTACTGGTATAAGTCTCCACTAGTACACAATATTGTAAAAGGAAATTTCTTATTAAAAGAAGATAGAGATCACTTGCAGCAGGTGGTTTTTACCCACATTGGGTTTCCACCTTATATCATGGTGTTCATGTGTGCTTCTTGTGTGTGATGATCTGTTCTATTTTACTGCTTCAGTTAACTATTCATATGGTTAATAATGTTCTAGTACACTCATTAAGGATCAACTAACTAAATCATAAGTATACTGGATATACACTGGTTGCATTAATCATTATTGTGGAAGTAGCGTATATGAATCTGAATATGGAAATGAAAAAGTCATATTGATTTGATAATACTAATTCACTCCCCCCCTCTCAGTATTATTTCCAACAATTGGTATGAGAGCAGGTCCTTTGGTAGAAGCTTGATCGCTTAAAGGAGATCCGTAGAACAATGGGAAAGAAGCTTAAGAAGAAAGCACCTAAGAAGAAGAAGACATCTCAGAAGAACTATGACAGTGGAAGTATCGATTGGGGAATATGTGGAAGAAGCACTTCAGATTCGGAATCACTTCATGATGAAGATGAACAAGAAAATGATCTATCAGGTATGAATTTGTTATCCTCTGGTGATACAGGTATCTATCCATTTGGAAAAGATGAAAGTAATAGTGAAACAACTGAATTTGCTCTTATGGGTGAGCAAGAAAGATATCAAATAGAAGCAGAATTTAAAAGGCTAACAGAAAAAATTAGAGATCAACAAGATCTATTGAACAAAAGGGAATGTGCCTTCAAAGAAGAAGCTACCAAACTAAAAGCTCAACTAGAGGAAGGAAACAATGTAAGGAAGTTATTCAAGGACAAATATCAAAAGTTGCAGGATGAAGTAACATCACTAAGAGATGAAGTCAATGAGAAGAGCACAACAATCAAGAAACTCAAAGATAGATCCAGTTACTATGAAAGTCTTGAAGCTACGATCCTATCGCTAAAGGAATATCTTGAAGAATCAAAGAAGCAGAATAACGAACTTCTCCAAGCTCATGAAAAACAAGTTCTCAATCTAAGACATCAGTTGGAAGAAGGAAGAAAACATGAAGAAGCGATATCTTGAAAAGGAAGAGCAACAGCGGGTTGAGGTAAATATGCTAAAAGATAAGCTAGAAGAAAAAGATAAGCTCTTACGATTTTAAGATAGTACTAAGATTTTGGATGATACTCTTAGTAGTCAAAGGTCTCCTGCTATCAAAGTTGGTCTTGGTTTTCATGAATCTATTAAAAATGAATCTAGTAAGACAAGGGACTCTAATGCAAAATCTGAAATACTCAACAAAGAGATCAGTGGTCAATCTCATCATCAACCAAGGAAATAAATTCTTCAAAGAAAATATTTTACTCCTCCTATGAATAAGGTTGAATGCTATGTATGTCATAGTCCTGGACATGTTGCATCCAGATGCAGAATGGGTCAAGGTCATCATGCAGAAAGATCATCACATTGCAGGTACTTTAATGGATATTGCTTTGCTTGCAATATGTTTGGTCACAGAGTTGTTGATTGCTATAGAAGGAATATGAAACATGTAAGATGTTATGCATGTAACAAGATTGGACATATAGCTAAGGAATGCAAGAACAAACTATGGACACCATACCAAAAGAAGAAAACATCATCACACTTGAAGATATGGAAGAAGAAGGAAGTACAGACAGAGAGATGTGGTACAACATAATATATAGACTCAGAGGGAGCTGAAAGTGTAAAACTTCAGTGTCCTAAATCTCATACGCAAGTTTGATAAAGGGAAGACGTGTATATATGCGAGTTAGTCACTGTATAGTCGCGTATATGTTAGCAGAGTCTGATATGATTCAGTTTTTTATTTGCTCTATTTGATAATGGTTACAATCTGCTGATGATGTGTGGAAATTATTGTTCAGAAGTTTTTTGATCCTAACTTGTTAATGATGATGCCTTGATACTTCTTGCTGATATATACATGATCAGATTTGATAGTTAAACAAGATGGCACAGGCTCAGGGGGAGCATATATTTTAAATACATTGTTGGAATTATGGTAGTAATCCTTGGTGATGATGCTTATATGGCTAGATGATATATCTTGCTATGATATAGTTATGAGTTGTCTCATATGATTCTTGGGGTTACACAGTTGATGATCAGATGAGTTTTGTGGTTGATTCTATAATGATGCATGTATGGTGCTTACATGGTGATCTTCATAAGGATAAGGAAAAGTACAAAGCTTGAATACACATTACTGATGATGAGTCGCTCATATGTTGTTGTCGTCATATGCATAAAGATCATATAATACAGTTATGATGCAGGATTCCTATAGTTCTTGGTGCTCATATGGATGAGGATTGTTCTTGTTGATGATATCAAGAAGTCTTGACAAATGATCGTGAGCTCAAGGGTCATAGTGCTGGATACATGGATGATTACTCAAAGTTGCATGATTGGAGACATGATGATGATGAGTTCTTACCTATATGATTTATACTTACATATATTGATTGATGCATACTTGGATCATGCAGATCTTGATGTTGATATGATGGCTGAGGTATTTCTTACATATGATATAATGTGAATGATTCTGGATGAAGTTAATAATGACATATCTTGTCACAGGTTGATGCCATCTACACTAATGGACATATACAGGTTGTTGGTCTGGATGTTGTTGATATATGCTTATAGACCAAATCATGCACTATGTATGATAGTTGCTGAGGACTACCATGGTCTTATTTAGATGTTTTGTCTCTGTTATAAATGTCACAATTCGATGTAAAGGTCATATAAAGTCTCATAATGTAATAGTGTGTCTCTATCTATTGTAGTCACTTGATGAAATCCTTTCTAGTCATATGATGTAATTTGTACCCTCACGCATAGAAAGGATGATGAAATATTTCAGTCATTAGTAACGGCCTATGTTAGTTTCCCCACTATGCCTAGGATGGATGATGTTATACTCTTGTGCTATCATGTGTAAACCTTGATGTATCCCCACTTGATTGGGTGGATGAGTCAAGTTTGGTATATCCCCATTTTGGTGGGAGATGGATGTATGTATGAACCTTTGGTGATAGGAAGGTCATTTATGATGTATAGAGTCGTGTTCTTCTTGTAGAACATCTTTTTGCAGATCTTGCTTACAGTCAGGGGGAGCATGAACAACACTCTTTAGCAAAGCAGAGTCTTCAGCAGTACTCAGAGGGAGTAGGTCTAGATTGGTACACCTTGGCATATACAAAGGGGGCACTCATTCAGAGATTTCAGCAGATACTCAGGGGGAGTATGGTCAACAGAATTTTTACCAAGGAAAGAGAATATCTTGTTCTCCCCTTTTCCCTTGATACCAAAGGGGGAGAGTGATTTGGTGTTGTTGCCATCTGGTCCAAAGGGGGATATGTTGGCATTATGATGCATGTGTTGTACTTGATGGCAACCCTCTCATAGAAGAACAACTCACTTATACATAACTAGATGAATCTAAAAAAAAAGATATCAGATGTGACAGAATACATGAGATGCAAGACATATCAAAGGAACCAGATGACAAGTTCTCAGTATGGCAAGATAGCTTTGCCATCAAGTCTAAAGGGGGAGATTGTTGGCATTATGATACAAGTGTTGTCCTTGATGGCAGCTCACACAAATGACAGATCATAGTGCAGCAGGGCAGTAGCAAAAAGTTGATGATCAGACTACAAAGAATGTAGAAAATGAAAGGCCCATAGGTTCCTGTTCACAAAGATGCGGCCTTAGGCTGGGTCTGCAGGTGTGCCATTCAAAAGGTGCGGACATGTGCGCAGGTGTTCCGAACAAAAGGTGCGGACCTAAAAGTTCAAAGAATTTCACGCAGAGAAAAGCACACACACATGGGAAAACTTATGGTTGGTCCATGGTATTTAGTTTGACGCTATTGATCCTATGGTTTTGGTCTGTGGTTTTGCATCTAAAGTATTGATCCTTGGTATTGGGTTCCTTGTATTATATTTCTATGGTTTTGGTCCATGGTTTGAGTAAGGACTTGTATATAAAAAGGAAAGGAGATCATTTGGTTAGACATGAATGGGTTGAATATCTTAAGAAGAAATAGATCTAAAATTCTGGTCGGTTGGTGAATGATAGCTTGATCTAAATCAAGGAGAAACCTGAGCATTACAAGACGAATCTAATGATTGGTTGAGATCTCCTTGGCGCATGATCAGATCTATAAATCTGATAGTCTGGGGTGTAGTTGAAGACTCATAAATTATCTATACCCAGAGGTACGTAGTCCATACACGGCGCAGGTGCGGTGGCGCGCAGGCGATTCTCAGCAGTAGTGCGGAGGTGCACAGGCGATTCTCAGCAACAGGTGTGAAAGTGCACAGGAAAGACACAATAATAGCTGTAGAGGTGTGAAGGAGAGTCACAGTCGCAGGTGCAAAGGTGCGTAGGAAAGCCGGAGGCACAGGTGCGGTGATCTGCAGGTCAACAAGGAGAAAGTGCGGATACCCGCAGGCTTCCTATTGGTGAAGTTGCGGACTTCTCAGAAAATATGTTTTAGCTGATTTTGTCTATTACTGCTGTGTTCGAGGTTCTGAATTAATGTTTGGTTACTGGTACTATGTTCTAATAACATCATTCTGAGAAGTGATTGGTTGATTGATTATGTTTAGTTTTGGTATTGATGGATGAGATCTATAATGGATCAGGTTCATAATGACTTATCTTTAAGTGAACTGATGGACTAGATCTGGTTGCTAACACACATATTATCCTTATAATGATTTGGTGATTTAGAAGATTGATTGATTACGTGCGTCAATGATATTGATGGGTCCAGTATGAAAATTGGATAAAACGTGGCCTTCAGTTTATGTGTTGTGCTTCAAGAGTATCCAGTCTGAAAATGTATGAAACGTCGCACCCCGAGGAGAGAGGATTGTAGGCTGGCGCCTATGTACTAGTATCTTAGCTAGTACAAAATCTAAGGGGGTGGTAGCTCCCTTCTAGTAACAGAAAACTTTGGAGCATGCCAGCAGGTTGCGGCCTGCGTACTAATGGATCAGCTAGTACAAGAGCTAACGGGGTTGTAGCTCCCTTCCAGGAGAATCTAGAGAAAGAGTGAAGTTTGTAGCCTTCTGCAGGTAGAAGCCTGTGTACTGGTATAAGTCTGCACCAGTACAAAATATTGTAAAAGGAAATTTCTTATTAAAAGAATATAGAGACGACTTGCAGTAGGTGGTTTTCACCCACATTGGGTTTCCACCTTATATCATGGTGTTCATGTGTGCTTCTTGTGTGTGATGATCTGCTCATATGGTTAATAATGTTCTAATGCACTCATTAAGGATCAACTAACTGAATCATAAGTATATTGGATATACACTGGTTGCATTAAGCATTATTGTGGAAGTAGCGTATATGAATCTGAATATGGAAATGAAAAAGTCATATTGATTTGATAATACTGATTCACTCCCCCCCCCCCCTCTTAGTATTGTTTCCAACATTGAGTCCTTGACTTATAACTATTTTGCTTAGGAACCCAAACTTGTAGAAAAAAATATCCCTAAAAACTTATGTTACCTTACCTATAGTCACCTTTATTACTTTTACTTCAGACACTTAGTAAAATAATCAACACATACAATGATGTACTTCCTTTTCCTTGACGAAGAGTTAATCAATACATTGAATTTCATCTCCCATTTCTCAAACAATTCAAATGAAGATTATTTCTGCAAGGGAAATTCCATTTCTTCTAGTATGCTTTCCCATCCTATGACATTCATTCCACTGAGAGTTGTACTAATGTGCATCTTTGTGAAAGGTAGTCCAAAATTAATTAGTCTACAAGAATGTTTAAGCTATTATTTTGGCTATGAAATTCCCTCTGTAGGTCCCATCATGGAATTTAGGCTCTAGAATATCATACACATAATTTTACATTGCACACCATATTAGGACCTATTCAATTCCTGAATTGAAAAAGAATCCTTCAATCCATGTATACGACCTACTTTTGCTGATGGTCTTGGACCTCTCCCTATGGCATATATGAGCGGGTAGTTTTCTTATAGTAAGGAAGTTTGCTATGTTAGAAATATAGGGAGTATATGTTGACATTGCAAAGAGGTGCTTTCTAGTGAATTGATCATCCACCATGCCTTCATCTACAATAATATTTAGTCTAGACAAAAAAATATACAACAATGTTCTCCTTTCCAAGTTTACCAACTATTGTCAAAAAAAAAAAATGGAGTGATAATAGCCATCTAATAATCCTAGGATTGACATCAAGTTTGCTCATTAGGAACTTAATAGTAGCTTGATCAATCCGTACACAAAAACTTGCAAACCAATGATATAATGCTTAAGCTTATTTAGAGCATGAAAAAAATGAGATATATTATTTTTTTATTACAATGTAATTTGAATTAACATTATAAATTTTATTGCTGTGGAAATATAGTACATAATGAATCTTGTCTAATTTTCAACCAAGTGCTACCCCTATTTTGTTCTTTTCGGAATCAAATTGGATATGAAAATATAAATTCGAATTGGGGCCTTGTAGGAAAAGTGTCAATATATGCTTTCAAATGCTTCTTCGCATTTCGATGACTAGGAAAATTCTAAGTCCTTAATCAATAGCCAAAATAGAGGAGAGAAATTTTGCTAAAATCTGCAATAAAGATTTTGTAGTACCTTGCATGGGGAAGGGAAATTCAAATATTTTTTTTTTTTTGAGGGACAAGGAGATATTTGATAATTTTTTCCTTCCTAGGATTTACCTCAGTCCCGTTGTAATATAGGTAATGTCCTAGGACAACCCCCACACTCATAGAAAAATGTCATTTCTCATAACTTTATGAGAGATTAATCTCTTCATACCTCTAGAGAATCTTAGTAAGGCTCGTGATCGATTCTTGAAAACTGTTTCCATAAGGTGTCAGTTCATCTATATACATATCTACTACATCATGAACATGATGAGAAAATATGCTAAGTATTTCCCTTTGGAAAGTGGTTGGGGCATTGCATAAGCCAAAGGGAAGAACTTTATTGGAAAATTTCCCCCAAGAGAAAATGAAAGTGGTATTATCTTGATCTTTTGGGATGATTTCAATATGGCAATAAACAATAAATTCTACTATAAATAATAAGAATTTATTTCCTTCCAAAAAATATAAGTCTTGTATAATGAAGGATAAAGGAAATTGATATTTTCTAGTGGCTTTATTTAATTCCCACTAGTCCACACATATTATCCATTTCCATTCTTTTTGGGAAAAAAAACTAAAAGAGACACCCAATCACTATTAGCAATAGGATAAATGAACCCAACATCTAAGAGTTTTTGTAATTCTTCCTTGAAAATGTCCTTTATTGGGGGGTTCATCCTTCTTTGATCTTGGTGAATGGGTTTATGGTATTATTTTAGATGTGATTGGTATAAATGTATGGATGGATTAATTTCATAACCTTATAATCCGATGCAAAAACATCAATGTGCTTTCTCAAAATAGTGGCATGCTCTTGTTCTTAGTCAGTTGTGAAAGACATGTTGATTTTTAGCAATTATAGGGGTAGCTATTAGTTTATTACTATTTTATTTATCATATATAGTAGTGAATAATTATTCGCACTCATTGTTCTTTGGATTTCTAGGCTTCCTTTATGGGTTGATCATAGTTTATTCCATCAATTTACATAACAACGAGATATTAATTTTGTAGAATATTTGAAATTAAACCATATTTGTAAAATTTATTGTTGGTAAGATATTTTTCAATAGTATAGAGAGGATAGGATGAAAAAAATATGGAATTCTATTCTTTTTCATCATCCACCCAAATAGGAAATTCTTCCTTGACTAGAAGTTGAGTAGGAGGATACAACAAAAGTTTCTTCCATGACTACCCATTCATGATAGTCATATTACTTGCTCTATAGATGATATAGGTATCTATTGTAGCTAACCAAAATATTCCTAAAATCAATGAATATCCATTAAAATTGGTTTCTATTTATAGTAATAGTTTCTCTTAGGGAGTCCTCAAGATTATGTTTGTACATACTATCCCTAGTTATGATGTTGATACCAGCTTCTAAATCAATCCAGGTGCTTTGAAATATTATTTGACTGAGGTTTACATCAGCAAATATGATACAAGGATCCATAAAATTTGGATAAATCATATTCCAAAGAATTAGATCGGCTAATAATCCTATGACATTTATTTTGGGGAATCCCTTTTCTTCTTCAAGGCCTTTTGAGACATTCTTCCTCATTAAATTTGTTTTGTATGGGAACAACTTGGTGGCCCATAAAAGTGGTATATTAGCACATAAATTCCTCAATTCCCTAGTATTTGAACTTGTCCAAGTGTATGTGTCCTTCTAATGGTTAATATCTCAAAGAACGGAAGAATTTGTTAAGGTGCAAGTGCAAGTTTGTCTTCTTCTCTCTTTGGATCTTCTTATGGAGAAGGTTAAGGAGGTTCCTATAGGACCTTCTCAAATCTATGGTTTATCTCTAAACTCATAGGAAACAAGGTTGGAAATTAGTACGACTATTATAAATAGGTTTTGTATTCTTATTATTAGGATTTTGATTAGGTTAGGTACAAAGCCAAGGCTATTCTGTTGATGTATCTTTTTCAGATATGTTAGGTTTTTGAGGAGGAGGTATTAAGGGTATTGGTTAAGGGATAAAATCCATCCAAACTTGAGAAGAATTATTCTATTAAGGAGATTGGTTCTAGAATGATTGGTAAATATGGATGATAGGTTGGTTTGGGCGCTACCATGGGGTAAGAATTGTTGGGTTGTGTTATATTCTTTCCACGACTAGTGGGGGAGTCACAGGGGGGGCGGAAGCCCCCCCGTCAGGGGGTATGCAGGGGTCTCCCATGCATGGGGTTGCCTATATTACCTATGGCATTTTTTTGGAACCTATATTACCTATGGTTTTGTGCATGGATTTCGCACATGGTTTTGGGCGTGATGGTTTTCGGTCCATGGTATTATGTAGATCAGGTCAAGGGAAATACGGTTATGTTCTAATCTAGGGTTAATGTATTAGGGTTTATGGATGCTTCGACATGTATATATATATGTGTTGTAACATTGAAAGGAACGTAATGAAAAATCAATTTGATAGTCCCGGTGTTGGGATCCATGGGAAAATCTCTGCATATATGTGTTTTATGTGTTATTCACTTGCTGTTGTTTATTTTTTGTCTTAGAATTCGTATGCGGGTAATTTATCTATAGGGTTAAAATCTACATTTGATATCACAGTTGTTTTGGCTTCAAGGGGATGCCTTTGTTGCTGACCGGTTTCACTTAGGTCTGTGGTAGACCCTATTCAGTGGGAGATCTGTGGGATCAATTCTTGTGGTGAAAGAAGATGGCGAGTAGTGGAAAGATAGAGATCGAGAAATTTAATGGTCAGAGTTTTGAGTTTCGAAAAGTCAATATGGAGGATTTGCTAGTGGACAAAGATCAGTGGATCATGGTAGATCTCGGTACTAATTGAACAGGAGTGTCCGAAAAAGAATGGAAGAAGTTGGATTGGAAGGCTAAAAGCATAATATGATTGTGTGTCTCAGATTCAGTATTGCTGAATGTATAAGGAGAAGATATGGCGAAAGATTTTTGGGACAAGTTAGGGACATTGTACTAGTTTAAGTCTCTAGTGAATAAACTGTTTCTATGGAAAATGTTGTATAACATAAGGGTGAAAGATGGATACTCGGTGATAGAGCATTTGAATGCATTTAATATTGTGGTAAGCCAATTATTGTTTGTTGATATGAAAATTTCATGTGAATATAAGTGCATTAACTTGTTGTGTTCTTTACCAGATTTGTGGGATAGTCTGGGTATTGCAATAGGTAGCAAAGCAACTACCTTGCAGTTTGATGAAATAGTGTCATCCTTGCCGACGGAAGAGATGAGACAAAAAGATATGGAGATACAGAATGGTGATGCCTTGTCTATATGAGGACAATCCTAGAACATAAATAAAAATAAGTCATCGAGTGGGAGATCTAATCTAGAGGGAGATCTATATCTTTAGGAAAATTTGTAAAGGTGTTCTGGAAATGCGAAAAGGAAGGGCACTACAAAAAGGATTGTAAATCTAAAGCTCCTCACAAAGGAAAGGGATGTGATGATGCTCCTTCTGCAGAGGCAAAAACCACCTCCGATGAAGGTGGGGATGTGTACTTGGCTTCTTCCTAAAGTACACATGTAGATCATGAGGCATGGTTGATTCACTCAGGTGCATCCTTTCACTTCACTCCCCATAGAGAATGGTTTTGCAGGTATGAGATATATGATGGTGGTGATGTCTTCTTGGGGGATGATAGGAAGGCTAGAATCATTGGTCACAAAAAAGTTAAGATGAAGTTGCAAGTTGAACGGATTAGAACACTTCAGGGTGTTTTGCATATTCCTGCATTAGACGGAAATTTGATTTCTATAAGAAAGCTGGATGATGTAGGTGTAAAAACAATGCTCGAGAAAGATACCTATAAGATGGTTCAAGAAGCACTGGTATTGATGTGGGGAGTTTGGACTGGAACTCTGCACAAGCTGCAAAGTAGAACTATTATTGATGGGTGCAACAGTTATTTGGTTCTTGAAAGTGGAGCAGAAAATCTAGTGGTCTGTGGAGAAAATACCATGGTATGGCATCAAAGGCTTGGACATATTGGGGAGAAGGGCCTTCAAATACTTCATGGTAAAGGTATGGTAGAAGGTATGACTAGTAAATCTCTAGATTTTAATTTCTGTGAAAATTGTGTATATGGGAAGCAGAATTGGGTGAGTTTCCCCTTTGGTAGTAAGAGGGTGAAACATATATTAGAGCTTGTACACAATGATGTGTTTAGACCTATGAAGGTTCCATCACTGGGTAAGTCTGTGTACTATGTATCATTTATAGATGACTTCTCAAGGAATACATGGATATTTCCTCAATAGGAAATCTAAAGTCTTTGACAGGTTTAAAGAATCTAAGGCTTTGGTGGAAAATCAGACAAAAAATGAGATAAAAGTGTTGAGGACAAATAATGGTGAAGATTTTTTCAAGAAGGAATTTGAAGAATTATGTAAGAAGTGTGGTATGGCACGACAGAAGACTACTCCATACACACCTCAGCAAAATGGAGTTGTAGAAAGAATGAACAAGACATTGATGGAAAGGGCAAGAAGCATGCTCACTCGTGTCGGGTTAGAACATGAATTATGGGCACAAACGGTGGATACTGCATGATACCTTGTCAACAGATCACCTTCATCACCGTTGGAGGATAAGAATCCACAAGAGGTATGGCCTGGTAAGAAACCCTCTCTTTCACATTTGAGGGTATTTGGATGTGATGCATATGTACATGTTCCAAAAGAGAAAAGTTGGATAGTAAATCTAAAAAGTTCATCTTTATTGGGTATAAGGATGGTTTAAAGGGTTATAAGCTTTGGAACCCATTAACAAGGAAGATTGTGTACAATTGAGATGTGGTGTTTAGAGAGAAGATAGATGTTATTAAAATTGAAGTCCAACCAAAAGAACCTAAGAAGATAGAGTTTGAGCTTAAGGAGGAAGAATCAGAATCTACAACAGAAGAGGAATCAGAAGATGAAGAGCCACAAACTTTGGTTGTGAGAAGATCATTTCAAGAAAGAAGGCAGCCAGAAAGGAATAGTCCATCTACTTTATGTTTAAATTTTTCTTTATCTATTACTGATGATGATCCTAGAACTATGAAGGAAGCAATAGATTCATAGGATTGAAAACTCTGGAAAGAGGCCATGGTTAATGAAATGGCATCTTTACACAAAAATGGGGCTTGGGATCTGGTGGAGTTGCCAGATGGAAGGAAACCCATTGGTAGCAAATAGGTGTTCAATAAGAAGATAAATGTAGAAGGAAAGGTGGAGAAATACAAAGCTTGGTTGGTAGAAAAAGGTTATTCCTAGGTTTCGGGAATTTATTTTGGCGATATTTTGTCTCCTGTTGCCAAGATAGCTTCTATTAGATTACTTTTATTTGTTGCTACTGCTTTTTATTTTGAGGTAGAATAGATGGATGTGAAGACAACATTTCTTCATGGGGATCTTGAAGAGGAGATCTACATGAAGCAACCTGAATGATTTGCAGTGAAGGGTAAGAAAGAATTGGCATGCAAGTTAAAAAAGTCTTTGTATGGGTTAAAGTAGTCAACAAGTATGTGGTATCATAAATTTGATACATTTATTCAGGGACTTGACTTTACCAAAAGAAAACCAGATCCTTGTGTCTATTTTAAATTAATTGGTGACCGTGTTATTTATCTAGTCTTGTATGTGGATGATATGTTGTTGGTTGGAAATGACAAAGAGATTATCCATGATTTGAAGACCCAACTGTCCTCCAAATTGAACATGAAATATCTTGGTGTTGTAAACTATATTTTGGGCATGGAAATTAAAAGAGATCGAGCAAAGAAGAAGCTCTCGTTAAACCAGAGGAAGTATGTCGAGACAATACTGCAGTGTTTTAATATGCATGATAGTAAACCAGTGAAGGTTCCTATTCCTATAGGTGTAAATTTATCTACTGAACAGTGTCCCAATACACAAGAAGAGGAAGAGGACATGTCCCATGTTCCATATGCAAGTGCAGTCGGTAACCTAATGTATGTGATGGTTTGTACTAGAAAAGACATTGCACATGTAGTGGGAGTATTGAGCAGGTTTATGTCAAAACCAGGGAAGGAGCATTGGGCAATAGTGAAGCAGGTGTTCAGGTATTTGTGTGGCACTAGTGATTATGGTTTTTTCCACCAAGGAAGATCACGATTGGACAAAATTTTGGACATCCGTGGCTTTGTTGATGTAGACTGGGCTAGAGATCTAGATCAGAGAAGTTCTGCAAGTGGCTATGTGTCTAACCTATTTGGAGGTGTAGTTAGTTGGATGAGTAAGAGACAATCAGTAGTGGCACTTTCAACTATAGAGGTAGAATACATGGTAGCCACTCATGCAAGCAAGGAAGTAGTTTGGTTGAAGAGTTTGTGTTCAAGTATGGGCTTAGTACATGGAGCTATAGGGATAGACTGTGATAGCCAAAGTGAAATTTTCTTAGCAAAGAACCTTGCTTATCATTCAAAGGCGAAGCACATTGATGTTCAGTATCATTTTGTGAGGGATATTATAGAAGAAAAACAAGTGTTTTTGGTAAAGGTGAACACTTTGAAGAATACTGTAGATGCATTGACAAAATCTATGAGCTCTGAGAAGTTCTCTTGGCGTAAAGAAACAATGGGCATTGCAGGGTTGGATGAGTAACTAAGCTCTCCTGTGGCCCCTCGTGGAAAGAAAACAATAAGTGGGAGAATGGTATCAGAGGAAAATATCTATGTATATGTGTTTTATGTGTTATTATTTCATCGTTGTTTATTTTCTGTTTTAGAATTCGTATGCAGGTAATTTTAGGGTTATGGGCCAAGGTGAGGGACAAGATACTGAGGTTGAAACTGTGTAGGATAATCACTAGAATACTATGAAGAGTTATAATCCATAGCTTGATAATAATGTATTGGTGCTAATGGGATCTTTTAATTAATGAGGCATACTAACTTCATACATCCTTCAACTCCTTCATAGACAATCATTAATCATATAAAGGAATTACATTTTCAAGTAGTTTTCTGTTCCTCATAAAGTACACTCATTTATGTATTATCAAGTGGAAATTCATGTTGAGGATGCATTTTGCTACACTTGGGACAAAATATAGCTAGTGTGCTTTCTACCTCTTCCTATTTCTCCTTGGCATGTAATGTGTCCATCTGAAAGGTTAGTGAGTGCAACATTTCCATTTTCATATCCTCCAAAATTCCTCTTATTTCATTCTTTGTAAGAATAGAAGAAGAAGTTGAAGGACTTACCAAACCTCTACTAGATCTACCTTTATTCTTATTATCCCTACAATTAATTTTGAAAATTTCCTTGACATATTCATAACATATATATATATATATATAGATATATATATATATTCTAAGATATTTAATGTCTCTCTTATGTCTTGTCGTACTCCTTTCGGAAAAACAAGTTTCATATAATCATCATCTAGTGTACAATTGTGTGCTTGCTTGTAGCTTCACTGAAATATTTCTTCAAATTTCTCTAAGGATTCGTTGTCTCCTTCGATATTATGAATGGTTTCATCTCTTATGTCCCTAGCTCAGCAATAATCTTTGTATTTAATGTTTAAGGTTTGTTTCATCTATTCCCAAGTGGTAATGTTCAGACCTTCAAGACTCATGAACCACATAGAGTTGAATCTTATAAAATACAAGGGAAGAGCTTGAGTTTTTGTTCATCTATAATATAGTCAGAAATTGTACACACTTCAACAAACATAAATAGAAAAGTATAAGGATCTTCACTAATTAGTCCATAGAAGTGGGGGAGTACAAACATATTAATATTTTTCATCTTATCTTGTCCATTTGTTTCCTATATAGGAAACATAAATACCTTAGCTCAATATCCGTTTTCATCCATTGCATAGTGAAATGGGGAACTACTCCCTCTAAAAGTGTCTCAAATACTCTAGCATACTTTACTAGATAAGTCTCAAAGATTCTTTCTATGGAGGGTAATGTTTCACAATTAGTAAAATATTATTGATTATTACTTTTAGGCTCATACTCGCGATTCTTGGAAAACAATTTCCTTATTTCTTATCTAGGAGGCATGCATGTTTTAATATAAATGATTTTTTCATTGTTGTTTTTCTATTATAAGAGAGAAAAAGGAAACCTTGAAATCTTTGAAACCTCCTCGTAAATGGCACCAAAAAATTGATGGCCCTCAAAATTACAAGAATAGTGTTGTATTCTGGGAGCTCTTAACTTTAATATGTCAACTTTGGTTTCATACAAGCTTCCAAGGTATCATGCATTGTGTATGCAAGTCATAGTTTTTCCTTCTTCAAAATGCATACTAACCTATGACTAAAATTTTCCTTTTGATAAAGTGGAAGGGTTGGTCATGATGATGAATAGTCAGTCAACTTGGCCTAATATTTTATGAGGTGAGAATTAAAGAATTAAAGTGTAGTAAGTGAAGTTGCAAAAATAAAGTTGCAAGAAATAAAAGATGTGAAAGTAAAGTTGTAGGAAATGAAGTACAAGTAAAGTTCGAGGAACTAAAGACTATGTTATTTGCAATAAAATAACTACACCATACTTTCAAGGAAATCATATCTATTGTACTTTTGTAAAAAAAAAAATCAATCCATTCAACAAAACAACAATAAGGTAATTTGTAATCGTGTAAGGAAATCATGTAGATGCCACAATTTTCTCTTCAACCCCCCTAATTCACTAATTCATGCCTAAAATTATTAATCAAGGTTATTTTAGATGAATGACATAAAACCATAAGAAATTATGCAAAGTCAAAGATTTCAGACCTATTATATAGGAATCCATGTAATTTTATAGGGAAACCTAAATTTCTATTGGAAATTCTAGGAATTGGCATAAGTATAAAAAATAGTGAAATAGAGTTAAAAAATGATAAATGAAGTTGACTCAAGCTCATGACAGTTATGATAACCACTTAAAAACTAAGAAAAATTAGATTCCATCTATAGGAAATATAAAACTATGCTAATTCACTATGTTTAACTGAAATAGTAAAGTAAATGATGATAGCATAAGCGATTAACATGGAAATAAAGTACAAAAGGTACAAATTTTTTTAAAGATTTATTATAGGTGGGCCCTTCTGAAGGCGTTCAAAAAAATTAATGAAATCAACGCAAAATGCTTGCCAAAAGAAACTATTTCTCCATTAATGAAAAATTAACATTTCATAAGTATAAAAATAAAAATTTGGAAGACTAAAATAACAACAACCTTTTCCTTTTCCTTGAAAACTATCAACCATCAACTAGCTCCAGTCCTCCTTTTATACAAAATGTTGATGGGGAATCATCCTTAATAAGAGGGTATTTTTCCTTCCAAAAATCCCTACAATTAGTGAATTTGTCCCTAGGGAGTGCTACATAACCACTTCTCATATAGCTATTGATAAGTCTTGTTTTCTATCAGCCTTGTACATGGATATTGGCAGGTGATGGGGAGAAATCCCCTATCTCCATGGTAGGATATTAGTAAGCTACTGGAGGAACTCATTTCTTCTTAGAAAACATGTCAAACTAAGATGCTAATGCTATAAATTTCACACAAATGGGTAAATATATTAAGCACACACTCAATATAAGTAATAATATTAAATGATTAAAATGCATATCAATAAATGCATGTTTTTATAAGGTGATATAGGTTATACATGGGATTTTAAATATAAAATTTAAGGGCTTATCAACGTGTCTTCCATATGATCCTTATATATTTGTGCCAACATCATCTTGTACTTTCCTTGTAGACCTGCAATCTTTTAGTTAAGCTTCTAACAAGGTAGAGTTGTCCATCATGTTAATTTTTAAAATGGATCTTATAATAACTATGCCTATAAGATAGACTTGAAATATACCTATTTTATAATTCAAGAAATGTATAGAATTGAAATATTTATAATAAAGTCAAAGAGATAATAAATTTTGAATTGATAAGTTACAAGATGACAACTTTTGAAAGCAAAAGTAATGTTAAATTATTTTTAATTAAAAAAAATAATAATACATAAAACATTTTAATCACTTTACTTTAATTTGTTCCTTTGGGTTATTGTTTTTATTTTCTTAATATTGAGATTATAACCTAACAAAAACCAAATTGATGAGACTCCCTTCTTTAGGGGACAATGCACTTCTCATGAATAATAATTGACCTACTTAAACTAACCCTTACCCATACATGTGACTTCCAAGGAATGATTTTTAACCATTTAAGGTCTACTCATACTACATACACAATTATCATCATCATCATCATCACCATCATTGGGTCTACCTTATTTTAGTTATTAATATTATTTTATGATGATCATAATATCTTTTTATAGTTCAAAAGAGCATAGTTTTCTTAATAAAAAAATAAAATCCTAAATTAATTTATATATTTAGCGTATAAATATATAATAAATATATTTATTTAATTTATTTATTTCAATTTATGTTTTTATAAACATGAAAAAGAGAAAATAAAAATACATGATAATATATTCAATGTACATCAAAATCATAATAAAATATCAAACTTAATTTAATTGACATTATTAAAAAATCATAAAATTTAATGAATACTTAATTTAATTGACATTATTAAAAAATCATAAAATTTAATGAATTCCGTATATTCATTTAGACACATCTCATAAATACATAAAATTATTATTTGATTATTTTAGAAAATACATTATGTAGAAATTAAAAAAATTTCTTTGGATATTATAAATTAGATATCAAACTCATCAAGGAGGAAATGAATAAGTTAATTACAATAAAAGTACCATAAATACTATAATTGTTTTGTTTAAAAAAGAAAGAAATTAAGGATATACTAACAAAAGTGAAAGAGGAACTAAAAATTAAATAAATAAATCAAAACAAATTACCTTACAGAAGTAACAAGGTCAGGAAAAATGAATAAGCATAAAGTTAGGCTGATGTATGAAAAACTCAGTGAATATATAAGCTTAAAAGGGTTAATAATATTTATAAATAAAAACCTCACTACACAAGCACATGTTGAATTAAGGAATGAAGTTTAAAAAAGGTAAAGGAAGCTTCGAATGAGGTTCAAAAAAGATAAATGAAGTTCAAAATAAGCAGAGGAAGCCATGAAGGAAGGAAAATGGGAAATAATTAGAGATAAAAAAACTACTATAAAGGAGAGAGTCTAGAATGATCTTAATGAAAGAGGAATTTGGGATAGTTCGGAGCGTTTTGGAAACTAAGGAGGCTTTCCATTGAACAAAGGTGCTATGTTAAGTTGGATCCCAAGTGAACTTGATATTAACCTTTTAGTTGAAATCTATGAGTGTGAGGAGTCTACTGTCCCTAACATAGAAATACTTCTCTTTTGGTTAGCATAGAACAAGAATAACTATCACAGATGGATTGGAGGCATAGCCTAACAAATCAAATAATGTTTCTCCTCACATTCAACTTCATAAGATAAACCAGATCGTTGAATACTCTTACATATAAATATCTAACATCAATGCTAATATTTGTGTAGAAATTTGTTATTTCACACCTATTAATTCTAATTATTGTGATAAAAACAATATGGAGATTTTAATACTACATATGCTACTAATCAAGTTATTCTATTAAGAAAGTATTCCAACCCTAATTGTATAACCCTCCCTCCACACCTACCAAAGTAACTGGCCAATTGGGGTAAACATGTGATAAAGAGTTATTATAACATGATTCAACTCCCCATGTAGAAGTTAAGGAAGGGGAACCGATCGAACACAAACAACTTGACCTTCTACACATGCAACAGAACTCCCAAGAGCCATCCAATCCATCCAGGTGATCAACCCTTGAGATAAAATGACTTTTTGTTGTATTAAATCCTTAGTAGCTCCATTGACATGGTCATGGCCACAACTGGGACGCTTCATTCACTCCCACAATAAGGCATGTGTGCGACTAGGGACGTTTCCAGGTATTTTTGTGCCAACAACTCCAGATTTTGTGCCACTTTTTCAGGGCCGGGACTCAGGCCACTGCCCAAAACTCCATGAAACTTCCAGAAATGAAAATTAACATTGAAAGAATTATACATATGAAAATAATTCAACAAGGACATGATTGGACCCCTACTCGCCATGACAGACATTTCTTCAAACATGTCACAAACATGCATCCTACATGTCTAAATAACAAATTCGAGAATAGGGGTCTCAAGATTATCCGATATTCACTGAGAAGAATTGTTGCATCATCGCAATAACTTAATTATAATCTATTAAGCCACATATTCATTATATAAATAGTGGTTAACCAAAACATGATGAGAGAAACCCTATCATAAAACCCATTAATAACCAGCATATAATGAATAGAAATATCAAGGGTATAATGGCCATATAAGTCACATATAAACAAGTATATTTACCCATAAAATACCAAGGAGAAAGAGAACTATCATTGATGTTTTCATAGGCCAACCAAGTATGGGACTTCCACGAACCACTTGACTGTAGACATGTTGAACCAAATCTTTCTTTCAGCCAGTCATCCTCATGCCATATTCCAAGCATGAAAGTGGGGATCTCATAAAACAAATCAATCGAAACCATCCAAGGCTTCCATAGGCCAAACCACCTCAACCATCAAATAATGATTCCACCTTAAGGTTAGAAATCAATAACCATCACCAGATTTGTCTCTACCCAAGCTATCGAAGGCTCTAGAGTGTTTTATCTACCTAAGGCTTCCAGGACCAGTAACTCAACCAAAAATTTGACTTGAGGCTTCCAAACCCTTTGTTGAACCAAATCTTCCACGACTAGTAACTCAACCCACCAAGTTCTTCCAGAATATTTATGCAACCAAGGCTTCCAAAACTAGTAACTCAACCCAAGCCGCTATAGGGCTTCTACATTGTTTGTCCAATCAAGGCTTCTAGGAACTAATAACTCAACCCATAGACAAAAGCACAAGAAAACCAACTAGAAAAAAAAAGGAAAACCCACAACACCATGGCTATCTAGGAAATGGAAAGGCTAGGAAAAAGCACTATCAATCCAGGAAATCCTCCATGCCAATGACAAATCATAACCAAATAACCACATGCATATGTCATGCATGCCAACACAAGCAAGGAAATCATACATGCAACTTCGTACCGGCAAGAAAAATCCATTGTAGTTGTTGATCTTGATGTCATGTTACGATTTCCTACTCCTCCTTTGCATTATTTCTCCAAATCCCAAGTATACCACACTCTTCCAAGAGTGCTCAAAGAAAACTCCAAGTGTCCAAGAGTATAAGAGATAGATCGAAAATGAGGGCTCCACAACTAAACTAATCAAAATCCATGAATAGATCCTCATAGCATTTTCATTAATGTGGCCTCTATTTTCTTCATTTTCCATTATTTTCCTTAATATTCCTCCTCACATGAAACTTGAGACCTTTCACCTTTATTTTATTCTAATTTCCGTTACTTTGATAAATAAATTGCCAAAAATTCCATTTTTCCTTTCCAAAGCCTTAGTCATTTCCTTTGCCAATTTCTAGAGCCATTAATTAATCACAAGTAGTCCCCATCACTATGTTTATTGCCAACATTCAGCTTCGAATATGTGTCCCATGACCAAGGTCTTCTTTTACCTTTATCAATTTTTACATGGATTTTTTTACCAGGGTTGTTATAGAACCATACCCCTTGGGGGAACACCATCCTTAGTGTTCAACAACACCTACAACCAAAAATATGATGTAAACAAAACATACTTCCCATGGAGATTTAGAACTTATCTCATTGCAGTATTTACAATGATCAACCTACTGATAAGAAAACCAACATGACAACCGTAATGGTATGACAGGCATATCACTTATCAGAACTTTATAACACTTCTCGGGGTGGTATTTACATCCATATACATATGTAAATATACCAAAACATATACAAAACATAATCCAATCATTCACTCAAACAACGAATATAGAAGGATACATAGCCCACATCTGATCTATCATCTCAAATGTAGCATCATCGTGTCCAAAGTGCTTCCACTACACTTTAACCTACTCGATTTCTTGGTTTCGGAGCATGATCATGTTTCTCTGGAATATACACTGAAGTTCCGACTGGAATCGGCCTTGTGGATCCACCTGTAATACAGACTAGTACATTATATGATCAACATATTTAACATATTTCTTAAGTAATGTGACATGGAGAACATCATGGAATTTCACTGTCGAAGATAGTACAAGTCTATAGGCCAACTTGCCACATGATCCAATCCACAAAGATATATTCTTGGGATTTATGAATAAGTACAAATGATCTCGAACTTGAAACTCCTTAAACAACCTATTTTGATCTCCATAACTCTTCTGTCTATCGTGTGGTACCTTTAGATTATTCTTGATTACCTACATTTTTTGTTCCATTTCTTCCAACATGTCCGGAACAATCAACACCTTATTCACTAGATCATTCCAACTAATGAGAGTATTAAAACTCCATCCATACCATGCCTCAAAAAGAATAATCCTAAAAAACTCCTTATATCCATTGTTGTAAGCAAACTCTACCAGTGGAAGATAATCTTCCCACTTTCATTGTTGATGCATCACATACATCCTCAACATATCATCCAATATCATGTTGACCCTCTCTATCTGCCCATCTATTTGTGGATGATAAGTTGTGCTAAAGGCCAACTTTGTACTCAAACTTGCAAATAACTCTTTCTAGAAGCTAGAAGTGAACATGGAATCCCTATCTGATATGATATTCATTTGTACACCATGCAACCTTGTTATATCCATAATGAATACCTATGCTACATCATCAGTTGAATAAGTAGACTTTACTAGAAGGAAGTGCACTATCTTAGTGAACCTTTCCATAACGACCATAATTGAGTCATGTTGTCTAGATTTATTGGGAAAACTTATAATTAAGTCCATGGAAATGACCTCCCATTTCCACTCTAGAATTGAGATCAGTTGTAGTAACCCACCTCGATGCTTACACTCTACCTTTACATGTTGACAATCCAAGCATCTAGCCACAAACTCTATCATTTATTTTTTCAACCTTGGTCAATAGTAGAACTTATTCATTGCTATCAGTGTCTTCAAATATACTGGGTGACTTGAATATGGTTTCACATAAAACTCCCTTAAGATAAGCTTCTTAAGATAATTGTCATCTCACACATATATACTGTTGCTAAATCTGACCAAACCATCTGCTATGAGATAATAGTCCACATCTTGTGCACCTGTACCTACGTATGTACTTTTTCCTATACATGCACTATGCTGTAACTTGTGCCTGAGCTCCATGTACTTGTTATCCTACTGACCTACCTATAATATATAAGCATGTAAATATGTCCCATAAGAACTAATAGTTGTTATGTGGTTCACCTATATTTTCCTACTAAGAGCATCTGCTACCATGTTCTCTTTACCTTTAATGTACTTGATATCAAAGTCAAACCTACTGATTGTGGCCAACCATCTAATTTTTCTGTCATTCAAATTTAGTAGGTCAAATAGATACCTCAATCCACTATGATCGCTCATTAGTACAAATCTCCTGCCAAGACGATAGTGCCTCCACATATTTAATGCATGGATGATTGTTGCCAACTCAAGATCATGTGTCTGATAATTTTGTGAGTTCTCATTCAGTTTCCATGACTCATAGCATACTATCTATCCCTCATTCATAAGAACTCCAGCAAGTCCTCTCTTGCAACCATGTATGCATACCACAAACTCTTTTTGTGGATCTGCAATCTTTAGCACTGGAGCATTTCTCAACAATTGTTTCAACTTTTGAAAACTTGTTGCACATTCTTTTGTTTATTCAAAATTCTTACCTTTCCTTTACAATGTTGTGATGGGATTTATAATTTGTGATAAGTTCTTGATCAAACTCTTGTAATAATATTCTAACCCAATAAATGATCTTACTTCATCCACATTCATTGGAGCTTCTCATTCCATGATTACAATGATCTTTTCTGGATCTACTCTAATTCTTTCCTTGGAAACACCATATCCCAAGTAATGTACCTTTGCCTTAAAGAAACTGCATTTGCTAAGATTAACATACAACTGGTCCTTGCTTAACAATCTCAAAACTGCTACTAAATGTTCGGCATGTTCTTATTCAGTTTTAAAATATATCAAGATGTCATCAATGAACAAAATAAAAAGCTTGTCCAAATAAGGATGAAACACACTAGTCATCAAATAAATAAAAGTAGTTGGAGCATTATTCAAACCAAATGGAACGACAACAAACTCATAATGTTTGTACCTAGTCCAAAATGTTGTCTTATCAATGCCATCTTCTTTAATGCATACCTGATGATATCTAGATCTCAAATAAATCTTCAAAAACATTATTGCTCCCTTCAACTGATCGAACAAATCATCAATACTTGGCAATGGATTCCTATTCTTGATGGTCACTTTCTTCAAATACTTGTAATCAATGCATAAACTAATAGTACAATCCTTCTTCTTCAAAAACAATACATGTGCGCCCCATGGTGATAAAATTGGCCTAATGTATCCCTTGTCAAGCATTTCCTTCAACTGCAACTTTAGCTCTACCAACTCTAGAGTGCTCGTATTATATGGTGCTTTTGATGTTGGTTCTTCCCTTGGTACAAACTCAATAGAAAAATCTACTTCTTTGTGAGGAAGAAACTCTGAAATATTTATGGGAAATATATCTTTAAACTGTTGTAAAATAGGGTACCTTCTGAAAACATTTCATCCTAAACTTCCTTACCTTTGTCACAATAAATGTGCATTGAAAATAACACACATCCTTTTCTATGACTGCACTTTGCTTGCATAACTATCATCAATCTAACTGATGTTGCTTTCTTCTTACCCTTGCAATATTTAATGTTCTCCATTCTCATCCAAGCACACAATAGCTTTATCATAATAATCCACCTTGGTTCTATGGAGATACAACGAGACCATAGCCAAAATAATGTTATAAAAACCCAATGGAAATACATTCAAATGTGTTGATGTAGACATACCATTTAACTCGAATTCATAAGATCTCAGCCAATGACAAACTTGCTTCTTTGTACCTGTAACCAAATGTACTAACCGAGATTCTACATGCACTTCTTTATTCAAGCCACACTTATGCGCCAAGTCAGGATTAACATAACTATAATTAGATCCAGGTTGAATCAAAATAGAAACAACTTGATCACAAAGCTTACCATCCATCTCGATAATAGACATTTGGTGATATGCTTTCCTGTTATCCAACGTTGCATAGATCTGAGGAACACTCTGTCTAACATCTTTCACTTTCTGGGCTTCCTGTGCACTGTAGATCTATTGTCTACCACCCTAATGTTGTGGAAAATCTCTCCTGCGATGATCCTTGCCACAAGTCCAACCCTATATAGCCTTCCAACCTCCATCATTTTTTTTCTCCTCAGACTGGAATCCCTTCCCTTTGTGAGATGTAATGAAGTTCTTTTTCCGTGCTGCATTCTCTTTTTACCAGTGTCTTGAGGCCTTTCTCGCTTCTTATCCAATTTCCATTTATTCCTTGCATTACCTTTCTGATTTGGTTTAGTCTAAGATATATGCTTTTATTTCTCATAATAATTCTTTAGCTTCCAAATGGCCTCCTCTAACGATCTAGGCTCATCAAACACAATCATGTCCTTGAATGCTATTGACAACCTTCCAATGAATCTCTGAATGTTGGCATTCTCATCCTTGAGGTAAGGCACATATCTCAACAACTCCATAAATCTACTAGTGTACTCCTCATCATTCATAGAGCCCATATTTAGCTGATAAAAATATTTTTCCCTATCAATGTAGTACCTATCTGATAGATACTTATTCCTAAATAGTCTCTCGAATTCACTCTAATTCAACTCCTCCTCATAAATATCTTAGACGTTGTTTAGATATTCCCACTAGATATTTGCTTTACATTCAAGACTGAGTGTAGTTATTCTAGCCCTCATGTTCTCTGAGTACTCATGAAATGTAAAGAACTTAGCCATTCCAAGAAACCATGCTACTGCATCCTATATTTTCTTCACTTCCCCATCGAATGTAGGTGGCTTTTCTTTCTTTAACTGAAACTACAAATATCCCCTATCACTCCTCTTCTAAGGATGATAAAAATGATGACCATGATACCTGTCAGAACCAGAACTAGAATAGTACCTATGTCCATCACCTTTCCTATCTAGAGTATCCAAGCTCCTTCCATCTCTAATTGTGTCATCTCTATCTGACATGTACCCACTACGATACCTATTGCCATATGCCCCATTAGTTATGTCCTCCTGTCCATGGATAATCCGAAGTGGTGCCTGTCTCTACGGTTATGAAAAAATTTGAAGGATTACTGCATTAACCTCTACTTGTTTCTCCTGTGGCTGCATTATTTTTTCATTATCTACTTTACAACTTCTTATCTCTACCTTCAAACTTATTAATGTGTTTTTTAAGTCATAAGAATTCCCAACACCATGCTTCTCATATGATACATAGGGAGAGTCTAAGGGAACTGTAGTCTACCATATTGCTAGTCATCTTTGTTTTTTCTCTTCTTGCAAGGTATATCATGTCAGCTAAACCAAAATACCAATAAACCAACGTACCTTAGTGTAGTTTATGGAAGGATGTCTCGTCTGCAAGACCAACTAGATTAGCGCAATACACACACACACACACACACACACACACACACATATATATAGATCAACATTTATTCATCATTTCGATCATTATATAGTCACCAATGCATGGTAATACCAACCATACGATATGGCATCATGCATGACAGCTACAACCACATCAATGTTTGCATAACGCTATATAACCACTAACATGCATAACTAATTCATAACTGACATACACTCATGAAAACCACATAGAATGACAATGCCATCAACTTCCGCATGGAGAAATCATTGTAACCATGACCAACACCATGCACAGGGAACAATCACATAGACCACAATTATAAGGAACACATATATGCAACCTACATTAATGCATGACCAACACACCGCCAATCCAGTCCAAGCAACAAACCATGCTTTGATGCTAATATGTAGCACCCTCCTCCCATATATACCCAAGTAATCAGCCAATTGGTGTAAACATGTGATGAAGAGTTATTATGATATGATTCAACTCCCCATGTAAAAGTTAAGGAAGTGGAACTGATAGAACAAAAACAACTTGACCTTCTACATATGCAACATAGCCCCCATGAGCCATATAACCCATCCACGTATACAACCCTTGAGACAAACTAAATTCTTGCTACATTGAAGCTGCAATCTCTCCCTTGACATGGGCATGCATGCAACTTTGGGCCCTCCATTCTCTCCCACAACAAGGCATGCATGTGATTGGGGACTTTTCTAAGTAGTTTTGTGCTAGTGACTCCTCATTCTGCGCCACCTTTTCAGGGGCAGGACTCGTGCCACTACCCAAAACTCCGTGAAACTTCCAGAATAAAAATTAACATTGAAATAATGATATGGATGCAAATACTTGAACAACGGCATGACTAGAGCCCTACTAGCCATGATAGGCATTTCATCAAACATGTCACAAATATGCATCCTACAGGTCTAAACAACATATATGAGCATAGGGGTCTCAATCTTATTTGAGATTCACTACCAAGTAATGTTTCCTCATCACAATAACCACATTACCATGTATTAAGTCCCATATTTATTGTACATTTAGTGAGTAACCAAAACATGTGAGAGCCATACATTTCCACTATCATAAAACTCATTCACAAGCAACATATAACCAACAAAAATATCAAGTATATAATATCCATATAAGACACATATAAAAAAAGTATATTTACCCATAAAATTCCAAGGAAAAGGAGAACTCTTATTGATGTTTGCATAGGACGACCAAGTATGGGACTTCCACGAACCACCCGACCATGGACTAGGCTAAACCAAATCTTTATTTCATCTGGTCACCTCATGCCATGCATGAATGTGTGATCTCAAAAGACAAAACAATCGAAACCATATAGGGCTTCTAGAGGCCAAACCACCTCAACCCTTAACCAGTGATTCCACTTCATGGTCGGACATCCCTAACCATCACCAGATTCGTCTCTACCAAGTTGTCAAGGGCTCTAGAGTCTTTGTTCCAACCAGAGCTCCCAGGCTCATAACTCAACCCATAACTATTATCGGGTTTCCAGAGCGTTTATCCAACCAAGGCTTCCAAGACTAGTAACTCAATTAACCAAGGGATTCCAGAGAATTTTTTCAACTGAGGCTTCTAGGACTAGTAACTCAACCTAAGTTTTCACGGGGGTTCGAGAGCGTTTGTCCAACTAAGTCTTCTAGGAATTAATAGCTCAACCCTCAGCCAAAGGCACAAGAAAACCAACCAGAAAACAAAAGTAAAGCCTAGAACACCATGGCTATCTAAGAAATGGCAAGGATAGGGAAAAGCACAGCCAATCTAGGCAATCCTATATTCCAATGACAAATCATAACCAAATAACCATATGCATATGCCATGCATGACAAAACTAGCAAGGAAATAATACATGAAACTTGGTACCTGCAAGAAAAATATGTTGTAGTTGTTGATCCCAATGTCATCTTGCACTTTCCTACTCTACCTTTGCCTTCTTTCTCCAAATCCCAAGTACACCACATTCCTCCAAGAGTGCTCCAAGAAAAATATAAGTTTCCAAGAGTATGAGAGAGAGAGAGAGAGAGAAAATGAGAGCTCCAAAACTAAACTTGTCAAAAGCAATGAACTAATCCTCAGAAGCATTTTTATTAATGTGGCCTCTATTTTCTTCATTTTCCATTATCTTCCTTCATTTTCCTCCTCATGTGCAACTCGTGACCTTTCACCTTCATTTCCTCCCGATTTCCATTATTTTCAAAAACAAATTGCTAAAAATTCCATTTTTCCTTTCGAAAGCCCTAGCCATTTACTTTGCCAATTTCAAGAGCCGTTAATTAATCACAAGTGATCCCCATCACTATTTTTCTACCCAACATTCAGCTTGGAATACATGTCCCATGATCAAGGTCTTAATTTATGTTTATTAACTTTTACATCAATCTTTTACGAGGGTTGTTACACTGATATTTTATGACTAGATGAAGAAATTATTTCAGCTAACAAATATAGAAGAAACTATGAAGACTTCTCCAATATATTTTTTGGTATTGATCTAGTCAAAATATGAAGTTACCAAGAACAAATAATTCACAAGGGTGTAATGAAATGGTCAAGCTCCAATCGCATGACTTCTATTCATGGGATAGGAATTAGTGTGGTCCACTATGTGGACTTTGACATTTACATATCAAATCAAACATAATTGTTAACCTTTCAACTGCCTATGAATCTAACTTTAATCATGGACCTTTCACCCTAACTCTAAACTTTTCCATGTATAATGGCCCCATTCAACCAAATTTTAATAATGGAAAGCATATGTTTTTTTTAAAAAGTAATCCTTATCTTTTCTTACATGATTTAAATAATAACCTAAATCTTCTAAATTATATGGACATCAACAAATACATTTACACAATTTTACAATGAACTTTTGTATCTCCATAAATAAGTTCATTTTCAATGTGTTAGAAGCAAGTTTGTCCCTTGTTTCCTACATTTTTTGACATGTACAGTGATAAGTTAGAAGAAGAAGATTACATTGGCCCAATTCTTGCTAATATAGCCATCATTCATCTTCTTTACGCTAATGATATTGTTCTTATGGCAAGGATTCCATATGATCTTAGAAAGCAACTAAGAATTGTTAAGGATTTCTACTCCAATATAGGTCTAAGTAATAATAGTCGAAAAATTTAGGTCATGATAATTAATTCTAATAATATCAATCATAATACTTTTGTTTATAACAACAATAACTTGGAGGATTTTCCTTCTTACAAATATCTTGGAATCAATATTCATCACAAGCTCAACTATAATCATAACATTGAAAAAATGATAAATAGAGGGTAGAAAGCTTATTATGGGTGTGAAAACAATTCAAAATTAGTAAACCTTTGTATATGAGATAAGAAAAAACTATCTTTTTCAACATTCTTTTTACTCTTGCTATTTTATATTAATACAAATTTTGGGGAAGCAATATCTCGAGAGTGATGGAGAAAGATAAAATATACCCAAATAAATTGTATAACCTATAATCTCAAAATTAAAGGAAATAATATTAATGCTATCCTTTTTACAAAAGAAAACATTTTTTCCATTGACAACACAAGCATGACCATGTATGAAGGCAAGTTGAACAACTTGGAAGGTAAGAGGCTTCCAAAAATTGCTTCTAACTCTAGTTGAAACCACATTTAGCTCAAGTCAAGATGCTATAAGGATGCCTAACTCTCGGCAAACCATTAGGGGATAAATGAAGACATCATTATGCCACATAAGGATAATGCCAAAAGTGTTATTGAAATACATAATTTAAGGGGGAAATGAGTTGTTAAAGGAAAAATAAAATTAAGATATTATAAAGAGGCGATGCACCATGATCTAAAAGATCAAAAGTATATTATTATTGTCGCAAGTGTAAAGATGAAAATAAATATTGCTAAAATAAGAATTAATTCTCATGAGTTCCATAGTGAAATTAAGCTTTCATCGATTCCGAGATCAAAAGTATATTATTATTGTGGCAAGCGTAAAGATGAAAATAGATATTGCTAAAATAAGAATTAATTCTCATGAGCTCCATAGTGAAATTGAGCTTTCATCAATTCCCAAAATGCCTTCGATGAAAGAGAAGACTTTGTCACCTTTGTAACATTAAGAATGTTGCATAATTTTTTTTTCTTAAAATGCACTACATATTGAAAGATTAGATCTCATGTTAGAAATATTTACTGCAAGAGCAATCTTCCTCATATTTTTTTTAAATGAACTATGGTAATGTGGAGCATCTTTGGAAATGATTTTTAAACTAAAAAAAATTAAGTTCCAATAAACCATCAACATAATTTAAGTGGAAACTAATTGTAATAATCATCATTATCCATCTAAAACTTATTATGTTATAAACTCTCATCATTTAAATTTTTGTGTTACCAAATCTCATAATTATATATTAATATTTAATATATTTATTTTATTTGTAAAATTGTGATAAATAATATAATACAATAACAATTATTTATATATTTATTTGCATTTACTCTAGAGATTTTGAGTTGATAAAATATATTAAATAAACCAACTCACCTGAAAAATAATATTATTTAACATCAATTTTACCTTAACTTATAATTCAACTCAACATATAAAATTTTAAAAAATGTTTAAGTCTTACCAATATATAAACTAAATAGAAAATTACACTAAAAAAGTGCTTGATTTATCTAAACATATATTATTTGATTTACATGGATGTCTACAAAATAAAATCATTGGTTCACTCGAATTTTAAAATGTCTTTGTTTTATCCCATGTCAACCATGGGTGTTTAGCATGGATATGGGGAACTTGTGTTTGATATACCGTTCACTGGCCACACATCTAGGGAACCTGTATTTGGTCTACCGTGCAATGGCCATTTCAAATTACATTTTACGGTGTTTGGCTAAGTGATTTATCGAGCATCGTCAATAATCATATCAACTAAATCAACCAGTCATGGGTAACGTAATCAAATAATGGTAGAAGATTGGGATCTGGTTGCAAGTTCCATTCTTCTTTCCATACAACATTCATTTTTGTGTGATGAGGTATCGAAATCGGGAGAGAGTTTATCCCAAAATCTCCAACAGTGGGTTTGTTTGCCCACGCTTTTCTATAAATTTAGGAAGTTGTGTTGAGTGAGTAAACCATCACTACAGCAAATGCTTTCAAAAAGCACTGCCAAAGAGTGAGCGGAGGGAGATCGGACAGTAGTTTTTCAGTTGGAAACAGTAGGAAAGTGCAGAGGTCATATATACAGCGGATCCATGGCTTCCAGCGGCGATCATGAGAAGCAAGAGATCAGACTGTTCGGAGTGGATCTCAACCAGCACAACACTAATTGCATCCATGATAACCACCAAGTAAAGGAAATTTCAGGAGGCGAAACACGTGCAAACAAGGAAGGTCATAAAGAGGTGCCGGAGTTAGAGGGTTCTGCTTCCAAGAACATTAGCTCCGCTCAGGGCCCAGAAGCCCGTGTTTTTCCTTGCCGCTATTGCCCAAGAAAGTTCTACAATTGTAAGGCGCTGGGAGGCCATCAGAATGCCCATAAGAGAGAGCGAGCTGCAGCCAAATCGAATCCCAGTCTGAATAGCCTGCCAACCGAGAGATTTCAGTACCCTCCTGTGGGACAGAAGCCTGCTCATGCTATTTTTGCTTCCAATCGTAGACTTTGTAACAATTTTGAGTTCCAGAGAGTGGAGCTCTCAAATAATCAGCCTCACTTTGAGCAGTGGCCACACAACATTCTTGTCAACCTGGCATCGAACTCTCTGTCTTCTGTCAAAAGGGCCAGTAATGCCATCGAATCGGCGTTGAGCTCTTTACCCTCTGTGAAAAGGCCCAGAAACGATGATCCTGAGCAGCACAATACAACTTCTCGTTGTGTCGTTACCTCTAGTACAGAAGATGTGGAGCTTGACTTGTCTTTGCATCTTTGAGGCATTGAAAATTTTATATTCTTTGATTGCATTCTGAAACTGTCGTTTTCACTAGCTTATTGTAGGTAAAAATTTGAGCTTTTTCATACATCCCATTACCCAGAGAGGCCATGAAATCTGTACAGTGCACTTCTAAAGCAGATTCTTTGTTATGATATAATCACTATACTTCATAACAATATTCTCATGTCATATAATCAACTCTGCGATATATTCATAAACCTCGGAGATCTAGATCTGAAATCTGCAAATGTGAACGTACTACAATGTTAAACAGAAACATGATCTACATGTAGCATATATGTATTTTACCTTCACTTCCAAGTGTCAATTTATTATTTATCTGAGTTTTTTGCTTGTGCTTTTAGAAGTGTCTATTTCAAATGTATAATCACTCCAGATAATTCTGAAAATTACATTTAGTCATTTTTAATATGATCTTAATTTGAGCTTTTTCTTTTCACTTTTAAGTTGATTTTTAGATCTAAATTCATTTTAGATAATTTTGGAAAAAAATTTCATATTTTGGATTTTTTTATATCACTATATATAATTTTGAATTTTCACATATACATAATACTTTAAATTTAAATAATTTATTAATTTTAAATATTTATAAATTTTTTTATTCAATATTTTTTAAATTAATTTAATATAATATATAAATTTCTATAATGTTTTTCACTATAATAACGATTTTGAATTATTTGCTAGAATTCTTTTTTTTTTGGGAATCAGGACAGGCCAATATATAACATGGTTATAGTATAGATTTAAAAAAAAATATTCAAAAAATATTTTTGTTATATAATTTTTAAAAATTATATACTTTAATTTAGATAAATTTATCTAATCTTTATTTTAAATATATTTTGAATTTTTGTAATTTTAAAAGTTATTTTATATATTCAACTTACTTGAAATGAAATGGATCATTTTCAAGTATATATAAATTATTTTAAAGGTTGTATTTGTTTTGTAAATCTTTTTAGATAATTTAGAAATTTATTTGTATATTAAATTTTGAAAATAAATATAAAGTAAACCATTTTCTAATAAATTATTTATAAAATTATTTCATATATTAAATTTACTTAATATATTATTAATTCTTTATTTTATTTTTAAATAAATAATATAAAATTAATAATACGCATTTTCTTTAGTATTTAGGTTTAACATGTCTGGTCTGTTTACAACGGTTTGTCACATCCCCTCATATTACATAAAAATAATATGAATATTATTTATAATATTTTTTTATTAACCGAAAATATTTTTGAATTACAGTATTCCAAATATATATCTATATATTAAGCTTTTAATTTTTTTAAAATATAAAGATTTTTATTTTAATAATATTCTTATCCAATTTTATATATAAAATAAATTAAGATAAATTTATTATTAGTTTTGAGATCTCTTTATACTAATACAATCATATTAAAAATATTAATGTGATTGATATAGTTAATGACTTCATTTGTATCTACCATTGATAAATAAATAAAATATTATTGCAACAAAAATAATATTGTTAATTATTGCAACAAAAATATTATTAATAGCTTTGATTTTTTTAACCTTTAATAATTCTAGGTCTTGATAAAAAAACATAAGTGTTGAAAAGTTTCTATTCTTTACAACTAAGACATAGCACATTTTTTCTTAAATTAGGTATGCTTTGAAAATCCCTCAGAAATTGGTGGGATTTAGCACATCAATTTTTTTAAATTTATTAAAATTCAATGCAACATATCAAACTCTCTAACACTTCGAACCCTTGATAAGCATTTAGACTAAGCATATGTTGAGCATATTCCCTTAAGAAAAAATATCAAGAGACCTTTATCCACTTTAAATTGAAATAAGAAGCATTGGGCTAATTACAAGAAGAAGTTTAATAAATTTAAATATAATAAAAGTTAAAATAAAATTATTTTAAAATTTAAAATAAAAAAAATAAATGATTTTTTATTAATCATTTATTAATTTATTAATTTTTTTGAAAAATATTAATAATTTGCTAAAAGATAATAATAATTTACTTTATACCGTAAACCTTTATTACATTTACTTTTAAAAAATAATAATAATTTATTTTATACTTTAAACCCATATTACACTTACTTTTCCA
The DNA here is from genome assembly GCA_031772625.1 of Pinus tabuliformis. NCBI lineage: Eukaryota > Viridiplantae > Streptophyta > Pinopsida > Pinales > Pinaceae > Pinus > Pinus tabuliformis. The sequence goes on from CM062808.1 coordinate 749,883,872, forward strand.
AACTAATAATAATTCCTGGATAGGTGTATATATATGAACTTTAGATGGAAGGAGGTTTGTTGACCTTTTTTTAATTGAGGGCTTAGATTAATTCTCAAGGGAATATGCATATTCTTCTCTTAATGTTTATTAATGAATGTAGTGTATTACGAATTTGTTATGTTTCATTGATTTTTAATAAATTAAGAAAATTAGATTCATGCCATGTGGCTCCCCACCCACAAATTTCTTAGGGATTTGAGATTATTCTAATTCTAATAAGTTCTTCCATGTTGAGATTATTCTGATTCTAACAAATTCCTCATTATTATTTATATCATTTATTTATATATAAGAAAATTTTATTTAGCAAAATGTTCCATTACTTTTAATAAATTAAAAAAAATAGATTCGTGCCACATGGCTCCCCACCCACCAATTTCCTAGTGATTTGAGATTATTCCAATTCTAATAAGTTACTCCATGTAGAGATTATTTGAATTCTAATAAGTTCCTCAATATTATTTATAGCTTTCATTTATATAAAAACAAATTTTATTCAGCAAAATGGTCCATTACCTGGAATAAATTTAAAAAATTAGATGGGTGGCATGTGACTCCCAACCCACCAGTTTCCTAGGGATTTGTGATTATTCCAATTCTAATAATTTCCTCCATGTTGAGATTATTCCAATTCTGTTAAGTTTCTCATTATTATTTATAACATTCATTTATATATAAGGAAAATTTATTTAGCAAAATGGTCCATTACTTTTAATAAATTAAAAAAAATTGATTTGTGCCACATGCCACCCCACCCACCAATTTCCTAGGGATTTGAGATTATTCCAATTCTAATAATTTCTCCATAATAAGTTCCTCATTATAAGTTATAACATTCATTTATATATAAGAAAATATATAACAATGCATTTTCCTATGTCTTCACTATGGTGCAAATAAATTTCATCCATTCTACCATTAACATGTCCCTCAACATTTTCAAAGGTCATATTGTCTACTCCAATCTACTTTTCATGCTAGAAGAATATGGGCTACATGTGAATGCTACGTCTTCTTTGATTAATAACAGATTTTTCCATAACATATATTACAAGGTATTTTCCTATAATAGGGAAAAAACTTACTTCCCTATGTTCAAAGATCATATTTTCTACTCCAATCTACTTCTCACGCTAGAAGAATGTGGGCTACATGTGAATGCTACGTCTTTTTCGATTAATAACAAAGTTTTCCATAACATATATAACAAGGTATTTTCCTATAATCAGGGCAACAACTTACTTCCCTCTCTCCTTTACCGGTAGCTAAACATACATATATTTGTACGTTGCCACAAGCCTCTGATAGTATCAAATTTAAGATGGAAAACCTCTATGACAAGTTTGGGCATTTGATATTGTATCATGAGGCCGACTTGTGGGACATTGACTCTCCAAAGGAATATGTGTAGCCCCACAAATAAGGAGTACAAGGTTTGACCAACTTATGCCACGAATCTCCACGAGATCAATTATGTGTCTACTATAAATCTAGTAACCGAGTGTGGTTAGATGTTAATGAATACAAATGTGTAAAAGTAGCTCAACTATGAATTTGGTCTATCCTACTTTTCAATGTAGGATTAATGTAGAATTAGGTAAAGTAGCATGAATGAATTTGTGCTCTAAAATTAATTAGCAATCCAATAACAAATTTTCAAATTGCAAGCTGAACTTTTTAGTTTTTTCTTTGAAGATCAATATTGATATATTTTAATCACAAGTCTAAGAAGTGTTTAGAGTGATATAATTTCTTCTTTTGTAATTTATTTTAAAATGAAAAATTTGAAAAAAAAGGTTTGCATCTAAAAGATAAAATTGAAAAAAAAATATAGCCCAAATATAAAATAATAACATTACTTGAAATTCTTAAAAATGTCTTAGCCATGAAAATGTATTTTTTTTCATTGTACATATTAGTTGACATTAAAATATTTTACCTAATATCGCATTGAAATACTTTACTTATGAAGTATATTGTTTATATTAATAAATTCCTCCATGATTAATAAATTATGAAATTTAGAAATTGTGGTTGTTGTTTTGAAATATATTTTTATTTTTAAAATTTGAAATGCATTATATTGTAAATTGATTATAAGTAACATAGATCAAGTGAAAATATAAAACTGTGTTCTTTTATTTTTAATTATCAATTTTTGAAATATATCATACACTAGAAAATTGTAAATTTATAAATTTAAAATTCCATCAATAATGTTTCAAATTATATATTTTTAAAAATTTTAATATATTCAAATGAGATTATAGTAAATGAGTTGATGAATTTACAAATGATTATTTTGTTTCATTTATTTTATATGAATTTATTTTTGAAAACTTCATTATCTATTATTCATTTGTTTATAAGATTTTGCACTGTATTTTGAATTTTTATTATTAAAAAATTCTGTAAAATAATAATTTATAGGGTTTATCAATCTAAGGATTCATATTCCTAGGGAATAATATTATTCATAGGGTTTATAATATTAATCTTTAGGTTTAATATAAATCCATTGGGTTTATAATCATGGTGAACCATGGTCCAACATCACATTGCGATAAATATTTTCTCAATATGAAAATCAACCATGGCCAAACATGGTGAATCATGGTCAACCATGATCAACCATAGTCACAATGTGACAAACAGTGTCGCTTGTTCAAAAAACACATTGTCATAACCATGGTAATCAATGGCCAACCATGGTCCAACATCACATTGTGACACAAATTGTCTCAATATGGAGACCAAGCACGGTCAGCAATGGTCATCCATTGTAAAATGTCACATTGCATCAAATGTTGTCTTAATATGGAAATAGATCATGGTAAACCATATTTCAATGTCACATTGTGACAAATATTTGTCTTAGGGTTTATATTCCTTGGGTTTATAATCTTTATCCCTTGGGTTTAATATTATTCCCTTGGGTTTATAATTCCTTGCGTTTATTATTCCCTTGGGTTTATAATATTTATCTTAGGGTTTATATACCTTGTGTTTATAATATTAATCCCTTGGGTTTATATTATCAATAAGTTCTATTTTTAATCCCTTAGGTTTTTAGTATTAATCCCTTGGATTTATAATATCAATCCCTATAGGGTTTATATACCTCGCATTTACAATATTAATCCCTTGGGTTTAATATTATTCACTTGGGTTTATAATACCTTTGGGTTAAATCATTGTCGACCATGGTCAATAACCATGGTCAAACATGGTCACATTGTGACAAAGACTATCTCTTGGTCCAATGTCACATTGTCACAACCATGGTCATCGATGTTCAACCATGGTCCAAGATCGCATTGTGACAAAGATTATCTCAATATGGAGATGAACCATGGTCAACGATGGTCAGCCATTGTCTAATGTCACAGTGTGATAAACATTGATTCAATATGAAAATGAATCATGGTCAACCATATTCCAACATCACATTGTGGCAAATACTTATCTTAGGGTTTATAATATTTATCTTAGGGTTTATAATATTTATCCCTTCGGTTTAATGTTATTCCCTTGGGTTTATAATCCCTTGGCTTTAATAATATTCCCTTGGGTTTCAATTTCTTGGGTTTTAATTCCTTGGGTTTATTATTACCTTGGGTTTATAATATTTATCTTAGGGTTTATATACCTTGCATTGATAATATTAATCCCTTGGGTTTAATGTTATTCCCTTGGGCTTATAATACCTTTGGTTTTTATAATTAATCCTTTGGTTTATTATTCCATTTGGTTTATAATATCAATCCATTGGGTTTATTTGGTTCATATTCCTAGGGTATAATATTATTCATAGGGTTTATAATATTAATATTAGGGTTTAATATAAATCTCTTGTGTTTACAATCATTGTCATCCATGGTCAACGATGGTCCAGTGTCACAATGTGCCAAAGATTGTCTAAATATGAAAATAAGCCATGATCATCCATGGTTCAACGTCAAATTGTGACAAACATCATCTCAATATGAATATCAATGATGGTAAATCATAGTCAACCATGTTTATTTTAGGGTTTATTTGTCTCAATATGAAAATCAATCATGGTCAACCATATTCCAATGTCACATTGCGACAAATATTAATGTTAGGGTTTATAATATTTATCTTTAGCTTTATATTCCTTGGGCTTATAATATTTATCCCTTAGGATTAATATTATTCCCTTATGTTTATATTATCATTCCATTGGGGTTTTAATCCCTTCAGCTTTTTGTATTAATTCCTTGGGTTTATAATATCAATCCCTTTAGGGTTTATATACCCTGCATTTACAATATTAATCTCTTGGGTTTATAATACCTTTGGGTTTAATCATGATCAACGAAGATCACATTGTGACAAAGACTATCTCTTGGTTCAACATCACATCTTCACAACAATGGTCATTGATGGCCAACCATGGTTGAACATCGCATTGTGACAAACATTGTCTTAATATGGAGATCAACCGTGCTCAACAATGGTCATCCATTGTCCAACACCGCATTATGACAAGCATTGTCTCAATATGAACATCAATCATGGTCAACCATATTCCAACGTCGCATTGTGACAAATATTTATCTTAGGGTTTATAATAATTATCTTAGGGTTTATATTCCTTAGGTTTATAATATTTATCCATTGGGTTTATAATATTTATCTTAGGATCTATATACCTTGGGTTTATAATATTAATCCCTTGGGTTTAATATTATTCACTTGGGTTTATATTATCAATCTGTTGGGATTTTAGTATTAATCCCTTGGGTTTATTATTCCATTGGGTTTATAAGATCAATCTCTTTAGAGTTTATATACCTTGCATTTCTAATATTAATTCATTGGGTTTAATAATATTCCCTAAGGTTTATAATCCCTTTGGATTTTAAAATTAACCCCTTGGGTTTATTATTCTCTTTGGTTTATAATATCAATCCCTTGGGTTTATTTGGTTCATATTCCAAGGGTATAATATTATTCATAGGGTTTATAATATTAATCTCAGTGTTTAATATAAATCACTTGGGTTTACAATCATGGTCATCCATGGTCGATGATGGTCCAATGTCATAATGTGCCAAATATTTTCTCAATATGAAAGTTAACCATATTCAACCATGGTCCAACGTCACATTGTTACAAGAATCATCTCATTATGAAAATAAATGACTATAAATCATGGTGAAGCATGATTATTTTAGGGTTTAATATTTATCTTAAGGTTTTTATAGCTTGGGTTTATTATATTTATCCCTTAGTTTTTCATATTATTCCATTGCAACAAGCCACTATAGATATTGGAGACAGAGAGAGGTAGGGTTTGATATTTACAGCTATATCAAGAGTTAAATCAATATATGGATTCCATGTTTCACCGCCTTTTTCTTTTCAACGTGATGAAGAAATGCAAGACAACGAGAGAAGGTATTGGTTGGAAAGCATGAATGGTCATGATCATTATCTTGTTGATTTGAATTGGAGTAGCTTTTGTCATCAGTGTTGGTGTGTTTTAGAAGGGGCCAATGTTTAATAAAAATGTTCTAGCGGATGTTTAAAGTTGAATTTCCTATCAATCACATTTAAATTATTGTTTTATTTTTATTAAATGTTTATTTCATAATTACTTCATAATTATTTATTAAATGATTATTAATATAATTGTTGTTATTACCTTTATTGTTATTATAGTAATAATATAATAATAATAATTTTTTAATATAATAGTAATAATATCATATTAATTATTATTAATATGGTACTTATATTTATATTAATATTATTGATAATAACATTAATTCTTAATATTATTGATAATTGATATATGTGCTTGATATGGGCCTATTGACATTTATCAACCACATTTATTAATGTGGTTGTGCTAGTTTATTTGATAGTTAAGTCTATGTTACACTTTCTTTGTCGATGGAGGTAATGAGATGGAGGACAAGTTTATAGTATTCCAAAATTTACAAAGCATATATGTGTTTGTTTGTGTGTGTGTGTGTGTGTGTGTGTGTGTGTGTGTTTTGTCTATCAATGCCATGAATTTGCTCAAATGAGAGTTTCCTTGTTAGAAGTTGGTAAAAAAATATTTAAAAATTCTGAAAGTTGGAGTTTTGAAATGTTTTTATGGCAGTGGAAATGGATTCAACACCATCAAAAACACCTGGGACACCAAAAATCTCGAAATTTCACTGATGTAGCTGAGACTTTCAAAAAACATTGTTGCAGTTTGCCATAATATTGCTAGAATTTTAATTATTTTCTAAGCTAATTTTTGGGGTTTTTTATGGAGTTTTTTAGATTACACTTATATATATATATATATATATATATATATGAAATGTTGGATGGCATTTTATTAATATTAAATATAAAATATGTATAGCTTAATAATTAAAAAGAATAATTTATGTATTTTGACTCTCACATTTTGCAGAGTGAGGATAACACTAGTGTTCTATACCCGTGGTCGTCCATGGATGGTAAACCATAATTACCAAATTTGGCTGAATCGGAATGAATAATTTGAAATTCCATAATTTGGTTTGATTCAACTATAATACAACAAATTCATGTTGATTTTATAAGGAAAAAATAGTTTCCCATAATAGATTTTGTGGGCATTCGTTTTAATGTCAGATGAGTTTCCACCACCTGGGTATGGCATACCCATGGTACCTCTCAAAGGGCATTACTCATAACTTACCAACAAATTAGATTGAATGTACCAAGTTTTTTCTATTGTCTTGTGATCAACTCTAATGACCAGTTTCTTCTATTGGTGAATCTCGTTGGGGTGCATGCTTGAATGAGTTTACTAGAATAACTGGTTAAAGGGAAGGGCTTGTAGGTCATGTGGTGGGGATGGTCTACTTTTTTCCTCCCACTATGGTTCAGATCTATGTTGTGACTTGTTTGTTTATGTAACTAGATTATCTACTTTGATTTCTCATAATAACAGGTAGATATTGCCTAGCTTAATTCCTTGAAATAACAACTAGATGTTATTAGTGAACTTAATTAATAGCTAGTAGCATATTAGTACCGTGAACCACTTTATTAAAAAAAATACGAAAGGCCCCCAAAAGTTTGGAGTTTTCTATAACTAAGAGTTTTTGGAGTTTACAACAGATTTCTTGTGGTCAAATCTTGATTTTTGTTGTTTAAACTAGTTTTTTAATTGCATATATGGATTCGACATCCTTAAAAACTCCTGAGACATTTCGATTGTGAAGCCTTCACATATCAAACTTGTGATTTTAGCGAATCCCTACTAGATTCAAGACAAATTAAACTGGAATTTTTTTCAAAATATCTTAGTTATAGACAACTCCTAAAATGAATGGGTTGGATGCAACTTAGCTAGATATACTTTCATTAAGATCTCTTTCGGTCGCTAAATGCTGGAAATGATCATCTTGCTATGGGGCCGCTTCTTTTAGTAATAAAAGGGAAATGGAGCATCACTTACATAATAGAATTTATCCTGTATGGGTGGGGAAGGTTGAGCATGGGGGCTTCACTAGAGGAGCAATATGATACCACGTGCATTCATATTGGGGGATATATATTGAGGGAAAAATGACATAATATATTGAGCATATAATAGGGGGCAAAGGGTTTTTATATTGGCAGGTATAAGAAATGGAGCACAAAGTTAATGAAAAATTATAAAGGGGTATAAAAAATGTCAATGAAAAAATGGATACCTACAATATAGAGTGAAAGTAGAGGTTTTTTAAATTGGGAAGGTGGATTGGGCTCGTATTGGTAGGGGGTTAAACAATGTTATTTTTAGAGGTATTTTCCAATATTTAGTCAAATTAAGGGTATTGTTTAGTATGGCACGAATGCATGTGCTATGTCCGAGGTTCAGTGAGTGAAGCTCCTATGAGGTTGAGTCTCTATGTTATCCTCATATTAACAAACTAATTCACACAATCCATTATATATTGTGGAGGTGAAACAATTTAATTATACCATTATAATATCCAGAAAGGAGCAAAAAGAATTTCTTCTGTTTCATCAAATAGATGCATCATGTAATACGCTTTCTAGCATGATGAATGATATTCAACTATTACTTTAGAGAAAAGATTTGTTGGGATCTAATCCTTTTGTTAGAATATAATCCCTTAACTTTGAAAATTTGTTAGAGAAATTGATCACATAATTTCTAAGCCTTTTAAAGAGCTCAGAAAGCACCAAAAACAACGCCACAAAAATGATAATTAAAATTCTCAAAAAATATCAATAATAAATTAAAATCCCTAATATTGACAATTATATGATTGGTATTGCAAAATTCAAACTTATAATATTGGTCAATTACTCACTTGATAATCCATCAAACTTTTGATCTCATCATCTTATCATATTGCATATTCGATGGCCCATTAAGTTTGATCTCATCATCTTATCATATTGTCTATTCGATGGTCCATTTCCACTCCCACTTATTCAACAAGGTAGATATGAAATTGTTCTTATAATCTCTTTCCCTCTTCTCTGTTTAAGTTGAAAGAATTAATAGTGTGGAATTATAAGTAGATTTCATTTTAGATTAATGTTGCATCTCCCTTAAAAGAAAGAAAAATACAACTTTATGTGTCAAAATTTATATAATATTAAATTAAATAATAACATTTCTTTCCTATTAACATTGTAGAATCTCTTTGAATACAAAATAAGTAAAGGAAAACAGTCTAACTAGGGACAAGGAGCTTAAAAAAATTAAGAATTTTTTTTTGAAGTTTTAAAAAAGAGCCTAAAAAAATAAAGAAAAAAATTCTGAAGTTTTGAGAAAGTAATATGTTTTAATATTTATAAGTGGTATATTTTCAACTTTTTTGGGCCTTAGATTTCAAGCACTAGAATTTTTTTCATATGTAATGGAATTCAAATTCAAATTTGGTCACTATCATCCAAATGGAATTCGACTTCCAACATAGTAACTATGTCTCAAACCTTGAGGAATTCGAATTCCAACCTGGTAACTATGTTGCAAACCTCGAGAAAGGGTAGTGCACAGTGAAGAAAGTGCCCATGAGTTGGAAGAAGCTACAAAGGAAGCTAAGTGCGTAAACCAGGGGCCGACCATGCCTTACAAACTATGGGAGAGGATAGTGAATAGTGAAGAAAGTGTTGATGAGTTCGAACAAGCCTGGATGGAAGCTAAGTGCAGCAAGATAGAACAAGCCAAGAATAATGTCAAGGTTTTGCAGCCAAGGTTGAACATGCCTAGGTCAAATAGATGGAAAAAGCCTATGGCCATTGTCCACAGAAATGAATGACCAACTTGAGAAAATTGTGAACACAGCGAACAAGAAAGAGTTCAAGGGCCCGCGAGGAGAAGGAATGGCATTAGACACACAGAAAAAATGATGATAGAGGTGTAGAATGAATGCAAGTAGGTTTTAGTGTTTTTACTGTAAGGCAAGCCTATCACATTGATAGCACTTCAGATTTTGTAGCACTCAGTAATCGATAGCACTTCTCATTTTATATCAGTTACTTTTTAGATTTTTTGTGATTTTTTATTTTTAATTATGTTTATAATTATATTTTGTAATATTTTTTTTAGAGTTTTAATTTAATCATATAGGTGATATGGATTTAATATCTATATTATATTTATGGAATATTTTATATTAAAAGTTGAGATTTATCTTAAAAGTAGTTATGCCTTCTTAATTTTTCAAATTAATTTTAAAAATAAAACATTATATTCACATATATAAGATTATGTTTCCATTATATATTTAAGTAATATATCATTTGTTTCAATGAACAATCTGAAATATATCATAGAATAGGTCTTATCACATTTATAATAGATTTTTTTTTTTTTTTTTTTTTTTTAAGTTCGAAAAATGCATTTTATTTATTTTACTACCCAATATTAGATGCAGATTGATTCCAAATATATTTTAAAGGAATTTTGGCAATATCAAGCTTTCTTCTATATGGGTTCATACTTAACATTATATTTTTAGGTTGCCAACCCATAGTGAGGAGGCACTATTTTGTCCATGATGAAGGGGGTTGCTCCCCTTCTCTCCTCATTGAAAAATGTTCTTGGTAGTTCCCAAGATGTGTGTTGGGACCGAGAATTGACATTTATTTTTAGGTTTCCAATCCATATTGAGGAGGCACTATGTTGTCCATGATGAAGGGGGTTGCTCCTCTCCTCTCCTCAATGAAAAATGTTCTTGGTAGTTCCCAAGATCTGTGCTGGGACCAAGAATTGACATTTTCTTTGTACATATTTTCCATATATTTTCCTACCATTTTGACTCTAAAAATACCTCCCTTGTCACTTCAATTTTCATTATTAACAAAAGTATGTTCCCTTTGCATGTCACCCTTATTGTCTAGTTTTGTTTGTAATTTGATACAAAATATTACTAATTTAGGTTATTATATTAACAAAGTGACAGAGGTTGTTTTAGGTGGTATGGCTTGTTGAGATGCTATCACGTGATGATATATTCCTAGTTATACCTCACTAAATATGGAACGAGGACTCCAGTGACGTTGTTGTTACAACACCAAGGCTATTTTGGATACATTTTTCTTCCATGATTAACAACAAATACCAACATGGATAGTCACATGGTCAAATTTAGCTTGACCATTAAAGAAAGATACTCATGGACAGTGCCGCCAACTTAGTTGGAACAATTGATATTTCCGAATAATAAAACATCATAATTTAGAAAGTTGTTACAACTCTATTTGAATTAAGATAATTTGTTACAAGATAGTTTTGTATATTCTCAATTTGGATCACATGAAAATCGAGATATTCTCATGGTCATCTTGTTTTTCTGAAAGAGGAATGTAATATAAAACTATAAAAGAAAGCAGTCCATGCCCACTAAGCATTCATAGATAGAAATTAGAGGGGAGGAACCATCATTATAATATTCTATTACAACTTTCGTTAATGCAACTCTTTACTGTTCATGGCTCCATATCTCTTTCCTAATTAGCCTGCATGTTGTGCGAATCACTAGCCCTTGTAAAGGAGGAAGGGCCCTACTTCTTAGCAGGGATCACTGGTTAGAGAGGTATCATAGAAATACATTTATTTCCTCTCAGTTGTGAGTTATGTGTGATTTACTATTATTGTTACATATCTTGTTCATGTATTGAGTAGTTGTAGGATTCTAGTCTCTATCATTCTGTAGCAACGTAGGTCACATACTAGTCCCTTCATTAGGTGTGATTGTTGTTTGATTATTTTTACAGTTGGTTTGTTTAATTGATTGAATGGGTGTTGTGGAAATTGTTAAATTATTTTTCAAGTGTTGAATGGTTTCCAATAGCGCTACTTCTTTTGAATAAGAGCGATTGTGTGACAGAGTGTGATTTATTATCCAACACATCTCTTTTATTTCTAAAATGTGGGAAATATTTGGAGTGTAATAGAAAGTGTGTTTGGAGTTATGACAATGCTATTTACAATGATTGGTTTTGATATTTTATTAGCACTAGTTTTCATTTGTTCCTACACATATTTTGCACAATAACATTTAAACAAAAATCCTACCCATATTTACAATTTATGTGTGAATAGGATTGGTTGTTCTAGATTAAAAGGACAATTGATCCACCCAAATGTGAATGTTTTCATTTTAGTAAAATTCTAAAGATAACATCCTTCTAATCTCTATCGTGCTAATAAGGAATCTATTCAACCATAGCAATTGGTTTTCAACATCATGGAAAAAATGGAAAGCTATTTAAACAAGTTAGGGGACCATAAATGTTATGGAGTCACCTTAGGATATGTTGGAGGTAAAATAGAATACATGACGGACCATGCCATCATCTACAAATTTTTAGGCATGTGGCCCTATGAAGTAGTGCCAAAATGGTAGGTTAGGACCCACTAGAAGCAAAAAGAAGCTATCAACCTCAAGCTAGGATCAAAAGGTTTTTCTACCATTCTGATGTAGGCATATATTTTTCCAACTCTGTTGGAATGACCATGAAAATATCCATTAGAGATATTTGATATATACAAGGAAGTATTATTAAAAGGTCCTTTCTAATAAGAATGTAATCTCTACCACTAGAATTATACATAGGTTTAAAGCCTTTACATTAAAGCAATGCACATAAGGATTATTTATAAATATAAAAGTAAACAATCTTAATAACAAATAATACTCAAATATTTACCATGACAACCATTAACTAAGAAAATTAGAAAAATATTTAGATCCGTACATCTAGCTTTCACCAAAAACTAATTTTATCTTGTACATTGCAATATATAAGATACCTTGAAGTACAAAACTTCCAAATATGTTGATCAATATTATGTTACAACATTAATTCCTTAATTGGAATTTAGGAACCATTGAAGGAAAACCCATCTTCCATAAAACCATTAAAAGAAAAAAAAATTGTAAAAACAATTAAAATAGATGCAAAAAAAACTTCCTCAGAAAAATTTTCCAGCCTACCCACGAGTGGATGGGGGTCTACTAGCCCCCACATTGACCCTCCAAACAAGGTCATACTACACCTTACCAAATACAAATCCCACCCCCTCTTACAAGGTACTCATAAAATCGCATAGTGGACTAGTCATGACACATACTACAACAGCTTGGGACAAGAAAAATTTGACAAGCATTAGCAACACTTTGGGGTCCTATGTCAAATATTTGAAGAATACTAAGTGATCTAGGTGGATGTTGGTGCCCACCCACCTATCCTACTTGGACCCCACAATTGTCTCTTTCTGTTTCTTAGTTTCCGTAATTGTAGCACAATTTACTAATTTTAGTAGTTTATCAAGTCCTGAACTTTTGGAGCCATTTTGAGGCCCTAAATGATGTTTTTTGAGAAATCTGGGAGCACCATGGGTCCATGGACTGACGATGATCTTCCCAAAGTTGTAGTTCTCGGATAGATCTTTCTAACAAGCTATTTTACATGTCAAACGAAGATCGGGTGCCAAAGTTACGACCCCAGTAATTTGATGTACCAACTTACCCAAAACGGGGCCCACAATTTGGCATTTCATCTTCTAGGGTTACGTTTTCAGATATTAAGGATTTTCTGTTGTTTCTCAACAATAAATAAGCCTTTGAGCCTCATCGTAACATAGTTCGTAGCCACCACATCTCTTCTCAGAGATAAGCTACCATCACCCTAGCTGGTTTATTTCCATTTCTGTTTGTAATCATATTTCAGCATTTCACATGAATGAAATGAATTATTATTTCTGCTGCATCTCTGTATTTATGGTTATCTCTGTAATTTGTTGTGTTCCTGTTTAAATTCGGATCACTAAGGTAGGCAACTACATTTTAATTTTTTTCACTTGCATTTACATTCAATTCTTGCATTTGTATTTATATTAATGTGACTTTGACCCTTGCAGCTACCACAAAAAGCTTGTTTAGAGATGATGAATAAGTTCAAATCCTAAAATTTTAATTCATCGTTTTTAGATGCAAAAAATGACATGAACATGGCCAATTATTTTGGGATTTTCCCCTCAACAAACAATCCAAAAACAAGCCTAAAGGTGAGGAAACTATCCAAAAGTGTGTTCAAAACAAGAGGAAATAATACATTTGTTTAATCCCGCCCATTAAGGACCTAAGGTAAAAAATTGATAATGACTTAAAAATAAATAAATTATTGCTTCACTTAAGAAAATCCCATTATAGCTTGGCCAATTCAACATTTCTTTTTTGCAACCCAAAAAACAAATAAGGAAAATAATCGTAGCTCAATAATAAAGGTGAACATGAAACAAATCGAAAGCACATGAAACTTGAGGCATGGGAAAAAGAGGATATGACAATGGGGCAAGATCAAAATCTAGAATGCACTCCCTTAATGGTATACAAGTAACATGATGAAAAATTAATAAAAAGGAAAAAAAAATGAATCCATAGAGGAAATCTTCCCATTGAGAAAGGAAACCAAAGATATGAACATGGAAGATATATATATCTCTTGTAATATTAGGATTTGATGAATTTTACATCAAATCCCTATTTGGAGAAGAGCTAGATAAATTTACAACTCAATCTTTAAATCAACACCAAAAGGTAGAAATAATAAGACCACCTCCAACCCATTGGTGTTATAAAGGTATTCTATCTAACACCTATAAGGAAGGTTCCATGGAAACTAAAGGGAAATAAAAATAAATCCAAATTGTAGGAGGTGGGAAAGCACCTCGTCAACTCAAAGAAATCCAAAGATCCAAGAGAGAAATATCTCCTTCACCTTAACTAATTCAATTATGTAGATTATTTAATAGTATATAAGTGGACTTAACTTTCAAATGAAACAAAACAAGCTTAAAGTAAAACAAAAATTGAAAACCTTAAGTTCCTTTTCATTCATTAAACCAAGTACCTAGAGGCATACATTTAGTCACCTTCTTAAAAGAATTAGTGGGGTAGCATAGCATTAGGCTTAAGATAGAAAGACTTCCTTAGGGGACTAATAGTCCATTGGAATATAAACTCCATTCATATTAGAAAATTTAGCATCTCATATATGTGTGGTTATAGTCCCATGTAGCAAAGCTACCAACTTAAAGAGAAATTTATCAAGTTTTCATTTTTTTAGAGGTCACATTCAATAGCTATTTTTCATCCCATTTCAAAAGATGATGTTACCAATAGAACTCTTTTTCAAGGCTAAAATTACAAAAAATTACAACCGTCATATGTGAAGTTGCAAAAAATATACTAAAATCAACCCGTAAACAAAAAGTTGGTCCTCATAGCATATCCCCGAGTTTTTTTCAACGTTAAAACTATGACTTGGTCAAAATCGACATTAATATCATACACTTATTTTTCCATCATACATTTTTTTAGATCATACTCAAGCTCTAAATTGAAAAATAATCCTTAAATACTTGTGTAAGATGTACCTTTCCTAATAATATTGCATTCTCCCTATGGGATAGATGAGGCCTGAAGTTTTCTTGTAGTTAGAAAGTTTTTTATGTTAGAAAAACAGGGAGTATATGTTGAGATTACAAAGCGGTTCTTACCAATTGAGTGATCATCTACCATGCCTTCATCTACATGAATAGTTAGTATAGACCAAAAATAAACAACAATGTTCTCCTTTCCATGATTATCAACTACTATCAAATCATCTTTTTGCAATAATAATAGCCATCTAATAATACTAACATTGGCTTTTGAACTTTTAATTAACTACTTAATAACAACATGATTGATGTGTCAAAAAACTTGGTAACCAATAATATAATGCTTAAACTTATTTAGAGCATGAAAAAAATGATAATTATTTTCTTATTACAAGTTAATTTAACTTAGCATTAGATTTTTTTTACCAGTGAGATAGATTACATAAGAAATCTTGTCTAATTGTTAACCAATCACTACCCCTATTTCCATTTTTATGGCATCAATTTGGATATGAAAAGGTGAAGTCCAATTGGGCCCTTGTAGGACAAGTGTTGATACAATAATTTATTTGATGCTTTCAAAGGCTTCATGAAATTTGGAAGACTAGCAAAAATCTGAGTCCTTAATCAATAGGGAAGATAGAGGAGAATAATTTTTTCAAAAATATCCAATGAACCTTTCATAGTACCTTGCATGGCCAAGGAAAATTCGAACATATTTTTGTTTTTAAGGGAAAGGAGATGTTTGATAATGCTTACTTTACTTAGATTTAGCTCAATCCCCTTATAGGAAATGTCCTAGGGAAACCCCCTCACTCATAGGAAAGTGGAATTTCTCATTATTTAGTGAGAGATTGATCTCTTCATACCTTTGGAGAACGTTATTAGGATTGATGAGAGCTCCTTGATTTTTTTTCAATAATATATAAAGTTATCCATATGGTTCTCTACCACATCATGGACAAGATGAGAAAATATGATAAGTGTTTCACTTTGGAAAGTGGTTGGGGCATTACATAACCGAAAGGTAAGAACTTTATACGAAAATGTCCTTCGGGGGAAAATGTTACTAGTTGTATCTTCATCTTTCATGCTAATTTCAATATATTTATAGACACTAAAGTCATGTAGAAATGAGAATAACTTATTTCCTTCCAAAAAAATCTAAGTCTTGATCAGTGAAGGCTAAAGGAAAGTGATATTTTCTAGTGGATTTATTTAATTCACATATTATCCATTTTATTAGTTTTGGGAAAAAAAACTAAAAGAGACACCCAATCACTCTTATAAGTATGATAAATGAACCCAATATCTAATATTTATTACAATTGTTCCTTGACAACGTCCCATATTGTAGGGTACAACTTTCTTTGATGTTAGTTAAAGGGTTTATTATCTTCTTTAATGTAAATTTGATCAGTAAAAATATACGGATGGATTACTTTCATAATCTTATAACCCCATGCAAAAGAATCAACGTGCTTTCTCAAAAGAATGAATTTATCTTGTTAATGATCGACAATGAAAGAGGTGTTGATTATTAGTAATCTAGAGGGGTATATTTCAATATTTTAGTATTTTGTTTATCAGATATAGCAACGAATAATTCTTCACACTCATTTTTCTTTGGATTTCTTGGTTTTCCTATGGGTTGGTCATAGTTTATTCCGTCAATTTACATAAAATTAGGATACTAATTTTCAATAATATTGGAAATTAAATCATGTTCATCAAATTTATTATTGCTAAGATATTTCTCAATATTACAAAGAGCATAGGATGAAAAAAAAGTGGAATTGTATTCTTCATCTTTTACCAAAATAGGAAAATCTTCCTCAACTAGAAGTTGAGTAGGAGAATACAATACAAGTTTCTTCTGGGTTTACCCATTAGTGATATTCATATTTTTATCTCTACAACTGATATAGGAATCTATTGTAGCTAGCCACAATATTCCCAAAATCAATGGACATACATTGGACTTTTCTTTTGGGTGTAGAACTAGAAAATCGGCGGGGTATTCCAAATATTATAAGGATAACATGACATATTATATTATTCCCTCAAAATTTAATGTGGATATATTAGCTAGATAAATCATACTAATAGTTTCTCCCAAGGAGTCCTAAAGATTAAATCTGAACATAGTTTGATGTTGACAAGATCTTCTAAATCAATTAAGGTGTTTTGAATTGCTATTTGGTTGAGGTGTACATCTACAACTAGGCTATCAAGATCCATACATTTGGTAAAAATCACCCCCCTAAGCATTAAATAATTTAATTGTTCTATTATATTGATTGCGGCAATCCCTTTTCTTCTTCTAGAAATTTTAGACATTTTTACTTAATAGACTTGTTTTATATGGGAACATCTTTGATAGCCTATACAAGTTCAAAAGGTAAAGTAAGCATGGAAGGAAGTTCAAAAAAGGTAAATTAAGCTAAAAAATAAGTAAAGGAAGCAAAGAAGGAAGGACAATGGATAATAATTAAAGATAACAATTTTTTTATTAAGGATAGAGACTAGAACCAATATAATGAAATAGCAATTTGGGACACTATATCTTTTTTGAAATGAAGGAATTATTCTGTGGAACAAAGGTTCTACGTTAAGTTGGATCCTCAGTGAAATTGATATTAATTTTTTAGTTTAAATCTAGGAACATGAGGACTCTAATATCACTAACATAGAAATACTTTTCTTTTGGTTGGAATGGAACAAGAATAATTGTCACAAATGCGTTGGAAGCATAGGATATTACATCAAAAAAAATGTTGCTCCTCACATTCAACATCATAAGATAGATTATATCAATGGATACACTTACATAGAAATATATAACAATAATGCTAAGAATATTTATATAGAAATTTGTTAGTTCACACCTATTAATTCAATTTATTATGAGAAAAATAATTTATATAAAAAAAATCCCCTATAATACCCTAAGAAAAAATATTTACTATGTAATAAATGAAAGTAATATTCTTGTACTTGGATATTTCAATGCTAGAATGCAACTAATCAGGTTATCCTATTAAGAATTCATTCCAAACCCAATCATTTATGGATATATGAGGAACTTGTTTTAGCTAACAAATATAGAATAAACTACGAAGAGCATTAAGCATTTGTTTGGTATTGAGCTATTCAAGCTCTGAAGTTTCCAAGACCTAATAATTTTCAAGGGTATAATTAAAAGGTAAAACTCCAATCAAATGACTTGTATTCATGGGATAGGATGTACTGTGGTTGACTATGTGGCATTTGACATTTGCTTATCAAATTGAACATAATTGTTAACCTATTAAGTTATCATGAATCTGACTCTAATCATGGAGCTTTAACCTTAACTATAAACTTTTCCATGCAAAGAAGCCCAATTCAAGAAAATTTTAATAATCTAAACCACATTCTTTTGAAAAAAGTAAACCTTATCTTTGGTTACACAATTTAAATATTGAATTAAATATTCTAACTTGTATGGAAAACATCAAATATGTTTACCATAATTTTACAATGACCCTTTCTACCTACATAAAAAAGTTCTCTTTGAAATCCATTATGGATGCTTCTAATGATTTGTGAAAACTTTGTAATATCAATGCATAAACTGTCCTAATTAGAAGTAAAAATGTTCCTATAATAATAATAAAAGAAGAGTAATTTTTACACCCATGTAAACTTGATCCTATAAAGTTATAGAGGAAAAATATAATTCATAAATTTTTAAAAAATAATATGATTCGATTTAAGGACTAGAATTCTTACCTTAGAAACCTTGCTGAATTCCTTAATTCCATGGACAACATTCCAAACATTTCTACTAAGGATGAAAATTTCTTTATAAAAGACAGTGAATTTAAGTCTAAGCAACTCTAAAATGGGAAATCCACATACATTGAAGTCTACTAAGTTGAAATGCTTAATTCTTTATAAAAGACATAGAATTTGAGTCTAAGCAACTCTAAAATGGGAAATCTACGTACATTGAAGTCTACCAAGTTGAAATGCTTAAAATTAGGAGGTCTATAATCGTCTCTCAAATGCAACGTCTCTTCAATTTAGTAGTAAAGATGGGATTCCCCAAACCCTTTGACACACATTCCCATTTGTTCCTATTTTTATAGGTGATGATAAAATTATTTCTTGTAATTATAGGATCATTATGATAACCACATTTTAGTCAATCTATATAGAATTATTTTGGAAAGGAATATTAGCTTATGGCTATAAATACATAGGAAATATATAAACACTAGGCTATTTTTAGAAGATATCATTCATCTTTGGAGCACCTTGTTACACATAGGATCATTGTAGAGGAGTGTTGCAATAATAAAATTAATATTTTTTTTAATTTCATTGACTTAAAAAAGCTTTGACACTATTCCCAAGACAAAACATTAGAATAGGTTGGAATAGATTAAAGTGTCTCTTAATTTGAGAGTTGTTGTCATAATATGACATGAGAAAATTATTTCCAGGTTTAGGGTCAATAAAGGTTGGTCAAAAGAAATTATTTGCACTATCAAAGTCAATCAAGGTTGTCCCTTGTTTCTTACACTTTTTGACATATATGTTGACAAGTTAGAAGATTGTCTAGAAGTAGATTGCATTGGCCAAACTCTTGTGAATATAGTCATCATTCTTCTGATTTATGCTAATGATATTGTTCTTATGGAAATGATTCTATATGATCTTTCAAAACAACTAAGAATCCTTAAGGATTTCTACTCAAATATAGGTATGACTAATAATATTCACAAAATGTAGTTCATGATAATTAAATCTAATAATATCACACTTGGTAATTTTTTTTTATGACAACACTAAGTTGGAGGAATTTCCTTTATAAAAATATCTTGGAACCAGTGTTGATCACAAGCTCAACTATAATCATTGCTTTGAGAAAAGGATAAATAGAGGGTGGAAAGTTTATTATGGATGTGAAAACAATTGCAAATTAGTGAACCTTTGGATATGAGATAAGAAAGTAGCTCTTTTTTCGTATGTCATTTTTATTCTTGCTATTGTATGCTAATGCAAATTTTGTTGAATAATATCTCTACATAGTCATGGAGAAAGATGGAATAGACCCGAATAGATTTTGTAACCTATAATCTCTTTTTTTTCTTAAGCAAGAGTATTTCCTTCTTTATTACTGACTAAAAAGTTACAAGTATAGATTACAATACATGACGCTGAGGCCCACAAGAGAAACATGCCCCACCTAACCTAAGAAGCCACACCAAAGTCTCGAAAACTAGGCCTAGGGCCCACGACACAAAACCAACCACCGACGACTGTAAGATTTGATTTGAAAGATCTAACGGTTGAGGGGTGATATCAGGAGCTCAACTAGCCCACCGAATAACGACAAAAACGGACCCAAAATGCTTTCAAAACCCTCTCTAAAGTCGTATCAAGTCTGATCTGGGAAATAACATCTGAGCTATTTCCCCGCCCAAAATCCACTAGATGCGGGTGAATTCTTACAAAGTTCGTGATTAGCACGAATGTTAACACCCACTGCAGATCTGAAGCCCTTATAGAGATCATTTCAATCATTTCTTGGATATGTTAGGAAGGTTAACTTACAAGCATCTTGCCGCATGAAATGCACTAGATTGCTGCAATAATATTGACTTGCCCACTGTTTAAAGAGGATCTCAGTGACAAATAAGAAGGCCTCCATTAAAGTTTTCCTTGATTTGATCTGTAATAGGTTTCCAACCTGAGAAAATTATAAATAAAGTCTACTGAATCCATTTCCAACCACTAGATTTGCTCTTGACCTCCTGCTTTTGCACACTTTGCTTATATATCATCCTGATTATTTCCTTTGTTCAGGGAGCTCTCCCTATCTAAATTTGCCTATTTGTGGCATTCATCCCTCAGTTGACCTTGAGGAACTTCTGACCATTCATAAATTCTGTTATTTTTTGTACATAGCACGTGCCTTCATTAGCCATAATGTCCGCTACCTTGTTGGCTATTCTTCACAAATGAGTGAAACTAAGGGTCCTCATTGTGCATAGCTGGGATTGAATAAGTTGATAGACTTGCAGTAATATCCAGTGTTTCGAAACTTTGTCTGGCACTGTACCATTGGAAATTTTCTTAACTGAGTTGACTATCAGTTCAGAATCAGCTTCAATAATGGTATTATGTAAGTTTGAGTCCTTTAGGATTTCTAGGCATTGCTCCAGTGCCGTGAGATCTGCCATATTATTAGTGGTTTTACCTTGAAGACTGTGAAAGATGACCTTTATTAAACCCTTTTCATCTCTTATTACTCCTCCATACCCAACAATGCCAGGGTTTCCCTTAGAGGCCCCGTCTATATTGCATTTCATAAAACTAGGGGGGGAGTTGCCAAAGATCCTTATACGCTGATATATGACTTACAATCTTGGTTACTCCCTCGGGGAAGAGCCCCTGAAGGCCCAACTGAAATAGAATCTTCCTTTCCTGTTCATGAGGTTGATTATCAGGGGGGGGGGTTTTATAAGGCTTCCTACAGTCTCCTTAGGTTGTCTTATAATCTGATCCCTAATGCTATGGGTAGAACCACTTTTGCTATTGAAGATTATATTGTTGCGTTCTTTCAATACATCACAAATTAGAAAACCAGGAACCAGTTCCCACACTTTGTTGATTATTTCATTAGTAGAGAAATTACTCCTCCCATTCCTCAGCATGCTTTTGATGCTGCCCTTGTCCCTGTCAGAATGTCTGAAAATGGAAGCTACCCAATCCCATAGAGTGGAGGTGAATGGGCATAGATTGAGAAGGTGTTCCATAGTTTCTTCTTGTAAATAGCAAAGCTGGCATCTTTATGGACCAATAACCCCTCTCTTCTGCAAGTCTTCCCAAGTAAGAATCTTTTTTTGCTGCACCAACCACATGAAAAGTTTGATTTGCATACAAATTTGATTCTTCCATAAGTCCTTCCAAACCGTATCAGGGTTTGTAAAGTCAAATCCAAGGGCTATACATTTGGCCTCTTTGAGGTTAAAATTCTCTTCATTATTTTTGCCCCATCTCAGTTGGTATGAAGATGTTAAGATTAGAATATTTCTCTGTTCCAAGATAGCTGTAAGAGCTTCTGCCTGGCTCTTCAATTGAGAGATCTCACTATTAATCAAATTCTTCCATATTCTCCAATTTCCTTCATTTTTGTCCTACTCCTAGAACTCATTTACCCTCTGTAACCCTTTTTCATTAGTATCCTTCTTAATATTGTCAAACTCATCACTAAGCAGTTGTGGTTCTTGTTTCCAGTTATCTTCCGAAAACCAGGCAAGGCCTCTATTTCTGATTTCCCAAAAGCTATGTTTTCGGACAATCGCTTTGTTCCCCCAAGCTTTATTCCAGATGTGGGATCCTTTAATTGTCCCAGTCATTCTGATGTGCTCCCTTTCTTGCCAATTGTTTGCATACTTCTGTTTCCAAACCTTGGCCCAAGGGGCATTTGATTCCTTTAACCATTTCCACCATAGTTTTGCCTCTAAAACTTTGTTTAGGATTTCAGGGTCATCAAGTCCAAAACCTCCATGTGCCTTAGGTTTACATATCTTTTCCTAGGCTACCAGTGCCCATTTCTTTTTCTCTTCTCCTTTACCCCAAAGAAAATCTCTTTGAATATTTCTAATGCATTGCATAACTTCTTTAGGAGCTGGGAATGTTTATAACATGAAAATAAGGACAATTTGTAAGATGGCTTTGGTAAGCACTAGTATTCTTGCCAAATTCAAAGATCTGTATGTCCATTTCCGAATTCTGTTCTAAAGTCTATTAATAACAGGCTCCCAAACTGTCTTGCTGAGAGGTTTGTCTGTTAGAGGAATGCCCAGATATTTGGAGGGAAGAATTTCTCTTTGAAAACCTAGAATTTTGGTAATGTTTCTCTGTATAGCAATATCAATATTAAAAAAGAAAATCTTCGATTTGGTAAGGCATACCTCAGTGCCTGTCGCCATAGAAAAGTTTTTCAGAATTTTTTTGAAATCCATCGCTTCCTTGACTGTGGGTGTACCCTGTAGCATGGTGTCATCCACAAATTTTTGATGGGTCAAAGCATCCCCATTCATGGTGAGTTTTAGCCCCTGAATTTTTCCTTCTGCTTTGGCAGCTTTGATAGCATTTCCCAGCCCTTCAATCATGAGAATAAAGAGAAAGAGTGAGAGTGGATCTTCTTGTCTAAGGCCTCTTGTAGGCTTGAAGGTTTTGGATGGTGAGCCATTCAGTAGTATTGCAAAGCTTGAGGTGGTAATGAGGACCATTACCCATCTAATCCAATTGTGGTCAAAGCCATAAGCTATTAGAACTTCCCTAATGTAATCCAAACTAAGCTTGTCATAAGCCTTTTCAAGATCAGGTTGCATGATCATGCATGTCTACTTATTTCATTTTAAAGAGTGAATCACTTCGTGAGCTTGAATGATATTGTTTAGGATTTGTCTACCTTCCACATATCTAGTTTGCTCCTTAGACACTAGAGTTGGAAGAAGGGGCTTAAGCCTGTTTGCAATTATTTTTGAAATAATTTTGTACACCACATTGCATAATGCTATGGGTCTGAATCTATCTGGAGTCATAGCCTTTTCCTGCTTTGGGATTAAGGCTATGAAATAGGTGTTGAGCGCCTTCAAAACAATTTTGTTTCTCCTTGAATCCTCTACTACCTTCGAGATATCTTGCTTGACTATGTTCTAGAATGCTTTGAAGAAATCAACATTGAAACCATCCGGGCTAGGAGCTTTCCCATTCTGCATGTATTTGATGACCTCGCTGACCTCTTGTTCATTCACTAGCCTGTTAAGATTAAAGTTATCTTCTTTTGTCACAAGCCTAGGAATGTCTTTTCTGAAGTCTTTGTTGTGGGGAAAAGTATCCAACACGGAATGACCCTATCCCACTCTAAGGGTGATAGTTCCTTAGCAACAGCTGAAGCAAAGCTATCTAAAGTTACTTCTTTATGACATGCAAGAGATGAAAGGAAGAGATCCACTTACTGATGTCTTGCGCAAATGGTCGATCCAATCTCCTCTATTTGCCGCTCGCTCCCAGCTCCAAGTCTTCTCACGGGCCCAGCTACACGATATCCTGCGAACAAGACAAGAAAAGGAAACTACGAGAAGCATGCATTCATAATTGATTCAAGGATTAGCATAAATCAAATACGCAAGTAAGACAATACACCATTGAAACACATGCGAATAGAAGAACCTCAAATGCTTTATTAATATAAGGAAGTAAGGTTCAGGCGGTGATACAACCGTGAGAGGTCCAATCCAGCATCACCTTCCCGACGGAAAGAAATCTCCTCTTCACCTCCCTCAAGCAATCACCCAATACTCACAACTGTAAACCAACAGCAATTCTTTGCACAAAATTCTGGCCTCTAGATCCCATGGGATGAGATCCTTATATAGAGTTTTGGAGTGAAGATAAGTCAGCTTGATGTGTGACTTGTTGTCCTCTTCAACTCCAGTTGTTCTTCAGTCCTTGAGTCCACTCGGAGTTTCTACCTTCCACTTGGAGTTTTAGAACCTCTTTACTCATCTTTAGGCGAATCTTCTGATCCAAGTGTCATTTTGGAAGCTTCCTGGGCACTGGCACATTGAGAAAAGATTCCTCCACATGTCAAAGTACGCCCAGCGCAGGTAGCCTTTGTTGCACTTGCTATGCAGCGCAGGTACACCATGGAGCTTTTGTCATTCAACGCAGATGCTTAGTGGAGCAGCTGCTTTGATCCAAAATTGACCTGTTTTTGAGTGTTTTTCAGTGGAGAACTGATTTGCAGTGCTGTGGTTTGCTGACCTTGTTCCTCTAAGGGTAAGAACAACATGTTTAGGGACTTTGGATCCCTCAGATTATTGACATTTCATGCTCTATGCTGTAAGGCACAAAAATGTCTATAATAGTTGCCCCCTAAAGTATGAGGTCGTTTATCGGGTGAAATGCTTTATTAGGAGGATCTGAAGTTCATTCAATCGTCGGGAGGTGACCTGTAACAAAATACAATACAATACATTATCTTTTCATACTTTCTTTTCATGATCTAGCTGATGCGGGCATTTCCCATGCTCAGCTTTATAAATACATTTGCTGTACATAAACAGGCGATCGTCTGATAATAGACTGATAATTCTCTGCTTTTAATTATCATCCTTTTAGTAGGATGATCATCTGCTGCACATGTCTATGTTTTTATCTCCTGAATATATATCGCAGCCCGGATGGATGAAACTAGATCCGGGGTCTTCAAACTTGTCCGATCTTCACTCTAGTACAAGTCGATCCATGTGAGAATTTCTTGAAGTCGAACATGGAAAGACATCGCTTGATTACCAGTCAATAATGTAAACTGTTAACAAGCGCGAGAGGAATCACCGATAATGATGATGACCCTCAAGGTACTGCAGCACAATTCACGTGGTGTGAATATAGGATCTGACGTCGAACACCACGCAAAGTCTCCCGGTCGAAGGTCATTAATGTATACCTATCGCCGGAAGTGAGAAACTTGCCATTGAGGCATGCAAGCTTCAAAGTACTGAGGGGGTTTTCCTAGATCAACTTCTTGGATAGTGAGCTGATGTCGACAAGAAGTGATCCGTCAAAGGAGGGCCTTAATGAATCCCACATCAGTGACACGGAACGGAGCTAGTGATGATGGTGAAAACGATCTGTGAAATATGATTCAGGGTGGCGGTCATGGAAGGATGAAAGATGATGTATGGTAGTGGATGGGACCCGGTTGACACTTTCTGAATGACATCTCTTGAACATATAACGACATTGATGTGATGGATCGGTAGCATTACCCCATGTATGGATGGTATGGCGAGACCATGGTGAAGGGACCGGTGAATGATAATAACCCAACCCGATATTTACGGAGGCAAAAGTGTCTTGTTCAAGAGCGACTTGCTACCATTAAGCTTTGAGGTTCTTCCCAATTTTCCCCAGTCATTTCTGACCAGTACCTCTTTATTTTTGTCAAGCTTGAGGAGGGTAACATATGCTTGTTCTATAACCTGCCCTTCGGGCAAGCCCATCGCTATGTTTTAACGAGCTTAACGATAGGGAAACTCGTTCTCGTCTAAAGACAAGTTTGTCGGTATCTAATATTTTTAACGAGCCCAGCGACAAAGACAACTCGGTCCTTTTCATCTTTAGAGAGTCTGAAAAGGGTACATAAAGTGGACTCCAGGGGTCCTTTTTCGTCATCTAATCCCTTAAGTCCGAAAAAGTATAAAACAATACAGAAGGGATGAATGTTCGATATCTTTATCGAGCCGAACTAGACAAGCGCTCGATCTTTTTGTGCAATAATCCCTCGGGTCCAAAAAGATTAAAATCTAGAGGAGGGATAGCTCTTCCGGTCCTTTTAACGAGCTGGAAGGCCAAAACTCGGCAAACTTTTCATATTTTACGAGTCAGTGAAAAGAGCTCAAAGAAGACTCGTATTTTGAGGAACGAGTGATAAACAGGGATAACAGCAAATTCCAGGTACAGGTTGGAATTTTCCAATCACGGCAGTATTACAACGATGGCTAAGTGAAATCACTCTTCGCAGCTGTTCCTCAAAATAGGTAAACAATCAAGTGGATGTGAATGATCGGCCAAATGAAAAGTGGAGGTGACGGTGCACAAACACGACCAAGGCTTTTATGGCTGATGAATTTACGGTCTCAAATGGTTATTTACCGGTTCATTTTTTCTGGATGAGCTTGAACTCTGGGGGGGAAGCCTACTCACATGCTTATGTTTATTTTTTAACGAGCATGAAGTCCGCGTTAAAACTGCTCGGATCTTGCGTTTATTTTTTAACGAGCATGAACTTTGCCAAAACTGCTCGTTTGATAAGGTCAAATTCATATTTTACCATGACTAGTTTTTTTCTTTTCCAGAGATAGTACTGTTTCATCAATTGCTACAACAAACTTGTTAGAAACAGATAACATGAAGTAAAAAATACTAATATTTCACTTTGAACTACGTAAAAAGCAATTTAAAAGATGTTTTTACCTCTCATTTTACCATTTCATGTGCATTTGGTTTGTTGGAGCTTTGGAGGTGCCTCTTCCTCTTGATTTTTCACCAGCTGATTTCGGGAGATTCCGTGGACGATTTTCAGTGCCGTTTCCACCAGGTAGGAGCTAAACCCTAGCTCTATCTTTTCATGTTCTTATTTCTCAGTTTTATGCTTGTTTTCCTGCCCCCATGAGCCCCTGGGGTTTCTCTAGGGCGCTCTGCCATCAGCGCAGGTGCCCTATATCGAAACCTGCGTTGGGGGTTTTCATTTTCAAAGGCAATTTGTCTCCCAACGCAGGTGAGACCCTTCCCCACCTGCGTTGGGCGCAGAAAACTTTTTGGTTGCATACTTTTTCATGAGAATTTTGCCATTTTCTTTACCGAGTCAGGGATCTTACTCCTCCTCTTGTTTGTTTTGCAGAGTTTATTGGAGCAGAATGAATCTTACGTGGTGAGAACGAGAGCATGAAGAGGAGGACATGATTGCCCTCCATGATCCTGTTACCGTGAGCGCATTGCGGAACTGTGGCTTGCTAAAATTCTTCCGTATATCTAGCATGAGGGCACAGATACGTTTACTGCAGTACCTGCTTGATGCTTGGGATCTGTTAACCAAGTGTTCCAGATTAGGGGCAAGTCCATCCCTTTGACCATAGTGGACATTTACTTCTTGACTGGGTTGTCAAGGCGGGGTGCCCCCATTTCCTTGTCCAGTTCGGCCCGAGGGAGCGATTCCGTGAAAGATTATATCCGTCAGTATTGTAGGGAGGGATCCCAGCCGAGCAGAGACGGCAAGGTTTCTATCTGTGATATCACTGACAGGTCCCTCAGGTCTATTCTGTACACGATTTGTAGGATGGCCAGCAGCGCATCTCCTCATGTTGCCAATAGGTCATATGTGCAGCACGCCCTGGAGTGTCTTCAGCCGAAAGTTTTTAACTGGTGTGATGCAGTACTGGTTCAGATGAAAAACCAGTTGACCAAAGTAAAGGACGGGAAACTGAAGAATTTTGGCTTCGGTTCAGTTTTGACTGCCTTCGCTTTGGAGAAGATACCCCTGATGCAACCTCAGTACATTGTTCTCGACTTGCCATCTCCTACTGAGCCACGCATGCAGAGGTGGGTCGACCACATGTCTAGACATGCAGGTCAATCTCAGATTACTTTTACTGATGCCTTCTTTAGGTGGTTCGAGTGGCAGGATATGGCTTTTTCCGAGTATCCATATATTGGCATGGATTTCCAAGGTGATCCGGATTTGGTACTACCGGATGGCGAGCAGTGGGGTGATCTTGGTAAATATTTTGACCTTATCACTGTTTACTATTTTTTATTTATAATGTCCTTGTGCTTTACTCTATCAAGACTCTAATCAAACTCATGTGTGTATGCAGATGTGGGCCCCGTCCGTCCAGCAGTTCGTCCGAGAGTTCCGGCAGCTGCCCTAGCAGGGGAGGCTCCTGGGAGAGCTATTCTCCGCGACCTTGACTTGGCCGAGACTCTTGCAGCTGTGCAGGAACAGGTCGAGGGTCTTACCCTTGGGATTCCAGATGTACGGATCGACGAGTTGCCTCTACGATTGCAGCGACATACTGCTGGTGTTCCTAGACGATGGTCTCGTCTTCTGCGCATGATTGCATAGGCCGTGGCATGTTATCATGAGCATCACTAGGCTAGGGTGCCCCCCAGCCATTTTTGAGTTTTGGGGTCATATGACCGATTTTGTCTTGGTTACAGAACATTATATGTAAACCGTAAACAGTTATATATATTTTTGATTTTCGGGGTTTATTCCAGTTTTTATGTGATCCATGTATGAAACATCGATGATGCTTCTCTTTTTATCAATTTTGCAAATGTCTATCTAACACATAGTTTGCTAATGAGTCGGTCAATGTGTTTAAGTTTCTGGAAATATGTTGATATTGGATAAAATCAAACTGTCTTTCCAAGATTTTAACTCTTAGGAACTTGCGATAAATAGCTGGATTTCGGACAGAGTAGGTACCATTGAGTTGTAGTACCACGAGCTGTGAGTCTAGCCTGACGACTAGCCGGCGTATGCCATGGGTGATGGCATCAGAGAGGAGCTCTATCAACGCGCTATACTCAGCGATATTATTTGTTGATTGACCAATACATACCCCCCTGAAACTCACTAACTCGCCGCTTGGGTCAAAAATGGCCCACGCTGCAGAGGATAGGTTCCTCGAACTACGACTCGCTCCGTCAGCATACCCAACCCACGGTTCCAATGGATTTGACATCTGCAGTAAGTGTAAAAAGCGGATTACTTAAACCGGAACAAACGCTTTAGCGAAAACAAAAATGTAACAAAAGCATACAGGTTACTATTAGGCATAGTAACGCTTAAGGTACAACCCATTGTGGGGTTGCGCCAGTGGAATTCCGTCATAATCTACCAACTCGTAGGCACCTTTTGCTAACACACTTTTAACAATATAAGGGCCCATCCATAAGGACTTGAATTTCCCAGCTCCCAATTTATCGGATTCTTGGTCATAAAGCAAAACCAAATCACCTTCCAAGAAGACACGGGGTTTGACATTTTTGTCGAACTGCGCTTTGAGTCGTTTCTTGTGGGCTTCATTGGCCAAGGCGGCATCACGACGGGTTTCATCCAACTGGATTAATTCCAAGAAATGAGCTTCTTCTTCCGAGGTTCCGGGGAGGAGATCAATTGCGAGTTTAAGGGACGAAATTTCGCACTGGATTGGTAGGATCGCCTCTAGGCCATACACCAGTTGAAACGGTGTGAACCCAGTGGCATTCCTTACCGATGTTCGGTAGGCCCACAAAGCCGAGTACAGGATCAAATGCCATCTTCTTTTGTGAACCCCCACCATCCTTTGCAGCATGCGCTTCAGGACTTTGTTGATTGCTTCAACCTGTCCGTTAGCTTGCAGATAGTACGGAGTAGAGCTGTCGTGAGACAATCCTAGTTTGGCAGTTAATTCAACCATCATGTGATTGCGAAAATGCGATCCATGATCTGTTACTATGGCCTGTGGTATGCCGAACCTGGCGACTACATGATTAAAAAAGAATAGGGCTGCTGTTTCACCAGTGTTATCCAATGTAGGCATCGCCTCGGCCCATTTGGTAAAATAGTCAACTGCGACTATAATATACCCATGCCCCCCGGTCGAGGTGGGGTTACATTGCATGGAATCGATGCCCCATTTGGCGAAAGGCCCCACAGCTATTATTGGCTGTAAAGGAGCGGGGGGTCTTCTGGTTTTGCTATCAAAAATCTGACATGCATGGCAACTTCTAACTGCGGTTATGCAATCTTTGAACATGGTTGGCCAGAAGTATCCTGCTCGTAAGATTCTTTGTGCTGTAGCATATCCAGATTGATGCCCCCCACAGGTGCCTGAATGACATTCATTCAGGGCTTTTTCGGCCTCCTCATGGGTTAGACACCTTCTCGGGACCGTATCGACACCACGACGGTAAAGCGTATCACTGACGATCATGTAGTCTTTTGCTTGGTATCGAATGCGTTTTTGTTCTGAGTGAGAGGTGTCTGGCTGAAACTTTTGGGTTTGGAGATAAACTATTATATCTCCATACCACTCATCACTTGCCGATATCAGAAACAAACTTTCGTCCACGATCGATTCTTTGGACGTTTCATCGTTGGACGATGATGGGAGATCGCATAATAATTCTGCGAAAACTAAAGCTTTCTTTGATTTGGATTTCACAAATTCCAGATCAAACTCTTGAAGGATAGCTATCCATTTTGAATATTTGCCCCCAAGCAACTGTCGCGACAGTATATAAGTCATGGGGTTGCAATCTGACAATACGGTGGTCTTCCTGAAGAGGACATAATGCCGAAATCTTTGTATCGCTTGAACAGCAGCAAGTGCTAGCTTTTCAACATGAGAATATTTACTTTCCGTATCATTTAAGTTTTTACTTAAATAATATATAGGGTGTTCAATTCCGTTGACTTCTTGAACTAAAACCATTGCAATGGTCGTATCTGCTGCAGCCAGATACAGGTTAAAGTCTCTTTGATAGTCCGGGGCGTACATTAATGATGCTTTTACTAGCGCTTCTTTCAGAGCATCAAAGGAAGCTTGCGCAACCTGGTCCCAGACGAAAGGTACATCCTTTTTCAAGAGACGGGTATAACCTTTAGCAAGTTCTGCGTAATTTGGAATGAACCTCCTCAGAAAGTTTGCTTTCCCTTGGAGTTTCTGAATCTGAAGCAAGTTCAAAGGTGGAGGCAAATTAATGATTGCCTGCACCTTGCAAGGGTCGAGACAAATCCCATCCTTGGAGACTATAAAGCCAAGTAAACGACCGGAACCGACGCAAAACACACATTTGTGCGGATTGAGTCTTATCTTGTAGTGTCGGCAACGTAGAAATATCGCTCTTAAATGTTGCGGATGATCAGTCCGCTTTTGCGAATGAGCCGGAAGATCGTCGAGATAAGGTTGAACGATGTTCTTGATGTCATGGAAAGCATAATTCATTGCTCTCTGAAACGTTGCCCCAGCGTTCTTTAAACCAAAGGGTAATTTTCGATAAGCGAATGTGCCCCACGGACAAATAAATGCAGTCTTTGACTGGTCCTGTGGGCGGATATTAATTTGATTATACCCGGAAAATCCGTCCATAAACGAAAAGATTTCACATCCGGCGCATTCATCAATTATCTGGTCGATGAAGGGTGTAGGGTAGTTGTCCTTTGGACAGGCTTGATTTACATCCCTATAATCGACGCACACTCGTATTGTTCCTTGTTTTTTCATAACAGGGACAATATTCGATACCCAATCGGTTAGAGGAACCGGGTAGATGAAACCAGCATGGAGAAGTTTCTCAACTTCCGCTTTAATGGCAGTGGCCTTCTTGGGGTGTACCTGCCGAAGTCGCTGTCTTACTGGTTTGACATCAGGATACATCTTAATTTCATGTTCAACGATACTCGAGTCAATGCCTGGCATTTCATCATATGAACAAGCAAAGACATCTCTAAATTCGCGGAAAAGAGCTTTATATATTTCTTGTTCTGAAGGGGAACAACCTTTGCCGACATAAATATTCTCTACAATGTTTGTTTTGGTCGAGATATTTATGGCTATAGTTTCTTCTATATTGGATAGGTTTCTCTCGGAGTCCACCGTATTTACAGTATTCGTTAGGAATTCAAATACTGAGGGGTGATACAGGTCGCCTTGAGTATCTTCCTTAGGAAGGGAACGATGGTGGTTATCATCCCATGGTGCCCCCTCAATCCACATTGATTGCAGGATTCCTTCGTCACTTGCATGCACTCGTGACCAAGGATCCAAAGGGGTACCACATTCTCCTGACCTATCTACCCAAACGCTTGATGAGCATTGATTTGGGCTCGCCTCCCATGCCTGAAACATTGATTGCTACAATATTTCGATTGGGCTTGGGTGCAAGACCATTGCCCGATCCATGATGACTTTGTCTTTTACGACCTTCGTGGAAGATATCATGTTGCAGGTAGCCACCAATGGTACATTTCGTATGTACATATGATTTGGTAGCGAGAAAGTCCCCATCATCGTGGGGTCTTTCAACAGGCCTACTCCTATATCTTGAATTGAATGGTCGCTTTCATGGATCATGGGGATGCTTCCCGTAACTTGTGAACCATTAAGGAGGAAGTTCTGTTGGTCGACGACCGTAATCCCTCCTTCAAACGGGAATGCGATCTTCCTAAAATAAGTCGACACGACAGCTGCCATGGTATAAATCCATGGTCTTCCCAGTAGGATGTTGTAATCCAGATTCCCATCTATGACTTCAACATCAATCTCTACTGTTTTTCCACCTAGTTCAACTTTCAAGTTACTTAGGATACCGTAGGGGGTATATGTCCTACCGTCGAAAGCCTTTAGTGTTGTCGAAGATCTCGACAAGGTTGGTGACCCTAGTGTCTTCCAGCAGCTCATCGACATAATACATGTAGATGCCCCCTCGTCAATAATTGTTCTGTGAACAGATTTGTTGAGGGCCTTCACTTGAATAAGGAAAGCTAGTTGAGCTGGTAACTGAGGGTCATACCCTTTGTGATCAAAGGACACAAGATTGGAATCCTTAGGATCAACCCCCCCTATTGCCGATAACAATGCCTGCCTTTGGGATGGACAATTTTGTAGTACTTCTAGAGTCGACATAGCGGATGGCGATTGAGAAAAATCTTCTACTATGTTATAATGCTGCACCGCTCTGGCACGAGGATTAAAAGTCGACTTGTGTACTACACCCTTAGGTGGTTTTATCGTTAATTCTGGCATTATGGGTGGGACAACTTCTGTCGAAGTTGTTGTCGAACTACTAGGTTGATCTTTACCTTTTTCGTTTGAGAGTTGCGAATTCCCGTAATCTTTGTTCCTTGTCGAAATCAAAGCATCATTCTGCTGCTTGGAGATCGATAACATTAGCACTTGCGACGGGGAAGCATTTCCACTATCAACCATATTTTGACCTGGATTGGGAAATGGATTTGTCAACACAGCTGGGTTCTTTGGACTTTTAAAGAATCTCTTGAGCTCAGCTTTGTATGGACACTCTGATGTCTTGTGATCTTCGTCACATATCATACAGGGCCATTTCTTTTTCCCTTTCTCAGGAGAGTTCGAAGAAGTTTTTTCAGGTGACGGATCATCCTGTTGCTTCTTCTTCCCTTTGTTTTTCTTCTTCTTGCTTCCTGGTTGATTGGTTTCTTTGCCTTTATCTGTTGATATGGCATTTACTTCCGAAGCAAGAATCTCTTCATGGGCATTTCGATCTGAAGTCTTACGGGCTTTCTGAGGTGAAGCCTTTTTCGACTTCGTGCTTGCAGTGCCAATCATGCCATCTCCGGCATGAGAGTCAATATTCGATTTAGGAGGGGGAGGAATTGAAAATTCAGGTCTAGGGGCGTCAGGTATTTTGTCGTAGAGCGTGCCCGACTGAGTATATACTAAGTCTAAATATTGAGCACGAGTGATGACTTGCTCCTCCATCACGACTCCCCCCTTGGCCACATCTTTCGTTATAGCCGGAAGTAATGACTTTATAAACCATTCAGCTAATAGCTGATCAGGAACGTATGTTTTCACCATCCTACGTCGGCGACGCCACTCATGTATATGATCAGATATGTGAGTAGCTGTCGTTTGTTTGAAGTTGGTCAGTATTTCGGTTCCTGTTTCATACCTAATTGGTAATTGAAAATGGGTTAAGAAAGTCGTGGCTAAGGAGCTGAAATTGTCGAAAGAGGCTCTCGGCAATTCTATATACCATTTAGCCGCCGGACCTGTCAATGTCCTCTGGAAGAGGCGAAGTCTTATCGAATCATCGTTCAGAGTGTTCGAGGAACACCATAGATGAAAGGTCATGATGTGATTCGACGGGTCTTCACCTGGATTTCCATTGAATTTAGGAATGTCCGAGGGAAGTTTGTGAGGAATTGCTGGCCACCAAGGGGCATAAGCAATCGGATCGTTTGTCAACCGATGTAAATCGGGTAACTCCAAAGTTGCCACGAATGGCAGCTGTTGAATCAGGTTAGGTGAAGCGTACCCAGGATACGAAGGGATCGCCTGAGCAGTTGGTCTTTGCATACCGGCATAATGTATTTGATGCTGGTATGATTGATACGGTTGGTGGACTACCCCACTGTAAAGTGGCTGGTTTAGACCGTTTTGTAGGTACTGTTGTCCATTGTTCGCAAAAATCTGCTGCTCGGTACCTTGGTACACTTGCTCGAACTGCGGTTGTTGATACTGCACCAACCATGGTTGTGATACCATTGGTTGTTGTGCGATGCTTACCACTGGGCCAAGATGAGGGGTAAGGGTACCCGTTTGTGCTTGTGTCGCCCCGCCAGCCGGCGATTGTGGTTGAGTCGCAGGGTCAAGGGGCTGTTGCATTACAACCTGAGGAAACTGAGGTTGACATACAACAGGCACCGTTTGAACTTGCGACACGGTTACAATCGCTGGTGTCGTCGGGATGTTCGTCACAGGCATTTGTTGTTGCATAGAATACACAACTCTTGGTTGCTCGGGTAGCATAGGTATCCAACCACTTGTAGTTATTCCAGTATAACCTGAATATGGTTGTGAACTCCCGTATGGGTAACCTCCCGGAGGGGGTAACGAAAAAGCATATTGCCCCCCATACGGTGGTGGTCCGGAACCGAGAGGATTTATTACACCTCGGGGACCGGATTGCCCAAACTGATTTCTGAAAGGATCAATCTGTTGAGTTCCAACATAGGAGTTACCGGGCATTATCCCGGGAGAACAGACAGGAACAGACCATACTATCGTCATGGCCCCCGAAGGGACCCCCTCCAGCTGTTGAGAGTTAGAGACAGATGGCACGCCGGCGAACATTGTCGGACTGACTGCAGGGAGTTCTGCTGTCGCTGTGTCATTTGGCACAGTCCTAGATGTTGACGGTTGTTCAGACATTTTGAGTCTATCCAGTAGATTGCCTAGTGATTCTTCAGGAACTTCTCTGGGTGATAGGCTAGCTTCTGATGCAGTAGGAAGTAGAGTGATCCCTGCTCCAAAATGTGTTGGAGTAGTTGCTTGCGGATCTTCTACAATTTCTTCTATTGCGATCAGACCGGGTGGAAGAGGAAGACCGTCAGGTCCGTAGAATATTTCTGGTGCCGAAGAAGGGGCTGCTTCGACAGCGACAGTTGTTTGAGGAGCAAGACTCTCTGAACCGATCACTGATGGAACTGATTCAGTAACACAAGTATTTGCTCTCAGACTAGGATCAGTGTTACTGTCCTTCTGGGGCTGTTGAACTTCTTCAATAGGGGCAGGGTTTCCAGAAATGTTTGGAGTAACCGGAACCTCAGATGTCGTCGGAACACTTGTTCTAACTTTGACAGGAGATTTGGAACCAGTTGAACGAGATCGCTTTGCCCGGGTTGTTTTCGATTCCGGAGACAAAGACGGTTGACGCGTACGCCTCCGCGAACGACGGTTCATCGATTGACTTTCTTCCACGGTTGCGGATTACTTGATCAACCAACAATGCATAGGGTAAAAATGTGTTTTCGAATTGAATTAATTTTAGACGCTTTTTAAGACACAACTTGCTTTTTCATGTTTTAAGAGTCGAGAAAAAGCTAAAGATGACTCTAGTCTCCTTCGATGTATTAACGAGCCCGAAGTGACAAATGCTCGGATGGAATTTTTCAGTTATAGAGTTTGAAAAAGGCCAAAAGAAACTACTCTGGAGTTCTAGGCAGAGGGTGTGCCAAACCTTTCGCGAAACCACAGAATACGTTTTACGGTACGAGTGGTCGATCTTCGTGAATGCTGTGTTCACTGCATCGCGATCAGTAGGGCGGCCGACACGGCTTCCTATGGATAAAGGCTTTGCTCCTATAGGGGTCCCCCAATATACGCGACGGTACGCGGGGGCACAAATCCGTATTAATGCTATCGTCCCTCAGGAGGAATCACCCACCTTCGTAGAGATCGACAGTCACTATGTTTAACGACGCCGGTTCACGTCTCTACCTAGACCTCTACTGTGTTTCGTTATGTTTCAAAGCGTTGTTAGATAAATTCAGTTCTTTTTAGGTTGATCTTGCTTAGCAGTTTTCCTTTATGGATCACCACGTGATGTATGATACAACTCCTAAATGCAGTCTAAGAATGATAAGCAAGCTTTTTTCAATTCTTTCAACTTATGAAAATCTTAACTACTGAGGGAAAAGAAAGACATCATCTTTTCAAACAGATCATAGAGCACACACTGATGCACTTTCCTAAATCGACATGCAAACTGTCAAAATGCACATGCACAATGCAAGTATTTCTTTTCTTCTTCCTTAATGTTGATGTATTACAAAAAGAAAGTTGTTGTATAATTTCGAATTCAATTTCAAGCGAAAGCAAACAAGTTTTTGTCCAATAATTAAAAGAACACCTCAAGATTCACTCGTTTCAACACAAGAAATACTGAAATTCGAACCATATAACGAAAGCAAATGTTCAAGCAGCTATGAACAGCAATAAACTAGTTCTTAGAATCATAACAACACTTCATCACAGGTCTAGATCCAAGAGGTCACAGCAAGACTAGTTCACTTTCGCTACGGGAAACTGTGAATGAAAGCAAGAAATACAATAAGAACAATCACGGTTTCTTCATACAACTGAGGCCGAATGAAGGCAAACAAAGGTAGTTTCAGCTGGGTATACAGGTTGACAACAGGCTGCAAAAACAATATTGAAAACTGGGCAACAGACAGTGGGGAACCCCAGTTGCACAAGGCAAAACTGGATCAGCGCAGGTGCTGCACTGTTAATCTAACATGCAGCGCAGGTAGCCCCTTCGGGACCTGCGTTGCAGCGCAGGTAGCCTTTGCTGCAGCTGCACTGAAGAGACAACTCTCGTCTCTCTCAGATTCCGGGTCACAGTTTGCTCAAAAATCAATGGTTTTTGGCCAAATCAGAGGCTATCAGTCAAGTATACACTAGAGGATGATTAAAGGAAGATGAAAACTATCACAAAGAGCTAAAAAGAGTCCTTGTGGATCAGCTCTTCAAATCATAAACATGCCCAGCACTGAGCTAGAGTAGCTGCCCTCTACTTTGCATTCGAAGGATTCGAATGCAGTTCGATTCGGTACTCCCTTTGTTTAGGAAATGAATAGCAAGAAACACAAGCTACCAACAAGACACGCTCCCCAGCGGAGTCGCCAGTCTGTTGTGGGGAAAAGTATCCAACACGGAATGACCCTATCCCACTCTAAGGGTGATAGTTCCTTAGCAACAGCTGAAGCAAAGCTATCTAAAGTTACTTCTTTATGACATGCAAGAGATGAAAGGAAGAGATCCACTTACCGATGTCTTGTGCAAATGGTCGATCCAATCTCCTCTATTTGCCGCTCGCTCCCAGCTCCAAGTCTTCTCACGGGCCCAGCTACACGAGATCCTGCGAACAAGACAAGAAAAGGAAACTACGAGAAGCATGCATTCATAATTGATTCAAGGATTAGCATAAATCAAATACGCAAGTAAGACAATACACCATTGAAACACATGTGAATAGAAGAACCTCAAATGCTTTATTAATATAAGGAAGTAAGGTTCAGGCGGTGATACAACCGTGAGAGGTCCAATCCAGCATCACCTTCCCGACGGAAAGAAATCTCCTCTTCACCTCCCTCAAGCAATCACCCAATACTCACAACTGTAAACCAACAGCTATTCTTTGCACAAAATTCCGGCCTCTAGATCCCATGGGATGAGATCCTTATATAGAGTTTTGGAGTGAAGATAAGTCAGCTTGATGTGTGACTTGTTGTCCTCTTCAACTCCAGTTGTTCTTCAGTCCTTGAGTCCACTCGGAGTTTCTACCTTCCACTTGGAGTTTTAGAACCTCTTTACTCATCTTTAGGCGAATCTTCTGATCCAAGTGTCATTTTGGAAGCTTCCTGGGCACTGGCACATTGAGAAAAGATTCCTCCACATGTCAAAGTACGCCCAACGCAGGTAGCCTTTGTTGCACTTGCTATGCAGCGCAGGTACACCATGGAGCTTTTGTCATTCAGGGCAGATGCTTAGTGGAGCAGCTGCTTTGATCCAAAATTGACCTGTTTTTGAGTGTTTTTCAGTGGAGAACTGATTTGCAGTGCTGTGGTTTGCTGACCTTGTTCCTCTAAGGGTAAGAACAACATGTTTAGGGACTTTGGATCCCTCAGATTATTGACATTTCATGCTCTATGCTGTAAGGCACAAAAATGTCTATAACAGTCTTTAATGAAATGTGATCTGTCTATGAGAGGCTCCTTTGCTATGCCTTGGAAATGTTGAACCAGAGCAAATTCTATTTCTTTATGGGTATTCAGCTGTGTTCCATGCATATCTTTCAGTTTAAGAATCCTGTTATGAGACCGATGGTCATAGTGGACTTGTGAAAAAACCTTGTGCTCCTATCTCCTTCCTTCAACCTTTGGACTCTCGATTTCTGTTTCTAGAAGATTTCCTCTTGCTTACATAAGCCTTCCCAGTCCTTTTGAAGCAAATTCACATGCTTCTTCCCCTCCTCAGTGAATCCTTTAGAGATGAGTTCCAGGTTAATTTCTTGTAGCTTACCCTCAACTAATTGTTTTGCTTCGAAGATATTCCCAAACTCATTCTTATTCCAAGTTTTCAACCTGAGTTTGATGTGGTTCAGCCATCGCTATAATAGGAACATTTTAGTACCCTGAACATTCAAATCTTATTTCCACCATTTTTCAATGTTTCTATAGAATTCTAGGTGGGTTAGCCAAATGTTTTCAAATCTAAAAGGTCTATTTCTTGGCATTTCTATAAAGGATGCTTCTAATTGAATGGACCAGTGGTCTGAGCCTTAAAGGGGAGAATCATAGTGCCCATGTCTAGGCCTGAGAGGATAAGGTCCTCAGAGATAATGAATATGTCTATCTTAGAGGCCACTTGAGCAGCCCCTCCCCTCTTATTGTTCCAAGTGAAGATACCATTGCAGGTCTCTCTATCTACTAACCTCATGTTTGTGATGAAGTTCTAAAAAGCCATGGAATCTTTGCCTAGAGATCTAGTCGCACCTTTTTTTTCCGACAGAGATCTGGTCATATTAAAATACCCTACCAAAATCCATGGGATGCCCATATGTATTTCTCTGAGCTCCTCTAGAGAGGTTAGAAGCTTGAGTTTATCCTCAAGCTTTTGCGGACCATATACATTTGTGATCAAATAAACTTCCTTGTCTCCCAAAGGTTGGATGACCACTAATAGGTAGTTCCTGGATGCTTCAGCATCTAGGATTCCAAGTTTTGGTGGGTTCCACAGTGTAAGAATTTCTCCAACTGTGTTTTCTACTTTAACTTCTAGATATTCATACGCAATAAGCCACTTACTATGTATTTCTCTTATTTTGTCTACAGAACATTTTGTTTCCTGTATAAATATCAAATCTGGTCTTTCCTCCTTCATTCTATTACTGATATTTCGTTGTTTCCTTTTACTTCCTAGACCCTTAATATTCCATGTTGTAAGATTCATTAAGAAAGATTTCTAAATGAGTAGCTGGTTAGGTCTTTCATCTTACTTCAATTAATCAGGAGTTTACCACATTCTATCAGTAGCTCATTTTGTCTTCTTCTTCCTCTTTTCCTTCTTGGGTTCTTGGTAGTGTGTCCCTCTATTGCCTCCATAGTTTTGATCCCTCCATTGTCCTGACTATCATGATTGCTTTTGACTCCTGAACCCTTTGCTTGGGTTCTCAAGAGGAAGAGTTGTTTTACTCTGTTAAATTCCTCTTGACGTAGCGCTTCCACACCTTTGGTGTTTCCTTCCTCTAGAAACTTTTCTAGATCTATATTCTCCCTTTCTAGTATGTCCTGCAACTCCTGCTGCTCTATTCCCACTTCACTTGAGGTCATCTCTTGGTCCCTATCAAGTTCCATCGTGCTTGGCTGATCTTCCTTTTGTTGGCTTTTGTCAGAACCATTCTTCATGCTTTCATGTTTTTCCTTTACTAGATTGTCTTTCACTTCTTGCTCATCTCTTTCAACCTCCTCGTCTTCTTCTAATATCTTAAACCTATTATGACTAGATTGCTTCTCCTCATGGTTTTTTCTCCCCCTTTTCCTTTACCTCCCACTTCAGTAAAGTTGTCAGTCTCTTTACCTGAGCTTGCTCTCGTGCTACTCCCCATTTTATTAACTGGGCAGTCTCTGAAGAGGTGCCTGTGTTCATGGCATTTACGACATTTAAAGGGTATATGCTTGTAATCCATTGCTTGCACCCAATCTTCATCATAAAACTCTAGTATTATTTCGTCCAATAAAGGTCGTGAGAGGTCCATTTCCACACATATTCTGGCAAAGGAGGTATATTTTCCACGTAGTGTGGCCTCTGATATTTTTATGAAATATCCTAGTTTATTGCTTATTGCTTTTAATGATTCTGGTTGCCAGTAGTCTAGAGGTAGGGAATAAAGTCTTATCCATACCAGCACCGAAGTGAAAGTCTCTCGCTCAGGGATGAAGTTCATCACCCAAGGTCACATATATAGACCTGTAGCTGCATAGAAGTAAGGACCTCCTTCAAACATTTTGTCTTTGTCTTCTATGTTTGCAAACACAACTGTTAAGAAACCCTTTAATACAAGGTGTAGATCAATATCTCCCTTGGGTTTCCAATGGTTCTTTATCAAAACATGTAGGGCCTTCTCCGTTGGCCATACCCCCATGAACTTGCATATCACTGCATTGCTTGCCATGTGCTCCCTATGTGCTTGTATCGCTGGGTCACTTAACACCACTCGGGGTGTGATGGCATCCCTTGGTTTACAAGGTCCTGTCCTGCTTCTAGGGTCCACTTTCTGACTGTCTGCTTCTGCACCTCTATCTCGTCTGACTTCCTCTTGCGTTTCTACCATCTTCTGCGCTCTGTTGTTTTTTTGTTTTCCTCTTTTTGTACATAGTGTTTCCACTTCCATGGGCTTCTTGAAACGGTTGGAGACTACATGACTGTAAGAGTGAGTAGAACTCCCCCCTTCAAGCCCCTCCATGGTGCCCAACTTCGAAATCCTGCTACAAACCCTAGTGGTACACGTTTTCCTTCACACTCAATCAATTTCCAATAAAAAACCTTGTAAGTGTCATTAATAACCTATAATCTCAAAATTAAAGGAAATACTATTTATGCTATCCTCCTTACAAAAGCAAACTTTTTCTCCTTTGAGCACACAACTATGATCATGCATCTAATCCATAAGAACAAGTTAAACAACATGGAAGGTAAGAGGATTCCAAAAATTGCTTCTAACTCTAGCCAAAACAAGCTCCAACTCAAGTGGAAAAATGACATAAGAATGTCTAACCTGGGGTAGACCATTAGGGAATAAAGGAAGTCATAGTTATGGCATAAAGATAAAACCAAGAGTATCATTGAATTTAAAATTTATGGGAAAAATGAGTTTCTATAAAGAATTAGAAGGAAAGATTAAATTAAGATAAAGAGGTGATCTACCTAATCTAAAAAATCGAAATTATATTGTTACTTTAATAAGTGTAGAGATTAAAATAAAATATTAGAAAAATAAGAATGAATTTTGATGAGCTCCATAGTGAATTTAAGCTTTGGTGGATTCCCACAATGCCTTGGGATGAAACTGAAAGGTTTTTCACCTTTGTAACATTAAGAATGATGATTATGCAAAAAACTTTAATTTAAAATGTGATATATAAGGAGAGATTAAATCTGATATTGGAAAAATTTATCATAAAAACAATCTTAGTCATAGTTTTGCTAAAAAAAAACTATGGTAATAGTAGAACATCTTTATTAATGTTTTTTAAACTCAAAAATAAATTAAAAAAAAAAAACATAAGGTCCCATAAACCAACCA
The DNA here is from genome assembly GCA_031772625.1 of Pinus tabuliformis. NCBI lineage: Eukaryota > Viridiplantae > Streptophyta > Pinopsida > Pinales > Pinaceae > Pinus > Pinus tabuliformis. The sequence goes on from CM062808.1 coordinate 749,926,314, forward strand.
ATTTGATTTCAATAGAAATTAATCATAATCATCATCGATCTAAATTTTAGTGTGCTTTAAAATCTCATATAAAAATGTTTAGATCTGTATGTGTTATTAAGTCTCAAAATTATATGACAAAATTTAATATATTAATTTTATTTATAAAATTATAATATATGATATAATATATCATCCATCATTTTTATATTTATTTGCATTTACTATAGAAGTTTTAGGTCCAGAAAATATATTAAATAAACATACTCAATTGAAATGAAAATATTTTTTCTTATTTAATATCCATTTTACCCTAACTTATAATTCAGATTAAAAAATAAAATTTTAAAAATATTGAAATCTTACCCAAATATAAACTCAAAAGAAAATTACACAACAAACAAATGTGCTTGATCCACCTAATATATATTATTTGATTTGCATGGATGTGCACAAAATAAAATCATATCCACTTAATCAAAAACCAATGGGTAACGTAAACAAATCTGGGCATTCCAAGTTCCATTCTTCTATCCATACAACATTCTTTTTTGTGTGGCGAGGTCTCGAAATACGGAGAGAGTTTATCCCAAAATCTCGAACAGTGGGTTTGTTTGCCCACGTTTTCCTATAAATTTAGGAAGTTAGGTTGAGTGAGTCCATCACTATAACCGCAAATGCTTTGATAAAGCACTGCCAAAGAGTGGGCGGAGGGCGATCGGACAGTAGTTTTCCAGTTCGTGTTATATAGAAATATAACACAGCTACGAAAGTCCAGAGGTCATATATATAAATACTCAACGGATCGATGGCTTCCAACGGCGATCATAAGAATCAAAAGGCCAGACTGTTCGGAGTGGATCTCACCCAGCACAACACTAATTGCAGTCATCACAACCACCAAGTAAATGAAATTTCAGAAGGCAAAACCCGTGCAAACAAGGAAGGTCATAAAGAGGTGGCGGAGTTAGAGGGCTGTGTTTCCAAGAGCATAAGCTCCGCTCAGGGCCCTGAACCCCGCGTTTTTCCTTGTCGCTATTGCTCAAGAAAGTTCTACAATTCCAAGGCGCTGGGAGGCCATCAGAAAGCCCATAAGAGAGAGCGAGCTGCAACCAAATCGAATCCCATTCTGAAAACCCTGCCAAACGACAGATTTCAGTACCCTGTTGTGGGACGACAGCCTGCTCATGCTATGTTTGCTTCCAATCGTGGACTTTGTAACAATTTTGAATTGCAGAGAGTGGACCTATCAAATAATCTGCCACACAACTTTCACGTCAAGTTCACATCGAGCCCTTTGTTTTCTGTGAAAAGGGCGGGCAGTGACATCGAGTCGGCGTTGAGCTCTTTACCCTCTGTGAAAAGGCCTAGAAACGATGATACTCAGCAGCACAACACAAGTCCTGGTTGTGTAGTTACCCTGAGTACAGAAGATGTGCAACTTGACTTGTCTTTGCATCTTTGAGGCATTGAAAATTTCAAATTCTTTCATTGCATTTTGAAACTGTCATTTTCGCTAGGTTGGTGCAGGTAAAAATTTGAGGCTTTATCTTGCATCCCATTTCCCAGACTGGCCGTGAAATATGTAGAGGGCACTTCTAAAACTGCATATACTTTGTTATCATATGATGAGTGCACTTCATATCAATATTTTTTTTCTACATATAATCAACTCTGCGATATATTGATAAACTTGGGCCATCTGAATTTGAAATTTGCAAACGTGAGAGTATTTCACTGTTAAACATAAACATGATTTATGGGTCACAAGGATTGATCTTAACTTTTCTCCTTCACTTCTAAGTTTCGATTTATTATTTATCTGGGCTTCTTGCCGTTACTTTTGGAACTGTCTATTTCCAATGTAAAATCATTATATACTTGACCATTAATCATATTTAATGATGTTGCATTATATATTTTTAGAGGTTAACATCACAAGGGATGTTGCATATTGGTAAAACCTTTCCGAAATTTGTAGGACTGAAAACTGCATAGTATTAGTCGAAAAATGACAATAAAAATGTTGTGTGATGTATCAATTAAAGATAGAAGGGTATGCTGTGTGATGCCTTAATTAAAGATAGAAGGTTGTGGCTAAGCTAAGCAAAAGGAGTCCCTATAAAAGTATTGGAGATTATATATGCAATTAACCCCTTGAGCATTAAAGAAATGGAAGGAAATTACTTACTCATTCAAGTGTGCACCTACAAATTAAGGTTCTCAATGATATAATAATTCAAGAATATTAGAGTGGACTTACGTATAGGCATGGAAGGGCATAAATACGCAATGAAGTAACCTCAAGTTGCAAGGGGTTATACAATTAAGCATTGTGGCACCTTAGTTGTACAAAACCATTTTAACTAGTATGTTCACTATACATTGTTGATTGGATATGAAAGAATATCAAAGTTTTAGCCCAAAACAACTTTCTATTACCTAGCTTGTGGATTGATATTCTATTACTTAGCTTGCGGATTGACATTCATGGTTCCTTCTGTATTCAACCTTCTATGATCCATAATGAATTAAACAAAGTCTTTAGTTAGAAATCACATGAGAGAATTTTTTGGCCAATGCATTTTGAACCAACAAGTATGGTTCATCATCGGGACTAGATAAAGAGGTAGACCATGGCAAAGGCTTTAATAGAGAGCAATGGTAACAACTATATTAAAAGGCTAATTTTTGAAAAATATTTAAATAATAATATTATTTCATTCATTTATTAAAAATATTAATAGGTAACGGCTATTTTTTTACTGAAGCAAGAGACGATCCTTCTATTCCAAAAAACCAAAAGCAACGTTACAGTATATACAAAAAACTTGATTTTATCATGGACTCTCGAAATATCAAGGGCATTCTGCCGTAGATATGACCGTCCATTCTACTAAAAGATAAGCTAACCTCTCAAAGTGCCTTCGGTTAACCATTACAATTTTTTAACCCAAAGTCAAACTCTGCTACCCCTCATGTCACTATCTCGAAAAGTTTGATAGGACTAGTGGCCCCACAAAATGGCATTGTCAAATCTGACCGTCGAATCCCTCTACAAAAATGAACGGCTCGGAGAAAAATCGCATAGCCAAGATGCTTGAGCTTTAAGGCACGATGGAGGGTGGTATTCCTTACCACACCCTTGCCACGTGTTGAGAGCCTAGTGGAATCGCTCTCAAAAATCCCATACCACTTACCATTCAAAAGCCCTATGATTACCTGGAAACCGCGTAAAGCCTGGTTTTTCATTCTGCAGGAGAATTTCCGATGCTTGAAAGATCCAGCCATCCTTCCCGTGAAAGCTTTCTTCGGAACTCGCCTCGGATGTAGCAGTTGACTGTAAATTAAACCCTGTCTTGCAATTTGAAGGAAAAAGGAGACTGGTTAACTTACACCAAAGGATAATGTAACCGCTCTGAGTTTGCCCTTCTTCAAGGTACCAACCGAAGTACTGTGTTTGAACTTGCTTATAAAGCTTCATTCCGTGCCTTTCCCTCTAGCCCAATGTCTAAAAATTTCTCTGTCCTCTACCGCTTGATCATTGCAAAGAGATTTTGATCTGCTCTGAGGCGTCTCCTGCCATTTCATCTCAATCCTACATTCTGAATTAATCACTCCTTGGTTGGCTAGTATATCCGCTAATTTATTAGCTTTTCATCGAACATGATTGAAGCTAATAGTTCAAAGACTCAGGAGATGCTTTTGAATTCTTTGGTACACTTGTATTAGTTTCCAGTGTTTTGAGACCCTTTCTGGCGCTGTTCCACAACTGATTCTCTTAACCGCATTTATAGAGATCTCTGAGTCTACTTCGATGATGACATTTGAGTTGTGATTTAGTTTAAGAAGCTCTAGACATTGTTCCGATGCCATTAATTCAACCATATTTTTTGTGGCTATGCCTAAATGGAAGTGGAATGTAAAGACTATATTTCCTTCTTCATCTCTTAACACCCCTCCATAACCTACTGTTCCAGGGTTACTTTTTGAAGCACCATCAATATTGCATTTCAGATAACCTTTCGGTGGACGATGCCAGAACTCCTTTTCCGTTTCCAAATCTCTTTCCTTTCTGCTTCGTACATGGTGAATGATCTCTCACATTCCCAGATGCCTGAGAGTTCTCAATTCATTCTTTGTGGGAGGATTCTTGGGATAAATGCACATAGTGGTGGAAACTGTCTCCTTAATTTGTTTCAAGATTAGATCCATCAGGCGAAGAGGAGTAGTTTTTTCTTCATTGAAAATTCTTTTATTCCTTTCTTTCCAAACATTCCAGATAATGAAGCTTGGTGTAAAGGTCCAGGCCAAATTAAGGATCTCAATTTCTAAAATGTTTTTTCTCCACTTGTTCACGGTATTAATGATACTACCCTTATCTTTGTCTATCTGTTGAAAAATGGTGTCAAAATAATCCCACAGCCAGGAGGTGTAGGTGTTGTTGTTGAGAATATGCTTCATTGTCACCTCTTGAGCTTCACATAACTAACATCTAGAAGGCCTAATAACCCCTCTCTTTTGAATATTGTCCCAAGTTAATATTTCCTTATGATGAGCTAACCACATGAAAAGTTCAATCTTCATCCACCCTTGGTGGCTCCAAAGTTGTTGCCAGGATTTCGCCAAAACACAAGGATGTAGGTTCATGATATTTCTTTTTGCTTCCTTAATATTAAAGTTACCTTCTTTATTGAGGCCCCATTTTAACTGATCTTGCCCATCTGTTACCAAGATCTTCCTTTGTTTTAACATGTTCATGAGTTCCTCTGCTTTTATTTTTATATGCATGTCCTCTCTATAGTTAATGCTTCTCCAGTTTCTCCACTTTCTGGAGTCATGAGAGAAGATACCAGAAATCTTTAACTTTATTAATCCTTGGGAATCTGTTTCCTGCTTGAGGCTCATAAAGTCCTCTCTTATTAGCGTTGGTTCTTGTTGCCATTTGTCTTCCCAGAAGAGTGCTAGCTCTCCTGTTCTGATTTCCTAGAAACTATTGTTTTGTAATAGGCTTCTGTTTTCCCAAGCATTATTCCAGATGTGAGAGCCTTTTATGGTTCTAGACATTTTGATAAGATCATTTGTTTGACAGGAGCTTGCATATTTTTCTTACCAGGTTTTAGCCCATTGAGCCTCTGGTTCTTTAACCCACCTCCACTATAGCTTGGCTCATTAAAAGTTACTCAAAATCTTCTCATCATCTAAGCTTAGACCTCCGTGACTTTTGGGATTACATATTTTATCCCAAGAAACAAGGGCCCATTTCTTCCTTGTTTCCTCCTTGCCCCAAAGGAAGTCTCTCTGGATATTCCTGAATTGCTATAAGACCCCCTTTAGAGCTAGAAGAGCTGATAAAAAGAAAATAGGGATAGATTATGGAACGACCTTTGTCTAAATAAACCTACTAGCTAGGTTCAATGATCTGAAAGTCCAATTTTTGACTTTGTCTTGCATCTTGTTGAGCACCGGTTCCCAAATAATTTTGCGCAATCATCTACCTGTAAGGGGAATTCCCAAATACTTTGAAGGGAGGGAATCCCTTTAAAAGCCCAAAATTCTGGAGATATTCCTCAGAATTGCAATGTTAGTATTTAAGAAAAAGATTTTTGATTTGGAGAGATAAACTTCCATACCTGTAGCCAAGGCAAAGTAATTGAGGATTTGTTTGTACGACGAAGCTCCTTTGGCTATGGGGATACCTTGTAGCATGGTGTCATCCACAAATTGTTGGTGAGTCATTGCGTGACTATTCTCCATTAATTGGAGGACCTTGATATTTCCCGAGGCTTTGGCTTGATTAATGGATCTGCCAAGTCCTTCCATCATGAGGATAAAGAGAAAGGGAGAGAGTGGGTCTCCCTACTTGAGGCCTCTGGAAGGAGTGAAGATCTGTGAGGGCAAGCCATTCCCCAAAACTAAAAAGCTGGAAGAAGTAACCAGAGCCATAATCCATCTGACCCAGTTGTGATCGAACCCAAAAGAAATAAGGACCTTCTTGATGTAAATCCAGTTCACCTTGTCATAAGCTTTTGCAATATCTAATTGCATGATCATACCAACCTGCCTTTCGCTGGTTAGCAAATGAACTACCTTGTGGGCTTGAATAATGTTGTTTAGGATTTGTCTTCCTTCCACATAACCAGATTGTTCCCTTGAAATTAAAGAAGGAAGAAGAGGTTTGAGTCTGCTAGCCAAAATCTTGGATATAGATTTGTAAACCACATTGCATAAAGCAATGGGTTTGAACTTATCAGGAGTCAGGGTTGAATCGTGTTTGGGGATCAGGGAGATGAAGGAGGTGTTGAGGGCTTTCAGAATAGTTTTGATTCTTTTGGAGTCCTCTACAACATTAGAATATCTTGTTTTACAACATTCTAGCTAGCCTTAAAAAAGTCTACATTAAAACCATCTGGTCCTGGAGCTTTGCCATTCTGCATATCTTTGATAACCTCACTCACTTCCTCTTCAGTTACTGGTTTATTCAGGTTAACATTATCCTCTCTAGACACCATTTTAGGGATATTTTTGTAATTTCCTTAATGCATTGTTCTCTATCTAGATTATTTTCCTTACTGATGCCTCTAAAATGTTGAACCAACATAGCTTCGATATTCTTATGAGAGGTCTGAAGCTCCCCATTTTCATTCAATATCGAAGAGATTCTATTGTGTGCTCTATTGGCCATGGTGGATCTATGGAAAAATTTGGTGTTTCATTCACATTCTTTGAGCCATTGAACTCGAGACTTTTGTCTCCAAAAGATTTCCTCTTGTTTGCATAAATCTTCACATTCTTGCTTTTGTTTATCAGCTTTCTCACTTTTGAATTTATCAAAACCATCTATGATCAATGCTTGGTTTAGTTCCTGTAGTTTAATTTCCACTGATTTTTTGTCTACAAAAATATTACCAAAATCCTTCTTGTTCCATTCTTTGAGTCTGAGTTTTATGTGCTTTAGTCTTTTATGAAGGAGGAACATTTTAGTGCCCTGGATCTGCAGATCTTCAAACCACCATTTTTCAATGTTGCTAATGAAATCTAGGTGGGAGAGATAGATATTCTCAAATCTGAAGGGTTTATTCCTCGGAGAATTGATCCCCTTGATTTCTAATTGAATCGGTGAGTGATCAGAGCCTCCAAAGGGGAGAACTCTAGCAGTTATTTCTCTATTAGTGAGCATCAACATCTGTGAGATCAAAAATCTGTCTAACTTGGAGGCGACCTAGGCATCACCTCCTCTTTTGTTATTCCAAGTAAAAAGGCCATTGTGTGTTTCAGAGTCAACCAGTTTCATATCTTCTTTGAAGGATTGGAATGCTACTGAATCTTTACTTAGCATTCTGGTACCTCCTTTTTTTTCCAAAAGAGATTTAATCATGTTAAAATATCCTCCCATGACCCAAGGTATTTCTTCATGTCTGCTTCTAAGATCTACCAGGGAGTCAAGAAATCTGAGTTTCTCATCTATTCATTGAGGACCATAAGCATTCGTAACCAAGAAGGTATCCGAAACCCCCACTAGTTGAATGGTAACTGATAAATAATTTCTTGATGCCTCTGCATCTATTATGCTGGCTTTTTGGGGGTTCCATAGAGTGAGAATGCCCCCAGTTGTGTTCTCTGCTTTAACTTCAAGAAACTCAAATCTGTTAAGTGAATTGCTATGGATTTGTTTTAATTTCTGAATGGAGCATTTTGTTTCCTGAATGAAGATTGTGTCCGGTGTTGTTAGTTTCATTTTGTTACTTAGCATTCTTTGTTTTCTTTTACTACCTAGACCTTTGATATTCCAAGATATGAACTTCATAATTAGAGATTTGTAAAGGAGTAACTGGTTATATCTTTCATCTTACCTGAATCTATCATTAGCTTTCCACACTCCATCAAGAGCTCATTTTTCTTTTTCCTGCCCCTCTTCTTTCTTGGATTTCTAGTAGCTAATCCTGGAGTTGATTTCATTGTTTTCACCCCTCTGTGCTCCTGTTTATGAATGTTTTTACCTTTATCCAACCTCTTTTCTTGAGTTTTCCATAAAAACAACTGCTGTATTCTATTGCATTCTTCTTGAGGTAGTGAATCTATTCCTCCTTTGGTTCCCTGCATCAAGAATCCTTCGAAATCTAGGTTTTCCTTATCGAGAATTTCTTGTAGTTCATGATCTTCCAGATCTATTTCACTTTGGGTCATTTCCTAGTCCATCTCCATTTCTATTTCACTTATCATCGCCTCTTTTTGAGAACCAATATCTTGAGATTGTTTGTTGTCCTCTTATTTCTATTTTTCATTAGGAACTTCCTCCTGATATTGGTCTTCTCATGTGATTTCTCCATTCTCTTCTAGCACTTGAAAGTTGTTCTGACTGACCTTCTACTCCTCGTTATGTTGTTGTTTTAGCCCCTTTTTTCCTCCTTTTCCTCTACTTGTGACTTTCTGAAAGTTTTATGTGTCCTTTGTTGTATTAAGTTTATCTTTGTTGTCTGCTTTACTGAGAGGGCAGTCTATGAACAGATGTCCATGTTCATGGCATCTGCAACATCTGAATGGCATATGCTCATAGTCCACTTTATGCACCCACTCCTGATCAAAAACTTCCAAGATAACTTCATCTAATAGCGCTCTTGATAGATCCATTTCCACACATATCCTTGCAAAGGAGGTATATTTTCCTCTTCTTGTGGCTTCAGAAGCTTTGACAAAATGTCCTAGTTTATTGCCAATGGTAGCTAGTGATTTAGTTTGCCAATAATCAAGAGGTAGAGAATAGAGCCTTACCAAAACTTGAACCGAGGATAAAGTCTCCCGCTCTGGGACAAAGTTCACCCTCCACGGCTTCATATAGAGACCGGCTACTACAAAAAAATAGGGTCCTCCTTTGAATATTATGTCTTTATCTTCGATGTTTGAGAACACCACTGTGAAGAATCCCTTTGACCCAAGATGTAGGTCAATGCTTCATTGTGGTTTCGAGTGATGCTTGATCCACGTTTGTAAAGCTTTTTTAGTGGGCCATAGTCCCATCAATTTATAGATAATGGTGTAGGTCCCCATTTGTTCCGTGTGCGCCTATAGAGTAGGATCATTTAATATTACTCTAGGAGTGATTTCTGCTTTTGGTTTGCAAGGTCCTTTTTGTTTTTTGTCTCTTGAACCCTGACTTTTGTCTTCTTCCTCTTTGTCCTTTGTGCTGTTGTTTTCCTTGGTTTTTGTCCCATCTGTTTCCTTTTCATTATCCCTATTCCTTTCATTTGCACAACCTATGTTGTTCACCATTGGTGATTTACTTCTACTGGCAAAAACATCTTTGTAGGAGGGAGCGGAGCTCCCTCCTCTGCCGCCCTCCATTAGAGACGAACCCTGCATTTTTCTGTAACCCTAGTCGCTTCGGCTCTCCCACGTTTCTTCCCTCTTCATCATAGGTAATGGCTATATTAAATGGCTAGTTTTTGAAAAATAATATTTAAATAATGATATTAGTTTATTAATTTATTAAAATATTAATATGTAACGGCTATATTAAATGGCTAGTTTAAAAAAAATAATGATATTATTTTATTAATTTATTAAAAATATTAATAGGTAATGGCTATATTAAATGGATAGTTTTTGAAAAATAATATTTAAATTAATTTACTAAAACCAAATATTACTAGTTCTTGAAAAATAATATTAAATAATGATATTAGTTTATTAATTTATTAAAATATTAATATGTAATGGCTATATTAAACAACTAGTTTTTGAAAAATAATATTTAAACTGTGATATTAGTTTATTAAAAAAATATTAATAAGTAACTGCTATAGTAAACAACTAGTTTTTAAAATAAATAAATAAATAATCGAAGTCAAACTTTAAAGGAGGGGAGTCAAAAATTATAAAAACAAGTAAAGGCCGACAAGGTCATTTGATAAATAAAATAACTAATGGAAATAAAATAAAATAAATTAAAAATAATTAATGGAAAAATAAATAAAATAAAACAAAATATACACAAGTCAATATATCTCTCTCTCTCTCTCTCTCTCTCTCTCTCTATATATATATATATATATAATTAAAAGTAAATAAATAGAAATGGAAATACACACACACACACACACATATATATCCATCCAAAGAAAAATAATCAATAAATAAAATGGGGTCAACAATAAAATATGGGGCTCAAGCCCATTAAACAAATAACAGAAATACTAAAAGGAGTTAAGAACGAATAGGGTGATAAAATACATAAAAACACGAAGGATCAAGAAAATAAACTCTAATGAAGAATAAATCAACAACAAATACTATAAAAAGGATGCCAATACCTACATATATTAGAAAAAAACAAATAAACAAACTAGGAGGACAAGATAGGGACCCAACATCTACTAATATTCCAACCATCACCTCTATTCAAATTATTCAACTTCTACTAATATTCCAACCATCATCCCTATTCAAATTAACGCGTAGGCCAAAATATTTCCTCATGTGATTTCTAACGAAAGACCTTGTTTAATTCATGGTACCATTACAAGGAAATTTGCATTATGGTTAGTCATCCGTGGAACTCGTAATCAAATGCCCATCTTGTACCATAATTTTTTTATGTTACCCATAGCTAGGTGATTAACTGGATATGATTATGACGGTACTCAATGCAAGATTCAGAGGAACACCATAAAATATAATTTGAAACAACACAGTAGATCAAACATACATTCCTGCTATCCCATGCGAAATAGAACAGTAGATCAGACACAAGTTTGCAATATCGTTGTGAAACACCCATGGTTGACATTCTATGAATCAAACACATTTTACAATTCGAGTTAGTTATATGTGAATCAACGATTTTAATGTGTAGACATCGATGGAAATCAAACCATAAAGATAACTTTAAATTTTTATTTAAATTCTAAGTTAGGGTAAATTTCATATTAAATAGGAAAACTGATTTAGAGGAATGACCATGGTCGTGGTGCCGTGGAATAAAGTCTTATCAAACTGGAGATCTTGTGTTCGAATCTTGTGCTACCCTCCCCTGATTGGATAAATAATAGGTGAATAATGAACATGTAATTTGGAAAATAAGAAAAATCATTCTTAAGTTTGCTTATTTAATATATTTTTACATTATATGATATTCACAGAAAAAAATGTAAATAAATATAAATTATCCCTAATATATTATATCATTCATGATAAGTTTATAAACAAATTTTATATATTAAATATTATTAATCAATTAGGTTAGTCATCATAATATTGTTATAGCTCCAAATCTCACTCTTGATATTTGTGATGCTGCATTTATGGCCTAGGGCAACCCCTCCTTCCAGACTTGGTCCAAATACTGAAAAAATAGTGTTTTACTCCCTGTACGCCACATTGCCCTAAGATAAATGTGTGTGTACATGGGTCAGTGTATACCCAACCCGCGTATATGTCTTAAAACACTTAAAAAATTAAATCTCCTTAATTTCGGGTGGAGATCATGGGTTTTTCCTGTTGATTACCTATTAGTGCCTGTGGCCCAACTATTCCCAACGAATTCCCAACTTAAAAACTACTATGGGAGAAGTATAAAAAGGATTCAATGGGAAGCCCTAAAAGGAGGAGAGAAGAGAGAGAATTATTCTGCCGATATTATCCCTAATCAAGTCTGAAGATCCCTGAGCTTCCATCACTTCCCCCACTACAAGAAACCCTTGTTTCCTTGAGTTATGATGTCATTTCACTAGTTGAGATATCCTTGTGTGAGTCATGGAAGGAGCCTTTTAAAGACTTGGGATTGGACGAACCTGGAGGATGGTTCCGCTTGGAGCCAGCAAGAGGAAGATTTAGGTGATATCATTCCTTGATTTGTTTTAGTTATCTGCAATAAAGAAACATTTGTCCTATTCTCGAAATCTATCTTGTTTATGCATATGATGTTATTGTTATGGTTTACATATGAATAATTGTTTCAATGTATAACTAACCATCCTTCAATAAGTTATGAAGTTGATTTCTATATGATACTTTGTCTATATATTGCTATGCTTCTTTGAATTGGTTATTTTGTAGGTTCAAGGATCGAGAGCAACTCCAAGAGGGTTTGGACCCTGGCTGGATCTACCCGAACGAAGGACCCCCAGGTGCACCTCTCTTCATGTATTTTGCTTATTTAAGTATCATGTCTGTGTGGAATGCTTGTATTTTACTGTAGATAACCCCTCACTTTGCTAGGGTGTTGACCCAAAGCCCTAGGGGACTTAGTCCCTGAACATAATTGTTGACTCCACTAGGGACAACAGTATTATTTTTCCTAGTTTTGGTTAATTTAAGCTAATGAGGGCTCAGCTATTTGTTTTCTTATTGTAACTAATTTGTTTGTTCCTGTAGGAACTTAGACTTTAAGTATGAGCAGTTTCTTCAGACCTTTTTTTGTTTTTTGTTTTTGTGTACTGTCATATACGCATCTTTGTCAGGTTACAATGGCGTATGTATGCAAGTTTCCCCATATGAACCCACGTATACGCAGGTTTCTTTGGGTTGAATAGTTTATACATGCAACTGTGTATTGACACAGTCGCGTATACCCTAATATTCCAAGATTTTTTCAAGTCTTTCTGTCTCAGAAGATTTGTTTGTTGGTCTGAGTATTTCCTGAGCAGTGAGTTTTTGTTGTCAGTCTTTGGTTTTGCAGCAAGATTACAGTTCAAATTCTCTTCTGTTGTGGAAAGTTTTAGTCTTGTTTTGTTTTGTTGCAAGTGTCGTCATTGTTGTTTGAGAAGACGAGATTTCTTGATGGGAATCTTGGCTATTCTAGTCTTCCCGAGCAGAAGGATTGGTTTCAATTTTTGTGACAAACTTTATCTTTGTGATCTTCTTGCTTTGTGTCAAAACTGCATCTTGTGGCCATTTTCTTTTCTCACTTTTTGAAAGTTGTTGATTGACGATTTTGAAAGTTGTCTTTCTTGGTCTTTTGATCATTGTCTCCAAGATTTTTTTTGTTGCTTTTTGGTCATTCAGGGCATCTTGAAACACCTATTTTGTTGAGTTCTCTCCCATTTGGAGTTGATAACTTGCAAAGTGTTTTGTTGCCTATTTTTCGGTTTCAAAATATTCAATAGTATTTGGATCACTTTTGAAAAGTTGTTTTTTGCTTTTATGAAAAATAAAACTTCTTGGAAAACTTGGTCTTTGCTTTCTTTTTCCTTGTTTTGATTTGGTTTCTTTTTTCGAGTGAAAGTGCATTTTGTTTGTCTTAATATTTTCTTTTAATATTTTATTGTAGAAATTTCTTTTCATTGAAGAACAAAACGAGTGCATTTGCATATAGTTTGGTTTTTATTAATTTCTTTTGCATCGATAAACACCACAAGTTTCACTTTATATTTATCCCTTGACTTAAGAACAACCTATTTAAATAAGCGCTAAATAAAATATACTAGAACCTTTTTATATTGTCAATTTATACACACCAACAAGTTTTTGGATATTTATGTCCTTGGATTAGGCAAGTGGAGAGAAAACACTCCAAGGCCACTTTAAACTGTCAAACATAGAAGTTTGAATAGAGAGTGCAAATCCAATAGCGTTAGGGAGACCAAGAAAGCTCCGGATCTGGGAAGGAAGAGAGATACCCCCTCTCCTACTTGTCAGATCTTATCTCAATACTGTTCCACCTCGCTTCTGACATGAGTTGGTAACCTTAGTTGCTTATCCTAGGGATCTACACAGGTGGATGTGGAGGGGAATCCCATGGCACCTGAGGTCGATGTTGTATCACTCTCAGCAGTACTTCAGGAGGGCACCTTTGCAAAGCTTGGGGGGTTGCATTGGCATAGGCTATTGTTTGGAGGTCAGCATAACTTCCTCTGATACCTTCGCTAGTAGGGTTGGGCCGTCATTATCCCAGACTATCTTTGAAAGGCCCCTATTTCACTTTCTTGTATTTTGGTGTCCGATCCTCATCACTTGGAGTGGAAATATTTGAAAGTTGTTTGACTGGTTGACTTTTTTAGGGACTTTATAGTTGAGTGCTCTTTGCTCCTTATATATTGTTGGCTTTAGGAATTTTTGTCTAGTCACTTTTGGATTTTCGATTCTAAGTGACTCACCTACCACTATGCTGATTTTGAAGAGATTTTGATCTATTTTTTGAATGTTGTGGAGTTGCCTCCTTAAGGGAAAAGGTTTTGATTGTGTGTCTATCTTCCTTGAAAAGTCATTTCTGCATTCCCGTAAGGGAAGGATCTGCGAATATGTTAGATATGGCCAATATTCTCGTGGAAACCAACCAAGGTACCCTCCCAAAAGGGGATCCTTGTGCTTTTCCTTTCTTTGGAAAGGTTGGTACTCCCTTGATGGCCACTTTGAATATTCCTGGATTGAATGTTGGACTGCCAGTTTGGCTGTGGTCCACTCCTAATATTCCAGATGTTCTTGAAGATTCTCAAATGAATGCTTTATTTCAGGGGCATCACATGGATGTTAATTGTTCATCTTCTTTCAAATAGAAATCTAGGATTCCTCTTTCTCCTCCTTCTTGTAATAAGAAATCTAAAAGGAGGAGAAAGATGAAGATGAAGAAGAAGAATAATTCTATCCATTCATCAACCTCTACTAGTCAAGTTGAAGACGAGCCTGCAGCCACTGCAAGTCATGTTGGTGGCATAAGTCTAGTCACTGCGAGTCATACTAGCACCTCATCATCAACCTCTACTATTCATGTTGAAGATGAGCCTTCAACCGCTGCAATTCATGCTGGGGGCATAAGTCTAGTCACTACGAGTCATACTAGCAATTCATCATCAACCTCTGCAAGTCATGTTGAAGATGAGCCTTCAGCCGCTGCAAGTCATGCTGGGGGTATAAGTCTAGTCATTGCGAATCATACTAGCACCTCATCATCAACCTCTGCTAGTCATGTTGAAGATGAGCCTTTAGCCACTGTAGGTCATGCTGGGGGCATAAGTCTAGTCACTGCAAGTCATACTAGCAAAGAGTCACTGACCTCTGCAAGTCATGTTCGGGACTCTCCGCAAACCACTAGTAGTCATGTTGGTGGAATGGATGGTGATAAGAAACCTAGACGTAGAAGTTTTAAACCTAAGTTCCCTTGTAAGATATGCAAGGGAGACCATCTTACTCATTTGTGCCCTGGTATTCCAGAGGTACAAAGGATATAGTTTGAGTTTGAAAGTTCTTCTACTCCTCAATCTGATATTGTTTCCCAATAGTCCCATCAACCATTGGTCGATAATGTGGTTGACCCAGTGCAATCTATCACTAATTACACTCCTGTTTTGGGGGGTGAAATGCCTAACAAAAGAGTCTGCTTGATCTCTAGTATAGAATCTTCTGGTATAGGGGGCATTCCGGTTTCTTCGAATGTTCCCCCTCCAAGCTCTAAGAGTGTCTCCTTTGATTGGGATAGCTTTGCCGAGCCTTGTCTTCCTTCCGCTGCACCTTTCCAAATAAAGGTCAGAGTTAATTCCACAAATGTCTATTGATGTATGGTGGATGAAGGATCCTTTGCAAGTATTATATCCTCTTTGACTTGGAAAGCTTTGGGTTCCCCAAAGTTGTTGACAGCTCAGAGTTAGTTGTTAGCCTATGATAGAAGGCTTGGTGAATATATGGGTGTTCTTCCTCAATTACCTATTACTTTAGGTGGGAAGACTATCTTAATCGATATGATGGTGGTTGATAGCCCTTTAGACTTTAATATTCTACTTGGGCATGACTATGTCTATGCTATGAATGTTGTGGTGTGTTCGCTCTTTCAAGTGATGTGTTTTCCTCATAACGCGAATATTGTCACTATTGTTTAGCTTGCATTTGATAATTACCACCCAAGTCGAATTTACTGTAGAATAACCCTTGGTTTGTGCCAATTGTTGAAATAGACTCTACCCTGCCACGTGTGAATTATGTGGCACTGAATCCTCAATGTTCAATTACTTTTGAGAAGGATCCTTTGACCTACTATTCTCCTTCTTGGGACTTGTTCCCAACAGTTGACCGAGAGATTCTTCCTATAGGGACATGGGACCCCTTAATTCCCTCTTTTGATCCTTGTCGTTCTCATGATTTCTTGGAATTTGATTTGCCTTCACAAGAAGAACTCTTTGAAGCTATGAGTTTTGACTACCAAAGGAGTCCTTGGCTTGAGCCTTGCAAGTGGTTTGTCCAGAAGAACTATTATACTGTAAGCTACAAGGATGTGTGGTTACCTGTACCATATTGTATATATAAGATACACATTTTCAAGTTTTGTATTTTATAACACAAGATTTTATATGAAGTTTATATGTGGGATGTATTAACTTCTTGTCTAGTGTTTCGTTTATGTTTACAGAACTTGGAAGATTTCTTCTTTGGAAATTTTTATGGTTGATCCGTTCTTACAGGTAATGGTTCTCGGAATTGGCATATAGGGTAGGTTTTTCCACCTGCATTGTGCACTTATCAGTTTCCTTTCCCATTTTGTCCTTAGGATCAACCCCACACAGTTATGATGCATAAACTTCTCATTGCTTACAAGTATCATGGCTTGTGTTGTAGAGCCTACCTTATCATGAGTGCCCTAGATAGTACCTTGTTGTCACTTGGAACCCATGTTGATTCATTTTCCTTAGGCTTGGGAGTCCTCTTTAGTCCTGCCATGACTTGTGCATTGAAGACTCATTCCTCTTTGCTTCTTCACTTCGTTCTGGCCTTATACCCTAGAGGCTCCTTCATGTTGAGTTGTACTATTGCATTGCATATTGACTAATTGCACCTTTTGGCCTTTAGCCGGCTTCACTTGGACTTGTGTTTAAGCCAACTTTTGACCAAGTCATTTGCAAAATAAAACTTGCAAACCCTTAACTTCTACAACTTAATACACTATGACCCGTGGAAGGAACATACCTTTGAGTGTCTTTGACCAGTTTTCGCCTCCCTGCATTGAGCATAGGATTGTTCCAATCCCAGGAACTAGATCATCTGCTTCATTGACACTCATTCTTTCCACTATATTATAGCATCCTTTTATTCTTTTTCAAGCTTAATGAAAAAGACAAAAAAAATATATATTCCAAAAAAAGCGGGAGCGGGAAAGTATTTTCATTTATTGTTGGCAACTAGAGTTGTGTAGCCCTTGAACAAAGCACTCAAACAAAATGTCTCCTCAATTTGGGTGGGATTTAGCTTGACTTAGGTATGCCTTAACCTTGTTATTAAGTCGGTCCTCCTCCGATTGGTTATCTCTTCCAATCATATGGAGAGTTCATGCATGCCTCCTGCGTGGTGAACTTATACAAAGTTATCATATGCTACCACAAAGTCATCATTTGAGTTGTGCTTTTGTTTAAGGAAGGTAAGCCTAAGTTAGCCTCTCTGCAGTGTCTCTTAACTCATTTTTCAGCTGGCCATCCCTGGTTGTCAGTGTCTTGTCTATCATCACATCAATTATATTTTTCCTTTACTCGTGCCGGTTTGAGAAGGTCTCCATTGACTTCTTACTGGCGGGTCTTGTCCTTATCGATGACGACATATTGCTATGAGGATAGGCCTAGAGCCACACCCTGGCCCTATTTTCATTATTGATGGGTCACCTTGTGCTCAACATCGATCAGTATCATGGGTCCTTGTCTCAGTGGTTTCCCTTGTGTTTGACGTTAGCTTACATTATCACACATTTGGATTTGTGCAGTACCTTGGTTTCCATTTGACCCTATTGGTGGACACCTCGCCTCTGTGTCAGCTTTTATTATTGGTTGTTTCAGAGGGTTCCTGTCATGCATTAGCCACATCTTGTGTATGCCGGAAACGTGCTTCGGTCGGGCTACTACATCTTTTTCGTTTGATTCCTTCCACATTATTAGCGTGTAGGTTACACTCTCGCTAGATTAATGAAGTATGCCTTAATGTCTTCCTTCTAGTAAATCTTTCGTTATCGACTACGACTTATTGCTCTAGGGAAAAGGTCTAGAGTCCATTTGGCAGTACCTTAGGGTTTGTAGTCATTAGTGGCAAATCCTTCGCTATCGATTGGGAAACCATTGTTGTCTTCTAATCGATAGATTCTTCCACGTGTTCGACTACAGATCATTTATTCACACTTGTTAGATTGTACTGGGGTACCTTGACTCTCATTATCATTATCGATGAGTAGTCTCATGTTTGTTAATAGTATACATTAGTGACTGGTAATCAAACGATTTCTCACATGGTCAACTTCAGCTTATTCATTCCCATTGTGTAGAAATGTACCATGGTGGTCAGTGAAGACCTTGGGTTCCATCAGCATTCTTTGGTTCACTTGACAGTTGCTCCTGTTGCTGCTAGTTGATACCATTCCACCTTATATGTTACAGTCATTCATGGTGACATTCTATATGCTTGCACCCAAGTTTGCAGTGTAGTACCATCTTATTCCATCATGTTCACTTGGTACTATTGGGATCAATTTTTGACATTAGTGATCAATTTCATCTTTCATCTTCATTGATCTTCTTATATGTGATATTCAGACATGTACTTGTTTGATTGTGATCAGATTATCCATTATGTATTTCCAGTCTTCTATACTTGTATACTTAGTGGATCTTCTTGTACTTGATATGTAGACATGCTTTACTTTCTTTGAGCATGGGTATGCCTACCTCAGACAACGTTTCTTTCTAATCTCCTTTTGTGGCTTGGCCAGCTGAAATCTAGTGAAGTCCTTCTCAGTTTTTGACAAGTTTCCTTCTCATGTACTTAATACATTTCAGCCATCATGTACCCCTTCTTACCTCATATATTAGGGGGCATCTTTTACAGCTCCAAATCTCACTCTTGATATTTGTGACGCTACATTTATGGCCTAAGGAAACCCCTCCTTCCAGATTTGGTCCAAATACTTAAAAACCAATGTTTTACTCCCTGTACGTGACATTGCCTTGAGCTAAACGCGTGTTTATGTGGGTCAATGTATACCCAACCCACATATATGTCTTAAAACACTTAAAAAAATTAAATCTCCTTAATTTCGATCGGAGATCACGGGTTTTACCTGTTGATTACCTATTATTTCCCGTGGCCTAACTGTTCCCAACAAATTCCCAACTAAAAAACTACTTTGGGAGAAGTATAAAAAGGCTTCAATGGGAAGGCCTAAAGGGAGGAGAGAAGAGAGATAATTACTCTGCTGAGATTATCCCTGATCAAGTTTGAAGATCCCTGTGCTTCTAGCACTTCCCCCACTATAGGAAACCCTTGTTTCCTTGAGTTATGATGCCATTTCACTAGCTGAGATATCCTTGTTTGAGTCATGGAAGGAGCCTTTTGAAGACTTGGGATTGGATGGACCCGGAGGATGGTTCTGCTTGGAGCCGGCAAGAGGAAGATTCAGGTGATATCATTCCTTGATTTGTTTTAGTTATTTGCAATAAAGAAACATTTGTCTTGTTCCCGAAATCAATCTTATTTATGCATATGATGTTATTGTTATGGTTTATGTATGAATAATTGTTTCAATGCATAACTAACCATCCCTCAATAAGTTATGAAGTTGATTTCTATATGATACTTTGTCCATATATTACTATGCTTCTTTGAATTGGTTGTTTTGCAGGTTCAAGGATCGAGAGGAACTCCAAGAGGGTTTGGACCCTGGCTGGATCTACCCGAATGAAGGACCCCCAGGTGCACCTCTCTTCGCGTAGTTTTCTTATTTAAGTATCATATCTATGTGGAATGCTTCTCTTTTACTGTAGATAACCCCTTACTCTATTAGGGTGTTGACCCAAAGCCCTAGGGGACCTAGTTCCTCAACACATATTATGAATAACATTAATATATCATAATAAATATTATTTTATCATATTTAATTTTGAAAGGACAACGATAATGATCATAAATAATGTCAAGTTAAATATTGGTTTATGGGACTTTGAGAGGAAAAGGGATTACTTAAAATTCCTTAAAAGATTATTTTTGAGTTTTAAAAGTTTTAGGTTAAATATTGGTTTATGGGATTTTTAGAGGAAAAGGAATTACTTAAAATTCTTTAAAAGATTATTTTTGAGTTTTAAAATTTTTAAGTGAGGCATTCCAAGATAACCATATTTTTTTTAGCAAAATTATTATGAAGGTTGGTCATGTGATAAACTTTTTGAAAATGAGATTTAATCTGACTAGATTTAGGATATTGGAGAGACTAACACTTTTTATCCTCAACCTTTATACTATATTTCATCCAAAGGTATTTTGGGAATTGACCAATGCCCGGGGTTCTTGAGAATTAATTTTTATTTTGTGAATGTTTATTTTCTTCTTTACACTTGTAAGAATGGTAATATACTTTTGATCTTCTAGATCATGGTTGATCACCTTGTTATAATATCTTAATTTTATTTTTCCTTCTAATTTCTTATAGCACATCACTTTCTCCTTCAATTTTGAATATAATGATATTTTTCATAGTATCCTTATGTTGCAAAATGATGTCTTCCTTGATTCTTGAATGGTTTGGCTAAGGTTATGCATATTGAGGTGGTTTTGACTAGAGTTAGAAGCAATTTTTACAACTCCCTTGCCTCTCATGTTGTTTAACTTGTTCTTATATATTAGACACCTCATCATAATGATACTCTAAATAAGAGAAGAATTTTCTTCTTTGAGGAGGATAATGTACAAATTATTTCCTTTAATTTTGATATTATAAGTTATAAAATTCATTTAGATCTATTCTATAATTATCAAATGCTCTCTAGATATATCGTTTCCCCAAACCAGGCATCAAAATAGAATATTGAGTAAGAAGTTTTAAAAAACATGATTTCTTTTCTTATCTCATAACCAAATGTTCACTAACTTACAACTGTTTCCATGCCCATAATAACCTTTCTGCCCTCTATTTATGATTTTCTCAAAGTTATGATTATAATAATTGAGCTTGTGATAAATATTGATTCCAAGATATTCATACGAAAATAATTCATCCAAGTTATTTGTGACCCTCACTTCCACATGCTTGTATAGTCATAAGTTGCGGGAAGTGTTACTTGTTGAATTAACTCAACCTCCAAAATATATGGTGAAGATGGCATTACGAAAATCCTACCTTTCAAAGGGTGAAAAATTTAAGTCTAACCACACTATTGAGTTCACGTCGTCAAGATATTTCTAACGATATAAATTTCATCTCAATCTAACTCTCAAATTGAATATCATGCCCAACTAAAGATTGACCAATTATTTAATATCATGTGGCATCTACTTATAGCCCATGTGGTCCACTAATCAAAATCGAGTGGCATTAAATGGGGTTTTGAACCCCCCCCCCCCACCCCCTTGCTAACACCTAGTAGACCATGGGGGCCTCGAGACGAAAAAGGGTCATTGATTAGTCATGTCCCCTAGTGGAAGTATCCATAAATAACACTGAATTAAATGGTGGAACCAAGAGGGGATTCTTGATACTTCAACACCCCCCATTAAACCATATTGAATTGTAGGGGGTATTGGAATGAAAGTGGGTCGTTGATCCACTCAAGAACACCAAAGCACCATCAACATTAAGTCAAAAAATATTGGGGTCAATATGCTAGTGTTGGGGTGGTCCTATCACTTACCCCGATAAATGAGAAATTTTCCTATCGGTTGTCTGTCTATTTGCCACCTAAGTATAAAATTTTAACACAGTCACCCATGCCAACAAATAAAAAGTAGTGAGGTGGCCTCATGGTTCCACCTTGGAACTGTAATAGAGTCATTTAACGCCTACGGAAATCCTCATGAAGGGTGCCTCATGGGGCGAAAAGTGATGAGCAATGGATGGCAGGGAAGGTTCCATCCTTAGGGTTATCTGTAGAACCCACTACTAGGTATTTCACCCAATTTCAACCATGTTTAGTGGAGTATGTCGGCCCCACTCTTCTACTTAACATAACCTCTGTAGTTGATTCCCAACAACCAGAGGCTATACCTACAATAAGGTTCCACTGACACTCACTTACTATTGGCCTACTAACATTTGTATGATTTTTAACCTTACCACCCATTGTGCTAGCAAGATACCATGTGCTATAGAGTTAGTGTTGCCAGGTAAGTTCTATAATTAAGGGGGTGATCTCCCCACTCTAGCTGAACCATTTCAATCTTAATGTGAGCACATCCTTGACCACATCCCACAGCTTGAGGTCTCATTGTATGATTCAAACAAAGTAAATTCTTTAGGTTATAAATTTCTTTAAGTGTTAATAAATGCATTAATACAACTATATCACATAATTATTCATTCATCATAGTCATGGAAGTAAGAAACACATACAATAAATCTTGAATTTATAGAAAATCATTCCATCATAGTCATAGTAGTGAGCCTCATAGCTCAACAAATCATTTGTTAGAGAATTGTTTATTACGGAGAAATGGAACACATAAAATACTGCAGAAATATAAACACAGAAAACACATAAAACAAGAGAGACACAGATATATGTGGTTCACCCAATTTGGGCTACATCCACCCCGAACAACCAGTCCTTCCTTTCTATTATCCAACAAAATGAAGAAACACAACCTACAACAAATCCACTGTAATAACCTCTGTTTTCTCTCACAGTCTCACCTCTCTATTTCTCGCTCAAAGAATACACATCTATGTCACAATCTCAAATACAATGCCCTCGTACAAAGAGAGGGGGTTGCCTTCTAGGGAAAAAAACCCTAAACTAAACATAAGTTCTACCGTCAGATCATTGACCTAATGAATGGCCCAGATTGGCTAGAAATTACTATACTTTTACAAGGCAATTTTACATCTATTTTTGGCTTCGAGGGCACTACCCTTGAACCCCCGCCGGGGGACCACTGGCCCTCAGACCCCCCAGTCGAGGGGGGTCGGCCCCCCCACACCCCCCCCGCGTGGAGGGGTGTACAAACTTCCTGGGGTATACATTCGGTTGAAACAAAGACCTCTGAACAATCATTCTCCACACACAACAATCTCCCACTTGGAGAATGATTATAGCAACTCCGCCGTTGCTTCATTTGCTGGACAATGACTCCTCTTTTGGACCTGGCTATTTCTCATCTTCATTGTCATCCTTGAAGACCAATTGAAACTGAGCATGTTCTCATTTTCTCCCTGGTTACAAATTTTGTTAGCATGTCTGCAGGATTCTAGCTAGTGTGTATCTTTTCCAACTTCAACTCTCCATCTTCCAACACTGATCATATGAAATGGTACTTCAGCTGTATGTGTTTAGTCCTGGAATGAAATGATGAGTTCTTTGCAAGATGAATGGAACTTTGACTATCACTGTATAACGTGCCCATATAATGCTCCTTGCCCAATTCACCCATAAACCTTTGTAACCAAATCATTTCTTTACTAGCCTCTGTAGCAGAAACATACTCTACTTCTATTGTTGAAAGCACAACAACACTTTGGATTTTTGAAACCCAAGTGACAGTTGTTCCACCAATAGTGAACACATATCCTGTAGTGCTCCTCCTGCTATCTCGGTCACCTGCCATATCTGCATCAACATATCCCTGTAGAGAAATGTTTGAACCACCAAAGCATAATGCTTGATTTGTGGTACCTTTCAAATATCTGAGAATCCATTTCACTACCATCCAATGTTCCTTTCCTGGATTGTTCATGTACCTACTTACAACTCCCACTTCATGTGCAATATCAGGCCTTGTGTAGACCATTGCATACATTAAGTTTCCAACTGTTGATGCATATGGAACTTTAGACATATAATCCATGTCTTCTTGGGTCTTTGGGCACATTTCCTTACTAAGTTTGAAATGGCTAGCAAAAGGTGTACTAACTGGTTTTGCATTGTGCATATTAAATATTTTCAACACCGTTTGTATGTACTCATTCTGAGACAATGTTAATTTGCGATTTTTCTTGTCTCTAGTGATTCTCATACCAAGGATTTGTTTTGCAGCTCCCAAATACTTCACTGCAAATGAATCTGCCAATTTTCTTTTGAGAACATTTATTTCCTGCATGTTAGACCCTGCAACAAGTATGTCACCTACATATAATAACAATATAATATAGCTGCCATCATTTTGCTTTTTTAGATAAACACAATGATCAGAGTGACATTACATATAACCTTGTTTAGATATAAACTTGTCAAATTTTAGATACCACTGCCTTGGAGCCTATTTTAAGCCATACAAGCTCTTCTTCAATCCGCACACTAGTTTCTCCTTCCCTTTCACCTCATATCCTTGTGGTTTCTACATATATATCTCTTCCTCCAAATCCCCATGGAGAAAGGCTGTCTTTACATCTAACTGCTTAAGATGCAAACCTTCAGCTACTACTAGACTTAAAATAGTTCTGATTGAAGTCATTTTAACATCAGGAAAAAATATTTTATCAAAATCAATACCTTTATTCTGTGCAAACCCCTTCACTACAAGTCTAGCTTTGTACCTCTGTTTTCCTCCATCTTCTTCCTTCAGCCTGTAAACCCATTTATTCTTCAATTTAGTTTTTCCTGCAGTTAACCTGACTAAATCCCAAGTCCGGTTATGCATTAAGGAGTCCATCTCTTCTTCCATGGCTACCTCCCACTTCTTGCTTTCAACCTGCATTGCTTCTTCATAACATTTGGGTTCACCAGAATCAGTCAACAATACATAATATAATGAAGGAGAGTATCGCTCAGGGGGTCTAGTTATCTTGGTAGATCTTCTAACACCACTTTCAGGTGTTTGGGGTGCTTGTTTTTGTTGTGGTGGTTGTTGTTGTTGATTATTATTATTTTCAGGCACCTTTAATTTTTCAGTTATTTCGTTAAGAACTTCATATTCCTTGTTTTCTCTTTCTTTCTTCTTTTCCTGCAACTGATTCTTATACAAGACCATTTCATTGAATATTACATCTTTGCTCCTAATGATTTTATGATTTTCATAATCATATAAGAGATAACCAAAATCATTAACACCATATCCAATAAAGGTACATTTCTTTGACTTTGCCTCAAGATTTGTTCTATTTTCTTTATCAGTATGCACAAAGGCCTCACAACCAAAAGGCTTTAAAAAGGAGTAGTTTACCTTTTTACCTGTCCATGCTTCCTCTAGAACACCACCATCCAAGGAATTTGAGGGCCCTCTATTTATTAGATAAACAACAGTATCCACAGCATTTGCCCAAAACTGTAAAGGCAATCTTGCATGCAATCTCATGCACGTTGCACGCTCCATGATTGCTCTATTCATCCTTTCTGACACACCATTTTCTTGTGGTGTTCTTGGAACTATCTTCTCTCTGTGAATTCCATGATTTGAACAGTACCTATCAAACTCTTTGTTGCAATATTCACTTTTGTTGTCTGATCTAAGACACTTCAATTTCTTTCCTGTCTCAATCTCAACCAAAGCTTTCCATTTCTTGAAAGTATCAAATACATCAGATTTATTCTTAATACAATAAATCCAAGTTTTTCTAGTTGCATCATCAATAAAGGTAACATAATAACGAGATCCACCGAGAGATGATACCTGAGCAGGTCCCCATACATATGTATGCACAAGCTCTAATTTTTCGCTCTTCTTTTCTTTCCCAACTCTGAGAAATATGACTCTCTTATGTTTTCCATAAATGCAATTTTCACAGAAGTCCAAATCAACATTCTTCAAGCCCGGCAACAAATTCCTTGAGTGATGAATCTTCATCCCCTTTTCACTCATGTGTCTGAGCCTATGATGCCATAATGCTGCATCTGCTCCTTTGGAAGTTAAAGCATTAACAGAGTTAGAAATACCATTGGATAAATACAATGCACCAACATTTTCGCCTTTTGCTATTACCAGGGCTCCTTTGGTGACCTTCCAAGCTTTATCTATGAAAGTTGTCACACAACCTTCACTACCTAACTGCCCTATTGAAATCAGATTTTTCTTTAGATCTAGAACATGCCTTACCTCCTTTAGTAGCCATTGGTTTCCATTCTGCTGTTTTACAAGAACCTTACCCATTCCAACAATTTTATTGGGTTTATCATCACCCAAACAAACTTGTCCAAAATCTCCTTGAACATAGTCATCTCCTTCTTTTCCCTTCCGAGATCAATAGTCTTTCTTTAGGTGTCCTTTCTTTCCAAATTTCTAGCACACTATCCCCGATCTGGACTTGGATTTGCCTTTCCTTGATTTACTACGATATCCTGAGCTCTTTCCTCTTTCCATTTTTCTTCCCCTAAACTTTGCACTCAAAGCATTATCCGATGTCTCACCGGAGATTTTCCATCGCATTTCCTCGTTAAGGATAGCACCGACAACATCATCAAACTTTAAAGTGCTAGATCCAGAGACAGAGTTACTAATGGCTATTACTAAACCATTCCAACTTTTGGCAATGAGCACAAGAATAACAGAGCTCTAACTCCATCTTCAAATTTTACCCCTATAGAACTTAAATGACTTTTAACTGTATTAAAATCATTTAAATGATCTGCAACAAATCCACCTTCCGACATTTTCATATTAAATAACCGTTTCATAAGAAATACCTTGTTTGAGGCTGAGGGTTTTTCATATAGTTTCGACAACGCCTGAATCAAACCCTCTGTCGTTGTTTCCTTCGAAATGTTGAAGGCGACTGACGCGGCGAGGCGCAACCGTATTGTTCCAAGTGCCTTTCTATCGATAAGGTTCCATTCTTCATCTATCATAGCCGTCGGCTTCTTTGTTTTTCTGCTCAATGGTAGGTACAGATATTTCTGATACAGATAATCTTCCATCTACATCTTCCATAGCGAGAAGTTTTGGCCATTAAATTTCTCAACCCTAAACTTACCATCTTCCACCATTGCTCCCACTCGAATGAGGAACCCTTCTTTCCTGCGAGTTTATCAACCAAATATACCTGGCTCTCATACCAGTTGTTAGAGAATTATTTATTACGGAGCAATGGAACACATAAAATACTGCATAAATATAAACATAGAAAACGCATAAAACAAGAGATACACAGATATACATGTTTCACCTAGCTTGGGCTACGTCCACCCCGAATAGCCAGTCCTTCCTTTCTATTATCCAGAAAAATTAAGAGACACAACCTACAACAAATCCGCTGTAATATCCTCTTTTTTCTCTCACAGTCTCACCTCTCTGTTTCTCGCTCAGAGAATACACATCTATGTCACAACCTCAAATACAATGCCCTCATACAAAGAGAGGGGGTTGCCTTCTAGGGCAAAAAACCCTAAACTAAACATAAGTTCTACCGTCAGATCATTCACCTAATGAACGACCCAGATTGACTAGAAATTACTATATTTTTACAAGGCAATTTTACATCTATTTTTGGATTGAGGGGCGCTGCCCTCGAACCCCCGCTGGGGGACCGCTGGCCCTCGAACCCCCCAGCCGAGGGGGATCGGCCCCCCTGCACCCCCCCACATGGATGTGTGTACAAACTTCTTGGGGTATACATACGGCTGAAGAAAAGACCTCTGAACAATCATTCTCCACACACAACATCATTTCTATTCGTAACCACATAAAGTATTGTATCATATGAATATGGAAAAAATTTCCATAGTCCATAAGATAGTATACAAAAGTAAATTAAACTTATCTTTGTGTTCAAAAGTGGTTGGAAACTTGAGGGACTTCAACACTCTACCGAACCATCAGGCAGTTGCATTGCAATTCTTTCTTGTAGCCAACCACCCCTAATCCAGATCCAAAGTTTGAGGAGATGCATATCTAAGGACACCCAACAATCTCCCACTTGGAGACTAATTATAGCAACTCCAACACTGCTTCATTTGCTAGACAATGACTCCACTTTGGACTTGGTTGTTTCTCATCTTCTTCATCATACTTTAAGACCAATTGAAACTAAGCAGATTCTTAGTTTCTCCCTAGTTACAACTTTTGTTAGCATATCTGCAGGATTTTGGCTAGTGTGTATCTTTTCCAGCTCCAACTGTCCATCTTCCAATGTTGACTGTATGAAATGGTACTTGAGCTGTATATGTTTAGTCTTGGAATGAAATGCAGAGTTCTTTGCAAGATGTATGGCACTCTAGCTGTCACTGTATAACCTGCCCAACACCTTCTTCTTACCCAATTCATCTAGAAACCTTTGTAACCAAATCATTTCTTTGCTAGCCTCTATAGCAGCAACATACTCTGCTTCTGTTGTTGAGAGTGCAACAACACTTTGTAGTTTTGAGACCCAACTGACAGTTGTTCCACCTACAGTAAACACATATCCTGCAGTGCTCCTCCTATTATGTCTGTCACCTGCCATATCTGCATCAACATATTCTTGTAGAGCAATGCTTGAACCACCAAAGCATAATGCTTGATTTGTGGTACCTCTCAAATATCTAAGAATCCACTTCACTGCCATCCAATGTTCTTTTCCTAGATTGTTCATGTACCTGCTTACAACTCCCACTGCATGTGCAATATCAGGCCTTGTGTAGACCATTGCATACATTAAGCTTCCAATTGCTGATGCATATGGAACTTTAAACATATGAGCCATTTCTTCCTGAGCCTTGGGACATGCCTCCTTACTTAATTTGAAATGGCTGGCCAAAGGTATACTAGCTGGTTTTTGCATTCTGCATATTAACCCTGTTCAACACCTTTTCTATGTACTCACTTTGAGACAATGATAATTTGCGATTCTTCCTATCTCTAGTTATTCTCATACAAAGGATTTGTTTTACAGCACCTAAATCCTTCATTGCAAATGAGTTTTCCAATTTTCTTTTGAGCACATTTATTTCCTGCATGTTAGAACCTGCAACAAGCATGTCATCTACATACAATAACAATATAATATAGTTACCATCATTTTTCCTTTTGAGATAAACACAATGGTCAGAGTGACATTTAGTATAACCTTGTTCAGACATAAACCTGTCAAATTTTAGATACCATTGCCTTGGAGCCTGTTTTAAGCCATACAAGCTCTTCTTCAACCTGCACACTAGTTTCTCCTTTCCTTTTACCTCATATCCTTGTGGCTGCTCCATATATATCTCTTCCTCTAGATCCCCATGGAGAAAGGTTGTCTTTACATATAATTGCTCAACTTGCAAATCTTCAACTACTACTAGACTTAAGATAGTTTTTATTGAAGTCATTTTAACAACAGGAGAAAATATTTCATCAAAGTATATACCCTTTCTCTGTGCAAACCCTTTTGACCACAAGTCTAGCTTTGTACCTCTGTTTTCCTACATCTTCTTCCTTCAGCCTATAAACCCATTTATTCTGCAATTCTGCTTTACCTGCAAGTAACATGACTAGGTCCCAAGTCTGGTTATGTACTAAGAAGTCCATCTCTTCTTTCATGGCTTGCTCCCACTTCTTCTTGGTTTCTACTTGCACTGCTTCTTCATAACATTCTAGTTCACCAGAATCAGTCAACAATGCATAATATAATGAAGGAGAGTATCGTTCAGGGGGTCTACATATCCTGGTAGATCTTCTAACACCACTTTCAGGTGTTTGAAGTGCTTGTTGTTGTTGTGGTTGTTGTTCTGGCTGTTGATCATTATGATTTTCAGGCACCATCACTTTTCCTATGATATCGTTAAGCACTGTGTATTCCTTGTTTCCTTTTTCCTATTTCTTTTCCTGCAACTGATTGTTATACAAGACCTTTTCATTGAATATTACATCTCCTCTCCTAATGATTTTGTGATTTTCATAATCATATAAGTGATAACCAAAATCATTAACACCATATCCAATACAAGTACATTTCTTTTAATTTTCCTCAAGCTTTGTTCTATTTTCTTTGTTAATGTGGACAAAGGCTTCACAACCAAAAGTCTTTAAAAAAGAGTAGTTTACATTTTTACCTGTCCATGCCTCCTCTGGAATACCACCATCCAAGGAACTTGAAGGCCCTCTATTTATTAGATAAATAGTAGTATCTACAACATCTGCCCAAAATTGTAAAGGCAATCCTGCATGCAATCTCATGCACCTTGCACGGTCCATGATTCTCTTGTTCATCCTTTCTGACATACCATTTTTTTGTGGTGTTCCTAGAACTGTCTTCTCTCTATGAATTCCATTCTCTGAACAGTACCTATCAAACTCTTTGCTGCAATATTCACCTCCATTATCTGATCTGAGACACTTCAACCTTTTCCCTGTCTCATTTTCAACTAAAGCTTTCCATTTCTTGAACGTATCAAATACA
This sequence comes from Pinus tabuliformis, assembly GCA_031772625.1. Classification (NCBI taxonomy): domain Eukaryota; kingdom Viridiplantae; phylum Streptophyta; class Pinopsida; order Pinales; family Pinaceae; genus Pinus; species Pinus tabuliformis. The sequence goes on from CM062808.1 coordinate 749,956,465, forward strand.
TTATATTTATTTCAAATATAATAAATCGAGTTTTTTCTGGTTGCATCATCAATAAAAGTAACATAATAACGAGAGCCACCAAGAGATGATACCTGAGCAAGTCCCCATACATCTGTATGCACAAGCTCTAATTTTTCACTCTTCTTTTCTTTCCCAACTCTAAGGAATCTGACTCTCTTCTATTTTCCATAAACACAATTCTCACATAATTTTAAATCAACATGCTTCAAACCTAGCAACAAATTCCTTGAGTGAAGAATCTACATCCCCTTCTCACTCATGTGGCCGAGCCTATGATGCCACATTGTTGTGTCTTCTCCTACAAAGGTTAGCACAATTAGAAATACCATTGCAGAAATACAATGTACCAACCTTTCCTCCTTTTGCTATTACCAAGGATCCTTTAGTGACCTTCCAGGTTTTATCTATGAAAGTACTTACGCAACATTCACTTCCCAACTACCCTATTGAAATTGGATTTTTCTTCAGATCTGGAACATGCCTTACCTCCTTCAATATCCATTGATTTCCATTCTGCTATTTTATGAAAACTGTACCCATTCCAACAATTTTACAAGGTTTATCATCACCTAATCAAACCTGTCAAAAATCTCCTTGAACATAATCATGAAAATTTTTCCTATCAGGTGTAGCATGGAATGAGGCCCCTAAATCTACCACCCAGGCATCACTATTATTTTCTAATGAAAGAATCAAAGCATCTTGCAACACATCACCTGTTACATTCACTTCATGATTAGTTTCTTGTTGCGTGTCTCCTTCTTTTCCCTTTCGAGACTTGCAATCTTTCTTCAGCTGTCCTTTCTTCCCACATTTCCAACACACTATCCCCAATCTAGACTTGGATCTACATTTTCTTGACTTACTGTGATATCCTGGGCTCTTTCCTCTTTCCATTTTTCTTCCCCTAGTCTCTGCAGTCAAAGCATTACGTGATGTCTCACCGGAGCTTTTCCATCGCATTTCCTCGCTAAGGATTGCACTGAAAAGATCATCAAACTTTAAAGTACTAGACCCAAATATAGAGTTACTAATGGCCATAACTAATCCATTCCAACTTTCTAGCAATGAGCACAAAAATAACAGAGCCCTAACTTCATCATCAAAATTTACCCCTATAGAACTTAACTGACTTGTAACTCTATTAAAATCATTTAAATGATCAGCAATAGATCCGCCTTCTAACATATTCATATTAAATAAATGCTTCATAAGAAATACCTTATTTGAGGCTGAGAGTTTTTCATATAGTTTGGCCAATGCCAACATTAAACCCTGTGTTGTCGTTTCCTCTGAAGTATTAAACACTACCAACGCCGCTAGGCACAGCTGTATTGTTCCAAGTGCCTTTCTGTTGATAATATACCATTCCGTGTTTGTCATACTCATCGTTTTCTTTGTCTTTCCGCTCAATGGTAGGTACAGATCTCTCTGAAATAGATAATCTTCCATATGCATCTTCTACAGCTGGTAGCTTTGGCCGTTGAATTTTTCAACACTAAACCTACCATCTTCTGCCATTTCTCCCACTTGAACCAGGAACCCTTCTCTCCTACGAGTTTATCAGCTAAATATACCTTCGACTCTGATACCAGTTGTTAGAAAATTATATATTACAGAGCAATGGAACATATAAAATATTGCAGAAATATAAACACAGAAAATGCATAAAACAATAGAGACACAGATATACATGGTTCACCCAATTTGGGCTACATTCGCGGAGAAACAACCAGTCTTTCTTTTATTATATTATCTAGCAAATTGAAGAGATACAACCTACAACAGATCCACTGGAGAACCCTCTTCGCTCTCAATCTTCTCTCTCTTCCTCACTCAGAATACAAATATATCTAGACGCGATACAATTCCCTCGTATATAGTGAGGGGTTGCCTTCTAGGGCAAAAAACCATAAATTAAACATAACTTCTAACGTCAGATCATCCGCCTAATGAACGGCCCAGATTGGCTAGAAATTACTAGACTTTTACAAGGCAAATTTTCATCTATTTTTAGCTTCGGGGGTAGCCCGCCGAGAGACCGCTGGCCCCTAGAGCCCCCAGCCGATGGGATTTACCCCCTCGTGGGGGGGACTAGACCCCCCATACCCCCCCACGTGGAGGGGTGTACAGTCTGCCTGGGGCATACTTCTGGCTAAAACCTTTGAATAGAGAAGATAATCAGGCTCCACACCCATCACTTTTGTCAATCGCACCACCCAACATTTTTGCGTTGTTGTTGGGGAGGTGCTAAAGGAATATAAACTTGGTGACCCAGTTTTTTCAATTCGATTCCCTAGAATTTAAGACTCAAAGGAGGAGGGCAAGTAACACGAGAGGTAAGAACCTGAACTACCACCTAAGGTGTGCCCCACAAGCCCTTTTCGTCCTCATCACAATGTAGTTAGATACAAAAATCACAATTTTGTTGACGCTGCTAAGATAGAATCAAAAGGAGACAATGGGTTTGTTTGATTATTTTACATTTCTTGCATGTGAGTTTATTTTTTAAGTCTAGTGTGATTTTTATTAGCAAACTAACTCTCACCATAATCCTGCTCAGAGACTCAGGGTGCGTAACACTCTAGCAATGGGGGCTGTGCGTATTTCACATCACAATCATTTTGATCAAGGGAAGAACCACCTCTTGGATGTTTTTGAAAAGACTCGATATAGGAGACACCAAGGTATCAAAGCTTTCAAGAAGGTGGAGAATCCTATAAACAAACAATCTATGGATGATTTTGCTAGTAAGGTTTAGTTTCCCTACATATTAGGCACCAATGATAATATTTCTTACATTTCAAAAAGGAATCATATAAAGAGCACCTTCAAACCCATGAATAACATTTACATATGTCTAAAAGCAGTAAAAGATCCTATCGATCTGAAACACCACAAAGGGGTTTATTTGGTTCCTTGTTCTTGTGGAAAAGCCTACATTGGGGAGACTGGTCGATCTTTATTAACCAGGATTCAAGAACATGCCGCTGACATTAAACATAACCATTCCAAAACCTCAGCTTTGGCCGAGAACTCTAGAAAAACCAATCATCACATTTGCATCGAAAACTCTTGTGATGTGGCCAAGATTGATTATTTTCACCATAGAAAATTTAGAGAAGCCATCAAAATAGGAAAGCACCCTAATAACCTCAACCATGATGATGGTTGGAAAATAAGTGATAATTGGATTCCCACTCTAACTAAGGATTCTAGCTTCTCCTAGATGCTCCCTGCCCCATTATCCCTTGTTCATCCTTATGGTTTACCAAACCCTAAAATTTATTAAAATAATATTTGAATTAATAACAATTACTGAGAATGCATCTATTCGCTCTTTCAATATTTAAATTTATATTAAAATTATAATCATTTTAATTATAACTAGACCTTAGTTAAATCAATCCTAATCAAGTATTATTAAAAACCAAAAAAACTTTATAAATCAACACATAAAATTAATAATAAAGACATATTATTAATCTAAAAACATCAAAGACTTATGAACATCATTTACAAACTATATTAATATAGCAACACCAATAACCAAATATTTTAATAACTATCAATTAGAATATTATATTTTCCATAAATTTAAGAACATTAAAATCAAGGTACTTCATTATGTTAAATAATAATAATAATAAATATGCAATTAACAATGCATATAAATATTCAGTTTTAATTATAGTTTTAATATTTTTAATTACACAAGATTTAAACATTTGCGTCAATACTAAAAATTAATCATTAAAAATCTTGTAATTAATAAAACTAATTAATTTTGCAAAAAACTATTAGTTAGATAATAATCATTAATAATATTAATTCATAGCATTCAATTTTTCGTCAATAACCGTAAATACAAATTTAATAATCATTAATAAAGTTAATAAATGCTAATAAAATCAATAAACTAAAACTTTGTTTCATGCATTTATCAAATTGTTGGCTCCATGCATTCCCAACCCAAACCTCTCCTCTATTTATTACCCCATTAATCTCTGACTTATTCACTCATATGATCCTGATGATGAACCACGAATAGAGAGAGATAGAGAGAGTGATACATACATTATAAACATCATTATATCCTTGAAATTACAAGGACACCTACAGGGTATTATGGTCTTAATATAATCAAATATTTTTATTTTAGATTATAATATATGTTGAGACGAAAAACTATTAAAAATTGTATACAAACTCTCTCTCTCTCTCTCCATATATATATATATATATGTGTGTGTGTGTGTGTGTGTGTGTATATATATATATATATATTTGTATTTTCAGTGATTATGGATTTTTATCGCTATACAAAATTAACATAAAAGGTTGAGATATTGAGAGCCATTTAAAAATGAATGCTTTTATTTTCTTAATGAAAAAAACCACCAAGCTTGTCATTTTGAACCGAAATCTAAAGCAACCTAATTAGAAAATACATATGTTAATTTTTTCAATCCCACCCCAAAATATTAGAATTAAAAGAATGCACATACTCTCTAGGTCACACATACATTTTAGACAACATTCACATTTGGATAACGTGCATGTACTATCCTGACTAAACATATTTTTGCATAAGGCATATGATTAGAGGTCTAGAAAAATTGTTTGCTTTCCTTATTAAATGTTCTTAATCATAGCAACCATGAATAAAATATATCTAAAGTGATATGATTCCTAGTTAGGGATTCTTTTCCTTTGTAGTTGGAAATGGGAAGCATTAGTATATTTCATGCAACATATCATGTATGAAGGCCTTGAAAGTAGTAATGGCATGGTAAAAATGTCCTAAGAAAATTGACTTTGGTCAAGGGAAGGAAACAATAACCTTGGTATATAAGTATAGCTTCTTTTATTCAACTGTTATGAGCAATACCGACAAAGGTCAACTACCTTGATTTGTTTCAATGAAGAAACCCATGTTATAATTAGAGTACAAAAATTCGAAGTGTCTATGGCTAAAAACAATGTGTTCAACAACTACAACTAACATCTTGATGTTTTAACCAAATTACATGAATCGAGAGTCATGAATGACACCTTAAACTAACATATGAATGTTTACATTGGGTTGCATTTTGTGATATGGAAAATGTGCCAATTTAAGGATTCTTTAAAGTTCACAAGATGTGAATTTATTCATGAGATGTGAATTTGTTCTTAAATTTACTTGCACAAACACTCATGTTGTACTATTCACAGTTTAAACCTCTTATATGTTGCATATATGAAGCCTCTTCTAAGAGAAGGGATGAATATCCTCTTCATGTAGCTTCATCCAAGGGAGTCCCAAATTGTTCAACAACATTGCTTTAGACAATTGTATGGTGTGAAATGTGACATGTACTACTAAGGGGAGAATTGAGAGGCCATAGGATGTTGATATAACATTGAAATGTAGCCCATTTCCCTTTATTAAGTTTGTTTTCCATTAGGCCATACATAAGTTTGATTTTCTACCTAGCCCACCCTTCTTATATATTACTTGATAATCTCTTGTACACTAATTCCTCTTGTAAGAGCTAAACTGACCATCCTTCTCTAGTATGTTTTGAATAACTTAGTTAACTTTTATTCATCACATTATATTTGGGTCTATTAAGCACGTGGAAGATAAAAACGTATTCATATGAAAATATCTTTACGCTTAGAAGATCAAAATGTATTCATGTGGAGGTGAAGCTATGACACAGCATGAAGACATCCATGACTCAACAACACTGTAGCTCAACATGCACTAGTAGCAGCATGAACGTCACAACACTATCATGCTGAGTCTTGTTATGAGTCATGTTGTCCACATCTCTATTGTGGTCCATATTGTCAATCAATGTAATGTAACGTGGAAGTACAAGAGACCCACTTGTCATATCAAGAGTCATGTAAAGTTGAAAGGTCATAGAAGTCAAATAGCCATGAGGGAAGTTGAATAGCCACAAGGGTTAATTTCACCCTTCACTATAAATACCCCCTCATTTGTACATGTAAAGGAATTTTCACCTCGACTCCTCCCACATAGCCTTGAGAGTTTGTAATCTTTTCTTTGAGGAGTAAGTAGTGGCTCCAACAACCTGCACACATGGTTAGCAATGTATGGTGTAACGATGTGTCTTGGAAATTTCTCTTAATTCATAACCCTACTAATAGGCCAACATGTTTTCACACATGTGTTGTAGCTTTTGTAAGCCTAATGTTGAACACTTGTAATGCATTTTTCTTTAACTTGTGTTTAACACATGAACTAATTCAATTGTTGTAACACATATATATTAATGAAAATGTGTTGTACAAGCTATTAACATTGTCGTGCCTATGTTGGTCACCTCCCTCGACATCAAACAAACCTTTCACATAAACTTGTTATAACAACTGTGACACTCACGTGGAATCCTTTATTGTGTGTTGTACGTGTTATCTTTCCTTGTGTGTTGTGATTGTTGCATCTGTGTGGATTGGTCCTTTGGAAGTTGTGCACATCCTATTGTGTTGTGTGTTCCTAATAGAGTTGGGGCTTTCTCCCATCCGACTTGGGACTCACTCCAACCGTCTCCCTCTACAATGAAAAAACCATTGACACATGTAACACTAGCAATCACTAGGCACATGAACCTCGCTACCTGAAGACAAAGCAGACCACTCTCTTGTGCTGACAAGCAAGAGTTGAGGAAAATATTTAAGATAATGGAAATCGGGACATCATACCGGATGGGACTCCCACACCAGATTATGTGAGTTCTAGTTGTGATTTCATACCAGGATGATCCCCTAAATGTTGGTGGGTCTAGCACCGTCAACATACTCATACCAATACACCTAGTTAGATATCATTTACATTGGTTAAAAGAGTCTTTCTTGACTACAAAAGTGCATAAGCTTCCTTTAGGGCCTAACTATTAAATTTTTTCCCTTTACCATATCCAAGTTCTACTCACATATAACCAAGATTCAAAAGAACATAATGTTGAATATCCCCATTTAGAGACCAAGTATACCCTAGAATGGTCCTTTATGGTTTGTGACCCTAGACACCTAGAAGCGTTCTTTAGCACCTAATATTTGATCTTCCAATCTTAATCATGTTCAAGGATCCAAGACCCATACCTAATGTTCAAAGTATCCTTATAGTTCCCAATCCCCACATGAATGGCAAGGATCCTGAGAAGAGGTCACTTATTATCATATTGGGCATGATTCATTGCCATTAGACCTTATAGGCTACATAAGACCTTGATAGGTTGAGAGTGGTGGTTTGAGGAATTGCACTTGGCCCTAGATGTCTACAAGTTTTATACTTTATCCAAGCCTTAGGTTTCCCCACATTCCCCATATCAAGGTCGTGAGGCCCATATGTTATGATCAAAACCTTATAGGAAATGTTCATGGATCTTGATTCCTCAAATATTTTGTTAGCACCTTGATCTGAATGAAAAACGACATCCACCCATGGTATTCATCCATGCATGGGATTTACCCACCGTATTCATCCACCTATGGTATTTCACCCTATGGAATTTACCCATGGTATTGCAAGTGGCCTGGGGTAGGCATCCAGGATCTAAAAAATTGAATTGCTAGAATAAAAGAGGAGAACATGCAACAAATAAAACCACCAAGACTTTTTTTATTAAAATAGAAAATAATTGTAAAAGCTACATTGTGGTGGACAGTATGTCCTTTTAGAAAATGTGACTTGTTACTTATAGCCTTTTTTGGTTGCAATACCACATGTAAATTCCATGGCTGGTCAAACACCATGGGTGAATGAATACCATGGGTGGATGTCACTTACAATTCCATCGGTAAATTCCATGGGTGGATAAATACCACAAGAGGATGAATACTAGGGGTAGATTCCACTTACAATACCATGGATAAATACCATGGGTGAATGAATACTATGCGTGGATCCCAACTTACAATACCAATTACATGGGTGGATAAATACCATGGGTGGATGAATACGATGGGTAAAGTCCATGGGTTGATGAATGCCATGGGTGCATGTCATTTTCCATTTGGATCACACCTATGGCTTTAACTTTTCTAATAGATTAACTATAGGACCGTATTATTCATACCCACCACTCAACGGCGTACTAGCTCTAACAATCCAAATAATAGGCTATTGATAAACTCAAAATGCCATGTGGTTCTTTGAGATGTCTTCTATAAAACCCCTCCCTTGTGTTTTAGACTATGTAAACCTAAGCTGAGAAAAAAACTAGGTGTGATATGCAATATTCAAAAACAATTATGTTATTAAATAAATTAATAAATAAATCACTTAGAAAATCGAGACACCAAGAGATGAGATTCTTGCCAAATCCCATTGAGGAATGGGATAGGGATAATGCTTCATGATAAATCTTCTAGATGTGATTCTAGATAAGCTTAAATGGATTGGAGATAAATATCCATCAAGGGAAAAAACATAAAAGCTTTGCAGGAGCTAAAGGAAATATTTTATGAGGAAAAGCCTCACGGGAGATAAAGGTGAGATTTTATGAAAAATACCTATGCAAATGGAAAAATCCATAAAAGAGGGACACCGCTAATGGAAACTATATCATGAAAGAGGGTATTAAATACCTATTGCATAGATCAATTGGAGGAACCTCAGCTAGGGGGGAACTAGAGGTGATTCATGGTTGGGTGGTGGTGCTTCACTCTCCAAGTGATGTTTTAGTTGGTTTCATGATGTGTGGAATGTTTGTATGTTGTTTTCCTCCCATCTCTGTTATAATTTCAGTTCTCTAAGAGAAGGTTTCCTCAAATTTCCTCGCCATAATGACTAAATGAATTGTATGGAATGCTTATACATGAGTAGATTTACTGATGTTCTCCACCATTTTGATCAGTTATTACTTGCATGAAAAATTGTGAATGGGTACTCTTGACATTTTTATGTGGTTAAAGTGTTAGATCATGTGTATATGTGGCATTATATGTAAGAATGAGAATAGCTAATTGAGTTACTTGTGGTAGCTATACATAAGTGGACTTATCTGTGCTTATGTCTTTAGTAGTTGAGTTTAGATAAATGCATGTGATTTTTATTACTTTACAAAGTGGGGACTTGGTAGGTAGTTGTATTCCCTGAGCCATGGAGCCATTTCCACTTTGCTAGAATTTACATGTGACCATTGTATGTAAGAAATATGTCAGCATTTGTTGAGTGAGATAATGGTAGGATGTTATGTTAATTATTTCAATAATGTTGTTAGGAACTTAACTCTATGGGATGGTCAAGTATAAATTAAATTGTGAAATAACTAATGGCATGAGTTTTGGATACATGAAAAACTAGTTTGGGGACTTTGCTCCTAAATATTATAATCAAAGATTCATTGTTTTCTAAGCCATCCATGTCAAAAGAATGGCATCCTATGAGGCTAGTCTAGCTGCTTTTGCATGTTACTTAAAAGGGTTATCACTAAACTATTCAACTATTCATGTAGGACTATGATCAACATTCCTAGCCATGCAACCATGCCGGTTACCTTAAGTTCAAATAAATGTTCATTAATGCTTGTGTGAGGTTGTCAAATCGTTAGTTAAATGCTACTCATGGATAATGGTTATCTGCAATGCCAAATTTTCATTACCCATGTGGAATTGGGATAGATTCGACCATATCCGTGATCTGGGAAACATCTAGGAGAGCTCAACCTCATCAAATGAATCTGAAGATGTTTGATTAAAAAAAAAAAAAAGCTGATTTTCTGGGTTATGGATGTATGGAAGTTATTCATTGACACACTGGAAAAAAAAGAAAAAAAAAAATTGGAAAAAAATAAAACGTATTAAGGATATGGATTATCTAAAAGGATAAGAAGTAATACTAGAGGATATCTAGCCTCTAATCACCATGGATAAGCCTTGCCAACGTGGAGTGGTGGCTTTTAATCATATTTTCGACAAAAGTAGGGGAAAGCCACAGGATTTTTGGTCGTACCAGGAATCTAATTAGGAAAAAGGATGTTGTAAGACCAATTGAGTGGCTATAACACCCAGACCCTGTGAGCTTGTATATGCACCCTCTCTTTGGGATCTGTATGTAATTCCTGTTATTTTTCTAATAAGTCTACATCATATTCGAAGGGAAGGGAAGAACGGGTATGGCACCCGACTGACGATGGCAAGGGATGTAGTGTTGTTCTCATTACTGCAACCACCATCATGCCCACTCTTGTCATGAGAGGCATCAAGGTTACTGAGTTGATTACCCTATCCAAAACTCTCAGTTGCATCTGAGTTAATTACAATGCTAATAGCACAATCTGATATAAAAATTGGATCCCTGAGTTTTTGAAGGACAGTGTAACCAATCACTCTGTCCAAGAGGAATTCATATTAAAAATCTGTTTTAAATGATGTAATAAGTTGTAATTCTCTCTTGCTCCATTCTTATTCCATTGTTATTAGAATTAAGCACAAACTTTTTTTTAGGCAGATAAAGCCATAAGCTCTCAGCTTTCGAATAATTTTTTGTGATTCCACGAAAGTCTTTCCATGTTCATAGGTTCATTTAATCATCCTTGATGAGGTAGAAGAATACATTTGAATAGCCGTGATATTATGATAAGAAAACTAATTTCAAACAAATTTTGTGGAGAACGAGGATTCCTGTTATTAAACTCGTGGAAAGAATGAGAGAAGGATCATGTAGTTAGTAATTCTGTTTCGCAATTTTATAACTAAACAATAATTTATTTTTTTGTATGCAATATTCAGGGATCTGGATATTTTGAGAAATACATGAACTCATTGCTCTACCATTTCTCCTATACAGTTAATGCAAGCCTCCTTTGGCAAGTGGAGACATTGTTAATTATAGTGCTTAAATTATGAAATAGGATTTTCTGGTTGCAGTAACGAATGTTGTATCGATGTGTTACATTACATAGATGTCACCAGTGTAGTGTAATAATGGATGTGGAAAATATGGAGAAATTCATATAAGGAAATAAAGTTTTAAATTTATAACTATTCATACATGAAAGGAAGCAAAAAGTGAAATGGACCACATGTAAGAGAGTTAGTGGCCTTAATAAAATCAATTTGATTATGAATTCTGCCGAAAATGTTGATTGAAGTTCCTTCCTTTTTCAGGGTAGACAACAGATATACATTTTGCATCATAAGGACGGAAACGACTATCAAACCAGTTACTTAAGGAAGAAGCTTTACATTTCCATTATCAGCGAGAGTTAAACCTCTGCATAGAGGTCTTCATAAATAAATTAATGAATACTGACTAAGAATCACCTGTAATCATTGAGGAGGGCATCTTGTAAGCGTGCAAAGATTAACGTGCTCAATATCATTGAACAAAATGAATGACGAGGAGGAATTAGAAAGCCTTTGGTTAAAACTATGACACTAATCATGGCCATCCATAAAGCGTACCGTGTGAAGAGCTGTGTGGAAACCATGTGCATAAACATGGAACATCAACATAATGTGGAAGGTGAAATAGTACACTAGAATCAAACAAATCATACATTCCACATTAATTAATTTCAGGAAACAAATATTGTACATATAGGCCCATGATTATAGTGAATAGGTGAAATGAATTGTTTTATTGAATAATTTTATTGAGGACATGGCTTTTCTTAGTCCATTTTAAGGAATAATGCATACATTAGAATCATATTAACAAATGCATCTTGCATATAGGACATGGACATTGCTTGGTTTCTTTCCCAATAAATCTACCACCTTGGTTAAGCAATGAAACATTATTAGCATGCATGAATTACTATGTGTTTATGATAAGAAAAAACGAGATGCATGACAAAACTATGAACACTTTTCATATTTAAAACAACAGATTAAAGATACCTTGAAAGAGTTATAATCGGATTGGTTGAATTGAGTAGGAGAATTTGGTATAAACTAATGTTGGTTAACTTGATAGGATGGTTCTCTTACCATCCTTTGTGTTAATAACCTTCTTTGTACAAGTTGCCATGAATAAGTTAAGCAAATATTCGTACTCTATGAGATGGGTGTTGTACTAGGCATGTAGTGGAATGTGAGTTAACATGCTAATAAGTATTTTTATGGAAGTTTGTCATAAATGAGGAATTTAAAAATTTTATTATTATATAGGTTATCAAAAGTAAATTAATTTTTGAAAAGTGATTCATACAAATATGCATAGCATGTAGAAATTTGACTTTTTCATCCGGATTTGAGTTGCTTGAACTATATTTGAGGTTATATTTTTTTAGCATACATGTATGGGATGTTATGTGCCAGTGATAAACAGGAAAAACATGCATGAATACATTATTATTATGTCTAAGAGTCTGGCTTGATAAGGAAACTCGAGGATATTAATCCTTACATTCATGAGGAAAATCTTAAAACTACGTTATTATTACATGCTTAAACTATATGCCATAATCAACAAGTGACTTAAAAATGATGATGATAGAGTTTGTTTGAATAAGCATGGTTATGGTATATAAATATTGCATGAAAAATTGATGATATGATATGCTAGGTGGAGGGTTACAATGAGTTTCCTTATTGTGTTTCCTCCTAGAAGAGGAACTTAAATCATTATAAGTTGTCAAAAATTAAACCTTGAAAAAAATTATGCTTGCGATTATGTAGAGCAGGGTAGATAAATAATAGATAACCATGGGAAAGCATGGTCATCAGATTAACACAATGGCTAAGATCGATAAAAAGTAATTCATATAGGAGGAAGATATGATTACCTGATTTGCACACTCACATCTCTTGCCTTCATGAGTGAAAGAATCACAATTCTCATAAAACTAGACTATGACAAAACCAAAAAGGAAATTTACCATGCTTATTGAAGAATATGTGGTCAAAGATTAAAGTATGGTCATCATGTTATAAAAACAAATTATAAATGGTATAATTGCTATGAAAGGACATGGATAAATAAAAATCCCACCTAATACTTGAGGGGATGATTATATAAAGAAGGAAATGTTAAACCTTAGTAAGGTAACTGGTTCATAAGTAAAAATCCAAAGGGAAATTATATACCTCATGAGAAGTTGGGGGTTAAATAAGCGGGTTCCACCCTAAGTATTATACCATGGTAAAGGTTTCCATGAAATAATGTTAAGATTGTGAGAACATGTTATAGTATAAGACTATGTAATTGTACAAATTGTCTTTCAATTTAATCCTTTGATTAATGCATCTATATACAATGCATTTGGAATGTGATTTGTTCTTCGGTTGGAAGAAAGTGTGATTAAGGGGAACCTAACTTTAACAGGTTATTATATACCATGACATATGCATCTTTCATTGGATGTGCATAGTGGGACCTATAAGTATCCTTGAGTACAACAATATAAAAACCATGGTAATTAGCACAAATTGTATGTTATGAACCAATGGATTAATTTAATGGTACAAGCTAATATCATACCAATTGATATGCATATTTTGCACCAAATTTTTTTGGGAGGCTCTCTCATTAGATTGCATTGATAATGAATCGGGGTTGAATAAGACAACATAAGACATGTTGCATAAACCATAGAGTAATTCATAAAATTGTTTAAGGATGATTTAATGTTAAAGACGAGGTGTTCACATGTAAGTACCCTGAGATCATAAGTACCTACAACTAAAAGAGTGTAGGATTGAAAGTAGTAAGACTTTCATGTATAACTATTGAAGGGGAAATGAGATTATATCTATACTAAATTATGCATGGCCAACAAGTTGTTCGAGCATAAAAAGGGCAATAGTAAACCACACGAGATGAGTTATTTAAGAATGAAGTATTGATATGATGATTATTAAACTTCAAAAATCTATGAGTTAATAGTCTAATTTAGAACATTAAGTAAAAGGTATGGTTAAGCTAAAAATATCATGAATACAATACAATACTACTGATATTGTGTTACAACCACATGAAATTGGAAAATGATTTGCACTTGACATAAAACATCCTTGGTTATAGAACTGAACCATGCTCATGAAAATTCCTTATAAACTAAGCACAGTTGCTCTATTTACCAAAAATAGATAAAGGAATGTTTAGCATGATACTAACATGTTGGAAAAATGTTTGGATAAAGTTTATGTTATGTAGGTGATACCATGAGGATTGTATGATGTGTTGTAGCACAGATGGTACTATGTACAAGTGGTACATACGGTACCTGTATGACTACATGTGTTACATGATTGGAATATGATGTGTATATCGGTGTGTATAATATATCTTGTGTGTAGGTATGCATGAAGACATTGGATAGATGTCTGGTAGGGCAACCAATGTGGAGGATGCATAGAAGAAGGAAACTAAGAAGTGGTTCAAGGATAAGTAACAATGGTTAATTGCAGTATGGCATACATATAATTATGATGAGTATATGTGGTTATGATTATATATAAACTAACCTGATTATGATATGTTATGCAAATATTCCAGTTGATTTTTTGTATGCAGAGGAGCTAAAAAAATCAAGTGCTCGACAAGAGCACAAAGGCTAAGAAGAATGCAGGGAGAGAACATGAATTCTTCAGATAAAATTAATAATGAGCAATAGTTACTTTAGTAGTACTAAGTAAAAAATCATGATATTGATCATAGTTAAATTTTTGCATCTATAATTTCTCTCAAAATGTTTGAAAACAATGTTATAGGTCGAAATGGCTAGATATATGTTGGGAGCACTCCTTATAATAGATATACATCAAAATACTTGCATTAGATGGAAAGGCCATGAGATTTGTTGATACCGAAACCAACTACCTATGAATGACGACATGATGCAATGATACAATGAGGATGGTGTAAAATTTAAGGAGGGGAGTATGTAACACCCCTCCCTTGTGTGTTAGACTATGTAAACCTAATATGATAAAAATATAGGTGTGATATGTAGTATTGGAAAAGAAAATATGTTATTAAATAAATTAATAAATAAATCACTTCGAAAAATGAGACATCAAGAGATGAGATTCTTGTCAAATCCCATTGAGGAATGGGATAGGGATAATCTTTCATGATAAATATTATAGTTGTGATTCTAGATAAGCTTGGATGGATTGGAGATAAATATCCATCGGATGGATTGGAGATAAATATCCATCAGACGGATTGGAGATAAATATCTATGAAGGAAAAAGAACATAAAATATTTGCAAGAGATAAAGGCAAGATTTTATGAGGAAAATCCTCATTGGAGAAAAAGGAAAGGTTTTCCGAAAAATACCTACGAAAATGGAAAAATCCATAAAAGAGAGACACCATTAATGGAAACTATATCGTGAAAGAGGGTATTAAATACCCATTACATGGATCAATTGGAGGCAGTTGATCCATGGCAAGAACCTTGGCTCGTGGGGAATCAGAGGTGATCAATGGTTGGGTTGTGGTGCTCTGCTCTCTAACTGATGTTTTAGTTGGTTTCATGATTCATGGAATGTATGTATGCTATTTTCTTCCCCACTATGTTATAATTTCAGTTGTCTAAGAGAAGGTTTGCTCAAATTTCCTTGCCATAAAAATGACTAAATGAATTGTATGGAATGCTTATACATGAGTAGATTTACTGATGTTTTCCACCATTCTCGTAATTTATTTCTTGCATGAAAAATGGTGAATGGGTACTCTTGACATTTTTATGTGGTTAAAGTGTTAGCTCATATGTGTATATGTGGTGTTATCTGTAGGAATGAGAATAATTAATTGAGTTACCTATGGTAACTATACATAAGTGGACTTATCTATGTTAATGTTTTTAAGAGTTGAGTTCTAGATAAATGCATGTGATTTTTATTGCTTTCCAAAGTGGAGACTTGTTAGGTAGTTGTATTACGTGGGCCATGGAGCCATTTTTACTTTGCTAGAATTTACATGTGACCATTGTACGTAAGAAATATGTCAACATTTGTTGAGTACAATAATGGTAGGGTGTTATGTTAATGATTTCAATAATGTTGTTAAGAAATTAACTCTATGGGATGGTCATATATAAATTAAAGTGTGAAATAACTAATGGCATGAGTTGTGGATACATGCAAAATGAGTTAGGGGACATGATCCTAAATGTTATAATCAAATATTGACTATTTTCTAATCCATGAATGTGAAAAGAGTGGTATCCTATAAGGCTAGTCTAGCTTCTTTTGCATGTTACATAAAAGGGTTATCACTAAACTATTCGATTATGCATGTAGGAACAGTATCAAGATTTATAGCCATGTGGCCATGCCGATTACCTTAAGTTCAAACCAATGTTCATTAATGCTTGTGTGATGTTGTCAGAAAGTGTTGTTGACTATATGCTGATATTGAATCCTGACTCCCAATCGTGAAGTATGACAAAAGATGAATGACATAATGTCCTAAAGATGGACAAATTCTATGTCATGGATCCACCTTATATAAGAAATAAAACATTACACAATTACAGATTCCATGTACTCTTGGAAAGAGCCAAACCTTAAGTGTAAAAGAAGAAATTTTTCCAGAATAGGGAATATAGGGCTTAATTTCCAGTTAGGATCAGGAGGTACGTTACACCTTCCTTGTATCTAAATGGACTAAAGATTCCTTAGGGCCTAATATTCATGCTTTCTACAATAGACATGTCTAGAGCACAAAGATCCATATTCAATGTGAAGAAGAAAAGATAATGGTACCTACATACCTTCTTAAAGGTAAAATATGCCCTTGGTAGGTCATTCATGATTGATCAAACCATAATTACCCTACGATCTAGCTGTTAGGCTTCTTCCCTTGACCAATTCTAGGTTCTAGAGACTCATACTTAATGTTCGAAATATCATAATACTAACTCTCCCCATTTGGAGACCAAAAATGCCCTTAAACAATCCTTTGTTGTCCGTCAATATGTCTTTGATGGCCCTTACATGCTAGAATATTCCTTTAGGACCTAAGACTTAGGTTTCCTCTCTTGATCATGATGAAGGAAGAAAAACTCATACACAATGGTCACTCAAAATATGATAATGATTTTCATATCCCAAATTAAAGGCCAAATGAGTCCCCTAAGAAGTCATATATAGCCATTTCAGGTCTCATTCATGACACTTAAGCCCTTGACACTTCCTAACCGCTTGAGAGGCTAGTTGTGGTGGGTTGAGGTATCTTTCATGGCTATAAATGCTTACAATATTTATACATAGCCAAAGATTGGATCGCCTTATCATCCACATCAAGCCTTTGAGACCCATCCCCAATGATCAAAACCTTATGAGGGAACTAACATCATTTCTAAAATTCTAAGGATACCCCATAAATGACTGTTATGGTGCTTCAAGAAATTTCTCATGGGTTTGGATGCCTCAAATATTTCATTTATAGGGAGATGGTGCTTGTACCTATTACTTAGAGCTTCCTAGTGGCATTTTAATCCCTAATTATAGGTTGATGGTAATCTTAGAAGGCCATGTGTTGCTGTTTGAGGTAACCTCCTTGGCACATTGATGTATAGAAACTTCCTTTAGGGCATAATATTAATTCTTACTTCCTTTTCCATTTCTAAGCCTCGAAACCCATGCTTAGTGCTAAAAAATCCTCATGGTATCTTTGTACTTAGTTATAGGTAAAGGATTGCATCAATATGCCATTTATGGTGGTTTAAGGTATTATTCTTGGCCCTATAAGTTCATAAGCTTCATATTAGGTTTCTCCCCTTAAGTATATCTATGTTATATAGACTCATACTTAAGGTTTGAAAACTCAAATTCTTATAATCACCATCTAGATGCCAAGGATATCTTGGAAGGGTCCTTTATTTTTGTTTAACATGGCATTTTTTGCCCAAGATTCACAAAATATTCCTTTAGGACCTAATTCTTGTGTTTCCTCTTTCAACGATGTTCAAGGACCAAACTCCTATAACTACTACTCAAGATATCCTAACAATTGACATATCCCATTTGAAAGCTATTGATCTCCTTGAGAGGTCATATATGGTCATCTAAGGTGTCATTTATGACCCTTGATTTATGGGTTTTTTGAAAACATCAAGATATTGGTTGTGGTGGTTTGATACATTGTCCTTAGCCATAGATTTTTAGATGTTTTGTACTTTAGTTATGACTTGGGTTTCTTCATTGAAACAAATCAAGGTAGTTGACCTTTTTTCATGTTATTCATAACATCTCAACTTAAGAATCTATGTTTAGAAACCAAGTTTAATGCTTCGTTCCCTTAACCAATGTCAAGTTCCTTAAAATGTTGTTACCATACAATCACTATTTTCAAGGCCTTCGTGATATGTTTCATGTAACATAATAATCGTGCCCATTTCCAAATACAAGGGAAAAGACTCCCTAGCTAGGGATCATATCACTCTGTCTATATTGTGTTCATTGTTGCTATGTTTAAGGACATTTAATACAGAAAGAGCACAATTTTGTTATACCTCTTGTCACATACCTTATGCACAAGTATGCTTAGTTAGAATAATACATGTATGTTATCCAAACTTCAATGTTCTCTAGAATGCAAGTGTGAATTAGAGAGTGCATGCATTCTTTTAAATCAAATATTTTTGGGTGGGTTTGGATAATTTATCATGTGTTTTCTAATTAGATTTCTTTAGATTTCGGTTCAAAACGACAAGCTTGGTGGTTTTCATTAAAAACAATAAAAACATTACTTTTTAAATTGCTCTCAATATCTCTACTTTTTATGTTAATTTTGTATAGGCTGTAAAAATCCATCATCATTGAAACTACAAACAAATATGTATAATTTACTATGAAAATTATATGCGTGTGTAGAGAGAGAGAGAGATAGAGAGAGAGATAGAGAGAGAGAGAGAGTTTGTATACAATTTTTAATAGCTTTTTGTCTCAACTTATATCATAATCTTAAACTATATACATATTTTCTTTGTGCTATAATATTTTATTCCATTAAAAATTGTTAGAAAAAACTATACATTATGCTAATATTTTTTTAGATCCACAATCTAAAATTAAAATATTTGATTAGATTAACTCCTTAATACCACACTAAAAAACCATGGCCTTGTAATTTCAATGATATAATGACATTTATAACTCCTTATCGTCTAACATCTTATCCTTATTTTTGGAAGTAATAATATTTTTAATATTATCCTTTTTTTTAAGATAATCTCCTCCCTTTCCCCCCAATGGTCTAGCCAAGATTGAGCAACCTTATGCCAGCCTCGCTCAAGCCAGAGGTGAGGGTTTTGGCTAGAGTTAAAAGAAATTTTATGAAACCTCTTAGCTTCCATGTTGTATAGCTTCTTTTTATACATAGTATTCCTACTCAAAACCATGCTTTCAATGAGGGAAATGATAGCCTTGATCAATATGATAGGTTAGGGATTATTCCCTTTAATATTGAGGTTGTAGGTTATAATTTTTTTAGATCAGTTCAATCTTCCTCCATATTTCTCTAAATATATTGCAACTCCAACCCTCACATCCATATAAATAATACTGATGAAGATAGTTTGAAAGAAGAAAATTTTCTACCCCATACCGAGTGATCTTTTGACTTACAATTATTTTCAAACCTATAATAAACCTTCCAACCTCTAATTATTCATTCCTCGTTGCTATAATTCCAATTGAGCTAATCATGAATGTTGACTCACATATATTTGTATGAAATTCCAATTATATCTCTCTGTGTCTCTATCTTTCTCTCTCTCTGTGTCTCTCTCTCTATATATATAAGTTTGTTCAGTCTATTTAGAATCACTTTTGTAAGAATTCTTCTTCATTTATAAATATAACATGGTATTAGAATGGAAATATTTGGGGAAAACTTGTATTAATAAGAGAATAATAGGAGAAATTTTTGATATATTAATTCATTAAAGTGTATTGGTTTGAAAGTTTATGAAATCCATATAATTTAGTAATTTTACTTGCTTCGGAACAAAAGGATATATGAATTAACTTCAAATGAAAAGTAGAGTGGATTAATGTTTGGAGTAGTATAGATAGTGATTGGAGTCATAAAGCATTCTCGAAAAATATCAAAAGGAAATATGAATCAAGTTCAAATGAAAAATAGATTAAATTAATGTTTGCAATAGGAAATATAATCATTGGAGTCATAAATCATTAATAAAGAAAATCAAGGTTAATGGTTGGTGAAGAAAGCCATCATGAAAAATAAAAATATAGAACATTAAACTACTAAGGTAAGATAGCTACCATTCTTAAGTTCTGCAATCTGTTTGATATAATAAAAATAAAGACATTGTTTGAAAGAGGAAACACTAATTTTATTTTAACCATTATTATCAAATAGCATAATCAAAATAACCATATTCCATTCTTCCTCAAATTAATATTCTACACCATATGGTTACACCCTAAAATGAGTGATAAGATGGTTAAACCCAAAAATTAGTGATATCTTATTTCACTAAAATAAAGGAATGGAAGTGCATCTTCACTACATATATTTTAACCTATACATTCCACTTAAAATTAGCATGTTCTCACATGTTTCCATTAACCATAACGTTGATAACTATAATATCATTTGTGAGCAAATATAATTTCAAGAAGACGACGGATTTAGAGGTATTTCAAAACTTTGATAGTATGTATGAAAAAGTCTAAATTTGGAATGGAAAATGAATCATTAGTAATTTATCTTTTCTGGAATTTTTCAATACATTTAAAAACTCTATCTAACGTGTTTTCCATTTACCTAAGACCGAACAAATGATACATTGTCATAAAAATAAATCCTTATTTTTTAAATATAAAATTGAGGTACATAGGATATCTAGGGAAGTTTTTAATTCCCCAAAGGAAAAGGTGGTTTATATATATATATAGATATAGGTTTTTAATTCCCCAAAGGAAAAGGTGGTTTATATATATATATAGATATAGGTTGCACTAAAATGATACATTGTCATAAAAATAAATCCTTATTTTCTGAATATAAAATTGAGGTACATAGAATATGTAGGGCGGTTTTTAATTCCCAAAAGTAAAATGTGGTATATATATAGGTTCCACTAAGTTGAATATTACATAAAGTTGAATATTATATGCTTAGGTTCCACTAAGCATATACCTTACTATCTTCTTATTGCACGTCTAATGTATAAGTTGAATATTACAAAAAGTTTGTTCCATAGGTGATTCTTAGATATTTACAGAACTGTGACTAATTCTCTGACTATTTTAGATATTTACAGAACATGAGAGAGTGTTTTCGTTTCTGAAATATTGTTTTAATGCCAAATTTGCTTGACATGCAGGCTAGACTGAGAAAGAACACAGAATCTGCTAATTCAAAACCTTTTCTGGAGCCTCCACGAAGGATCCATGTCTCACTGAATAGTCCATGCACATTATTGTTAGAGCATATATGTAGATTGCAATATTACATTATACATTGTAAATAAGTATCCTGTTACATGAGGAACAGAGTGCTGTTTATAAATAAGTACCCTCTTACTTATAAACGTCTTCACTGCAATTAACGCCATGAGCAAATAAACCAAACCAACTGCCTCACGCTGTTGGCATTTTCCCTCGTATGACTAGACACACTGACAAACCTCGCAGTCCGCTGGATATATGGACTTTCAGGTCGAAGCAAACCTCAAGATAACAAAAAGTAAAAAGAGAAAAGGTCATAATGGTTGCAGGGAAAACGCTAAATATGTAAGCATTTCAGAGTATATTCACATGGGAAGAGTCATTGCCTTCTAGTCATTATATTAGGAAGAGTACCAAGACAAAATCACCATTCTGTAAAAGTAATTAAAGGAAAAATATGAATTTACTCCAACGCAGACTGGGATTTTTAGCAGCAAGCAAAAGAAAAATCACTCAATGCATGCCCAAGTGTATGCATAATCAAAATACAAATGTACAAAAATAAAGAAAACCATACTATAAATCTCAGGTTTAAATCATATCAACTGGCTACATACCTGCAACATTCTGTATTGCCACTCAGGACTGCAGGACAAAATTTATATTGAATGAGCAAAAATTAACTGTAAAAACATCATAGAACAAAGACTCGGGTTAGAAGGCTAGGCAATCCAGCTGCCGGCACCGGACCTAATAATACCTTTCGCTTATTCTCGAAGGGTTTACCAGTCAAAAAATCCTCTTACTGCGTACAGGTTCCTTCACTATTAAATTTCCGCAGGGATGTTATAAAGCTGTATTATACTATCTACGTAATAAGAGTCACTCATTTCGGTCGAGTGCTTGAATTCCTTACTCAGAGACCTTTCCTTTTAAGATATGAAATAGTCGATGACAAGGCACCAGGTCAACTGTTAAATATTTTTTTGGGACATCTAGAAAGTATGAAAGCTGATGGTGACAATACTGCAACTGAGATTAGGGTAATTTTTCGGATGATAGCTGTTATTCCAACATTGTAATGTCTGATTATGCCTCATGATTTATTATGGAGATAAAGGTTTTTTAGTGTAAGACATTATGTCAGAAAACTGTTTGCAGTGGTCCATACAATAAGGACAACAATAATCTTAAAGTCCAAAAAGAAACAATGAGAGTACTTCATCCGTGCAAATCTTATTTTATTGAGTGTATTTGTATATTTGCTACTATTACAGTGACCCAAGAAAGCAATGAATTGAATGTTGTAGGTAATGAAGAGGGACTGTAACAGGTTGTCCGGGGAGATGACACTGCAGGGTGACTACAAGAAACAGTCAGTGATTTGAAGCTTTCCAAGCCCCTCCAATTATAACTGTTAAATCTACAATATTCTTTTCATTAGGTATATTTACTATAAACAGCTGCATTCCCGTTGGGAAAATTTTCTTTTGGCTGGGAAGGTTTACTATGAACAGCTACATCACTACTATTGCAGTGACCCAAGAAATCAATGAATTGAATGCTGTAGGTAATGAAGAGTGACTGTAACAAGTTGTCGGGGGAGATGACACTGCAGGGTGACTACTAGAAACAGCAGTGATTTGAAGCTTTCCAACACCCTCCAATTATAACTGTTAAATCTAACATTTTCTTTTCATTAGGTATGTTTACTATAAACAACTACATTCCCATTAGGGACAAATTTTCCTTTGGCTGGGAAGGTTTACTATGAACAGCTACATTCCCTTTAGGGGCTTGTTGCTCAGTAACTCCCATTGTTCATTTAAGAAATTGAAAATGACAAATATCATATCATATTTTTGACCATTTAACACTGCTTGATGTAAATTTAAATAAGTCCATAAAGCAGTTTTATATTATTTTAATTCTGAAATTGTTTAAAACAAATCCAATATACTAAGGCATACAAATGTAATTTTCAAAATTAGGCATCCCGAATATACGCAATAAACGTGCATTTGAAATGAGCACTCAAAGGCCAAGGGAAAAGCTCAGATAAATCTATGCGAGGATGCCCTAGATTACGTATCTGTTTCACATGAACTGCTTTCACATAAGCTTACGAATATAGCATAGAGCTGAAAGAATACGGTTATGAAGTGAAGTGATGATATCATAACAACAAATATGTTTAAGTAGACTTCACAGATTTCATGGGTACACTGGTAATGAAATGACATCTCAAAGGAAACAAACTTATGAGAATGTTCCAAACTGCAATAAATACGATTTTCAATGCCTCAAAGATGCAAAGATAAGTCTAGCTGCACATCTTTTGTACTGAGGGTAACCATACGACCAGGCATTGTATTATGCTGCTGAGCATCTTCGTTTCTGATCCTTTTGACAGAACGCAAAGAGCTCGACACCAATTCGTTATCATTTCTAGCCCTTTTTAAGGAAGACAAAGAGATTGACGAAAATTTGACGTCCTTAAAGTTGCGTGGCCGCTGCTTCAAGTGAGGCCGATTATTTGATAGCTCTCCTCTCTGGAACTCGAAATTGTGAGAAAGTTTACTGCTGGAACGAAACATAACATGAGAAGGCTGCTGCCGCACAACACGATACTGAAAGCAGTCAGTGATTGGCAGGGTATTCAGAATGGGATTCGATCTCATTGCAGTTTGCTCATTCTTAACCACATTCTGAATGCCTCCCAGTGCATCAGAATCGTAGAAAGGAAAGACGCAGGTTTTAGAGCCCTGGGTGGAATCCTCTATCGCTGTCATCTCTTTATTTCCTTTCTTGGAAATGGAACCCTCTATCTCTGGCATCTCGTTATTTCGTTTTTTGCTTGCTAGGGTTTCTGCCCCTAAAGATGCTTTTAGGGCATGGTCATCATGACCGAAACGACCGGAGTGTTAGAGTAAGATTTAGTCCAAACAGCCTGATCTGATGCTTCTTATGAAAGACGCGGGCTTCAGAGCCGTGGGCAGAGCTTCCTCTCTTGGAAACGGAACCGTGGGCAGAGCTTCTTATGAAAGACGCGGGCTTCAGAGCGGTGGGCAGGGCATCATATGCATATATTATATTAATAGCATTGAGAGGGATCAAATCTCTATCTTCGGGTAAAAAGCTCTTCTAGTATGAAAAGGGATTTGATACTCTTGCTGCTTAGTAGATTCAAAGTTAAGAAAAAATTAGGATGGTTTAATTATTACCCTTTAAATAGGTCACATTATAGAAGATACCATGGGGAAAGCTATGAGTTGGAGTCCAAAAAATGTTAAAGGCTCAATTAGAACATCTCTTATTTTTTTATTTTTATTTTTATTTTATTTTAACTAAGTCAAAATGGTAAACATTACAATAGAGAATTAATATTACTTTTCTTAATTTAAGAATATAGTTAATATATTAAACATTGTTTTGTGATTATTGTTTTAATAGATTTAATAATAGATTATATTTTCAATGTGAAATATATGTTGTATGTTTTTTTCATAGTTAATATTTTAGAAGATAAATTAACTTGTGCCTTGAAAAGCTAAAAAGTTAGCGATATTTATGATATTAAAATAACAAAGGATCAAACTTTGCATATGCCACATGCCACACAAACATATACTCATGGATGAATTTGTACTTACATGGTTGCAAACAAATAACCTTTTAACCATAAAATACGTTATCAAAACACTACTCTATACTCATAAAAATATCAACCATTTATCCATGGAATTTAAATCCCTACCATCCACCTAACAATTATTGATAATTAAATCAAAATTGTGAAATATTGTTCTAATTAGATTTCCTTACCTGAATATTTGTTAATTTAACAAACAAAAAATTCCCTTTCTTGATAAGGTTTTTGTAAACTACAACATCTATCACAAAGATTCTATTTTGAAGACTTTCATGATTACAGGATGCTTTCAATGCATGGCTTGAGCTTCTAACTATAGTTCTTTTAGACATAAATGTTCATTGCACTCAAAATAACAAGGTAGTATGAGGAAGTTGTGTAATGTCCATGCTTAATGCTAAAGTGATATGTGGAATATGTTACATAACACCATAATATGAATGTCATATGCAACTTTCAAGCTTATAAATCAAATTATAAAAATAAAAATAAAAATCCCTAGTGTAAGAAAAGAATATTAAGCATTAGTTAACACACATACTAATATAAATTTGGCATCCTTCAAGCATAAAGAGATTTGTGTCTCCATCTGTTTTTGATCTTCTAGGTGCTTAATAGACCCAAAGATAAGATAGTCAATAAAAGAGCTGAGTTATTCAAAACACACTGATGATTTAGTCCTTAAAAAAGGAATTAGTGTACAAGAGATTATCAAGTAATATATAAGAAGGTTAGGCTAGCTAGAAAATCAAACTTATCTATAAACTAATGCAAAAAATCTTAATAAATGGAAATGGTCATCATTGCAAAAATATCTCAACATTCTATGGCCTCTCAGTTCTCCGCTTAGTAATACATGTCATGTCACATTTCACACCATACAATTTTCTAGAGCGGCATTGTTGAACAATTTTGGGTTGCATCAAATGAAGCTACATGACGAGGATATTCATATTTTCTCTTCAAATAGGCTTTGTATATGCAAAATATAAGAGGTTTAAACTATTTAGTACAACTTGAGTGTTTGTATAAGTAAATTAACATTAATATTCACATTTCACTTTGTTGATAAGGTGCTTGTAAACTACAATCTCTATCACAAGGATTCTATGTTGAAGGCTTTGAGGATTACATGATTCTTTATTGATTCATTTGAATATATATACACGTGAAATTTGAAGTGTAAATGAATTTAAATTTGTTCTCTATATAAAATTTATATTAAATATTTTCCTTGAAATAAAAAATTTAGATTAAATAGTTTACTTAAATTTAGATTGATAATTTTAGATTTGTTGAAGTATTATTATTTTTTCTTATTTTTCAAAGTTATTAACAACATTAATTATTTCATTATAACTAGTTTTTTTTTTTATATATTTTCAAAATTCTTAACTATAGATTGTGTTAAGACTATTTTTTTTTGGATTTCCTAATAACCAAAATTTTGTTCCATGTTAAAATACATGCGAGAGGTTTATGAGACTTTTGACTGCAAAAGGCACTCCCCTCTGGGTGAATAGGAATAGTGCAAGGAAATTAGATGTTTCTTAATTTCTTTGGGAAGGAAGATTTTCAAATACAAATTTTTTCCTATCAATTTTTTGTCAAACATTATATAGTCTACTAGCAAAGAAGCTATTCGAGACTAAATATATCTATATATAGACATAAATCTTCATTGCACTGAGAATAACAAGGTAATATGAGGAAACCATGTAATGTCTATGCTTAATGTTGACTTAATATGTGGAATATCTTATATAACACCATAATATAACTATGATGTGTAATTTCCTTGCTTGTAAATTAATTATAAAAAATAAAAATAAATCCTTAGTGAGAAAAGAATATGAAGCATTAATTAACACACATATTAGTATAAATCTCGGATTTTTTAAGCATAAAGAGATTTGCATCTCAATTTGTTTTTTATCTACCATGTGCTCAATAGAACCAATGATAGGATGTTCAATATAAGAGAAATAAGTTATTTAAAACAAACTGAATATGGATGGCCAGTTTAGTACTTACAAGAGGAATTATTGTACAAGAGATTATTAGGTAATATATAAGAAGGTTGGGCTAGCTAGAAAATCATACTTATATATAAGCTAATGAAAAATAAACTTAATAATGGGAAATGGGCCTCTTTTAAACACTAGCTCAACATCCTATGGCCTCTCAATTCTTGCCTTAGTAATACATGTCACATTTCACACCTTACAATTGTCTAGATTAGTATTGTTGTTGAACAATTTTGCATTGCATCAGATGAAGCTACTTGAAGTGGATATGCATCCATTCTCCTATAAGAGGCTTAATATATTCAAATTATAAGATATTTAAATTGTGAATGGTACAACATTAATGTTTGTATAAGTAAATCTAGGCACAAATTCACATCTCACTAAGTCTAGAGATTCCTTAAATTGGCACATTTTCCATATTACAAAATTAAAACCATTGTCAATAGTCATAAAAACTTTGAAATCCAAAAAAAAATAGTTCTCATCAAATGCTTAACCCACTAGTGTAAATATTACAATTATATACCATACCTAATCTTCTTAGTAGTTTCTTATGAACTACAAGCTCTCATTGCCATAAGTTACTATGCTATTAATAGAGTGCACTAATCATCAAAATAATTAGTACTATGGATAAGATAACTATTGCATAGAGTTTTTCAAACTGAAGAAATATGATTGGAGGCTCATACTACACATCAACTACGATTCCTCTAGTATTTTGAGAAACTTTTCCATAATTTAAATCCTAAAATCCTACTTGAACTATGTTGAACTATGAAAATCTATGTACTCAGTTGTTGTTTTTAACATTAATCTTGATGTTTCAATTTCTTGATAAGGTGTTTGTAAAATACAATCATTGTCACAAGGATTCTATGTTGAATACTTTGATGATTACAGGATGCTTTCAATGCATGGCTTGGGCTTCTAACTATAGTGTTTCTAGACATAAATTTTCATTACACTGAGAATAGCAAGGAAGTTTGAGGAAGTTGTGTAATGTCCATGGTTAATGCCGAAGTGATATGTAGAATATGTTGTATAATACCTTAATATGAATGTGATGTGTAACTTCCATTCTTGTAAATAAAATACTAAAAAATAATAAAAAAAGATTAGTGTAAGAAAAGAATACCAAGCTTTAATTAACAAAAGTCATAGTATAAATTTGGGATCGTTTAAGCGTAAAGATATTTGCATCCGAATACATTTTGATCTTCCACATGCTTAATAGACCCAAATATAATATAATCAATAAAAGATAACTAAGTTATTCAAAACATATTGAAGAAGGATGGTCAGTTTAGTTCTTACAAGAGGAATTAGTGTACAAGAGGTTATCAAGTAATATATAAGAAGGGTGGGCTAGGTAGAAAACCAAACTTATGTATGGCCTAATGGAAAACAAACTTAATAAAGGGAAATGGGCCTCATTTCGATGTTATATCAACATCCTATGGCCTCTCAATTCTCCCCTTAGTAGTACATGTCACATTTCACACCATACAATTGTCTAGAGCAATGTTTCTGTTGAACAATTTTTGACTCCATTGGATGAAGATACATGAAGAGGATATTCATCCCTTCTCTTAGAGGAGGCTTCATATATGCAAAATATAAGAGGTTTAAACTATGAACAATACAACGTGAGTGTTTGTAGAAGTGAATTTAAGCACAAAATCACATCTCATGAACAAATTCACATCTTGTGAACATTAAGGAATCCCTAAATTGGCACATTTTCCATATCAAAAAATGCAACCCAATGTAAACATTCATATGGTAATTTAGGGTGTCATTCATGACTCTCATTTCATGTAATTTGGTTAAAACATCAAGATGTTAGTTGTGGTTGTTGAACACATTGTTTTTAGCCATAAACACTTAGAATTTTTGTACTCTAATTATGACATGGCTTTCTTCATTGAAACAAATTAAGGTAGTTGACCTTTGTTGGTATTGTTTATAAATGTTGAATAGAAGAAGCTATATTTAGAGACCAAGGTTATTGTTTCCTTACCTTGGCCAATGTCAATTTCCTTAGGATGTTTTTACCATGCCATTACTACTTTCAAGGCCTTCATACATGATATGTTGCATGAAATATACTAATGCTACCATTTTCCAACTACAAAGGAAAAGAATCCCTAACTAGGGATCATATTGCTTTATCTATATTTTATTCATGGTTGCTATGGTTAAGAACATTTAATAAGGAAAGTGAACAATTTTGCTAGACCTCTAATCACATCCCTTATGCACAAGTATGTTTATTCAGGATAGTGCATGCATGTTATCCGAATGTGAATGTTCTCTAGAATGCATGTGTGATCTAGAGAGTGTGTGCATTCCTTTAATTCTAATATTTTTGGGTGGGATTGAAAAATTGAACATATGTGTTTTCTAATTAGGTTGCTTTAGATTTCGGTTCAAAATGACAAGATTGGTGGTTTTTTTCATTAAGAAAATAAAAGCATTCATTTTTAAATGGCTCTCAATATCTCAACTTTTTATGTTAATTTTGTACAGCCGATAAAAATCCATAATCACTGAAAATACACACACACACACACACACACACACATATATATTCTCTCTCACTCCTTACTGCCTCACATCTTATCTTTAAATTTGGAAGTAATAATATTTTTCATATAATCCTTATTCTTGAAGATGAACTCCTCCTTTACCCCCCAATGGTCTAGCCTAGATTGGACATCCTTATGCTAGTTGTTCTTGAGACGGAGGTGGGGGTTTTGGCTAGAGATAAAATAAATATTATGAAACCTCTTAGCTTCCATGTTGTATAACTTATTTTGATACATGAAATTCCTAGTCATAGTTGTTGAAAATAACAAGAAGAAATGTTAAAAATAACATCTAGAAAAATCCTAATTTAATTTGTCCTTGAATTAAATTAGGAATTAGATTGTAATTTTATTCTCATAACAACTTGTAACAGTCAACTAAGTTAATTTGACATAGTTGGCTTAGTAAATTTGAGTTAGAAGTTTATATAGGGTCATGTAGAGTGATTCGTAAATTTTAGGGGTTCAGGTTGAGTTCTTTTGAGTTGTAATTAATTAACTCAGTCTAATTGAGTTATAGTCAGTTAAACTAGCTCAAATAGTGAGGAACTAGTAGGAGGTCTAGTAGTGAGGAGAAGCTTGAATGAAGCTTCACTGCTCCACTAGTTAACTTAGGATTCACTCATAAATAACTTATGCATGTCTGTTAAGAGGAAGACCAAGTTGCGATTACAGTTCAGGGATAGTGTACTATCAATTGTATAATATTCCGTGTTGTACGGATGGTGTATGAAATTAGTTGAGGGCCTATGATGGATTGCACAATTATGGAGAGAGAATTTCCAAATTAAATATGGCCTAATTCTTTGAATAATTGTGCAAGGAAGTAGGAGCTTGGAAGGCTAGGAATTCAACTAAGTGTTGGCCAAAGGCAATCAGTTAGGTAGAGTATAGGAAATAATTATGCAGGATGAGATCAAAGTTGAGGAGAACATATCGTATTCATCTAACACTTTCCTGGGAAGCAAAGAGATAGATTGTACTTGTACAGGAATTGTTCGGTCTAACACTTTCCTAGGAAGCAAAGAGATAGATTGTACTTGTACAGGAATTGTTCGGGTTGACCAGGCATTGTATTTTCTTCTCACATCTTTTGGTTAATGAAATATAGATAGTCGAGGTTTTGAACAGTTGCTTTTCCCAAAAAAAATATTGTGTTATGTGCGATTAAAATTCTTCCTTTTCTTGTTAGTGTTTTGATTGATCAACTTTTATTTCCGTTGGTCTATAGAGTAGATCACTGTCTTATGTTATAACATGTCACATAAGTTTTTGAATCTACAAGTAAAAATCTACATGGTACCAGAGCTGAAGACATTATATAAGAGGAGAATTCAAGTTTGTTGTGCATGTGAAATTGAAATTGCAGGTTCATACCTAAGGGTCAGCAGTATGTCATTCTACGGTTTGAGACTTGATTATGCCTTGGAGGGTAGCTTGGACTACATAGCTTGTAAGGACATGATGGAGTCAGAATTGGTAGACAATAGACTAAAATAATTCTTAGATCATGATATTCTAAAGCCTCCAGCTTTTAATGCTAAAGATCTAGCTGAATGGAGAAAGCATGTGGAAAAATTGAGAAGGATTACCCTAGAAGGAGTTTGAGATCATATTGTCTCGAATCTCCATGGTAAGGAATCTCCATTTGCAATGTGCAAGGAACTGATGGACTTGTTTCAAAAAAGAAGTAACCAAAGGAAGTTGGCACTGAAGGACAAACTCAGAAAGATCAAGATGGAGAAGGATAATACTATTCCGAAGTACTTGACCAAGTTCACCCAACGACGTGATGAGATTGGAAGTGTCAGGATTACTATTACCGAAGACAATTTGGTGAGTCTAAAACTTATAATACTTCCCAAGAGATAACAGAATTACCAGGAATCAGTTAATGGGAGGGAGAAGCTACCAAAGTGGAAGTGAATGTTGTCCAATTTGGTACAAGAAGAGTTCTAGCAGAACACTAGAGATGGGACCTCTTCTAAAAAGTGGAAGAAGATATTGAATTAGTCGGCAATGAAAATAAAGCCAAGGTAAAGAAGTTTCAAGGTGAGGAGGCAGGAAAGAAGAAGGACTTGTCTAGCATAAAGTGTTTTCATTATCACGAGTACGAGCATTATGCCATGAATTTCCCACAGAAGAAAAGAAAGAAGGAGCATGTAGTAGCAGAAGTAGGTGAAGATCTAGCTTCAAAATTAAAACTTGATTTCACTCTCATTGCATGCATGGCCAACGCTGTAATGGTAATCATGTGGTATCTTGATAATGGTTCCTCATTCCATATGACGGGGAATAGAGATATCTTTAGTGACATGGAGGAGAAAGACATGAGGAAGAACATAGAGTTTGGATATGATGGGAGGTATAGCGCAAACAAAATTGGTACAATTACCTTTCAAATGTAGTGTGGATCCCCTCTCAGAATTACATATGTGATGTATGTTCCAGGACTAAAGAAGAATCTTGTTTCCTTCGTGGTATTATAATACCATGTCTACGATGTGATTTTTAGCAAAGGAAAGGTTTTCCTTAGACACATCACCGCGGGAAAAATCAAACAAAGTGGTGTGTAATTCAAGAACTTATATGTTCTTAAGGTACAATATGCATGCAAGACTTTGAGGAGTAAGGCAAATTTTAGAGATTTGGTGGTTGAGAGGGAGCATGAATTACCTCTCAACATGCAGCCATAGAAGCAGCCTTAGAAGCAACCTCAGAAAGTTGTGGAGCAGCCACAATTACAAAAGCAGAGAGGAGACTGAGTGGATGCATCCACTCAAGCATAGACCTTTAGTAGGAGGAAATTTTGAGCCAGGTGGGTAGACAGAGAGAATGAATCCATACCTCGAGGAAAGAGGTGGGGCGATGTGAAGTAATAGTCCCAAGGGTGCAGAAATTTGTGTAGGTTCCATTGAGATGTTTTCTCTCATGTATTGTTACCTTGCTACAGTATCCCATACTACATAGTAGCAATATCGATTAGTGACAGTTGATGAAGTCAGATGCCAAAGTGACAGAGACAAAGACTAGCAGCAGTCAAATACTCGGGAGCGTAGAGAAGATTTGGTAGCAGTGCAGATGGCACAATGCAGAGTCAACATAAGTAAAATGTTTTCGGTAGAGAGTGCAATAGCTAGTAGCAGCCAAAGACTTTGATAATAGATGTGTCATACTGATTCAGTTTGGATGGTTTTTCAGTTTCAAAAGTTGCAGTAGAAACAACACTGGAGAGAAGTGTTACATGCAGAAAATTCCCAAGGTACCAGATCGAGATAGAGTTCAATTCCTTTCTTGTTGAGAGGGAGTATTGAAAATATTAAAAAGATATGTTAAAAATAACATCTACAAAAATACTGACTTAATTTGTCCTTGAATTCAACTAGGAATTAAATTGTAATTCTATTCTCATAGCAACTTGTAATAGTTAACTAAGTTAATTTGAATTAGTTGGCTTAGTAAATTTGAGTTAGAGGTCTATCTAGAGTCATGTAGAGTGATTCCTAAATTTTATGGGTCTAGGTTGAGTTCTTTTGAGTTGTAATTAATTAACTCAGTCTAACTGACTTATAGTCAGTTAAATTAGTTCAAACAATTGTAGGAACTAGTAGGAGTCCTAGTAGTCGGTAGCAGCTTCAGTGCATCTTCACTTCTCCACCAGTTAACTAAATATTCACTCATAAATAACTCATGCATGTGAGTTCATAGGAAGACCCACTTGAGATTAGAGTTCAGGGAGAGTGTACTATCAATTGTATAAATTTTTGAGTTGTATAAATGGTGAATGCAATTAGTTGAGGGCCTATGATGGATTCCACAGTTATGGAGAGAGAAATGCCCAATTAAATATGGGCTAAATATGTCATGAATTGCACAAGGAAATGTGATCTTGGAAGGTTAGAAATTTTGCTAAGTGTTGTACAAAGGTAGCCAATCAGGTAAAGGATAGAAAATACTTGTGGAGGTTGAGCCCAAGGTTGAGCATAACATATTGTATTCATCCAAGGCTTGCTTAGGAAGCATAGAGATAGATTGTACTTGTGAATGAATTGTTCAAGCTGAGCACGAATTGTATATTCTTCTCAGATCTTTTGGTTAATGCAATATAGATAGTTGGGGTTTTGAGTAGTTTCTTTCTCCAAACAAATATTATGTTGTGTGATTGAAATTATTCCTCTTCTTATTTTATATATATATATATATATATATATATATATATATATATATATATATATATACATTATAAATTTGAAAAAACAGTCATTCACAAGAATAATATTCTCTCTACAACTCTACAACTAGATTTCTCTCATATTAGTTATGGATCACAGAAGCCCAAATTTGATCATCAACTCTACAACTTTCTAAAGGAAAATTAATCATTAGATAGTCAACATCTACATTTATGAGAACAAATGCATTTTGTTTTTTATTAAAAATAATATACCACTACTAGAGAAAGTCAAATTTCAAAAAGTGGTCCACAAATTCTAAAAATAATTATTTGTACATTTGAAAAGTTAATTTGATTTCCTACATTTCATATTTTTGCACAATATTCAAATTTATTGTAAAAGCGTTTATCATCTTTCCATGTTAACATATTATTATTTTCTTGTTTACATTACCATAAACAATGATAAAATTATAGTTAGATAAAAATTTGAAAAGGAAGGTACATTACACCAATAGCACAATTATCTAGCCATTGACATAGGATATGATCAATTCCATTGCATAAAATAACTTTATATATATGTGTTTTTTTTTTTTAATAACCATATTTGTAAGCAATCTTGTTCATTTATAAATATAGCATGGCATGAGAATGGAAATATTTGGGGCAAACTGGTAATAATAAGGCAATAAAAGGAAAAATTTGTGATGTATCAATTCATTACAATGCATTGATTTGAAACTTTATGAAATCCAAAAAGTTACCAGTTTGACTTACCTTTTGCAATAAAAGGATATATGAATTAACTTCAAATGAAAACTAGAGTGAATTAATGTTTACAATAAGAAAGATAGTGATTGGAGTCTTAAAGCACTCTTGAATAAAGTTTAACTGAAAACTAGAATGTATTAATGTATACAATAGAAAATATAATCATTGGAGTCATAAATCATTACTAAAGAAAATCAAAGTCGATAACTCGTAAAGAAATCTTTGATGATAAAGAAATAGAAGTATAGAACATTCCACTATTGAAGAACATAAGGTAGACACCATTCTTAAGATCTGTAATCTATTTGATATAATTAAAATGAAGACACAATTTGAAAGATAAGCCACCAAACTTGTTGCAACCATTGTTATAAAATTCCCTTGTCTAAATAACCATATTCCATTCTTCCTCAAGTTAATATTTTACACCATATGGTTACACCATACAATAATTGATAACTTATGTCTCTAAAGGAATGGAAGTGCATCCTCACTGCATTTATTTTAACCTATACACACCACTTAAAATTAGTATGTTGTCACATGTTTCCATTAACTATAACATCAATACCTATAACAATATTTGCGAACAAATATAATTTTAGGAAGACGAAGGATTCAAAGGTATTTGAGAGCTTTTTTAGCATCCATGAAAATGTCTAAATTTGGAATGAAAAATGATTCATAAATAATTTATCATTCTTGAAAATTTTTAGTACATTTAAAAACTCTATCCAATGTGTGTTTCATTTAGCTAAGACAAAGGAACAAATGATACACTGTCATACGAATAAATCCTTATTAGTCCCTAGCATCTGGCAATGGCTAGGGACTATAATAATTGAAATGGGTCACTTTAGCATTACTTTGTGTGGTCTTGTAGGACTTATACGACTTATAGCTTAATTTTTTTTTTGAGTCGAGTTTTTACGACCAATGAAATTTCAGTTTCAATTTTCATCGTCTTATTTGCCTCATACCAAGGCATATGAGGCCAAAGCTTAGGGTAAAATAGATATTAAACAACCATTTGAAACAATATGAATTAATATTAGCATTAAATCTTAAACATTTTATGTTAAACCACATGTCCCACTATTGCATGTACCACTGCTACAATACAATAGCATATGTAACCCTGCTACCACATGTACGCCTGCCACTACATCTATGCCTTTTGTGGGCATGTAACAGGAGCCATCTTTCTTCTCTACTATGCATTAACAATATTAATATTTCTTTGCTTAAAGAGCTGCAATAAAATTCAAATTCATTCACTTGAATAGGTAGAGAACTCCCCGGATGAACCAGGCACCAGGTGCTCTTCAGGTGGAGGGAGGAACAGAGACTACTATTTGCTAGATGGTTGCTGTTTGATGGGAGAATCCACCAAGACTACTCATCCATGGAACAACTGGTGGTTCATCCCTAATATCCGGCTCGATGCAGATGAAGATGACAGAACGGTGGTTATTCGTGCCTGGCTAGAGAGAGAGACAGATCCACTTATCAGGATACGCTGGGGGCATCCCATGCAGCTGATGGTGTTATAGGATCGATAGCTAATACCCCATCAACAATTATGGTGGCGCTAGTACCTCATCTAGCCAGAACCAATAGGTTATCTCTTTCTTGCGTGATATGAACAGAGCTTCAGGCAAGCAGCTTAGCCAAGGCAGCAACAAAAGTAGTAGTTCTTCCACGGCATGCTCAGAGAAAGACTTCCTCCATGGCATAGCTCAGTCATTCAACCAATGAGAAGTTTTTGTTCAATCTGTATCAAGCTTCCTGGGTGCCCACTGCAAAGGTGTAGCTCTGCTGGTAGTAACCCAAAATTCATAAGCGTCCCTCCTGGAGCACATCGTTGTTAGTGTTTAAGGGCAATGTCTAGGGAAAAAGTTCAATACCTAAAGGCCAGGCTTCTAGTAAAGGTCTATTAAGCCTCTCTATCTTTTTCGTTCAGGCATCTTAATCATTTTTTTTCTCAACATTCTGTTATATACGTAATTAACCACCACTATGTGGGAGATGAGCTCCTATAGCACTGACCAGAGCTTCTAAGCAATTACCTATCCCCATATTCATAGCTAAGCTGAATAGTTCATTTTCATGCATTTTCATGCAGATGAAACCATCCTACTCAAAATAGAGAAAGTTGCTGAAAAGCCAAAAATGCTTATGCAAAATCGAAAGAAATTCTTATTCTGGTGGCCTCAATTGCTCCAACAGCTCACAGGATTACAGCCAAATGATAGAGCCCTTCATCATACTATTAGCAACCAAAAATTTGGTATGATGTTCAAGCTATAAGCTATACTCTCCTCAGACGGTATGCTCTATTTTGCTCATCCGCTTCTAGCTAAAATAACCAGCTACGCTATCCTTGCAGAAGGTATTCCAGATCTTCACAGCAGAGTCTTGAAAGATAGAACTTTGGACTAGTGGCTCACCCCGCTATCCATTCTTTTATTTGTCGGCCACCCTACTTCCGTTCCGCTTGCTTATCATTCGGTTGGGGTAAATAACCAGCTACGCTATCCTTCAAGCTTCCTTCATTCAAGTTAGAATGAATAGCAACATTCCACATGACAGCATTTCCACACTACCAGCAGCAAAACCGGCACTATGGCTCCTCCAGGTTTTCATGACAGCCGAGAGAACCTCAGCTCATGCTCGCTGCTACTGCAGGTACTAACCAAGCTTCTAAGTTTTTTCGCTCAGCTATCCAACATGCAAGATTAACATAGAATGGTACTTGTCACCATTGTCCTGCTCTTCAGCCACGTTTCGATCATGCATTATGCGTTATGTTCAACCACCTCTCTTGTTATGTTCAAACAGGTTTCTGTGGCACTTGGCTTGTCTCTTGTGGTGGGGCCAAAAACCCTGCTGGCCTTGTCTTAATAAAAAGATTATTATGAAACATGAATATTTAAACTATGTCCCTGCTGGCGAGATATTGGTTATAGCGTGTGTTCTATTGGCAATACGGTTTCTTGTTTACCACACATCAAGCCATCGTAACAATTGCATATACTTGCCTGCATCTTTATTTTCTTTATTCTTTGAATATCATTCGAGTTATTGAACACTACATCTCTTGTTATGTTCAACCAGGTTTCCGTCACGTTTGGCTTGTCTCTTGTGGTGGGGCCAAAAACCTGACTGGCCTTGTCTTAATAAAAAGATTAAACCACAATTTCGTTGTTGGACAAAAAATCTTTATTGGCCCCACCAGGCCGTCGTAACAATTGCATACACTCAGGATTGCCTGCATCTTTATTTTCTTTGTTCTTTGAATATCAGTTGAGTTAACAAATTGTATTCTGTATGTTCTGTGTAAGAGGTTTCCTGTGTCATACATTGAGATTTTCATGAATATTTAATAATCTTTATATCTATGTTCCAGTTCTTGTACTCGCAAATGTCTATGTAATTGCAAAGAGATGCAGATTTTGCCCGTACAAGAGGCAATTCAGATAGTATAAACTGTATATGAATGTATCTGCCAAAAAAAATGAAACCATTTTTTGTCCATAAACCTTAATATGAATTGCGTAAGCCAAAAATATATAAAACCAAGAAACTGAAATTGGAGAATAAATTTGAGTATAAACGTTAGCTAAATATGTAATGATAAGCTGATTTAAACTACGCAAAAGTTTTGGAATATTTAGACCTTGCACATTTAGAAAAAACGTTAACCCATATTAAACTGCATTATCTGAAACAAAATTTGATTATGGTGAGGTGCGCAGGAGATGTTTTAACTCCATCCGCGTAGTTCAGGTATACCAAAGCTGGTGGGCTTGGCTGCATCTGCTTCTGGGACTGCACATGGAACTAGTCCACTCACCTTTGCTTCTGATTATTCAAGTTGAGAGGTAAGGGAAATTGCTTCTGACTTAGATCGCTTAGTGGGCTGCTCGAGAGAAACTGAGCTAGGGCTTGCTTGCCAACCATGCAATCCTCAACCACCCTCTCACTGCACTTAAAGCAGGGACTAGTTGCCGTGCAACACCTCTTGTTTCATAAATACAAATTGAGGTACATAGGGATATCTAGGAAGGTTTTTAATTCCCCAAAGGAAGAGGTGGTACATATATAGGTTCCATTACATTTTTCTTTGTACTAGAAATAATATAAAGAGTGATATTTTATTTTCATGAGTTACTCTATTTCTAAAAAGCATTGGTTTTCGACAACCTATTTGTTTAAGAAATTAGTATTTTCTCGGTTTATTTTCAATAAATGTAAGATTATCATGGATAGACAATACATCTAAAATATCTTCCTGGAGAACTAAATAAGCCTGAAATTGGCTAGGAACCTTGGTGACTTGATAGATGGAGATACTTCGATGGGAATATTTGATGTTTGACAATGTCTTAGGTCATTTTTTTTTAAGTCTTTACTAGAATCCATAATAGAAATATGGGAGCATAAAAATATATGATTCTTTCATGTTTTATAGGCCCACAAATAGTAATAAAGGAAGGGATCTTGTGTAGGTGATCATCAATATGGAGTTTTTCCCAAATAATATTACAATTCATGGATTTGGGGAATTATCTTTGATATGATGCATGCATACGGCTCCTTATCAAGTAATTTAATGAAGGATGTGCATGATTCGATAATTTAGGAAGGTTGAAGATAGGAAATTTAGGAATTTAAGTAGATGACTATACTTTTTCTCTTTTTTTTTTTTCCTAGCCATAATAGGTTCAATAAGTGCTTTTCAAAGAAAAGAATCTCAAAATTTGTTTAGTTGATGTTCTTAACTATACCTTGAGCCTTCAAAAAAGTTCTTAAAATTCATTTTTAACTTAACGTAATAAAATAGTTTTCATATAAGTAATTAATAAAATCACAGTTGTATAATATTTAAAAATAGAAATTACATCACACTTATTTAAAAATAGAAATTAAACAATGCACTTAAAGTAAAACTACTTAGTCATTGACATAAAATAAGGTTAACCTCATTGTATCCTATCACTTCCTTATAATAAATAATATCTTCTACATGACTCAAAATACTCTTTTGCCAAAATACTCTTTTCGAATCACGATTGTAAGTATTTTGGTTTATTTCAAAAAAAAACTTTATTTAACAATACAATAAATATTCCAAAATCTTGGATCACTACTAGTTTAATAGTTAGATCAACATGAAAGGTATTCCATACTAGTTTTAGAATAATAGGAATGATTTGTTAGACCAGAGCATACATAACATAGTGTGGATTTATACTCAGAGATAGATAAATGGAGAAACAAGAAGATTACTCAATCAAAAACAGTAGAATAGATAAAACAATCACTAGAGAATAGAAATCACTTTGCATTACATAATAGGCTTGGGCCTTGGCTTGCTTGCTTTCCTTGGCCAGAGAAATTACAAATTTATAGAGGCAAAAGAAGGATATAGAATCCTGTATGTGATTTAGATGGAGATATGGAATGATCTAGAAACTAATGGCAGTGCAGAAAGATCTAGAATCCTGCATGTGATTCTAGAAACTACTGGCAGTGTAGAAGGATCTACAATCCTGCATGAATTTGGCTTCACAGTTAACATTCTCCCACTTGAAGCCAAATATGAATCAAGTCACACTAATTCCTACCATGCCTCTACATAAATCATGTTTATTTTGTGGCATAATCTTAGTGAGCATATCAACAAGGTTCCTATCTGTATGGATCTTTTCTAAGGATAACTATTCTTCCTCAAACACATGCCAGATCCAATGGTACCTTAAGTCAATGTGCTTGGTTTTTGAATGAAACGTTGGGTTTTTCGCCAAGTCAATGGCACTCTAACTATCACAATATAACACATACTTTTCCTACTTTATTCCTATCTCTCCTAGGAATCACTGCATTCACAACATCTCTTTACAAGCTTCTATTGTAGCTATGTACTCTGCTTCTGTTGTAGAGAGGGCTACTATTCTTTGTAGCCTTTACACCCAAGATACTGCTGCACTTGTAAATTTATACAAATAACCTATAGTGGACTTTCTGGTATCCATATCTCCAGCCATATCTGCATCTGTAAATCCTTCAAGAAAAATCTCATCATGACCAAAACATAAGCAATAATGACTAGTACCCTTGAGATACCTCAAAATCTATTTTACTATTGTCCAATGTTGTTTTCCTAGATTGGCAAGGAACCTACTCACTACTCCCACTGAATATTCATTGTCTGGTCATGTGCATACCATGGCATACATCAAACTGCCAACTGCTGAAGCATAATGAATCTTGCTCATCTCTTCTTTCTCCTTATCATTACTAGGACATAATTCAGTACTTAGCTTGAAGTGGGCTGCAAGGGGTGTACCAACTGGCTTAGCATCCTTCATATTAAACCTCTCAAGCACCTTCTTGATATATTTTTCTTCTGACAGCCACAACATTTTGTTTTTCCTGTCACGCATAATCCGCATGGCCAATATCTGTTGTTTTGGTCCCAAATCCTTTATTGCAAATTTGCTACCAAAATCTTTCCTCAACCTATTGATCTTATT
Organism: Pinus tabuliformis; assembly: GCA_031772625.1. NCBI lineage: Eukaryota > Viridiplantae > Streptophyta > Pinopsida > Pinales > Pinaceae > Pinus > Pinus tabuliformis. The sequence goes on from CM062808.1 coordinate 749,997,585, forward strand.
CTTATCATGCCCAAAAATCAACATGTCATCCACATATAATATTAATATGATATACTTTCCTTGATCATACCTCTTGATATAGACACAATGGTCAGCTTCCAACCTCTGAAAACCATGTTCCAACATGAATGAATCAAATTTATTGTACCATTTTCGAGGTGTCTGTTTCAACCCATAGGGACTCTTCTTCAACCTACAAACAAGGCCTTCTTTTCGTTTTTCTATGAAGTCCTCTGGCTACTCCATATAAATTTCTTCCTCCAATTTACCATGAAGGAATGCAGTTTTTACATCTAACTGTTCACATTCTAGGTCTAAAGCAACAACTAGACCAAGAATGACTCTAATGGATGACATTTTAACAACAGGTGAGAAAATTTCAATGAAGTCAATACCTTCTTTTTGGGCAAAACCTTTCACCATGAGCCTTGCTTTATATCTCTCCTTCTTTTTGTCACCTTCATGCTTAATCATGTACACCCATTTGTTTTGTAAAGTCTTTCTACCTTTTGGGAGGTTTACCAACTCCCAAGTTTTATTTTCCTGGAAAGAGTTCATTTCTTCTTCCATTGCTTTCTTCCATTCTTTACTGTGCTCGAATTTACAAGCTTCTTGAAAAAAATTAGGTTCACCTTCATTAGTCAACAAATTATAGTTTTAAGGAGGATACCTTTGTGAAGGCTTATGAGGCCTAAAAGATCTATGAACCAATTGTGGTGGTGCATTATCAGGTTGAATCTCCTGTAAAGGCTCCTGCAAGATTCATTCTTCTTGTTGTTCATCATTTTCCACTTGTTGTTCTTCATGCTCCCGAATTTGCTATTCATTTTCTTGTATTGGTGGTATGCTCTCCTATTTCTCTTCAAACTTGTCAATAACCTTCTTGACCTCCAACTCACCTACAGTCCTCTTGAACATTTCTAACTCATTAAATATAACATCCCTGCTTCTAATAATCTTATGTTTGACTGGATCCCATAGACGATAACCAAAATCTTCATCTGCATATCCCAAAAAAATGCATTTCATAGATTTATCATCTATCTTAGTTCTATTTTCTTCGGGAATATGTACGAATGCTTCACATCCAAAGATTTTCAAGTGAGAATAATTCAAATTCTTACCAGTCCTAACTTCTTCAGGCATATCGCCATCCAAGGCTGTAGTTGGAGATCTATTTATGAGGTTGCAAGCGGTCCTGACTACTTCAGCCCAAAAATTCTTCTCCAAACCGGAATTGGACAACATACTTCACACCTTTTCCATAATGGTGCAATTCATCCTTTCTACAACACCATTATGTTGAGGAGTACCAGGCACAATCTTCTCATGCTTTATGCCAAACCTATTACAATATTCCTTAAATGAATTTGAGCAATATTCTCCACCATTATCTATTCTTAAACACTTTAGCAATTTGTTAGTCTCTCTTTCAATAGCAACATGGAATTTTTGAAATATTCCAAACACTTCACTTTTATTTTTCATAGGATATGCCCAAACCTTCGTGGATGCATCATCTATAAATGTTACAAAATATGATGCTCCTCCTAATGATTTGATGTTAACAGGCCCGAACACATCTGAGTGCACCAATTCTAACACATTTTTGTTTTTGTCATGGCCACCTCTAAGGAATGAAAACCTTCTTTGTCTACCATATATAAAATGCTCACAAAGATCAAGATTGTAGGATTTCAAACCTGGCAATAAATTTCTACCAACAAGGATTTTTAAGCCCTTCTCGCTCATGTGACCCAAACGCTTATGCCACAGATCTGCTGAATTTCCTTCTTTTGTGATAGCAGCCAAATCTGATTTTCCTATCAGTGTCTTCAATGTGTATAATGTTCCTGTCTTGGGTCCTTTGGCCACGACCAATACACCTTTGCTAATTTTCCAGCCTCCTTTTCCAAATCTTGTCGAATAACCTTCATCATCGAGTCATCCCATAGAGATTAAAATCATGCGTATTTTTGGTACATGCTTGACCTATTTCAACAATATACATTTTCCATCTTTCATCTTGTTCTGGACATCTCCCACTCCAACAATACTGCAAAAATGATTATTCCCCAAATGCACTCTACCATAATCACCAGGATTATATGAAACAAAACTATCTTTGCATGGGGTTACATGGTGAGATTCCCCAGAGTAAAGGATCCAATCAAAGCTACTGTTACATCTATATGCACATGCATCCTCTACCGAAACAGTAAACAACACATCACCATCTGTGGCTATAGCAGTAGTCTCACCTTCATTTGTGCTGGATGACTTTTGATTTGTATTAGATGGTCTCTGATCCTTTTGTCCTTTCTTCCAAAATCGACATTCTTTCTTCATGTGACTGGGTTTGCCACAATGAAAGCAGATGATCCTCCCTCTCCTTAATTTTGATCAACCTCTTGATCTTGATGACCCTTCTCAACCTCAATCCATTCTCCTACCATGATCAACTATAGCTAGAGCTTCTCCTCCCTGGTTTCCCACAATTGACTTGCGTCACAGTTCCTCATTCGTTAAAATAATGCTGACATCATCAAACTTCAGGGTCCCTATAGTTGTTGAAGTGCTCATAGCTACAATTAAATTTTCCCAACTGTCTAGCCTAGAACACGTTAGTAAAATAGCTCTAATTTCATCATCTAAAATGATTTTAACAGAGGCAAGTTGATTAGTAATAATATTAAATGCATTCAAGTGCTCAACAACTAAAGTACCCTCCTTCATTTTGAGATTATAAAGCTTCTTTATCAAGAACACTTTGTTTGATGTCGTGTTCTTCTCATATAGATCATGGAGCTTCTTCCATAATCCTTCTACCGTCTTTTCTCTAGACACATTAAAATAAACATTCTTTGCTAAATATTGGAGGATTGTTGCAATTGCCTTTCTATCTAGCTTATTCCACTCTTCATTTGTCATTGATGAGGGTTTCTTTGTTGTGCCCTCAATTGGCAAATATTGATCCTTTAAAATCAGTATATCCTCCATCTGTGATTTCCATAGGGCAAAATTAGCCCCACTCAACGTCTCCATATTTGTAACTATTGTCTCCATTTTCAATCAAATTCACGCCCCGAAACACTAAAGATCCACTTAAAAATAAAACTTCAATTATTACTCTTTAAAATTTATTAATAATGGCCTTCCTCCTTTTAAAATACCCTTTTCAAAATTCCTGCTCCTTTTTAAAATATACTTTTCAAAATTCCAACATATAATTATATATGTTTCATAATAAATATAAAAACATATATAATGTTTTAACCTTTTCACATTTCACACATACATATGTTGGTTTGAGAAAAAAACTTGATGTATACGTGCAAGCTTGATGTGAAAAAAAACTTACGAACACCACGTTTCAACTCCGAACTCCACGGATCTCCATGTTTCAAACTTGAGCAAAACGTTTCAACATAGATCCACAGCCATGTTTTTCTTGCAACAATTGTCTTTTAGTTCCAGCGTTCCTTAGCTATTTCCTGGATAGATCCTTGAACAACTCCAGGGGTAGCAACCAACATTTTATTGAATGCTGCCAGAGTAAGGAAATGGCACTAAGAGGCTTGCACAAGGTCTGATACCAGTTGTTAGACCAAAGCATACATAGCACACAATGGATTTATACTCAGAGATAGACAAATGGAGAAACAACAGGATTACTCAATTAGAAACAGCAGAATAGATAAAACAATCACTGGAGAACAGAAATCACTTTGCATTACATAACAGGCTTGGGCCTTGGCTTGCCTGCTTTCCTTGGCCAAATAAATTACAAATTTGTAGAGGCAGAAGAAGGATCTAGAATCCTGTATGTGATTCAGATGGAGATTTGGAATGATATGGAAACTAGTGGCGGTGTAGAAAGATCTAGAATCCTGCATGTGATTCTAGAAACTACTGGCAGTGTAGAAGGATCTAGAATCCTGCATGAATTTGGCTTCACACTTAACATGATTGTCAATAAGATGGAGTTTGTAAGCCCTAATTAATTTATCTTCCTAATTAGTTATGAAGTGTTGCTTACATCACGTTTTTTTTTTTTTTCTACTCTCAAACTTCGTAATTAGTTCGCTAGCTTTGCTTACATCATGTGTTAGTGAAAATTAAAAACTTTTTAATTTTTATCTCATTAAATTACTGTTATGTTTTAATTCATAAAATTATTATTATCTTTTGATGTAAATTTTTGAAGGTTATTGGATATTTCGGTAAATATAATTAATCTTTAATTGGCTAACATGTATCTTGAAGACTTATTTTTTTAAGTTTAGTGTGGTTTTATCTAGATTACCTAAATCATAATTATATATTGAAATTAGAGGTAAGATATCTAAAGTTTAGCGAAAAAGGAAAAACCCTTGCTACAACAAAATCTATGTATATTTTCCTAACCCTAAAATTACAAACAAGGAAAGGAATAAAAAAATATTTAAAATGTAATTTTTTTATTAAAAAAAAAAGTAAAAAATAGAAATTAAAATTGATTTAAATACTAAGACACATAAATATAAATTCAAAAATATTATGAATTCATAAATAAATATTATATTTTTTTTAATATTGAATTGTAAAAGAAGTTTAGTTTTTTTCCACACAAATACATTCATATGGGTTCAAAAATATCATATTTTTCATTTTTTTTTTTGAATGTTTAGACTATTGGAAAACTCGACCCATCTCATACTTGTGTGAGTCTTACACTTGTGTGACACTAGGTTAATTTTAACCCATCTATTACTTGTGTGAGTCTCGTACTTGACACTTGATGCATCCCACAGTTGTGTGAGTCTTCTACTTGAAACATGGACTAGTACATGTGTGAGTCTCATAGTTGTCCCACAATTGTGAGTCTTATAATTGAAATATGGAGTCATACTTGTCTAAATTAGAGTCTTATACTTGAAACATGGACTAGTACTTGTGTGAGTCTCATACTTGTCCCATATTTGTGTGAATATTATACTTGAAACATGGAGTCATACTTGTGCGGGTCTTGTACATGACGTCGGGTCGATTTTGACCATTACCACAATTTTTCTTATAATTAAGTCGAGGTTAAACCCGAGCTACCCATGTAATGGATGGAAAAATGATCAACCCACTAGTGGGATTATGAAAAAAAAATATTTTGTATTGGTTATTGTTAGTATGTTGGTTGATGAACCACGATGAATTGATTTTGAGGGAAAAATTGATGTAATTAAATAAAGAAATATGTTGAATAAAGCTGGAAATTTTGTGAAAAGAAACACTAGAGTAAAAATGCGCTTGCCAAATATGAATACCAATGGATTGGATCATATTTTAATAAAAATTCCTTCAATAAAGACAATCAGTTGAAGATAAATACCGAGAAAAACACTACGGGAGAGAAAATAGGACTTTATGAGGAAAAACAAAAGAAAAGCCTAGGCTAAAGGGTGGGAAAATCCATGAAAGGTGGGATGATGCCAAGGAAATCTGCTACAAAATAAGGTTAAAAACACATTATGTGGAATCAAAGGGGGTTGTTGATTCCAGGCAAGACCATCTTAGCTCGGCGGGGATCAGAAGTTGGTCCAAAGTTATGTGGATCAGTGTAGTCTTAGACACGATTTCGAGACAAAATAGCTAGTTAGATATTATGATTACTATTGTTATTCACATTATGGATTACAGTTAATCATATTTTTTGGATCATTAGAATTAATGTTAATTTCTGTTATGAGGATGTTCTCGATAATTATATTTTAATGAAGATAAATTTTTGAAATGAGAATTTAGTTATAATGCTTTATTATGCGAGTATCATCAGTGGTTTGGTTAGGAGAATACAAAGTGTTAGTGTGAAAATTATTGGAAGGTGTACCAAGAATAATTCACTTATGTCACTAGGTGACAAGTGACCCTAACAACAAGTTGATGGCTACTGTCGATTCAGATCTCTAACACAAATAGAAATCCCATAGTAAAAGAAGATACGATCCAGAACATAAAGCAACAATATAAAATATCTAGTATAATAACCCAATTTGAAAGACTTCTTTAAATGAAGAAATCTTTTATTAATAACGCCTGCTGAAGGACATCTATAGATGGGTTTGTGAGTACCCCTCTGTGGGATGGGTACTTTCATGTCCTTGATGCTTCAAAAAAATGATTCTCTCTCTCAATATGTGAAAAACCTAGATAAATGTAGAGAACTCTAAATGGGAGCTCAAGAAAAAGGACGATAATGTTGACAATCATTATGATCATGGTGAAGAATGAATGAAAAACCCTTCTTTTTTAGCAAAATATGGAGTTAATCTTGAAAATGGAGAGTAATAAAATATTATTAACCAAATTCAAATCTAACCACTTGGAATACTTTATTATATTTATTGGAGAGGGAAAATATATTTAAAATGGTTAAATACCTTTATTTAGAAATAATTAACAGATAAAATGATTTATTAATTATTTCGTTGGAATTAAGATAGGTGTGAAATCAAAATAATTATTAAATAGTGATTTAATAATTATTCTAATAACATAAATAAGGAAATTTAAATAAATAATGATTTATTTAAATATTCCTAAAGGATTTACTAAAATGTGACAAGGAATAATTATTAAATGATGATTTAATAATTATTCCTAGAGAGAATTAAATAAATAATGATTTATGTAATTATTCTCATGGTGTGTTTTTATTTCAATCAGAAAATAATTTAATAAAAGTGGTTTACGAAATTATTTTCCACATTGAAAGTGATTTTACTATCGTAAAATTAAATCTACATGGTGTGTTTCGATCCACCTAGTTATAAATGGCTAGGTGATCATTTTTTGGTGATAAGATATTACCCCCACATGTATGAGTGTTAGGAGAAAATTGTTTGACAAAAATATATTATAGATTACACTTCCACAAGACACCAAAAGGGGAGTCAAAGAGAGAGAGAGAATTGAAGTGGGTCAAGCATGAACAAATAATGGAGGAGAGAGACCTACCAAAATGATAGAAGTATTATTTTATGTGGTAGTACATGATCTCAAATAAGGTGGGGAAGGCATACCCATGCCCACCGAGATAACTACGTACAAAGAATAATGATGAGCCCAACAATGTGGGACTGAGCTACAAAGTACATGATACATGCTACATGATACACTGGCATCAATAGGCCACAAAATAATACAATGGATCCCATATACATAATGCGCTTGTAAAAACATAGGTCAGGATTGACTACAATAACATCTGAGTACATGAGACATAATGCCCCTCAAGACGACATGGGGAGGGAGGATCCCAACCAAGGAAGCCATGCTAAACAGGAAAGGGCTTTGAATATCTGAAGGGATCATTTGAAGGAGAAATACATGATGTGGGTGCTACAAGTGGCAGAAACTGAACCCATAAAATCTATGGAGCTGCATCGGAGGCTTCATCAACATATGTTGTCATCTGGGCATGTGAGGGGCTACCTTAAGGGCCACCCCCTCACAAGGTCTGGATCATCTAACACACACCTGGGAATCATTGGGAAAATTGTCTGGGTTACCCAACCATCAAGCGTATGAATCTCAATCTTGCACTAAGGAGATGAGGCCGAGCGCGTGAGAAACAACCAAGTCAAAGGGCAGTAATGAGTCCATTTGTCTGATTCAAGGCACCTAGCAAACATGAAAGCTTGAAAAAAGGTACTTCACCCTCTAGAATACTCTTCTAGAATGAATGTGTTGAGATCGACAAAAGAGGGCATGCCAGAGTTAAGGCAATGAGGAATCCTCAACAAAGGCACAAGAAAATATAGCACACTGACTAATGGATTGATACCAGTGCTAGTGATGGAGGGAAACAAGATGAGTGGTGAACTGATGACTTCTCTTGTCATAGAATAAAAAATGGTTTACATGGAAATGGCTGACTCGATTCTAGAAGGGATGGTCAATGACTCAAAATGAGGGTTCGACAAAGATGGAGTAGAAGAAATGGAGGTAAAATATGAGTAAAATGGGAGAGATGTGACACGATGATGAATGAAACATTATAGCGGGACTCAATGGGGACTCAAAACAGACTTTTACAAGAATGACACATCTAATATTATCTGCACAAGGGTAAATTGATGATGCTTCCACGTGCGGTAGGGCTAATGGGGACCATGAAAACATGAGTAAATGATGGTTACTAATGAAGAAAATTGACACTTGAGTTAACTAGTGAAAAGTTAAAGTGATGCCAGAGTACAATGTAGGTTTTAACCCCATACATAAATTACTTGCACACGAATTCTAAAACACATGAAATAAACAATGCGAGAGAATAACACATAAAACACATATACACAGAGATTTTCTTATGGATCACAAAACCGGGACTACCAGCTTGATTTTTCATTACGTTCCTTTCAATGTTACAATACATATTTATACATGTCAAAGCATCCAATACCATGGACTGAAAACCATTGCATCCAATACCATGGACCGAAAACCATAGCATCCAAAAAACATGTGCAAAAATCATGCAAAAAACCATAGGTGGGTCTGCCCAACCTAACATAGGTTCCAAAACCAAAATATTTCGGGGCGCTTCCCCGAACCCCATAAAGTGGGGTTACGGGTACACCTCAAACCCCCCAGTTAAATACATGGGCTAGTCATGGAAAGAATATAACAGAACCCAACATTCTCCCACTTGTTGTTTTCTTTCCACAAGGGGCCACATCAGAGATTAGTCATTTATCCAACCCTACAATGCCCATTGCTTCTCTACACCAGGAGAACTTGTCAGAGCTCACAGATTTTGTCAATGCATCTGTAGTATTCTTCAAGGTGTCCACCTTTACCAGCAACACCTTTTTTTCTTCTATCATATCCCTCACAAAGAAATACTGAACATCAATGTGCTTTGTCATTGAATGGTATCCAGGGTTCTTTGCCAAGAAAATTGCACTTTGTCTATCAGAGTCTATCCTTATAGCTTCCTGTACTAACCCCATACTTGAACACAATCTCTGCAACCAATCTGCTTCCTCGCTTGCATGAGTGGCTGCCATGTATTCTGCCTCTATAGTTGATAGTGCCACTACATATTGTTTCTTACTCATCCAACTGATTGCACCTCCAAATAGGTTAAACACATACCCACTTGTAGATCTTCTCTGATCTAGATCTCTAGCCCAGTCTGCATCAACAAAGCCACGAATATCCAACACTCTGTCCAATCCTAGTCTTCCCTGGTAGCATAAACCATAATGACTAGTGCCACACAAATACCTGAAATCCCGCTTCACTACTGTCCAATGGTCCTTCCGTGATTTTGACATAAGCTTGCTCAATACTCCCACTGTATGTGCAATGTCTGGTCTAGTACAGACCATTGCATACATCAGGATACCGAGTGCACTTGCATATGGAACATGGGACATGTCCTTTTCCTTTCCTTGTGTCTTGGGACACTATTCAGTAGATAACCTCACACCTACAGGAATAGGAACCTTCACCAGTTTACTATCCTGCATATTAAACCTCTGCAATATTGTCTCGACATATCTCCTCTAGTTTAACCAAAACTTCCTCTTTTCCCAATCTCTTTTAATTTCCATGCCCAAAATATAGTTTACAGCACTAAGATCTTTCATGTCAAATTTGGAGGACAATTGGGTCTTCAAATCCTGGATAATTTCTTTGTCATTTCCAACCAGCAACATATCATCCACATACAAGACCAGATAAAAAACACAGTCACCAATTAATTTAAAATACACACAGTGGTTTTCTTTTCTTCTGGTGAAGCCAAGTCCCTGTATAAATGTATCAAATTTCTGATACCACATCCTTGGTGACTGTTTTAACCCATACATAGACTTCTTTAACTTTCATATCAGTTCTTTCTTACCCTTCACTGCAAAACCTTCAAGTTGCTTCATGTAGATCTCCTCCTCCAGATTCCTATGAAGAAATGTTGTCTTCACATCCATCTGTTCTACCTCAAAATCAAAAGCAACAACAATAGATAAAGGTAATCTAATAGAAATTACCTTGGAAACAGGAGAAAAAGTATCACCAAAATCATTTCCTCGCACCTAGGAATAACCTTTTGCTACCAACTGAGCTTTGTATTTCTCCACCTTTCCTTCTACATTTGTCTTCTTCTTGAACGCCCATTTGCTACCAATTGGTTTCCTTCCAGCCGACAACTCCACGAGATCCCAAGCCTCATTTTTGTGTAAAGATGACATTTCATCAACAATGGTCTCTTTCTAGAGTTTTCCATCCTCTAAATCCACTACTTCTTTCATAGTTCTGGGATCATCATCAGTAACAAACAAAGAAAATTTGAACAGAAAGTAGATGGACTATACCTTTCTAGCTGCCTTCTTTCTCAAACTGATCTTCTCACAACTGGAGTTTGTGGCTCTTTATCTTCTGATTCCTCCTTTGCTGTAGAGTCTGATTATTCCTCCTTTAGCTCAAACTCTATCTTCTCAGGCTCCTTTGGTTGGAATTCATGTTTAATAACATCTTTCACCTCTCTGAACACCACAACTCGACTATACACAACCTTCCTTGTTACTGGGTTCCAAAGTGTATAATCCTTTAAACCATCCTTATACCTAATAAATATGAACTTTTCAGATTTACTATCCAACTTGGTTCATTTCTCCTTTCGAACATGTACATTTGCATCACATCCAAATACCCTCAGATGTGAAAGAGAGGGTTTCTTACCAGTCCATACCTCTTGTCGAGTATTATCCTCCAATGCTGATGAAGGTGACCTATTGATCAGGTAGCATGCAGTATCCACTGCCTCTGCCCAGAATTCATGTCTTAACCTGACACGACTGAGCATGCTTCTTACCCTTTCCATCAATGTCTTATTCATTCTTTCTAAAACTCCATTTTTTTGAGGTGTATATGGAGTAGTCTTCTACCGTTCTATACCATGCTTCTTATAGAATTCTTCAAATTCCTTGCTACAAAACTCTCCACCATTATCTATCCTCAACACCTTTATCTTCTTCTCTGTCTCATTTTCCATAAGAGCTTTAAATTCTTTAAACCTCTCAAAGTCTTCAGATTTATTCTTAAGGAAATATATCCATGTATTCCTTGAGAAGTCATCTATAAGTGATACATAGTACATAGACTTACCTAGTGATGGAACCTTCACAGGTCCAAACACATCACTGTGCACAAGCTCTAATATTTGTTTCACCCTCTTACCACCAAAGGGGAGACTCACCCGATTCTACTTCACATATAAAAAAATTTCACAGAAATCAAAATCTAGAGAGCTATTATTCATACCTTCTACCATACCTTTACCATGAAGTATTCGAAGGCCTTTCTCTCTAATATGTTTGAGCCTTTGATGCCAAAACATTGTCTTCTCTCCAGAGACCACTAGATTTTCTGCTCCACTTTCAAGAACCACAGAACTGTTGTACCCATCAACAACCGTGCTACCTTGCAGCTTGTACAGAGTTCCAATCCAAACTCCCCACATCAATACCAGTGCCACCCAAACCATCTTGTAGGTATCCTTCTCGAACACTGTTTTTACACTTGCATCATCTAGCTTGCTTGTAACAGAAATTAGATTGCTGGCCAATGCAAGAATATGTAGAACGCCCAGAAGTGTTCTAACTCTTCCACCTTGCAACTTCAACTTTACCTTTCTATCACCAACGATTTAGCCTTCTTGTCATCCCCCAAGAAGACATAACCACCATCTTATTTCTCATACTCGCAGAACCACTCTCTATGGGGAGTGAAGTGAAAGGATGCACCTGAGTCAATTAACCATGCCTCACGATCTACATGTGTACTTGAAGAAGCCAAGTACACATCCCCACTTTCATCTGAGGTGGTTTCTGCCTCTGCAGAAGGAGCCTCATTAGATCCCTTTCCTTTGTTAGGATCCTTAGATTTACAGTCCCTTTTTATGTGACCTTCCTTTCTGCATTTCCAGCACACCACCTTTACAGGTTTTCCTGGAGATTTAGATCTCCCATTAGATTTAGATCTCCCACTCGATGACTTATTTTTGTTTCTGTTCTAGGACTTTCCTCATACAGACGAGGCATCACCATTCTGGCTCTCCATATTTTTCCATCTCATCTTCTTCGTCAGCAAGGTTGAGAATATTTCATCAAAATGCAAGACGGTTTCATTGCTACCTATTGCAATAACCGGACTATCCCACGAATCTGGTAGAGAACACAAAAAACTGATACACTTATCTTCATTTGAAATTTTAATATCAACAGATGCTAACTGACTTACCACAGTATTAAATGCATTCAAATTCTCTATCACTCAGTCTCCATCTTTCATCCTTAGGTTATACAAATTTTTCCTTAGGAATAGTTTATTCACTAGAGACTTAGATTGGTACAAAGTCCCTAACTTGTTCCACAAAGCCTTTGTTGTAGCTTCCCCTAATACATTCAACAATACTGAACCTGAGACACACAATCGTATTGTGCTCTTTGCCTTCCGATCCAGCTTCTTCCATTCTTCTTTGGACACTCTCGTTGGTTTAGTACTTTAATCTACCGCGATCCACTGATGTTTATCCACCAACAGATCCTCCATCTTGAGTTTCCACAACTCAAAACTCTGACCATTAAATTTCTTGATCTCTATCTTTCCGCTGCTCGCCATCTTCTTTCACCACTAGAATCGATCTCAGAGATCTCCCACTGAACAGGGTCTACCACAGGCTTAAGCGAAACCCCGCAGCAATAAAGGCATCCCCTTGAAGCCAAATCTACTCTGATACCAAATGTAGGTCTTAACCCCATACAAAAATTACCTTCATATGAATTCTAAAACACATAAAATAAAAAATGCGAGAGCATAACACATAAAGAACATATGCATAGAGATCTTCCCCTTGATCCGAAAACAGGGACTACCAGCTTGATATTTCATTATGTTCCTTTCAATGTTACAATATATATTTATACATGCCGAGCCATCCAATACCATGGACCAAAAACCATCGCGTCCAAAAACATGTGCGAAAATCATGCACAAAACCGTAGGTGGGTCTGCCCAACCTAACACAGGTTCCAAAACCAAAATTTTCTAGGGCGTTGCCTCGGAGCCCATAAAGTGGAGTTACGAGTACCCCTCAAACCCCCCAGTTAACTACGTGGGCTAGTCATGGAAAGAATATAACACAATCCAACATACAACTATCTCAAATGAAGAGATTCAGCTTTAAGAGGCGGTAAAGTGAAACCTTATGGAAAAAATGGCTTCCGAGTGAAGTTTTAGATTACCAAAAACAAAGAGAGACCTATTATAGAACTCAGTGAGCAATTTCTATGGATGCTGATGTTTCATCAAATGGAGCTATGGTTTGGTCATAATGGGGGATAGAAAAACTATAGTTTTTCCTATAAAAGGGAATTTTGACTCCAACTCCAATTCATTTTCATAGTGAGCTGTCGAGAATTTGGAGAGAAGGAGAAGGGCCTAAACCTTATGGAGATCATAGTAGACAAACTAAACATCAGAATTAGGATTTGTGATTTTCATGTAGGTGACCTTACTTGTCTAAAAGTGTCCTTAATCATTCTTAGAAGTATGGTTCGTGGTGAAGAATCAAGGCAATAGACGAATACATGAATTAACTAGTAGAGAAGGTCTAGGATCATCCTCGCAAACCTATTCAAACATGGGGACCAAGTGGTAAGTGTGGAATCACATAGAGTAAAATATTTGAAGATATGGTATCAATTATTTACAATATGCGATGTTAATATGGCTCATCAGAGAGGCTGGTAGGACAAACTATCCAAAGAATCAAAGGATAATTGGCCATACCTAGATCATTGGGGTCTAGGTCGAGACTTATGTTAATCATATTAGAAGTGGCTACGGGGGGAACCATCATGCCCCCAAGCATGGGATACTACCCCCCAGCATATGTGATGGAGGGGAATGATTGGGTATGAAAAGGTGGGAATGATGCCCCCTATCAGGAGGAGTTTGTGGAGCACCATTGTGTTCCATGTGCTCAAATAAGGGATTGAATAATTGCAGCCCAAATGGCACAGGATCCTCCAAAGGATGACGAGGAGATGGAGGGGCATGTGTGCTCCCCATTTTGTATGGATAGATGTAGTATGCTATGGGTATACCAATTGTTTTTAGAGTAGTGGACTCCAAAAACGTTTGGTTCATCAGTTGTTTATGGTTGTCTTCTTGTGGGAAGAGTGGATAGATACAACTAAAGAAAGGAAATGGTGGATTGCCAATATCATTTGGCATTGCATATATTAATCAAATGGACTGAATTTCTGGGTTCACATACATGGTGTCACTATACCAAAGAGTGGCTTTGGAGATAAGGAATTGATGCTGACCTAGAAAATATGGGAGTTCAACAACAACAATGTCTAAGGGACTAGGTTCTTGAGGTAATATGGAGGAATGATTAAGTGGATCTTCTCAAGAGTGACCTAAAGTGATATGGGACTCTAGAGGTTCTTCTAAACACAAAAGAATAATGGTACTAGAGTCAACGCTATTAGATCCAATAAGAGGGTTGGGGAGAATTGCTTCTTGTGGACTCTGAAAAATGGATGTCCCCTTACCCAAACATTTATTGGTAATGTAATGGCCACAAGGTGGATGTGGTTTGAATTCATGGGTTTGAAGTAAAGGGTTATTGAACTGATCAACCTCACCACGGATGAATTTTTTATACTCCATAACATATTGGTCATAGGTTTTCTATAGAAGGAAATACGCATTATGGTGCATATCATTGCAAGGATAATTAGGGGTGGTCCTAGCTTCCATGATGTCTTCATCAGAATTAAACATGGGTGGACTGGAGGAAGAAAGACCAAATGATTTTGAAGAGCTACCTGAAGAATCTTCATGAGAGACAAGGTTCACATATGCATCGTCAAGTTGGGAGACATATGACTAGTAGTTGTAATATCTACCAATGTTGAGACTGGTGTTTGTCAAAGAAGGTTCAACAGAATCACAAGAGGAGACATCAAGGGAGTTCCAAGGTATCAATATCATGGATGACAACATGTGGAGAATACGAGAAGAATTATCTTCCTTCTCGACATTAGGGGGAGGGATCACTATGGGTGTTTGAGAGACCTCCTATTCCAGTGTAGGAGTGGGACCATAATCAATAGGTAAAGGAGAGGTCGACTCATTATGAGTGGCCTCTAATTCGCAAAGCACTTGAAGTGTATTGCGAAAATATTCAAGATGGGAACAATTATGGGAATAGTGGCCATAGTTATTACAGAAATTTCATGGGTGGTTTGTGCATAACGATATGTTCTTCTTAGATGACTCAGGTAAGGTGACATGGACCTTAGAAATGTTAGAAATAGGGAAGGTATCAGTTACCACATCCTTAACATGAGGGAGTTCAAGAAAGTTATCAGTGGCATGACTAGAAACATCACACAAAGTACAAGGAGCCAGAGGATTTGGTGGCTTAGGAGGAGCTGGAGTTGTTGGGGGGCCTTTGTATTTAGTTCCCTTTTACTAGGCTTTACCCCCCTTACAAGATGCTTTTACAACAAGAGTAGGTTCTTATTAAGGTTGTTGTCGAACTGAAGCAAAGGCAGGGGTAGGAACAAATGGTTGGACCGAGGTCAAAGCAGTGTGAGGTTTCAATCGATTAGGCTAAGTGTTTGTGGGGGGATAAATGTACTAGATTGGGATCCCCCAAGGTAATATTGGGTAAAATCAACGTAGCCATAACATGTGTAGAATAAACTCCACGAGGTGGGAATAAGAACAATATCTAAGAAAAGGAATAATGGCTTAAAGGAACTACTCCGTAATGGTTAAGGCCTGGGGGGACAATTTTGGGTGTAAATGGATTAGAAGAGACACTAGCAGAAGGAAATGATCCTTGAGGAGTTGTATCCGTAGGCAAGGTTAAGAAAGGCACAATAGGTTGCGGAGTTGTAGTCTTGTGTGATTGCATACCAGACCATTTGTGTGTGGCCTGCAATGCTTGGAGCATGAAAACACTTGATGAGCTAGGCTCAAAAGGAGTAGGCGGTGGGCCATAGTGAGCACCAAGAAAAGTGGAATATTTATATATTTGTCACATCCCTTCTCAAGCACATTAGTAACACGGTGTTGGTACACAATTTTACAGATTTTTTTGATAAGGAAGAGGGCCCCACACTTTCGACTTAGGGACATATGGTCCAAATCAACTTTATTTAGCTGTTAATGGAATGTGGGGGCCACCCACGTAGGAGTTTGAATTATCCATTCGATATGCTTGGAGGGAAAATCAAATGTGTGGATGGAGGGGCCCACATGAATCTAAGGGGGCCCATGGAGTTATACGGAGAGATCAACTCTCATTTTGTTTTCATTCTGACTATTTGATCAACTCTCATTTTGTTTTCATTCTGACTATTTGATAAAAAAAACTCACTCTTGTACGCTTCGCTACGTAGTGAGTCTACCAGTTGTTTAGCCACAAGTCTTCTACAGGGAAGATTCAACCTCTACCTCGGGGGACCATCTGTGCTTGCCTTAAGGTGGTCATTCCATAGAGATTGTAGGAGTTTCCAGTAGTGATTCACAGCTGATCCAGCCATGCAGAGGAAGGGACTGTGTATTTTCTGGGCAACTGGAAATACGCAAAGCTTGATTTACCGACTCAACAGGCTGAAACTCCAAAGTAAAAATCAAAGAAATTCCCTTCTGAGTTTTTCTGGGTTTTGTCCAAGGATTCTAATGTGAAAAAGACAGGATTTTCTGGGTAGTTTTTTGGCACTTTCCAGCAAGCCGAAAGTTAGTAGATGTAGTTAGAGAGCAGCTCCGAGAGGTTGAGAATCCAAAGCCAAAATCAATGAAATTTCCTTTTGGGTTTTTCTAGGTTTTGTCTAAGGATTCTAAGGCTAAAGGGCATAATTTTCTAGGTAGTTGTTTGGGCACTTTCTAGTAGGCCGAAAGTTAGCAGATGTAGTGGAAAAGCACCTCCTAAGAGGCCGAAAATCCAATGTCAAAATCAAAGAAATTCCCTTTTGGGTTTTCCTGAGTTTTGTCTAAGAAATCTAACGTTTAAAAGGAAGAATCTTTTGGGCATCTTTTAGGAACTTTTGAACAGGCTGAAAGTTAGAAGATGTAGCTGGAGAGTAGCTCCCAAGTGGCCGAAAATCCAAAGTTAAAATCATAGAAATTCCCTTCTGGGTTTTTCTGGGTTTTGTCTAAGGAGTGTAAGACTAAAAGGGAAGAATTTTGTGGGTAGGTTTTTGGCACTTTCCAGCAGGACGAAGTTAGTAGATCAGTAGTTTACTAGGACAACACAGAGCATAGTAGAGCAGCGGTGCAACAACCATCTTTCCAGCTATTCTACCACCTGGGTTTGTTCGATCTTTTCCTTGAGACAAGCCCAGGTGCACTACTCAATTTACATATTGTACTCATGCTCTTATATTTCATAATATATGCCTCAATAGTTCTAGTATTACATTATTTCATGGGTGTTTGCTAAACGTTCTTAATTTTCCATTGTTGTACTGTTTGTTTAATTGGTTTATCATTTAAATTATTGTTTAGGAACATTATAGTGGTGTCATAGCCATAATATTGGCTCAGCGTGTGGGAAAGATTATAATCAAACAACATGGCAGTCAGCTAGAATGAGGTGGTGGGATATAGCAAATGATGATTGATGTGGGGAAGAAATTGATTCATTCCTCAGTTGGGAATCCAAACATGATTGCAACAAATGTCAAGTTAATGGGGGGGCACTCAAGGGCATACCAATCATTGGGTCATGGCATTCAGGTGTCCCTCTCTTTTTGAGAATTCTGTGAACTAAGGGGTATACACAAACCAATGGAGATTCAGTGGGATTTTGTAAGGATGATGAGAAGTATTAAGAAAAAATATGAAAGAGTAGTTGAAGGGGTCATCGTTGGCAAAGAGTTAGTTGAGCATTCATCCATTGATGAGGTATTCAAGGTTGTGACCAAGTTTTAAGGTGATAAAAATGCACCATAGGTTAGTGAGGTGCCAAAAGACAGCTCCATTGTTGTTAATGAGTCGATAGGTACAGAGGCCTCTAGAACTATCATGGAGTTTCGAGACAACGGTCACCTACAACTGACTGGTGAGGATATCACGCGTATTGGGTTGTTTATGGAGGAGAATTTGAAGGCTCATGTCGATCCCATGATGGAGGAGGATGTGCAACCATCCTTTGGGTTAACCAGTGATGAGGGGTGACATAGAGACCACACGTTGGGATTTTAGTACAGTTCGCTTCAGAGACACACTGACAGGATCTATAGCATTATTAGCCCATCCTTACACATTGTATTGAGAGAGGCAGAGTTGTCTAGACATACCAAAGGAGATGAACGAGTTAGTAGCACTGTTGGGTCACCTTTGCCCATTGGAGATAGAGAGACAGAGATACCTAGTCAGAGGAGACAGAAGAGACGGTTAGAGTTTCACAAGATGCAACATCTTCATGTCTGGCTTTTTCTATGTGCTAGAGTTTGTGCATTCGATCCCTCTTGGGGTTGGATGGTGAGAGATTTTGAGTTGGCACCTGGTGAAGTGGGCTAGACTCATGGATTTCCTCATAGTTCAAAGTAAAGCTAAGTGGGAGCTCTAAAACATTGACGGTGTTGGAGGCGCAATTTGAGATTGAGATCCAGACAAGGCTTCCTATCCGATATTAGACATGTGGGATGGCTATGGCATTGATGGGGTAGTCAACCCCATGCATGAGTGCATGCATTTCTTGGGGGAGCTCGAGTTGACGCTAGTGGCCAGGTACTTTGTGAGAAAAATCCATTGGCTTTTTTGGCATGTTTGTTGTGCATGGGGGCACAGGATGATTGCCATTCTATAATAGGAGCTAGTTCAAGAAGGTGGAATGGCTAGGCCACCAGACGAGATATTGTATGGAAACGATGTTCTCCCAATGAGTTTTAGGACTCAGGGGTCACAAAAGATCGACACAACAAAGATATTCTCCCTAGCAGGAGTGGATTTAGGGTGCTTAATTCTACCGGGATGGACAAGGGGACATAACACATGTCATGGTGTGGTCATTATCAGAGTGGAAAAATCTTTGGCACATGCAGGATACCTTATGTTATAGGGTGGTATGATAGTACGAAGTGGTACACAAGACTACACAGAGTCAGGTCATAGTATCCAGTGTGATATAGAGGGATGTGGCCTGATGCATAGAAACCCAATTCTAGGCCATAGCACCCAGTGGTGTGCAGGGCTATGCAGCGAGGAGTAGTGGTATACAAAGGAGTATGGAGATACATGGTGGTATACCATAGAATGTCTATTTACACTCTAGGGTAGGAGGAGTGACTCGCATTGCATTGAGGATGTGAAAGGAGTGGCAGCTGCAATGACACAGGCAGGACATAGGAGGGTACAAGAGGGGACATAGGAGTATGGTGGTACTTGGTGGTATGCAGTAACACATGATGTGGTGCAGTAGGCTCTTGGAGATTGGCCTCTAGGGAGACTTATGGACATGGATAGTAGGTGTACCATTGGACACAACTCACCTAGGATCGATGAGGACATTGTCGAGCATTTTGGGACACCATGTTTAGTGGAGGCAGGGCCTCAAGGGAGTTATTAGTAGATCCGAGGTGGGGAGAGGGTCATTAGTAGGATTACTCTCGAGCATTCTGACAGACTCTTGATCATACTCTTTTGGACTCACCCTACACACTTGGATGAGAGGAGACTCTCCAATTGAGACACTTGGTAGGTGCATGAGTTGATGATTATAAACTTAGTGATGGCATGGTTGATTGTCAAGGTAGGATATGTTCCACCCT
Organism: Pinus tabuliformis; assembly: GCA_031772625.1. Classification (NCBI taxonomy): domain Eukaryota; kingdom Viridiplantae; phylum Streptophyta; class Pinopsida; order Pinales; family Pinaceae; genus Pinus; species Pinus tabuliformis. Next base: position 750,017,423 of record CM062808.1, read on the forward strand.
AGGTTCACACTTGGGGAGGTGACCGAGAGGGAGTTACATGGTTTTTTTTTAGTTGGATAGCTTGAGACATTAGGGGAGAATGAGGTGTAGAGGATAGTAGTCCTTGTTGGCAGGATAATGCCTAGGCTTCTAGTAGTACTCAAGCACATCTCGGGAGTTGGGATAACAGATCTCGCTATGTGATTTGGCAGGCGCATAAAAATTGGATATTTGTGGCACGGGTTCTTGATGCTCAGTGCCTACCTATTAGATACCTACATGAGGCAGAGAAGGGGCACAAAGGGGTCCCAACAACTAGCAGCATATCACAATGACAGACAGATAGGATTGGGGTTTGTGGAACTCCAGTATGGTAATCAGATTTAGGGATCCAATGGATTGGCGGGATACTCCACTCCTCAGTGAGCATGGACATGATATCAAGCAGACTGATTCATTCATAGGTAGACACATGGGCTATCACTGATGTCCTCACTATAAGACAAGGCAGATTGTTACTCAGAATTTGGGCTAGCCATGGAGTGATAGACGTTGGCACTGTTGAGTCACTTTGGCAAGATTGGCCTAGCCTTGATCATTGCATAAATTATGGTCAAGAGTTATGGGAGAGGAAGTTTTGGTATGAGCATGCTAGGCATTCATTCATGACCAGAGTGTCATGATGTTAGTAGGATAGGTTCCTTCTGTGATGGGCAGGGGATTTTGGCATAATAGGGTTGAGCAGTTTAACTACTCGTAGAGGTGAGTCGGTTTCTACAGGGGAGGGTCATGTAGATATTCCATTTGATTTTAGTGATTCATTGATGATGTGGGGAACTTCATTAGTGTGTTAGGGTGATCAAGAGGAGGATATCAAGGGAGGCCCAGGTAGACGAGGGTTCAATTTCACCAGGATTGGATTGCATATTCAGGAGTTTACTTTTGTAGTGCATGAGATGGACTATTCAGTAGAGCAACTTCATGAGGATTTGGGTGGAGTTTCATCATCAAGATGCTCTACTTATTGGTGATAGACACAGGGGTTCTAATGCCCATATCTGGCAAGATAGTGAGTGGAGCTAGAGGGGCTTCACATTGATCAGGTTAGCTTGGGATCTTGGACTCGAGGTACTCCTTCACTATAGGATAGTACAATGATCAAGGATGATCCAATAGCACATTTGGGACCCTAATGAAGTTTGCAGTGATAGTGGGGGTCCATCGTCAGAGAGGGTGTTTGTTCAAGCATTGCTTGAGGACAAGTGATGTTTGGTGAACTAGAAGAACTTTCTAGATGAGGATGCCACCTGGGAGGGTGAGCATATTTTGGAGCACCCAACATTGAGGTTGCTTGAGGGAAAGCAACATTTGGTATGGGAGGACTATCATGTCCCTTCTCAAAAACATTAGTAATAGGGTGATGCTACATAATTTTGTACATTTTTTACTAAGGAAGAGGGCCCCACACTTTTGACTTAGGGACTTAGGGGCCAAATCAACTTTATTTAGTTGATAATGGAATATGGGGGCCACCCGCATATGAGTTCGAATTAGCCATTCGATATGCTTGGAGGGAAAATTGAATGGGTGGATGGAGGGGCCCACATGAGGGTAAGGGGGCCCAAGGAGTTATAAAGAGATTTCAACTCCCATTTTTTTTTCATTCTGAATATTTGATAATCAAACTCACTCTTGTATGCCTTATTTCTTAGCGAGTCTACTAGCTGTTTAGACATGAGCCTTCTGCAGGGATGATTGAACCTCTACTTCGGGGGACCATTTGTGCCTGCCCTAGGGAGGTTGTTCCACAAAGATTGCAGGAGTTTCTAGCAGCACTTCACAGCTCATCCAACCATGATGAAGAAGGTACTGCGTGTTTTTTGGGTAGTCGAAAATACATAGAGGTTGATTTAGCCACCTAAGAGGTCGAAAATCCAAAGTCAAAATCAAAGAAATCTCCTTTTGAGTTTTTCTAGGTCTTTTCCAAGGAGTCTAAGGCTAAAAGAGTATAATTTTTTGGGAATTTTTTGGGCACTTTCGAGTAGGCTGAAAGTCAGCAGATATAGCCAAAGAGCAACTCCCAAGAGGCCGAAAATCCAACATCAAAATCAAAGAAATTCCCTTCTGGGTTTTTCTAGGTATTGTCGAAGGAGTTTAAGACTAAAAAGGAATAATTTTATGGGCAAGTTTTGGGCACTTTCCAGCAGACTGAAAGTCAGCAGATGTAGTCGGAGCGCAGCTCCCAAGAGACCAAAAATATAAAGTCAAAATGAGAGAAATTTCCTTATGGGATTTTTTTGGTTTTGTCCAAGGAGAGTAAGGCTAAAAGGGAATCATTTTCTGGGCTAGTTTTGGGCACTTTCTAGCCAGCCGAAGTCAGCAGATCAATGGTTTACTGGGATAGTGCAAAGCATAGTAGAGTAGCAACTGAATAGCCATCTTTCAAGCTATTCTACCACCTGGGTTTGATCCAGCTTGTCCTTGAGACAAGCCCAAGTGCACTACTCGATTTATATATTGTACTTATGCTCTCATATTTCATAATATATGGTTGAGTAGTTCTAGTATTACAATGTTTCAAGGGTGTTTGCTAAATGATTTTAATTTTCCACTGTTGCACTATTTTCTTAATTGGTTATCACTTAAACTACTATTTAGGAACATTACAAGATTCCTAGAGAGACAACTTAGACAGTCTTATTTTCAGCCATGGAAGAAATGTCGGACTGAGGTGAAGTCTGGGATTTTGGATCATATTACTTCAACTAATCAATTATGATGATCTTTCCATCATGGGGAAATAACATATTGCAAAGAACTACAGATGCGACAGATGACATGGCATATGTATAAGTACGACCCAAAAGCATGTTATAGTCTAAGGGAGCATTGATGACTTCAATGCCAATATAGAAAATCTTGTCAGCAACTAGGGAAAATTTTAAGGAAAGACAATTATCTTGAAGTTTAAAAACATTGGTGAATCGCATTCATCCCTAATATGCAAAGAATGAAATGTTTATTGATGTATTTGTAAAATTATTCAAATTTATAATGATTTTTTTATATACTCTTTATATAATCTTGGTGATTTTTAAGGTAAAATATTTTTTGATTATAAAATTTGGGCCAATCATTTTTATAAAAAATGGAAATTGGTGAATCTTTTTTTTTTTTTTTAATCATGGAAAACTCACCCACCTGTGAATATTATCCCCTAAAATTTTCCATGCCAGCAACTGTGACTTGGTATTTGCGGTATAATCTAAGGGGTTGTGAAGGATGACTATCCCATGCGTAAAGAGTGATGGTGGATAGGGATAGGTCATGGGAACAAAGTTTCTTCCAAACATTGAAGTCCACCAGACAGGTGGAGGCTCCTTTGTCAATGATACACCATTGAACAATGGTGTTTCTAGTGGAAACTGGAATTTAAAATGCAACAAATGAAAGTAAGGGAGAATTTTTTGACTTGTCAGCATGAAACAAAATCATCTGATCATCTTGAGGATCTACAACACCCAAAGGATATAGTAGATATTTTTGTTGTGATGGGCACATTTGGAGGACTTCGAGCATTGACATGGCAATAGGAGACTGTGGAAAATCATCTACTATACTATATGTATGGACATCTTTGTTAGAAGTCACATTTCGATGTAACGAACCTTTGGGGATGTTGGGCATAACCTCGACCTTAGGAAGAGGGATCTATAAGGTACCGTTGGGTGATGATAGAGGCTCAATGGACACTTTGGGTTGGGACTCAGTCGCTAACTTAGCATATGGCTTATCGTATTGGCACGATTAAGTCTGAAGGTGGACTTGTGTGGTATTTACCTCATAAGAATTCATCATAGTAATCTGATAATCATGTTGATCAAATGGTGGATCTGGTTGAGCTACCTTACCTTATGTAGGTTGGGTAGCTACATATCCTTGGTGAGGGAAAGGGTTGGTAAGCACAACCGATTGAGATGAAGCGGGTGTGGCAGGAAGAGCGATAGGCTATGATCCTCGAGAAGATGCTCAAGCTTCATATATTTGGTTCATCTGAGGTAAAAGAGGACACTCATGGGTATAATGGCCATATACTTCACACCAAGTACAAGGTTTGATTGTACAAAGACCCTTATTTTGCTTGGGTTGATCACCGTGTTGTTGGGTTAGGGTATTAGCTGGAGGACCCTATGGGGCATTAGGTGATTGTACAAAGACCCTTATTTTTCTTGGGTTGATCACCGTGTTGTTGGGTTACGGTATTAGCTGGAGGACCCTTGTTTCCTTGATTACCTTGAGACTACTAGTTCCTATTACCCTTCCCCTGTTACTTTTCTTGGGGTTAGGGAGGTTGGTCCACTCTACTGAGCATACACTTTTCCTTATGGAGGAAGTGGTTTCTATGGTAGAGGGAGAGAAAGCATGGGGGGGCGGGACATTCGTGCTAGAGGAACTAGAGCACTAGCTTGTGCATACTGATAATAACGAAATGGGGAAACATTGGTATAAGTAGGTGTTGCAATAGCTAGCCGTGGCATCGATTGATGCGGATGGGGAGATGCATATGGCGTGCTGGGACTTGGATAAAGATTGCCTTGAGGAGGATTAGAGGAGGGAGAACTGTAAGTGGAACTAGTCCTTCCCTGAGGTGGACCATAACTCATATGAGGTCGAGCATATGGTTAGGGGTGTTAAAGGATTCCAATTATGCCATCCGTGACATGAGATGCCCCCAGTGCATTAGTAGCACCAAGTTGATGTAGATTGGGGATGACAATGTAAACATAACTTGATTGGGCATAAATCAGATCAAATTTTAGAGCTATTTGGAATGACGTATTTTGTAATGGGGACGAGTAGTGACCTAAGAAACCAATCCATATAGACTCGTCATTTGAAGTCAAGATCTCTACAAATGCTCCTCCCTCTACACCATTCTTGAACATGGTCAGAAAGGCAGGTGGCTAAAGTTTGACACAAAGAAGTCAAAAGTTTGGTACTAATATCATAATGGAGAGGTAACTAGATGTATGAAAGAAAGGTTGTGTCAGGAGTCGCTAAAGTGGAATGGGTTGCTCTAGGCTGGTCCATATATCACTTCACAGCAGCTCCAGTGAGCGTGCATTGGAACAAACGAAGACAAATGGAGTCTTTGGTAATGGAAATTGATGAACACCATATATGGAAGGAGTGAACATGATTATTTGGGTCTTCTCTAGGATTATCCTCAAACTTTGGGATGTCTGAAGGGAGTTTAGTAGGCGTAGATGGTCATTTGGGATCATGGAGAAGAGAATTATTGATAAGCTAGCTAAAATTTGGAAGATTTAAACTAGCCATAAAAGGAAGTAAGGGAGTAGGAGTGACCACACTGGTGGGGGTTCTGCTAATGGGGGTACCCTACTTAATACCTAGGTTACCACCCTGGGTTCCCACACCCACATTGATGCTTCACATGGTGCCGATATGGGGTTGAGAAGACGTGGAATTAGAGGATGAAATAGATGAATAAGCATAATTATAATCACAATCAGAATGATGACTTGATGGAGGACTAGGAGGAGGTACTCTAACTCAACAAGGAGGAGTAATATGTCCTAATGAGAACTGAGGATGAAGACCTAGAATTCGATGCGGAGAAATGGTGTCTAGACTAAAGGTTGATGATAGGAATAAAAGAGAAACCAACAACAAGAAAACACCTAGTGCGGTGGTGCCAAGCGTAAACTAACTATTTTAATGATGTTACTCTAATATAAGAAAACATGTCCTATCAAACAAAAAATAGATCTAGCATGTAGGTGATCTAAATCCTGAAACAATCCTAGATCTACTGTTTCATATGCCCTTCCAAAGAACTTCTTACTTGACAGAATGTGATCCCCACAAGCAGAGTTTTCTAGAGAAAGGTGGGGTAGACCAACAGCTTCCCACAACCAGTCGTATAGGGTGTTTTTCTAAGATTGGTCACTACAGTTACCTTTGTCCCATCGGAGTGGTTGGTTCTTGAGCTTCTCAGTAGTCATCCATTTCATGAAATTCACTTCCATGGTTTGGGTAGCGCCGAGGATAATTTATTGCATCATGACCTATCTTAACCCCCTCCCAATCGGGTTTCTAATGCACTTTGGCTTGGATCATGGGATGGTGAAGGATTTTAATCTCCCTAATATGTCAACTTCTATGTCTCAATGAAAGTGACCAATGAGTGTTATTGGAAGCCTATCCCACTAATCCTACACCTACACTACAAATATTTTGTGGCCCTAATGCCCAAGTGGGCTTAATATATGTGTGTTGATTTATTAAGGTGTAGTGTTTCAAGTCTTGGCTTGGCAGTGATAACCAAGCTCACATTCGCTTAAGATGTTAGTGTATGAAAATAATGTGTCAGGTAGAAGAGTTAATTAAGCATGTTTCATGATGCCATGTGCTACTGAAAATAAAATGCTGAAATACTATAAATAAATCTGAAAATGACAAAAAAATAAACACACAATCAAGTACACAAAAACCCTACCCACAAGGGCTACTAAGAAGCTAAGAAAGAGAGGGAAAACAAGCTACTGAAAGACATAAAAAGAGGCCAAAAATATCTAATGTCAAGGGACTAGGATTGAAAGTATCTAAATTTTTGTAAATGCTACAAACAAACAATAAAAATCGTCAGTGAAAAATGTTGGAAAGGATTGGTGTGAAGCTTTAAACCCTAGGATGCACAAGGGGATCCTAAGGGGAAAATGAAAACCCAAACTCTAAATAGAGGAAAGGTAAGATAAACATATCCAATAGATATGAAAAGTAATGGATTAGATCTGAAAAACAGTTGCTAAAAATGTCGAAATCCCTAGGCTCCTCACTCAACAAATATCTTCCTAACGATGTGGAGGTGTGCTCTAAACCCTCGGGTGATTTTTCCTTCCTCAAAGAGATAAGTCAAGTGGATCGAGGCCTAAGGGAGACTGAAAACCGAGATGAAGTACCCAAACTAGTATACAAACAACACTCTCACAAAATCTATAAAGGATTTGAAAAATTTCTGTAAAAGGTAAAAAATGTAGGCATTGACCTGTTTTTGAGGAAAATGCAGCTTTTTGGCAAAAAAGTGCACTCTGCAACTCACTTATGGGGCTAAAAAGTGCACTTTGTTCCCAAGAGTCTCAGTCGATAGATCTCACACAGATTTTGCAATATCCTGCTCGGCTGGTACCTATGCCCTGTGAAAAAAGACCAGAAACCCACTAGAATCTGCAAATTTGACAAAATAAGGTTTAACACTATAAATATAAATTTAGAGGCTAAAAATAACTGAAGAAAACCCTGAAATTTTTTGAAACTTCAGTCACCCAAGAATGTTGTTATTACACCAGTGGAGTCGTTATTTGTTAGTTTGAATATTCTTGGAAGGTGTACCAAAATAATTCACTTAAGTCACAAGGTGACAAGTGACCCTAACATCAAGTTGATGGTTGTTTTCGATTCATATTTGTAACACAAATAGAAAAGCTACAATAAAAGAAGATACGATCCAAAGCAGAAAGAAACAATATAAAATATCGAGTATAATAACCAAATTGGAAAGACTTCTTTAAATGAATAAATCCTTTATTAATAACACCTGGTGAAGGAGATCTAGAGGTGGGTCTCTGAGTCCCCCTCGATGGGATGAGTCCTCTGATGTCGTTGATGCTTCAGAAAAGTGATTCTCTCCCAAAATATGTGAAAAAACCAGACTAGTATAGAACTCAGAATGAAAGCTAAAAGAAAAAAGATGACAATGTTGATGATGATTATGATCATGGTGAAGAATTAATGGAAAATCCACTTTTTTATATAAAAGTATGGATTTAATCTTGAAAATGGACAATAAGAAAATATTATTAACCAAATTCAGATCTAACAACTAGGAATACATTATTATATTTATTGGAGAGGTAAAAAATATTTAAAATGGTTAAATACCTTTATTTAGAAATAATTAACAAATAAATGATTTATTAATTATTTCCGTGGAATTAATAAAGATGTGAAATCAAAATAATTATTAAATAGTGATTTAATAATTATTCTAATAACACAAATAAGGAAATTTAAATAAACAATGATTTATTTAAATATTCCTAAAGGGTTTAGTCAAATATGACAAGGAATAATTATTAAATAATGATTTAATACTTATTCCTAGAGAAAATTAAATAAATAATGATTTACCTAATTATTCTCATGGCTTTTTTGATTTAAATAAGACAATAATTTAGTAAAAGTAGTTTACTAAATTATTTTCCACAGTAAAAATGATTTTAATAAGGTAAAATTAAATCTACATAGTGCTTTTCAATCCACCTAGTTAGAAATGGCTAGGTGATCATTTTTTGATGATAACACATAGTCTAATACATATATGATTACAACAACAAAGATGAAAAAATATTAAGATAGTGATTCGCATAAAGGCTCTTTGTGAATATTGTCTATATATTGGGTTGCATGTGCAACTGCCTGATTAAATTGTGAGTAGGGTAGGAAGGGTGTGATTAGATACTTGGTAGGGATCTTTAAATTGGCTTGTGAATTTCTAATGCCTTGCATGTGTAGCTTAGAAAACTAGCTAGATTTGTGAATACACAAATTTTGGCTATGATCTGTCCATATAGTATGACTTAGAGTTGCATATAGTATGACTTAGAGTTGCATGGATAAAGAAGAGGGAAGTACCTAGAATTTAAGTGAGCTACTACATTCATGAATGGAACCTTCTACCATAATTTCAATAAGCAATAGATGGGAAAGTTCTTTTCCTGAGCGTATCATTCTATAACCACTATATTTCAGAATGATACAAATCAGAAGGGGAACTAATCCTGGGGTTAGATTAGGAGCAATTTGACATGCAAGGTTGCAGTAACTCTCAACAAAAGGACTCAAACAAGTGGGAAATGTTAATTTGAGGGGTCAAGTGGAATCAATAAAAATTTCGTCATCTTACTCCACTCAAACCCATGTCTAGCTGGTAACCCAAAGATTATTGGAATGGATTCCATCTCGTTTTATTGCACAAAAAAATACAATTAATAGGCAGGAAGAAGGGATAGGTTCACATGTTTTTTTTTTTTATCATAGTCTAATAATTTTAAACCCTAAAAACACCAAGCTAATGGCTGTATTTCACCTTGCAAAATAGCGACAGCCACAGGGAGCCAAAACTTATTTACTAACTGTGGATGACATTAATGTTTTGATTAGTGTACACAAAAACAACGCCATAAGCAATGCGGGGATTGGGAAATAAAGATAAAGCAAATCCAGAAAAGAAGTTGCATCGACTACAAAAATACAATCCAGGAGCATAGAAGAAATTACCATAGAAAGACATGCACAATCATATCCACGATCACCAAAATGAAATTTCTCATTTAAATTAAATATTATAGCATAAAGAAAGGTAGATAAAATTACTAAACTTAGCATGGGCCTATTGTGATCGACACTGGCATAAAGGACAGGACAAACTCAGTAATAGGGCCATAGCAGTAATCCTATTACAGACAGAGAGTGAAGCTCATGCTTATGAGAAGTTTCAAGCACATAGAAGAATAGTGAATAGTTATTCAAGTTAACTAAATAGAGAATATGATGCACGCTCATTGAATAACTCCAAAACATAGAAGGAAAAGTAATTAATAAAACAAGAGGATGATTCACATTGTTTTCAATTCTTCAAAACTATAAATTAACGACTAAATATTTATTGAAGGTAACAAACCAAAGAGTAAGATGCACTCTTATATCTAGTCTTCAAACATAGGAAAAACATAAGATAATCATACAAATTACAAACAAAGAGCGAGATGCTACTGTAATATTCGATAAGATTAATTTTCCATTAGTAGATATTGTTACTAGTGCTGGCCATTCTGAATGGGGCACGCATAAATACTACCAACAATAAGAAAAGGAAAAAACCTTGAACAAGGGTTTAATCTATGCTAGAAAAATCAAGTCAAGTGTATACATGTGAGAATCTAGAGAGTGCTTGACTCTTTAGCCCTTTAAAACTTAGAAGACCTATCTAACATAAACGAAATTACATATAATCAGTAGTTTCGAATTTCGAAATAGGAAAGCTAGGTTAGGAAACCCCTTGGTTTTCCCCAATCCCTCAACTATGTAAGACGATCCTCGAAGGGAGGATTCATGTAAGGAAACCTAGAAGTAACGGTTGTCGGTTAGTACTCGCCTAGCCATGGAAACCATAGTGCATGGTTAAATTAATGCTGCAATTATACATGTAACAGTGAAAGCCACATGGAACAATAAAATTATTGGATAAAAGCATCTCCAATCGAAATTAAAATAGAATATACACCCAACTCAATGGAGGATGAAGAGAGGAGGTATTACCTGTGTATTTTGTGGCGGAATAGAGGCCTCATTCTTGTATTTTCACCTTCATATCAAAACCCCCAAAATGATTTTTATTAGTGTGAATGAACTCATAAATTGGGAAACAAGTGAACCACAGTCGCAGGAGTGGGAACTTTACCTGAGATACCAAGTATAGCACCGAAGACGACTACCTGCTAGTCATTAGAACCTCAAGTCAGCCCTGTGGCAACCATCACCTCCATTCTCGTGTAAAAAGGTAATTAGAACATCGCTGAAGATAAAATGGTTTATCTACGGGCAAGGAATTATAGAGAGTAAGGAAGAAAATTACATGGGTGAATGAAGCAAGTATGAATGACCTATGTTGTTTCCGACTGCAACTTCGACAGTAGTATTAAGGGACAATGCATAAAAGGAGTGGTGAGTCGAGCCTCCTTAATGCTAGATAGACCCCAAGCCGTTGCAAGGCCCTGGCTCAAATATGGATACGCTGCAATAGAAGACGACGACAACAAAGGCAGGCAATGGGGGTAGCAGGTAAGGCCATAGTGCATTGTTGCAGAGCCCTCGAACTTGGTGGAAGAGAAATAAACCAAATGAATGGAGGGTGGACATGGAAAAAGACTAGGGTTTGAAAGAAAGGTTTTACGCCCTTCATGAGTGAGAAGAGTCATGGGCTATTGAAGTTCCATCGCCTCAGCCATAGTGAGGGCTATGTGACACAATACCCCGTTCACATGGGCCAGCACACGTGAAATGAGAAAGTTGGAGGTGTGGTGAGGGTGTGCAACAGTTGTAGCATTGAGAAAGAGTTTCAACCATAGCGAGGGTTAAACATAATCGCATGCTATAGTAACAATCACTAGGGACCATTTACATGTGCTATTAACGTTGAAATAAATTTTATGCATATAGTTTGTTAACTTTGAAACAAGTGGTATGCATATAGTTTATTAACTTTCAATCAAGTGATGTGAATATAGTTGGAGGAACTACATATATGTATCTAGGTCATTATAACCAAACATGAAGTGGAACATTCATCACCAAAGTTTAGACTAGCTTTAGGAAGAAGAAACATTGAGAAACATTGATTTCAAGTACAAGTCAAACAAAATGTGGACAACCATAACCATGATGCTAGATACAAACATATTCATGCCATTAAAAAAATAAGGGATGCACCTTATCTAGCATTACAATTTAGAGAATGCACCATATGTAGTAATACAATTTTAGCATTGAGTATATTAGAGCTTTATTGTAAGTTAGGTCCCTCACATGGGATATTTTCACTAAAATTGTGAGAAGCAAGGTTGAGTTTGGACACCCTTTGGGATAGTTTAATTTCGGGCAAGGTAGCTTCCATCCTCAACCTCACCCCATGATGATTGATGATGTGATAAGTGGTGGGGACTAAGCCAATTGGTGTACACTTGATAGATCTAGTGACTTGCACTATAACCCCTAGATGAACCAGAAATTAAAACTTAAAACCTCCTACTCACATTTATTTTACATTTTCATAGAATTTGTAAATAAACTCCCTAAAAACTCAAAAAATTATAAATTACTAAAAATATACCTATTATAATTCTTAGGTTTAAATTTTTCAAACATAAAAATAAATATTAATACTACTTATAAACAATAATAAAATCTTAAAAATAATAACAACATTATAATTATACTTTTTATATCATTTACTAAAAAAATTAAAAACCACATATTTCTTATTTACCAAATATATCTATTTAACAAATGTAAAATAACCAAGCTTATATTGATTAAACAAATCTAGTTTATATTAACCAAACTTATATTTGTTTAACAAATCTAGCTTATATTTACTAAACAAATCTATGTAAATAGCAATTATCAAATTTACGTTTTTTTATAAATTTTCTTATGTTAAATTTAGATTTGATCCACACCTTGGCTAAATCTATGCCACGCTCATATTATTCATCAAGAAATTGAAAATGACAAATATCCTATGATATTTTTGACCATTTAAGATTGCTTCAAGTAAATCTACTATATAAAAGTAATTTATAGAAGGAGTTTGTATAATTCTGAAATTGTTTAAAACAAATCCAATGTATGAAGAAATCCAACCTACGCAATAAACGTGCATTTGAAATGGACACAAGGTCAAATAAATCTATCCAAAGGAAAAGCTCAGATAAATCTATGCGAGGATGACCCTACATTTGTGTTTGACCTGAAGTGCTCTCACATATGCAGATCTCACCTACGCTTACGAATATAGCGCAGAGGCGAAAGAATACGGATATGAAGTAAACTGATTATATCATAGCAAAAAATATGTTTAAGTGCACTGCACAGATTTCATGGCTAGTCCAGTAATGAAATGATAGCTCAAATTTATGAAGGAAATGTTCCAAACTGCAATAAAAGAATATAAGACTTCTAATGCCTCAAAGATGCAAAGATAAGTCAAGATCCACATGTTTTGTACTAATTAGGGTAACCATGGGCGTTGTATTATGCTCTTGAGCATCTCCTTTTCTGACCCTTTTCGCAGAACGTAAAGATGTCGACACCAATTCGCTATCGTTTCTGGCCCTTTTCAGAGAAGACATGGAGATTGACGAAAATTTGAGATCGTCAAAGTTTTGTGGCCGCTGCTTCAAGTGAGGCTGGTTATTTGATAGCTCTACTCTCTGGAACTCGAAATTGTGAGAAAGTTTGCGGCTGGAATGAAATATAACATGAGCAGGCTGCTGTCCCACGAGAGGATACTGAAAGCAATCAGTTATTGGCAGGGTACTCAGAATGGGATTCGATCTGATTGCAGTTCGCTCATTCTTAACCGCATTCTGATGGCCTCCCAGTGCATCAGAATCGTAGAAAGGAAAGACGCAGCTTTTAGAGCCCTGTGTGGAACCCTCTATCGCTGTCATCTCTTTATTTCCTTTCTTGGAAATGGAACCCGCCATCTCTGGCATCTCGTTATTTCGTTTTTCGCTTGATGGGGTTTCTGCCCCTGAAGATGCTTTTAGGGCATGGTCATCATGGCCGAAATTACCGGAGTGTTGAGTAAGATTCAGTCCAAACAGCCTGATCTCATGCTTCTTATGAAACACGCGGGCTTCAGAGCCGTGGGCAGAGCTTCCTCTCTTGGAAACGGAACCCACTAACTCTAGCACCTCGTTATTTCCTTTTTTATTTGCACGGGTTTCTCCTCCTAAAAATGTATTTACTAGATAGTCCTCGTGGCCGAAATTACTGCAGCGTTGAGCGAGATCCACTCCAAACAATCTGCTCTCTTGCTTCTTATGATCGGCCGCAGAAGCCATGGATCCTCTGAATATTTCTATATATGACCCCTCTGAACTTGGCGCGTCTGCACCACTTTTATATTCCTATATAACACCAGCTGAAACACTAGTGTCTGCCCTCAGACCCCCTCACACAAGTAAGCTCACGGGCTATTGAGACAAGATGGGTAGGTGTTTTATAGGGTAGAGAAATTCCAGCACTGCCCACTGTTTAACCTTATTTTGTAAACACATTAAATGAAGTGGCAGTTTCATGGCACGACATCCAAAAGCAAATTCCCATATTTATAAAAACATGGACAAACAAACCCACTCTCTGGGGGTTTTGGAACGTAGTCTCTCTCAAGAATCTCCAAATCTCTCATTAGAAGGAAAAATACCCATCCTTGAATCTAATTAATTTTTTTTTTCTTATTTTATTTTATAATAAGTGATCAACTCAATGTTCTATGATTTACTTTTGTAACTTTAATCACTTTTACCGTATAAGAAATACACCAAGCAAAATTTTAGGATCGATTAATTAATTAATTAATTTATAAATTATCAAAATATTTATTAAAAATTAAAAGAATATTTAAATTGATTAATTAATTTATTTTTTATATATAATTATTTATTAAAATTTCATTTAATGGTAAACCCTGAAAAAAGTATTACTAAATAATAAACATATTTTTTATTTGAATTGACTTCTTACTCTCTAAATATATTATTATTATAAAAAAGGTAAATATATTATTATTATAAAAAAGGTAAATAAATGAAATATTATATTGTTAATAATATATTTATGTGTTTCATTTGCAGTGACTTTAAAATTAGATAATAGTAAATAATATCTATTAACATATTATTTTTAAGTAAATATTATTTTAAGAAATATTTAATAATAAAAATATTTTTATTTTAATCAAATTTCTAATTTTAATATTATTATTGATTACGAGAACAAATATAAATAAATGATGATGATGTTGATGATGATGGTTAACGTCCGCTCGGACCAAATAATGATCTATCGGACCTAAAAAGACAAATTATTTATTTTGATTTAAGATTTTATTCCTATGCTCAAAAAGCTTGGAGAGGAGCCTCCCGAGTTCACTATAATTTTGGCATTGTAAAAGGCTAGGAAGGTCAGTATTGTAACAAAGGTTGTGAAATTGAGATCTAATGTGGTTGTATGCAGGGCACTCTAAGAGGAAGTGGTTTTCATCCTCGATGCTTCTATTCTCACAAATATGGCACATCCTTTCCATCCATGGCGTTTTAGGAACTGCCCAGCGGCCAGTTTCACTATGGAGCTCATGAGAATTCGTTCTAATCTTTGCTATATTAATTTTCTTCTTTGAGCTAGTTAGAATAGAGAGATACTTTTGATCTTCAAGGGTGGGGTTGATGACCTTCTTATAATAACTTAATTTTCTTTTAGACGCTAAATCTTTCTCGCACCACAATTTTTCTTTGAACTTAGAAGTAACAATATCTTTAATGTTATTTATGTTTTGCAAAGCATCATTCTCATTGATCTCCCAATAGTTTAGCCAGGCCCTTGTGTCCTTATGCCATCCTCGGTTAAGGCTTAGGTGGTTTTGGCTAGAATTTAAAGCTAGCTTAGGAAGTATATGATTGTCTATGTTATTGAGCTTGTGCTTGTACAACAGAAACCTAAGCATAGCTAGGCTCTCAATAGGAGAAAGACCTGCTTCTATAAGGAGAATAGGATAGGGTGTATTACTTTTAATTTTCAGGTTATAAGTTATAAAACGCTTCTGAATTTGCTCAATCTTCCTCCATGATTCTCTGGAGATGCTGTAGCCCCAAACTTCACAGCCATATAAGATAACAAGAGTGACTAAAGTTTCAAAGAGGAACTTCTTTTTATCCCACATTACGAGGTTTGTTGTTTTACAATTATTTTCAAGACCAAAATAAGCTTTCCATCCCCCATTGATCCTTTTCTCAATGGTATGGTTCCAGTTGAGCTTGTGATGGATATCAATTCCTAGGTACTTGTAAGAATACACTTCCTCCAAGTTATTATTGTCATACATAAAATTAGCGCAAGTGTCCTTCTTGGATTTGATAATCATAACTTTTGCTTTGTCTGTGTTAACAGTCATACCCATGGTAGAGCAGAAATCCTTAAGAAGCTTGAGTTTCTTATCAAGATCAGAAGGGCACCTTGCCAAAAGAACAATATCGTCAGCATAGAGAAGAAGGATAATGACTATCCCAGCTAAGATTGTGCCACCACATCCTGCTTCTTCTAAATAACCTTCGAGCTTATCGATGTAGATGCAAAATAGAGTAGGGGAGAGGGGGCAACCTTGTTTAACTCCGATGTTACACTTAATATCTTTTGACCACCCCTCATTGTTCTTTAGCTTGGCAATTACATTCTCGTATAGCCTTATAGCAGCAGCTCTTAACTCAAGAGGAACCTTTAGCTCTTCTAACCTATTCCAAAGGTTGTATCTAGGAACCGTATCGAAAGCCTTTCTAAAGTCTACAAAGCAGCAAAATAAATTGGATTTATCATTACGACATTCCTCCGCAATGATCCTTAGCGTAACAAGGTGGTCCGTTGTTGAGTGATGCCTTTTGAAACCTGCTTGGCCTTTAGCCCGCTTACATTCACTTTCAAGCCATATGCTTAACTTGTTTTCCAGAATACTACCATATAATTTGGCTAAGAGAGGGCTGATCATAATTGTCCGATAATTAGAGGGGTTATTTGTATCTCCACTTTTAAAAATAGGGATAATGAGGCTCTCAGTCCAAGGTTTAGGGAACCCTTGCTTAACAGCTTGATTGAAAAGCTTGTGGATGTGGGGGATGAGGACAGGGCCTCCAATTTTTAAGATTTCTGCGTGGTAACCTTCAATGTCCTTAGCTTTCCCATTCGCGAGGCGATTAACCCCAAACTTGATGTCTTCTAAAGAGAAGTCTTCTTTCGTTGTGAGCAGGGTTTCCAAATTATCCATGACATTAGGAGATTCATAAAGCTTTTTAAGATAAGAATTCCAATCGTGAAGAGCAATTTTATTATTATCCTTAGTCTTCCTAGTCAGAATCTGCCTCCAAAATTTCTTAGGAGCTACCTTAGAGAGGTGTAAGAGATTCTCCTGTCTTTGACGAATGTACTGCCTCTTTTTCCTTTTAATTAGGGCTTTGTATATTCTTATCTTGTCCATTTTAAGAGAATCATCAACAGCTTCCTTAATTGCTCTCCTCGCATTTTTACAATCTTTGTCATACCAAGGATTGGTTTTGCTATTTCTTTTATTATTTGAGACTTCAATTGAGAACTTTTTAATAGAATATGAGAGGGTTGTAGTAAAATTATGATATAGGTCTTCTATATTGTCAATAGTAAATTATATTTTTAATAATAATATTTACTTAATATTATATATATATATATATATATATATATATATATATATAGATATAGATATAGATATATAAAATTAAAAATCTGGTATATTAAATATTATATATATTTTTAATAATAATATTGGCTTTATATTAAAAATAAACTTTGAGTATTAAGTATTATTTCCCAACTTATTTTAATAGTTATTAAATAATGGATCTCTATTTTTTAATAGACTATGATTAATAAGTACAAAAATATAAAAATAAATAGAAATAATTAAATATGAGCATAATCTATTATATTATTATTAATAATATTTTCTTATTTTAAAAATAAAAATTTTATATTAACATATTATATATAGATAAAAAGAGAAAAACCTACTAAATATTATGTTAATATTATTTTAATTAGTAAAAGGTGAGGGAATAATATTTATTTTAATTGAATTTCTATTTTTTAAATATATTATTATTAATTATTATAATAGAAAGTTACCATAAATATTAATAATATAGTCAATAATATATTGTATTATAAATAATAGGTTAATTTTAAGAATAAAACTTATATATTAAATATTTTTTTATTAGGTATTAAATAATGAAATTAATTTTTACTTGATTTGGATTTCTATTTTTGATATATTATTATTAATTAGTATTGGAAAGTGTAACATAATATGAATACATATGGGCATTATACTCATATATCATATTTATATCATTAAGAGGGATTAAATCTCTATCTTGAGGTGCAAACATCTTTTAGTGTGAAAGGTGATTTGATCTTATGGCACCTCATAGATTCGAAGTTGAGAGAAATTTAGGATGATTTAATTATTAGTCTTTAAATAGGTTACATTAGAGAAGATACCATGGGCAAAAAACCATGGGCTAAAAATACCATGGTAAATACTATGAGTTGGATTCCAAAAATGTTAAAGACGGAATTAGAACATCTCTACCATGCTTAGCTCAAGAATTTTATGTTTTTAATTTTTTTTATTTTTAAACTTAATTTAATTTAATTTTGTTTTATTTTAACTAAGTCCAAATCTTAAACAATTTTTTTGGTAGGTAAGCACCCATGGGGATTTGAACCAATGATCTATCACAAGGAGTTCTTTAATAGTGCGCTCATTTACGGTCAATCCAAAGCCCCATGGCCAAATATTAAACATTACAATGGCACAATAATTTTATTTTTGTTAATTTAGGAATAAAGTTAATATATTAAATATTATTTTATTTTTCTTAGTTAGTATTTTAAAAAATAGTTAGGATTAACGGGTGTCTTGAAAAACCAAAGAGCTATAGACATTTTGCTATATATGGTATCAAAATAACCGAAGATCTAACTTTTGATATACCACACAAACCTATACTCATGGTTGGATTTGTACTCACTTTTTTGCGAACCAATAAATTTTTCACAATAAAATACATTATCAAAACACTATTTTATACTCATAAAAAATCTTAACCATATATCTATGGAGGTTAAATCCCTACCATCCACCTAGTAATTATTTGTAATTAAATTAAAATTATGAAATACCTGCTCTAATTAAATAACCCTATCTAAATAGCTGTTAATTTAACAAACAAAAAATTCTAATGGAAAGAATCTTAATTTTTATTACCAAAAATGGAAATTATTTCTACAAATGCACCATTGTTCATTCAAAAAGACCTAAAGACCTTGTAGTTCCCCTCAAAATATTTAAGCAATAGATTTTGTAATATACCTATTTGCATAAGGGATCCACAAATCTCCTCAAAGAGAAAAACAAAAATTAAGTCTATTATAAAATATTTGTCTAGCATGAAAGCTAGCTCGGCCAAGCCAAACACCAAATTGGTGTATCAGATCCCCTTGTTTGTGGGACAAGGAACCCACCTCCATGCAATGATTTAACTGCTAATTCTATGAAGGCATACATACTCTACCCCCTTTACTTTTGAACTTGTAGCCTCTTAGGAGGAAACACATGCTCTTAACCATTATTCCCACTCAAATGCTACACCTACATTTTGTTTTTGTTGATATATAGACTAGATAATAGAATATATATATATATATATATATATATATATATATATATATATATATATATATATATATATATATATATATATATATATATATATATATATATATATATATCTAATCTATATATCAACAAAACCAAAATGTAGGTGTAGCATTTGATCATGCCTGCTTCAACTACATGCCCTTTATAAATGACCTGTGATAGTACTTACAAGATGTATTCCCTATTCATTTTTTGATCTTCTAAGTACCCATGGCATGGGGAGTGCCAGCATTATAAAGGGCATGAGTCGCTGCAATTTTCTCCCTCTACATACGACAACAAAAATTTATTTCTAATTCATTTTTGAGATGAAAATTTTCCTCTAAGATAGGTGTTAGTGTGTGCATGTGATATCTCTATACATTGTTGAACCAAGTAATGATAATCATGAAATCCCCAAAGATCTAAATATGTTGAATATTTTTCTCTAATGCAAATAGAAGGAGGATCTTGAGGATAATAATTTCAACATATTCATTTGTTCCTATGCCCAAACCAATTTTAAGGTTGAAATAATGGTTACCCTAAAAATAAGGAAAAAACCTCCCCCACAATCACCCTCTTGAGAAGAGGCCACAATTTAGAAAACTTTAAAATGATTGCATTATCATTATGATAAATGAAAATGTATAATTACAATATAACAAACATGCTTTTGATGATGAAGAATTTCCATTGAGATGAGATGTTATTTATGCGACCTTAAGAAAGATAAGCGAATATTTAGATTTCTTTAGAATTTGTTTTTGTACATGGAAAATATTAAGAAGCATTGCAAGAGCATCATAGTTTTTAACTTATAAGGTTAAGAATGTCGGTAATGTGACAGATACTTTGAAATTGGGATCTAATTTTGGGATAGATGGGGCACCTTATGAGAAAGTTCTTTTCATCATCAATCCTCTTAGTGTCACAAATATGACACATTATTTTATCCTTGGTAAGAGTTTGTTCTTACGAACGAAATTTTTTATTTTCTTCATTATGATAGTCAAAGATTGAGATACTTTATAGTATCGAAATTTTCTTTTATCCTCTAATTCTTTATCATGCCATCGTTTCACCTCAAAATTTAGACCAAGTAATCTTTTCAGCAGAGTGTCTTCCTCTTTTATTCCTTTATGATTTAGCCATGACCTTACATATTTATTGCATCCTCACTTGAGTAATGGCAATGTTTGTAGTTTTAGCTTGTGTTTGATTCAATTCTGAGGAGCCTATTTGCATCCATGTTGCTTATATTATTTTTGAACGTTAAGTACCGTTTCACAATTTTGTTTCTAGTGAGGGGAGATGTCACATTTATGAGGAAAATAGGATACATATTATTACCTTTAATTTTGACATTGCATGTTATAAAATTATTTATGAGTTCACCATATTTTTCTTCTGGAGTCGTGGTGATGTTATGGGACAAAGAGCTATATACACATTCTTTTGCATGTTAGAATGAACTAATACTCAAGAGACAAGTGTCAACATAGAGTGAGAGCATTCATTACACTAGTTAGCTCTTGGAAGGCCGATGGAATCAATTGCACATTTAAGGGGAGTTCATCAAGAAGTTGAATGAACCATATACCACATTATATTATATGAGTAGCTAAAAAAATTAGATACCTATGTATTTCAAGTGATGGTTGTTCTTTTATATAGACTTTTAGCAAATAGTGATGTTTACAAGAAGAAAGTCCCTAGTTGCATCAAAAGACAAACTTTGTTGATAAGGGGTGTATTGTGTAAGCATTTATTGCAAAGAACTAGAGATTGATGAACACCTACCTTGAAAGAATGAATACCTCCATGTGATACTTGACCATAATAAAAATTATGGCTATAATGTATTGATCATTGTAAAATAGAGTTTGCCTTTAAATAAATAATTTCCAAACTAGATATGAAATATTCTATTTTATTTTAATTTAGTATTAAGATATTTCTCAATAAATTATTAATACACCAAAATGTTGAAAATGCAAGAAGATGATGGAGCTTAGTGGAAAGGAGTCGCCTTCACTAAGTGGGCCCGCAGGCTATTTTTGGCGCAAAGTCTATTTTTAGACTATGTCTACTTTTAGACATATGGATCATGGTCTATGAGTTGCAGGATGTTATTTGTGGATGATTGGTCATGTTGGTAAAAATAGATGGACTTCTATTTTTAGACATATGGGCGGAGTCTATTTTTAGACTGCCAGGCTAAAAATAGAACAGTCGAATATTATTAGCTCTTAATAATATTTGGACTATAAACATTATCTTATCCTCTTGGAGCACTTCAGTTTGAGCTACAGATGTGGCACATGCAGCTGTCAAAAGGAAATACGCTTTTCTTATGATTCAGTTGAGCTATTGCATGAAGGACTTCAGTTAGAACTCATGTGGTTGAGTTTTGTGGAGTTGATTGAGGAGTTGATGGAGTTGTGTTCAGTTTGACTTAGTTGAACTAGTTGTATTTAGTCTAACTGCAGAATACACTAGTGATGAGTGATGTGAATTAATTGTTAATTAATTCACTAATTATTAACTCATAAAGCAACTAAAGAATACATCAGTTAACTCAGTGCATGGACAATTCAGTGGAGACAGGTGTTAGAAGTTGAGATTGCTATCAGTTGTGACTATAGTTGTGCATGAGATCTTGCAAAATCAATGGGATTGAGTATTGCCAATGAGGATTGCATGGTTCAGCCAAGGAAATATGAATTTGCTTCAGCCATTCATCATTATTCTCATGCAGGATTACACAGTGGAGGCAGGCAAGCAGCAGAGGAGATTTGAACCTGTGAGTGATTCAGATCTGAGCTAGTTTGTGTGTAACAGGTGGAGATAGTACTGAGTACTTGTGAGGAGTATTGTACTATGTATTGTTACATGTTCTCAATCAATATAATATACAGATAGTGTGGGGTTTTCAGCTATATGCTTTCCTCGGGTTACATACTGTGTTAATGTGCACATGCGATTGATGTTTCATTGTTTTTAATTCCGCAAAATTGATGATCAATGTAGAGGAGGTTATGTATTATGCATGTACACCGCAATAGTGTATAATCGGGATAATCTCTGTGAATAAGTGTCATATCATTCAAAATTTCTACACAAATAATATGTTTATCTTAAAAGAAAAACTTAATCTCTTTATAAATAACTTTTCATCCATCTATAAATAACTTTGTTTGCTATTAAAATAGCACTAATTATTTTTATGGATAAATAATGTTTACTGCTACAATTTTTTACATAGAAAACAATGTCAGTATCTTACCCATCCGAGGAGAATCTCCATTTCAGATGACAAATTAAAGTTTGTATTCTTTCTTCTGGCCACAATTTCGAGAAGAACAACGCCAAAGCTATACACATCAACTTTTACAGATAGTTGTCCCACAGAGCATACTCCGGTGCCATATGCCCACTGCACATTCAAATTACAATGGCAAAGACTAACGAAAATTGAATGAAAGCTATTTCGAAACGAAACTGTGTGAGCTAGATAACAAGATAAAAATATCTTGGATAAAGATAATATTATTATAAATTTCAATAATATATGAAAGATAGGAGCAGCTAGATCGATTTCAAGAATGTCATAATGTACAATTACAAAAAACAATGGAAACTCAATTGCATCCATCCATAATTGTTAACCTTTTGATGGTGTGTGAAAATCTTACAGAGTTCCAGCCGCTCTTGTGTTGACGTGGGTCTGATCTTCAGAAAAAAGTTTGGCTAAGCCGAAATCTGCTATCTTAGCATTCAGTGTCTCATCCAACAAAATATTACTTCCTTTGATATCTCAATGAATAATTCGTAGTTGAGAATCCTGGTGAAGATACAGAAGCCCACGAGCTACTCTCATTATAGTGTTGTAACGCTTTTGCCAATCAAGGTCTGCGCGTTTGTTTGGATCTTTATCCATGAATGCCACACCAATTCAACACCCAAAATTTAATTTACATATATAATATATAAAAATACTAATCAATACACAAAATTTAATTTACATATATAATATATAAAAATATTTTTGCGAGAATTTTATGTCAGGATGATAAACTAGATTAAATGGTTAGAAACTCATGAAAAGTAAATTTGATATGTACGAAAGTAATTTTATATTTAATGTGCTAAAATGAATTACTTTATAATAGTAAAAAAAAACTAAATGGAATTGGCTTACCGAATAGGAATCTATTGAGGCTCTTATTTGGTAAGTACTCATAAACCAACAACTTTTCTCATCCCTCAGCACAATAACCTAGAAGGTTCACAAGATTTCTATGCTGAATTTGGGCCTTCTAGGAATGTTAGAATCATGGAAGGTATCAATGACCACAACCTTAATAGGAGGGAGTTTAGGACAATTATTGGTGGCATGACTAGAAGCATCACACAAAGCATAAGCAATGAGAGGAGCGAGAGGCTTTGGCGTATTAGGAGGAGCTGGAGTTGTTGGGGGGCTTTGTCTTTAGGTCCCTTTTTATTGGCTTTGCCCTCGTTGTCAGATGTTTTTGCAACAAGAGTAGGTTCCTATTGAGATTTTTGTGGAACTCAAGCAAAGGTAGGGATAAGAACAAATGGTTGGACCAGAGTCAAAGGAATGTGAGGTTTCAATTGATTCAGAGGAGTGTTTGTGGGGTGTTCGATGTACCAGACTGGTATCCGAAGCTAAGATTGGGTAAAATCAACGTAGCCATAGCAGGTGTAGAATAAACTCGAGGGGGTGGGAATAAGAACGATATCTGACCAAAAGAATAATGGCTTAGAGGAACTGCTCCACAATGGCTAAGGCCTGGGGGAACAGTTCCAAGCAGGAATGGATTAGAAGAGACACTGCTAGAAGGAAATGATCCTTAAGGAGTTGTATCGACAAGCGAGGTTAAGTCGGGCACAACACGTTGTGCATGTTTGGTCTTCTGTGAGAGCATACTAGAACATTTGGGCGCGGCCAATGATGCTTGGAGCATGCAAACACTCGATGAGATACACTCAAAAGGAGTAGGCAGTGGGCCATAGTAAGCACCAAGAAAAGTCAAATATTTATAGATTCCTGGAGAGACAGACAAGACAATCTTATTGTCAGCCATGGAAGAAATGTTGGACTGAGGTGAAGTGTGGGATTTTGGATCATAGTACATCAATTGATCAATTGTGATGACCTTTCCATCGTGGGCAAAGAAAATATTGCAATGAGATGCAGATGTGAAAGGTGACATGGCATAGGTATAACTATGACCCAAAAGGATGTTATAGTTGAAGGGGGCATCGATGACTTCAATGCCAATATAGATAATCTTGCCAGTAATTGTGACTCGATAGTTGTGGTATAAGCCAAGGGGTTGTGAAGGATGATTGTCCCATGCATGAAGAGTGATTGTGGATAGGGATAAGTCAAGGGAAAAAATTTTCTTCCAAACATTGGCGGTCATCACATAGGTGGAGGCTCCTTCGTCAATGATACACTGCTAAAAAATGGTGTTTCTAATGGACACTAGAATTTGAAATGCAACGGATGAAAGTAACGGAGGATTTTCTGACTTGTCAACATGAAAGAAAATAATCTAATCATCTCGAGGATCCATGACACCCAGAGAAGATAGTATATCTTTTGGTTGTGATGGGCACATCTGGAGGACTTCCAGCATTGACATGGAAGCAAGAGACTGCGGAAAGTCATCTACTATACTATATGTATGGGCATCTTTGGTAGAAGCTACATTTCAATGTAACGAACCTTTTGGGATATTTGGAATAAAATCGACCTTAGGCTAAGGGATTTGTAAGGTACCATTGGATGATGATAGAGGCTCAATGGACACTTTGGGCTGGGACTGAGTCGTTGACTTAGCAGATCGCTTATCGTATTGGCATGATCAAGTCTGAAGATTGACTTGCTTGGTATTTACCTCATCCGAATTCATCAAAATAATCTAATAATCATGGTGACTAGATGGTGGAGCTACTTGAGCTACATGTCCTTATGTAGGTTGGGTAGCTACGTATCCTGGGTGAGGGAAAGGGTTGGCAAGCATGATCGATTGACATGCAATAGGCATTATAGGAGGAGAGATGGGATGCGATCCTCGAGAAGCTGCTTGAGCTTCCCATACTTGTCACATCTGAGGTAAAAGAGGACACTCATGGGTAAAATTACCATATACTTCACACCAAGAACAAGGCTTTTCTGTATAAAGACCCTTGTTCTGCTTGGGTTGACTGCCTTGTTGCTAAGTTATGGTATTAGGTTGAGGACCCTGAGTGGAATTGGTTGGAGGACCCTAGTTGCCTTGATTACCTTGAGATGACTGGTTCCTATTACCCTTCCCCTTGTTCCTTTTTTTGGGGTTAGGGGTATTGGGTCCACTATATTGAGCATACACTTGTCCTTGTGGAGGAGGTGGTTGTTGTGGCGAAGGGGGTGCAGGCACGGGTGGCTGGGGGTGTTCGTGCTGGAGGAGCTGAAGCACTAGGTTGTGCATAATGATAATAAGGAGACTAGGAGACATTGGTATAAGTAGGAGGTGCAATGGCTAGCCCTGGCATCAGTTGATGTAGATGGGGATATGCATATGGCATGCTCGGACCTGGATAAAGATTTCCCTGAGGAAGATTGTGGGAGGGATAATTGTAAGTGGAACTGGTCCGTCCCTAAGGTGGACCATAACTCATCTAAGGTGGAGTATATGGTTGGGGGTGTGAAAGGATTTCAATTATGCCATCCGTGACATGAGATGCCCCCAGTTCATTAGCAGTACAAGGCTGAGCTAGATCGGGGATGACAATGTAAACGTAGCCTGACTGGTCGTAAATCAGATCAAATTTTGGAGCTATTTGAAGTGCTCCTTCCTCAAAATGGGGGAAGTGAAAAGCGAAATATTTCGAAATGGGGGCTAGTAGTGACCTAAGAAACCAATCCATATAGACTCGATCTTAGAATTCAGGAGCTCTCCAAATGCTCCTCCTTCTACATCATTCCTAAACGTGGTTAGAAAGGTAGGTGGCCGAAGTTTCATGGAAAGAAGCTAAAAATTTGGTACCAATATCATAACAGAGAGGTAATTGGATGTATCAAATAGAGTTTGTGTTAGGATTTGCTAAAGCGGAATGGGTTGCTCTAGGTTAGCCACATACCACTTCACATCAACTCCAGTGAGCAAGCTATGGAACAAACAAAGACAGATGGAGTCTTTGGTAATGGAATTTGATCAACACCACATATGGAAGGAGTGAACATGATTAGTTGGGTCCTTTCCAGGATTATCGCCAAACTTTTGGATGTCTGAAGGGAGTTTACTAGGCATAGTTGGTCATTTGGGATCATGGAGAAGAGGATCATTGATAAGATGGCTAAAATCTAGGAGACTTAAAGCAGCCATAAAAGGAAGTAAGGGAGTAGGAGTGACCACACCGATTGGGATTCTGCTAGTGGGGGTACCCTGGTTAGCACTTAGGTTAGCACCCCAGGTTCCCACACCCACATTGGTGCCTGACATGGTCGCTATATGGGGTTGAGAAGACATGGAATCAGATGATGAATTGGATGAATCAACAAAATCATAATCAAAATGAGAATGACGACTTAATGGAGGACTAGGAGGAGGTACTCTAACTCGACGGGGAGGAGTAATATGTCCTAACGGGAACTAACGGTGTACACCTTGAATTTGATGTGAAAAATGCATTGGAGGTGCAATGGTGTCTAAAATAAAGGTTGATGATATGAATAAAAGAGGAACAAATAGTAAGAAAACACCTAGTGCAGTGGTGCCAAGTGTAAACTAACTATTTTACTGATGTTACTCTAATATAAGAAAACACACCCTATTAAAGAAAAAATACCTCTAGACTATAGTGATCTAAATCCTCAAACAATCTTAGATCTATTGTTTCATATATACTTCCAAAGAACTTCTTACTTGACAAAATCTCATCCCCACAAGCAGAGTTGTTTAGAGAAATGTGGGGTAGAGGACCAACTTCTTCCCACACCCAGTCCTATAGGGTGTTTTCCTAAGATTGGTCACTACAGTTACCTTTGTCCCACCGAGGTGATCAGGTCTTCAGCTTCTTGGTAGTGAGTCATTGCAGGAAATTCCTTGCCACGAGTTGGGTAGCACGGACGATAATTTCTTACACAATGACCTAGCCTAATCCCTTCTCAATCGGGTTTCTGATGCACTCTAGCTTTGACCATGGGATGGTGAAGGATTTTAATCTCCCTAATATGTCAACTTCTATGTCTCAATGAAAGTCATTGATGAGTGTTATTGGAAGCCTGTCCCACCATTCTTACACCTACACGAAAAATATTATTTGGCCCTGATGCCCTAATCAGCTTAACCTATGTGTGCCGATTTATTAAGGTGTAGTGTTTCAAGTCTTGGCTTGGTAGTGTTAACCAAACTCACATTCGATTAAGGTGTGAGTGTGTGAAAATAATGTGTCAAGTGGATAATTTAATTAAGCATGTTTCATGATGTCATTTGCTGCTGAAAGTAAAATGCTAAAATACTATAAATAAATATGAAAATTATAGAAAAATAAAATGTCAATCAAGCACACAAAAACCCCACCCAAAAGGGCTACTAAAAAGATAAGCAAGAGAGGTAAAACAAGCTACTCAAAGGCATAAGAAGAGGCCAAAAATATATAATTTCAATGGACTGGGATCTAAAGTTTCTAAACTATTCTAAATGATGCAAACAAACAACAAAAATCATAAGCGAAAGATGTTGCAAAGGATAGGTGTGAAGCTTTAAACCCTACGATGCACAAGGGGATCCTGAGGGGAAAGGAAAACCCAAACACTAAGTGGGGAAAAGGTAAGATAAACCTATCCAAGAGACCTGAAAAGTAATGCATCAGATCTAAAAAATAGTGGCTGAAAATGCTGAAAACCCTAGACTCCTCACTAAGCAAATCTCTTCTTAGCAATGTGGAGGTGTACTCTAAACCCTAGGGGGATTTTTCCTTCCTCAATGAGATAAGTCAAGTGGATCTAGTCCTAACTGAGATTGAAAACATAGATGAAGTACCCAAACCAGTATACAAACAAAACTCGCACGAAATCCATAAAAAAAAATTGATTTTTTTTGAAGCGATAAAAAACGCAGGTACTAAAATGTTTTTGAGGAAAATGAAATTTTCTAGACAAAAAGTGTGCTTTGCAGCTCACTCATGTGGCTGAAAAGTATGCTCTGTTCCTAGGAGTCTCGATTCGCAGATCTTGCACAAATTTTTCCATATCTTGCTCAGCTAGTTCCTATGACTTGCGGAAAAGGCTAGAAACCCACTAGAATCCGAAAATTTGACAAAATAAGGTTTAATATTATAAATATAAACTGAGAGGCTAGAAATAAATGAAGAAAACCCTGAAATTTTCTGAAACTTCAATCACCCAAGAACATTGTTAGTACACTAGTGGAGTCGCTATTTGTTAGTGTGAATATTCTTGGAAGGTGTACGAAAAATAATTCACTTAAGTCACAAGGTGACAAGTGACCCTACCAACAAGTTTATGGCTACTTTCGATTCAGATTTGTAACACAAGTAGAAAACCTGCAGCAAAGGAAGATATAATCCATAACAAAAAGTAGCAATATAAAATATCTAGTATAATAACCCAATTGGAAACACTTCTTTAAAAAAATAAATCTTTTATTAATAATACCCGGTGAAGGAGATCTACAGATGGGTCTGTGATTCCCCCTCCGTGGGATGGGTCCTTTGATGTCCTTGATGCTTCAGAAAAATGATTCTCTCTCAAAATATGTGGAAAACCCAGACAAAAGTACAAAACTAAACATGAAAGCTCAAAGAAAAAAGACAACAATGTTGACGATGATTATGATCATAGTAAAGAATGAATGAAAAACCCTCTTTTTATACCAAAGTATGGATTTAATCTAAAAAATGAAGAATAATAAAATATTATTAACCAAATTTAGATCTAACCACTTGGAATTCTTTATTATATTTATTGGAAAGGGAAAAAGTATTTAAAATGATTAAATAACTTTATTTAGAAATAATTAACAAATAAATTGATTTATTAATTATTTTTCTAGAATTAAGGAAGATGTGAAATTAAGATAATTATTAAATAGTGACTTAATAGTTATTCTAATAACATAAATAAAGAAATTTAAATAAATAATGATTTATTTAATTATTCCTAAAGGATTTAGTCAAATGTGACAAGGAATAATTATTAAATAATGATTTGATACTTATTCCTAGAGAAAATTAAATAAATAATTATTTATCTAATTATTCTCATGGGTTTGTTTTTATTTAAATAAGAAAATAATTTAATAAAAGTGGTTTACTAAATTATTTTCCACAGTGAAAGTGATTTTACTATGGTAAAATTAAATCTACATAGTGTGATACAACAACAAAGATGAAAAAATATCAGGGTAGTGGTTCGCATAAAAGCTCTTTGTCAATATTTCCTCTAGATTGGGTTGCATGTGCAACCACGTGATTAAATTGTGACTAGGGTATGAAGGGTGTGATTAGATACTTCATAGGGATCATTAAACCATTACTTGTGAATTTCTATGGCCTTGCATGTGTAGCTTAGGAAACAGGTTAGATTTGCGAGGACAAAAATTTTGGCTCTGATTTGTCTATATAGTATTACTTAGAGTTGCATTGGTAAAGAAGGGGGAACTACCTAGAATTTTAGTGAGCTAATACATGCACGAATGGAATCTTCTACCATAATTTCAGGAAGAAATAGATGGGTAAGTTCCTTTCCCGAGTGTATCATTATATAACCACTATATTTGATAATGATACAAGTTGAAAGGGAAATGAATCTGAGGATTATATTAGGAGCGATTTGACATGCAGGGTTGCAGTAACCCTCAGCTGAAAGACTCAAGCAAGTGGAGGATGTTAATATGAGGGGTCAAGTGGAATCAATAGAAATTTCGTCATCTTACTCCACTCAAACCCTTGTCTAGATGGTAACCCAAAGGTTATTGGAGTGAATCCCATATCATTCTATTGCACAAAAAAATAGAATTAATAGGGAGGAAGAAGGGATACGCTCATAACAAAATGTTTATCATAGTCTGATAATTTTAAACCCTAAAAAAACCAAGCTAATGATTGTATTTAACCTTACAAAATAGCGACAACCACATGGAGCCAAAGCTTATTTAATAAATGTAGATGGCATTGACTAATTTTTTAATTAATGTACACAAAAACAAAGGAATGTGGGGATTTGAAAATAAATATAAAGTAAACCTAGAAAAGATGTTGCATCGGCTACAAAATTACAAACCGGGAGCATACGAATTACGAGAAGAAATTACCATAGAACGACATGCACATTCATATGCATGGTCACTGTAATGCAATTTTTCATTTAAATTAAATATTATAGCATAACCAAACGTAGATAAAATTACTAAACTTAGCATGGGCCTCTTGTGACCAACACTGGCATAAAGTAGACAAAAAGCTTGGTGATAGCCAAGAGCGGTAATCCTATTACAGGGAGAGAGTGAAGCTCACACTTATGAAAAGTTTTGAGCACATGGAATAATAATGAATAATCATTCAAGTTAACTAAACAGAGAATATGATGCACACTCATTGCATAACTCCAGTACATAGAAGGAAAAGTAATTAATAAAACAAAGAGCATGATTCACATTGTTTTCATTTCTTCAACACTATAAATTTGTGAGTGAATATTTATTGAAGGTAACAAACTAGAGAGTAAGATGAACTCTTGCCTCTACTCTTCAAAAATAGCATAAACATAGGATAATCATACAAATTATGAACAAAGAGCAAGATGCTATTGCAATATTCGATGAGAGTAATTTTCGATTAGTAGATATTGTTACTAGTGTTAGCCATATTGAATGGGGCACACATAAATACTACCAACACTAAGAAAAGGCACAAACCTTGAAAAAGGGTTTAATCTTTGCTAGAAAAATCAAGTCAAGTGTATACATGTGAGAAGAGAGTGCGTGTCTCTTTAGCCCCTTAAAACTTAGAAGACCTATTTAATAGAAACAAAATTACATATAATCAGTAGTTCTGGATTTGGAAATAGCAAAGCTAGGCTAGGAAACCCCTTGGGTTTCCCTAGTCCCTAATCTATGGAAAGATGATCCTCGAAGGGAGGATTCATGTAAGGAAACCGACCTAGAAGTAACGGACGTCGGTTATGACTTGGCGAGCCATAGAAACCATAGTGCATGGCTAAAGAAATGCTGCAATTATACATGTAACAATCAAAGCCACATGGAACAATACATTTATTGGATAAAAGCATGTCCAATCAAGATTAAAAGAGAATATACACCCAATTCACTAGAGGATGAAGAAAGGATGTATTAAATGTGTATTTGTCGTGGAAGAAAGGCCTCATTCTTCTAGTTGA
Source organism: Pinus tabuliformis (assembly GCA_031772625.1). NCBI lineage: Eukaryota > Viridiplantae > Streptophyta > Pinopsida > Pinales > Pinaceae > Pinus > Pinus tabuliformis. The sequence continues at coordinate 750,048,991 of CM062808.1, forward strand.
ACCTTCACATCAAAAACCACAAAATGATTTGTGCTAGTGTGAATCAACTCACAAATTGGGAAACAAGTGAGCCACAGTCACAGGAGTGGGAAATTTACATGAGATACCAGGTATAGCACCGAAGGCGACTACCTACTGGTTTTTCGAACCTCAAGCCAGCCTTGTGGCAGCCCTCACCTACATTCCTGTGTAAAATGGTAATTAGAACATCACTTTAGGAAAAATGGTTGTTTTATGAGAAAGGAATTACAGAGAGAAAGGAAGAAAATTACATGGGCGAATGAAGCAAGTATGAATGACCTATGTTGTTTCCAACTACAACTTCGACACTGGTATTAAGGGAAAATTCATAAAAGGAGTAGTAAGTCTAGCCACCTTAATGCTAGACCCCAAGATGTTGCAAGGCCTTGGCTCAATTATGGATACCCCGCAATAGAAAACAACGACAACAAAGGCAGGTGGTGGGGGTAACAGGCAAGGCCATAGAGCATTGTTGCAAAGCCAAGCCCTCCGCTTTGGTGGAAGAGCAACAAACCAAATAAATGAATGGCAAACATAGAAAAAGACTAGGGTTTCTAGATAATTGGAATTCTTTAATATTAAAATACATTTAAATTTTTCAAACATAATAATAAATATTAATACTACTTATATAAAAAATATTAAAATTATAAAAATTATAAAAACATTATAATTATAATTCTTATATAATTTATATAGTTTATTAAAAAATTAAAAACAAGATATTTCTTATTTACCAAATATATCTATTTAACAAAAGTAAAATAACCAAACTTATATTTATTAAACAAATCTAATTTATATTAACCAAACCTATATTTATTAAACAAATCCAGCTTATATTTACTAAACAAATCGTAAATAGCAATTTTGAAATTTTGTTTTCAAATTTACGTTTTTTCATAAATTTTCTTATATTAAATTTAGCTAAATCTATGGGACGCTAATATTAGTGATCAAGAAATTGAAAATAACAAATATGATCTTATCATATTTTTGACATTTAAGATTGCTTAATATAAATTTATTATATAAAAATAGATAAATGATTTTAAGATTAATTACATTATTAAGTTTTAGTCGATGTTTCTGATTAACTAATGTGGTTTATGGTGAGGACAAGGGTTTAAACTACATTAATTAATTCGGAACATCGATCAATTTCTAATAATGTGATTAATCCGAAAAATATTTATCTACAATATAAATCACGAAAATCTCAAATCTAATATATATAAAAATAATTTATAAAAACAAAATTTATATTATTTTAATTTTAAAATTGTTTAAAACAAATTATGAAAAAATCCAACCACACATTTAATTTTCAAAATTATGCATCCTGAATATAAACGTGCATTTGAAATGGACACAAAGGTCACATAAATCTATCCGAGGATGCCCAAAAGCCAAAGGAAAAGCTCAGATAAATCTACGCGAGGATGCCCCTACATTTATGTGTTTGACATGAAGTGCTCTCACATATGGAGATCTCACCTACTCTTACGAATATAACGCAGAGGTCAAAGAATACGGTTATGTGTTTAACCTGAAGTGCTCTCACATATGCAGATCTCACCTACGCTTATGAATATAGCGCAGAGATGAAAGAATATGGTTATGAAGCAAACTGATTATATCATAGCAAAAAATATGTTGAAGTGCACTACACAGATTTCATGGCTAGTCCGCTAATGAAATGATACCTTAAATTTATGAAGGAAATGTTCCAAACTGTAATAAAAGAATATAAAGACTTTTAATGCCTCAAATATGCAAAGATAAGTCAAGATCCACATGTTTTGTACTAATTAGGGTAACCATGGGCATTGTATTATGTTGTTGAGCATCTCCGTTTCTGGCCCTTTTTGTTGAAATAATAATTTCAACCGCAGAATTTTCTTTCTTTTGCGATGTGATCTTATCGCATATCACAAATCACATCCTCAGCTTGATTTCCTTTTGTTACAACCTGTGTTTTCTGCGATTGCGATGGTGCGATGCGATCTGATCACATATCGCAAATCGCACCCATATATGTCATGCCTCACCTTGTTTTGCACCGAATGCGATTTCGCGATGCGATCAAATCGCAGATCGCAAATCGTATATTTCAATGGTTGAAGTACAGGGCTGCAGCATGAATTTTCCGTGAAGTGAAAGTTACATTTTTAACCGCTGTTTTTGTCAGTAAAACAGTAAATGCAATTTATTGTGGGTTGGTAAGTTTTGGTAAAGATTTTAAATTTTATTATCTTCTATTAGCGGGAGTATGGGCACAAGAAAAAGTTGGTAAATCCATTTAATTTTATTGTTTTTTACTTTACGGCAGCATGGAAAGTGAAAACATATATAAGTTTTTTTTGTTGTCATATATATGTAATGTTTTTTTTGTGTGTTGACTATGTATTGTAATGCACAGCAGTGCGAAGTAAAAGGGAGCATACAAGAGGCTGAATGTAATTTTCTTTTGTTGGTGAATATGCAAGTGTAATTTCCACACAGCAGTATGTTGATCTCTCCAAAAGAGATAGAAGTTTTTTTTTGTAATGTAGCAGCGTGAATGAAACAAGCAGTGAATGTAAATGTAAATTTTTTTTTAAATAGTGACTGTAAAAAAGGTTTTTACACACAGCAGTGTAAATCCTTTTTTTTAGAAAGGAGAGACAGAGTATTTTTTTTTTTTGTGTTGAACTCAAATGTTCTTGTGTAATCCCTCTGAGAGAGGAAGAAGTCTGTAATAGCAGTTATTTTATTGATGAATGCAAAGTTCATTTTCATATGTGGAAATCACTGTCTGCTCAGAAATTTTTAAAGCTTCCCTGTTCTAAGATCCTGTGGAGAAAACAGAGCATTGTCTCTGTGTTCAGTTATTTTGTTTTTGGAATTTTACCAGAAAAATTCCCAACAATGGTATCAGAGCTAGTCCAGGCTCTTTGAAGGTGTCGAAGAAGCTGAAGGAAGGTTCCTTTTGTTGCAACAGCTTTTTAGCTCACTGAAGACTCAGTCAAGAAAGGATCCAGGTATTTCTCAAAAAAAAAAATTGTGTTGCTGCTGAAGAAACAGTGAGTTATTTTAAATACATAGTGAGGTATTTGAAGCATACTTTATAGTGCAAGAATGGCCAGCACCAGTACCAGCACTAGCATGGGAATTTTTAATACTCACCTCCCACAGTTTAATGGGAAAAACTATGACTATTGGGAAATAACCATGAGAGCCCTTTTTGCCTCACAAGACTTATCAAAAATAGTTGAAGATGGTTTTAAAGAACCAGCAGACGAAAATGAGTTCAATAATCTAACTCAGGCAGAGAAAGATATGTTGAAGAGCTACAAGAAGAAGGATTCAAAAGCCCTCGTATTCTTATATCAAGTAGTGGACTAGAGTGTGTTTCGAAGGATAGAAGCAGCCAAGACATCCAAAGAAGCATGGCAAACTCTCAAGACAACCTATCAAGGCATGGAGAAAGTGAAGACAACAAAACTACAGTTGCTGAGGAAAGATTTTGAGAATATGCGCATGAAGGAGTCAGACAATATTGACTCATTCTTCACACATGTGATTGGTGTGGTCACACAAATAAGGACTCATGGAGAAGTTCTTGAAGAAAGGAGGATTGTGGAGAAACTGTTGAGGATCTTACCCTCAAAGTTTGATGTGATTGTCACCACCATAGAAGAGACAAAGGATCTCTCAAACATTTTAGTTGATGAACTTCATGCATCATTGATAACACATGAGCATAGGTTGAGTAGAAATGAAAACTCATCTCTAGAGCAAGCTTTCAAAACTCAGATGCCCTTTGGAAGAGGAAGAGGTCAAGGCAGAGGAAACAAGAGAGGAAGAGGCAAAAGCCAAAACAAAGGTGGAAGAAACAGTCCAGCAAATGCTTAAGGAAAAGGCAGCAATCCAAATCAGAACCAAGGCCAAGGCAGCAGCCAACAAAGTGGACAATATCATGCTCAAGGACAAAGGTATGAAAAATCCAATGTCCAATGTTATTATTGTAAAAAATATGGGCATTATGCCAATGAATGTAGGAAGAAGCAGCATGATACGAATAATAGATCTAGTGCAAATATCACTAGAGAAAATTTCAGCCAAGATAATGTGTTGTTAGCTTGTAACATGGCTGAAACAAATAGTAAAGATATATGGTTTCTAGACTCCGGTTGCAGCAACCATATGACAGGAAACGTAGCTTTGTTTTCTGCCTTAGATCAAAGTGTGCAGTCACAAGTCACACTTGGGACTGATAGTAAAATTTTTGCTATGGGTAAAGGAGAAGTAAAAATATTTACAAAGAAAGGTGAAAGAAAAACCATACCAGATGTCTATTATATTCGTAGAATGAAGTGTAACCTCTTGAGTATTGGATAGCTTGTTCAAAAGGGTTACAATGTTTTCTTTGTAAATGATGTATGCACCATCATGGATAGAGCACCCAGCAAACGATACATTGCTGAAGTAAAGATGAAAAGGAACAAGATGTTCCCTCTCAGAATAAGAGCAAATTTGAAACATAAAGAAGTTGCTGCAGTTACCCAAGAGGCTTTCCAAAGCCAGCCAAAAGATGAAAATTGGTTGTGGCACTTGAGATTTGGAAATCTCAACCTTGGAGGTCTTAAATTGTTGAGCAGAAAAGGAATGGTAAGAGGATTACCATTGATAGAGAAACCGGAAAGCCTTTGTGAAGGTTGTATCTTAGGAAAGCAACATAGAGAAATTTTTCCATCAGGCAAAAGCATAAGGGCAAAGGCACCCTTAGAAATTGTCCACTCAGATTTATGTGGACCGATGCAAGCTCCATCACTTGCAGGCAGCCAATATTTTCTAACATTTATTGATGATTTCACCAGAAAGACTTGGGTTTATTTCCTGAAGAACAAAAGTGAAGTGTTTGAAAATTTTCAAAATTTCAAAGCACTTTTGGAAAATCAAAGTGGGCTGCATAGCAAGGTTCTAAGAACTGATAGAGGAGGTGAGTATATCTCCAAAGAATTCCTACGGTTTTGTAGAGAAAATGGAATTCATAAGCAATTTACAGCTAGGTACACCCCGCAGCAAAATGGAGTTGCCGAAAGGAAGAATAGAACAATCATGGATATGGCGAGGAGCATGTTGAAGGCAAAGCATTTGCCAAATGATTATTGGGCTGAAGCTGTACACTGTACAATATATATTCTGAATAGGTGTCCTACAAAAGAAGTCATGAACAAAGTGTTGGAAGAAGCATGGAGTGGGAGAAAGCAAGGAGTCACCCACATGAAAGTTTTTGGATGTGTGGCTTATGCACACATTCCAGATCAGCTAAGGAGGAAGTTGGACAGCAAAGGGGAGAAATGCATTTTCATTGGATATAGTGAGGAATCCAAAGCTTACAGGTTGTATATTCCATCTACCAATAAGTTTTTTGTGAGAAGAGATGTTCAATTCATCGAGGAGGAAGCTTGGGATGGAAGCATAGAGAAAACAGTTAATGTTAAAAACTGTTTGTCTCATGATGAAAATGATGAAGAGTTCGCTGAAACACATCCCCAAACAGTAGTGCCAACACAAGGACAACAAGAGACACCCTTGAGGAGAAATGAGAGTGCTTCTCCAAGCACACCACAAGAGGAAATTCAAGTGCGTCTTCAAGCACTTGCACACCAAATGAAAGAGGCAAGAAATTCAGAAATTTAAGTGATATTTATGATGAAGGAATGAATTCCTTGTTTGCTTTATATTGTCATGTTGATGACCCTATTCATTTCGAAGATGCAATTAAGGATAAGAAATGGATAGAAGCTATGGATGAGGAGATGAATGCCATAGAAAGAAACAAGACATGGGATTTGCTTGAGCTAACAAAGGTAAAGAAGTCATTGGAGTCAAATGGGTCTATAAGACCAAGAGTAATGCTGAAGGAAAAATAGAAAGGCACAAGGCAAGACTTGTTGTCGAGGGATAGAAGTAGCAATATGGAAGAGACTATGAAGAGACTTTCGCACCGGTTGCAAGAATGGAAACCGTGAGAGCAGTGTTGTCCATAGCAGCACAAAACAAGTGGAAAGTTTACGAAATGGACGTGAAGTTAGCCTTCTTAAATGGAGTATTAAAGGAAGAGGTTTACATTGAGCAACCTCTAGGCTATGAGAAGAAAGGCCAAAAGCACAAAGTGTGCAGATTGAAGAAGGCTCTTTATGGGCTGAATCAAGCGCCAAGAGCGTGGTACAGTAGGATAGATTCCTATCTACTGGAAAATGAATTTGCAAAGTCTGAGGGAGAACCCACTCTCTACATCAAAGAAAAGGATGGTAAAATTTTAATTGTAGTGTTGTATGTTGATGATGTGATTTTTACAGGTAATGATGACTACCTCATTAAAAATTTCAAATCAATCATGAAAGAAGAATTTGAGATGACTGACATGGGTTTGCTGAGATACTTCTTAGGAATAGAAGTAGATCAAAATGAAAATGGAATTTTTATTTCGCAGGCAAAATATGTAAATGAAGTGTTGGGCAGATTTAACATGCAGGACAGCAAGGCAGCGATCACTCCCACAGTAATGGGATTAAAACTCAGCAAAGAGGACAACAACAAGGATTTTGATCCTAGCATGTACAATAGCATGGTTGGCAGCCTTATGTATTTAACTGCAAGTAGGCCGGACATAATGTTTGCTGTTAGCTTAATTTCCAGATTCATGGAGAGGCCAAAAGAAGCACATTGGCAGGCAGCAAAAAGAATTCTGAGATATGTCAAATGTACAAAAGGATTTGGCATCTTATATACTTTCTCAGAAAGTTCATAGTTAGTTGGCTACACCGATAGTGATTGGGTTGGATGTGTAAATGATCGGAAAAGCACATCCGGCTATGTTTTTCACATGGGTTCAGGAGCAATTTCATGGGCTTCCAAGAAACAGCCAATTGTGGCGTTGTCTACAGCAGAAGCAGAGTACGTGGCAGATACAGCAGCAGCGTGTCAAGCGGTTTGGATGAGGATACCGTTAAGAAGTCTATGCCAAGAGCAGGCAACAACAATGATGATTTTTTGTGACAATAGCTCAGCTATTGCGTTGTCCAAGAATTTTGTGTTTCACAAGCGAACGAAACACATTGATACAAGGTTCCATTACATCAGAGAATTGGTGAACAATGGAGAAATTTTTTTACAACATTGCAGCACTCAAGAACAGGCTGCGGACATTTTGACCAAACCATTGGACCGAAAAAGTTTTTAGTTTTTAAGGAAACATCTGGGTATGATTGATAACCCAGTAGTTGAAATTAAAGGGGAGTGTTGAAATAATAATTTCAATTGCAAAATTTTCCTTCTTTTGCGATGCGATCTTATCGCATATCGCAAAACGCATCCTCAGCCTGATTGCCTTTTCTTACAACCTGTGTTTTCTGCGATTGCGATGGTGCGATGCGATCCGATCGCATATCGCAGATCTCACCCATATATGTCATGCCTCACCTTGTTTTGCACCGAATGCGATTTCGCGATGCGATCAAATCGCAGATCACAAATCGCATATTTCAATGGTTTAAGTACAGGCCTGCAGCATGAATTTTACGTGAAGTGAAAGTTACATTTTTGACCGCCGTTTTTGTCAGTAAAACAGTAAATGCAATTTATTGTGGGTTGGTAAGTTTTGGTAAAGATTTTAAATTTTATTATCTTCTATTAGCTCGAGTATGGACACAAGAAAAAGTTGGTAAATCCATTTAATTTTATTATTTTTTACTTTATGGCAGCATGGAAAGTGAAAACGGATGTAAGTTTTTTTTGTTGTCATATATATATATGTAATGTTTTTTTGTGTGTTGACTATGTATTGTAATGCACAACAGTGCGAAGTAAAAGGGAGCATATAAGAGGCTGAATGTAATTTTTTTTTGTTGGGGAATATGCAAGTGTAATTTCGACACAGCAGTATGTTGATCTCTCCAACACAGATAGAAGTTGTTTTTTTTGTAACGCAGCAGCGTGAATGAAACAAGTAGTAAATGTAAATGTAAAGTTTTTTCTAAAGAGTGACTCTAAAAAAGTTTTTTACATACAGCAATGTAAATCCTTTTTTTTAGAAAGGAGAGAGAGTATTTTTTTTTGTGTTGAACTCAAATGTTCTTGTGTAATCCCTCTGAGAGAGGAAGAAGTCTGTAACAGTAGTTATTTTATTAACGAATGCAAAGTTCGTTTTCATGTGTGGAAATCACTGTCTGCTCAGAAATTTTTAAAGCTTCCCTTTGCTAATATCCTGTGGAGAAAACAGAGCATTGTCTCTGTGTTCAGTTATTTTGTTTTTGGAATTTTACCAGAAAATTTCCAAACACTTTTCGGAGAACGTAAAGAGATCGACACCAATTTGTTATCACTTCTAGCCCTTTTTAGTGAAGATAGCGATTGACGACAGTTTGACATCCTTAAAGTTGTGTGGCCGCTGCTTCAAGTGAGGCCGATTATTTGATAACTCTATTCTCTGGAACTTGAATTTGTGAGAAAGTTTGTGGATGGAATGAAACATAACATGAGTTGGCTGTTGTCCCACAACAGGATATTGAAAGCAATCAGTGATTAGCAGGGTATTCAGAATGGGATTCGATCTGATTGCACTTCACTCATTCTTATGGGTATTCTGATGGCCTCCCATCGCATCAGAATCATAGAAAGGAAAGACGCAGCTTTTAGAGGCCTGGGTGGAACCCTCTATCGCTGTCATCTCTTTATTTCCTTTCTTGGAAATGGAACCCGCCCTCTCTAGCATCTCGTTATTTCGTTTTTTGCTTGCTAGGGTTTCTGCCCTTAAAGATGCTTTTAGGGCATGGTCATCATGGCGGAAGTTACCGGAGTGTTGAGTAAGATTCAGTCCAAACATCCTGATCTCATGCTTCTTATGAAAGACGCCTGCTTCAGAGCTTCCTCTCTTGGAAACGGAACCCACTAACTCTAGCACCTCGTTATTTCCTTTTTTATTTGCACGGGTTTCTCCTCCTAAAAATGCATTTATTAGATAATCTTTGTGGTTGAAATTACTGCAGCTTTGAGTGAGATCCACTCCAAACAATCTGCTCTCGTGCTTCTTATGATCGGCCGCGGAAGCCATGGATCCTCTGAATATTTCTATATATGATCTCTGAACTTGGCGCATCTGCACCACTACTATATTCCTATATAACACCAGCTGAAACACTAGTGTCTGCCGTCAGACCCCCTGACACAAGTAAGCACATGGGCTATTGAGACAAGATGGGTGGGTGTTTCATAGGGTAGAGAAATTCCAGCATTGCCCACTCTTTAACCTTATTTTGTAAACACATCAAATGGGTTGGCAGTTTCATGGCACGACATACAGAAGCAAATTCCCATATTTATAAAAATGTGGACAAACAAACCCACTCTCCGGGTGTTTTGGAACATAGTCTCTCTCAAGAATCTCCAAGTCTCTCTTTAGACAGAAAAATACCCATCGTTGTATCTAGGTCATTTTTATTTCTTATTTTATTTTATAGTAAGTGTTCAATTAATATCCCAGCAAAATCTTAGGATTAATTAATTAATTTATAAATTATCAAAATATTTACTAAAAAATAAAACAATATTTAAATTAATTAATTTTTTCATATATGACTATTTATTAAAATTTAGATAATACTAAATAATATTTATTAACATATTATTTTTTCGTAAATATTATTTTAATAAATATTAAATAATAAAAATAATTTTTATTTTAATCAAATTTCTAATTTTAATATTGTTATGGATTACCACACAAAATTAAAATAAATATAAATAAATACAAATATCATCAATAATATATTATTGATCTTGCAAGATGTCCATCTGATCTCGCAAGGTGTCGATCTAATCTTGATAAGCAACTTAAGCTTTTTAAGGATTTCTGCTCTGCCATGGGTATGAATGTTAACACTGACAAAACAAAAGTTATGATTATCAAATCCAAGAAGGACACTTACCCTAATTTTATGTATGACAATAATAACTTGGAGGAAGTGTATTCTTACAAGTACCTAGGAATTGATATTCATCACAAGCTCAACTGGAACTATAGCATTGAGAAAAGGATTAATGGGGGGTGGAAAGCTTATTTTGGTCTTTAAAATAATTTTAAAACGACAAACATCGTAATGTGGGATAAAACAAAGTTCCTCTTTGAAACTTTAGTCACTCCTGTTATCTTATATGGGTGTGAGGTCTGGGGTTGCAGCATCTTTAGAGAATCCAGGAGAAAGATTGAGAAAATCCAGAAGCATTTTATAACGTATAACCTGAAAATTAAAATCAATACACCCTATTTTATTATCCTTATAGAAGTAGGTCTTTCCCCTATCGAGAGCCTAGCTATGACTAGGCTTCTGTTGTACAAGCACAAACTCAATAACATAGGAGATCATAGACTTCCTAAGCTAGCTTTAAATTCTAGCCAAAACCACCTAAGGCTCAAGTGGGGGTGGTACAAAGACACGAAGGCGTGTGTAAACCTTTGGGAGATCAACGAGAATGATGCTTTGCAAAACATTAATAACATTAAAAAAATTGTTACTTCTAAGTTCAAATAAAAAATGTGGTGTGAGAAAGATTTAGCAGCTAAAAGAAAATTAAGTTATTATAAGAAGGTCATCAACCCCACCCTAGAAGAACAAAAGTATCTCTCAGTTTTTACTAGATCAAAGAAGAAAATTAATATAGCGAAGATTAGAACGAACTCTCATGAGCTCCATAGTGAAACATGTCGTTGGGTAGTTCCTAAAACACCATGGATGGAAAGGATCATCTCTGTGAGAATAGGAACATTGATGATGAAAACCACTTCCTCTTAGAGTGCCCGCGTACAACCACATTAGATCTCAGTTTCATAATCTTTGTCACAATACTGACCTTCCTAGCCTTTTACGATGTCAAAATTATAGTGAGCTCCTGAGGCTTCTGTTCAAGCTTTTTGAGCATAGGAATAAAATCTTAAATCAAACTAAATAATTTGTTTCTTTAGGTCCGATAGACCAAAGTTTGGTCTCAGTGGATGTTAACCACCACCATCATCATCATATATTATTAATAATAATAGTTACTTAATTTTAAAAATAATTATATATATATATATATATATCTTATTTTAAAAATAAATTTAGTATATTAAATATTATATATATTATTAATAATAATATTGGATTTATTTTAAAAATAAACTTAGTATATTAAATATTATTTCCCAAATTATTTTAATAGGTACTAAATAATGGATCTCTATTTTTTAATAGACTATTATTAATACTAACATCGAGGATGAAAATTACTTCCTCTTAGAGTGCCCCTAGTACAAGCATATTAGATCTCAGTTTCAAAATCTTTGTTGTAATACTAACCTTTCTAGCCTTTTACGTTGTACTAAATTTTTTTTTTTTTTAGGTCCGATAGACCAAAGTTTAACCATCATCATCTTCAATAAGTACAAAAATATAAAAATAAATATAAATACATAAATATGGGCATCATCTATTATATTATTATTAATAATATTTTCTTATTTTAAAAATAAAAATAATATATTAACATTATTAATAATCTTTTTTATTTTAAGGAAAAAAACCTATTGAATATTATGTTAATATTAATTTAATTAGTATGAGGTAAGGAAATAATATTTATTTTAATTGAATTTCTATTTTTTTAATATATTATTATTAATTATTATAAAAGAGAGTATAAATATCGATAAATCCAATAATATCGTGAATAATATATTATATTATAAATAATAGTATTTAGGTTAATTTTAAGAATAAAACTAATATATTAAATATTATTTTACAAAGATTATTTTGTTTTGTTAGGTATTAAGTAATTAAATTAATTTTTCTTTTAGTTGGATTTTTATTTTTTGATATATCATTATTAATGAGTACTCGAAAATGTAAAATAATATAAATAAATATGGGCATTATAGCCATCTATTATATTTATATCGTTGAGAGGGATTAAATCTCTAACTTGAGGTGCAACCATCTTTTGGTGTGAAAGGCGCTTCATAGATTCGAAGTTAAGAGAAATTTAGGATGATTTAACTATTAGCTTTTAAGTAGGCCACATTAGAGAAGATACCATGGGCAAAAATAGATGGGTTAAGAATACCATGGGAAATACTATGAGTTGGATTCCAAAAATGCTAAAGACGGAATTAAAATATCTCAACCATACTTGCCTCAAGAATTTTATGTTTTTTATTTTTTATTTTTTTAACTTAATTTGATTCGATTTCGTTTTTATTTTAACTAAGTCCAAATGTTAAACATTACAATGACACAATAATTTTATTTTTCTTAATTTAAGAATAAAGTTAATATATTAAATATTATTTTGTAGATATTGTTTTAATAGATTTAATAAGAGATTACATTTTCGATGTGCTCTTAGTTAGTATTTTAAAAAATAGTTAGGATTAACTGGTGTCTTGGAAAACCAAAGATCTAGGGACATTTTGTTATTTATGATATCAAAATAACCAAGGATCAAACTTTTCATATACAACACAAACCTATACTCATGGTTGGATTTGTAATCATATTGTTGCGAAGCAATAACTTTTTCACAATAAAATACATTATCAAAACACTATTTTAAACTCATAAAAAATCACAACCATATATCAATGGAGGTTAAATCCATACCATCCACCTAATAATTATTGGTAATTAAATTAAAATTATGAAATACCTGCTCTAATTAGGTAACCCTATCTAAATAGTTGTTAATTTAACAAACAAAAAATTCCGATGGGAAAAATATTAATTTTTATTGCCAAAAATGGAAATTATTTCTACAAATGAACTATTGTGCATTCAAAAATACTTAAATACCTTGTAGGTCCCCTCAAAATATTTAAACAATAGATTTTGTATTATACCTATATGCATAAGGCATCCACAAATCCCCTCAAAGAGAAAAACAAAAATTAGGTCTATTATAAAATACCTGTCTAGCATGAAAGCTAGCTCAGTCAAGCCATACACCAAATTGGTGTATGAGATCCCCTTGTTTGTGGGACAAGTGACCCAGCTCCGTGCAACGTTTTAACTGCTAAGTCTATGAAGGCATACATACTCTGCCCCCCTCTACTTTTTAACTTGAGGCTACTTAGGTGGAAACACATGTTCTTAACCATTAGGCCCACTCAAGTTGTGTGTATATATATATATATATATATTCTATTATCTAATCTATATATCAACAAAAAAAATGTAAGTGTAGGCTTTGATCACACCTACTCCAACTACATGCCCTCTATAAATGACCTCTGATAGTACTTAGAAGATGTGTTCCCTATCCATTCTTTGATCCTCTAAGTACCCGTAGCATGGCGAGTGCTAGCATTAGATAGTGCATCAGTCACTGCATTTTTCTCCCTCTACATATGACAACGAAAATTTATGTCGAATTCATTTTTGAGATGAGAAATTTCCTCTAAGATAGGCACTAGTGTATGCATGTGATATATTTGAACATTGTTGAACCAAGTAATGATAATCATGAAGTCCCCAAATATCTAAATATGTTGAATATTTTTCTCTAATGCAAATAGAAGAACGATCTTGAGGATAATAATTTCAGCATATTCATTTCGTCCTATACCCAAACCACTTTTAAGGTTGAAATAAAGGTTATCCTAAAAATATAGAACAAACCTCCCCCACAATCACTCTCTTGAGAAGAGGCCACAATTTAGCTAACTCTAAAATGATAGCATTATCATTATAATAAATGAAAATATATAATTACAGTATAAGAAACACGCTTTTCATGATGATGATGATGATGAATTTCCATTGAGATGAGAGTTTATTTATGCGACCTTAAGAAAGGTAAGAGAATATTTAGATTTCTTTAGAATTTGTTTTTGTACATGGAAAATATTAAGAAGAGCATCATAATTTTCATAACTTATAAGGTTAAGAATGTTGGTAATGTGACATGTATTTTGAAATTGGGATCTAATTTTGGGATAGATGGGGCACCTTAAGAGAAAGTGTTTTTCATCATCAACTCTCCTAGTGTCACAAAGATGACACATTATTTTATCCTTGGTAAGAGTTTGTTCTTACTAGCAATTTTTTTTATTTTCTTCATTATGATAGTCAAAGATTCCGATACTTTATAATATCTGTATTTTATTTTATCCTCTAATTCTTCATCATGCCATAGTTTCACCTCAAAATTTAGATCAAATAATCTTTTGAGCAAAGTGTCTTCCTCTTTTATTCCTTTATGATTTAGCCAAGACTTGACATATTTATTGCATCCTCACTTGAGTAATGGTAGTGTTGGTAGTTTTAGCTTGTGTTTGATGCAATTTTGAGGATCCTCTTGGCATCCATGTTGTTTATATTATTTTTGAATGTTAAGTACTGAGTCACAATTGTGTTTTTAGTGAGGGGAAATGTCACATTCATGAGGAAAATAGAATACATATTATTACCTTTAATTTTGACATTACATGTTATAAAATTATTTCTGATGTGCTCTATCTATCTCAAAGATTCTATAGAAAAAATCTATTCCTCGACTTCACATCCATATAGCATAATGCAAATAATTAGAGTCTCAAAGGATATTTTTTTTCATTGTCAGAAAGCAAAAGGTTTCTTTATTTACAATTATTTTCAAGTGTATATTGATATCTCCAAAATCCATTTATCATTTTCTAAACGCTATAATTTTAATTGAGTTGATGATGAATCTAGATTTTGAGATACTTCTATGAAGGAACTACCTCCAAGATACCTTCATCATATATAAAAGAATTGTTTGTCATCATTTTGGATTTAAATATCATGACATTCATTTTGTCATTGTGCAAAGTTATACCTCCAAGAGTAAAATCTCTTCAGGTCACTTAGTTGTATATCAAGGTCATAGGAATAATAAATAAAAAAATGGTCAATCTTTCTCTTTATTTATACATATATATAGAATACCCAATGGAAAAATGAAGTTTACTTTCAATCCATGTTGGTTTCAATTAATGTTGGGATAGGGTCCCTAGGGTTAGTTTTGGGGTTAAATAACCCAAATTTTGTTTTATTTTTTGTAAAAGATGTAAAGTCTCTGTGATATATGGATGTGGAGTGCGTAGATAGATAGGTGTCAAAGGGGTCTTATCCTCTTGTTTGGATATATAATCAAGTCGGTTTTGTGACACACCCATGGTCCATAGACCATGGTATTGTACCAAGAAATCTAGAAATAGTTGAGTCATAAGGAGTCTTAGAGATAACTTTTGCAATAAAATTTGCTACGTTGAAGGATTTTTTTTCTTTTGGGCGAGTGCTAAGCCAGGAAGGCTCTGCTTCTTACACTTGAGCAAGAAGTAAAAGGCTCCTGTAGCTGAGTGCATCGGTAGAAGAGTTTGTAATCTGAGAATTGAAGATCAATAAAGATTGTTTTTGAAGAATTATTGTGCATTTATATTGAATTTGTTTATGTTATATTTTGTCGATTAATAATCTGATTTTATGAAATAATCAATGAATGTTGTGTAAATTCACTGAATCTATCTAAAAGATGCATGATATTAATGGTTATCTACTTTTGTGAAGTTAAAAGCTATTTCTGTTATATTTTTTTTATGAATTAAGTAGATCTATGCGAACTCAGATCTGGGGTAGTTTATTGATGCACGAAAGTAGGTAGATCATCCATTGAAGGTCTGCAAAGATTGATCGCAAACCTTCGTGAAGGTCTGCCAACCATTTAACTTAGTTATAGTAAAGAAGCGCTAGAAGACTACAGATCTATGCAAAGACAGATTTGAGCTATCGGAGGCTAAGAACCATTTATCACATATCCCTAGATACAGAAACCTAGTTTTAGCATCCCCCAATACTACTTTGGGCGAGACTGTAGCCTTTACTATGCAGGATTTTCCAAAAGCCCTAGAAGTTAGGGTTTTGTGGGTTGGCGCAAACAACTCTGAACCCGGGTCAGGCCCCCTTAAGCCAACAAATGGTTCTGTTTTCGAGATCGGGATCTATATAAGAGATGTGCGGTAAATGATTTCTTATGAAGAAAGAACTTGATAAGTGGATTGATTCGAAGTCACACGTGTTCACGGCTCAAGAGAATAGCAGCCCTAAAATATCCAAGGAGTAGTGTTTCCAGAGATTTTTGTATACGGACAAGACTGACGCATTCTTCAGTTTCATCCTTGAAGAACTGTACGAGTGGTTGTCCAAGTTAGTTGATAGTCAAGGGATGTGGAGGCTTGATGGTCAAATAGTGTGGACCCCTAAACTGGTGTGATATCTGGAAGCATCAAGAAGAAATATCGCACGAGCAGTGGATCACTAGGTTGATTGCACCTTGGGAAGCTTTGTGACTTATTTCGCGATTGAAATGAATATCAACTATAGTGAAGCAGAGCGAAGGATCTTAAAGGGACTGCGAGGTAAGTATTTGAACTCACTAAAGACTCAGATTAAAATGTTGTTATCTGAAAGGAGGTTTATGTAGTTAACCTTATGTTTGGGTCTATGCGAAGTGGGAGACTCTTTAGAAGAAATGGATGATCTAGCCTAGAATATAGTTCGCTCATTGAACCCCCTTCAAGTGACATCGAAGGGGCGGTGGTGACTATGCCGTTAAGTGTAGTTTATTTAATAACTCAGGGTATTCCAAGGATATCTCATCCATCCACTCCACCTACACCCTGACCTCCTCCACCTCCACTTCCACCATTCAACGTGGCAAATGTGATGAAGATACCGATTTTTAGAGGAATGTGTGATGAAGATCTAGAGCAATTTAGGTTTGTTGCAAGATTTGTGTGGACATCATAGCAAATTATTGATGACAATATTAAGAAGAAAAGTTGGTTACATCCTTACAAGACCCTGCATTAACATGGTATATCAAGTATTGCACTGAAAACCCCAACGCGTCATTAGTAGATAACCAACTAGCTTTGAATAAGGAGTTCAGTAGGCCTAAGTCAGAGGCACAGTTAGTAATTGAATTTAAGGAGATCTAAATGAGAATTGATGAGACACCTTGGGACTTTGATCAGAGGTTCAAGTGCCATATCATGTAGGCTAACATGAAAATCTTAGATAGCCAACATTACGACTGGTTTATAGCATTTCTTTTGCCACACTTAAGAATACCTTTGTCAAAGCAGAAGATAGCAATGCAAGTAGAAGCCTTGGAGATTGCAATGAGGTTGCACACATCACCTATTCCAAATATGAACCTTAGGGTGCAATAGATTCATTCATAGCTAGAGAGCTTGCACATGGAGTTGTAGAGCCTAAAGAAAGGATGGGAAGCTGAGCAGGAGGTCCATGCCAAAGTTTGGTGTCTAAGATGTAAAATCGATGGAAATGATAAGGATCATTCCCCGGTCTTTAAGAATTATATTATAGGGGGAGGGCATGCACCCCTGAAACCAGATATTGGGACAAGCGTGGGAGATATAATGTGGTGCGCTATTTTTCAGGTTATAGAACAACATGTTACAGATAACTGCCACCTACTGTGGAAGTTTGTACAGAACCCTCAACAATTATTTTGCAATTTTCGTAAGTCTGTAGGGCATGATGAGCGCCATTGTAGAAGTTATGAGTTGATGATGGATAGAACTCCTACCTACAAAATCCAGCCTCAGGATAAAGGCACAGTAGCAGTGCGGATGAGATTCCAAGGCCGAGGATGAGGAAGAGGAGTTGGACTAGGGTGAGGGTGTGGCTAGGTAATTTGTTATGATTTTGGAGAAGAAAGGCACTTCACGCATGATTGTCCAAATCCCATGCATACCCCATGTCAGTATTGTCGACAGTTTGATATTTTCATAGAGGAATGTCTGGTCCTTATGGAAAAGATGCAATAGAAGAATCTGTAGCCCCAGTAGCCTATGCCGAACATTTAGATGATGAGGGTTGAGCCCCACGAAGAGGATCCGAACATAAACATTGTGTTAAGAAGTGGTATAAAAATTGGTGCAGATAAAGGTAAGCATGCTGAGGAAGAGGGATGTATACGCAAGTATGATGAGAAGGAAGTAAAATTTGATTTGAATCATGCTAAAGAAACATTCTTGGACTTAGCAAAGAAGAACTTCCTTGAGGCCTCCACCTTAGGAAGTCAGGAGAAAATTCTTGAGACTAACACAACTTAAGAAGTAGATCCTTCAATCCTAGCTACCATTCTAAAGACTTGTATGAAACTTATGCACGATTAGAAAGAAGTTGAAGGATTACAAGACTTAATAGACAAGTGCACCAATAAGGAAAAGAATCCTATAGAGCATCGCACAGTAAGGAAGATTGGCAAGCATGAGGCACAAACAGGGTGTGAGATGAGCCTAACCACGCAGATAGGTGAATATGAAATGGCAGGTCATCTTAGATCCGGGATCTGATGTGAATGACTTTCCTAAGCAGACATGGGAAAGGACCAGGAGACCTGCACTGCAGTGGTCTCATATTTATTTGTCTATGGAAAATCAGCAAAAGATTATTCCAATGCGGCACTTATATGGGGTAACAATGGACATTGAGCGTGCGAGTGCCCTGGCTGATTTTGAGGTCATTGAGATAGTGGATGATAGTAACCCATACCCCGTGCTACTAGGAATCGACTGGGCTATTGATATGAATGAGTTAATCAACTTGAAGAAGTGAAAGATGTCCTTTGAGAAGAAGTCACTCAGGGAAATAATGCAATTAGACCCTCCAAAGGGAGCACATTATACTGAACCTGTGCGAGACTATGTAAAAAGCGATGATGATATCGATCAAATATACAAGATAACAACGCACGATGAGGATTGGATCAATCCTATAGCATTTGAATGAATCTCATGGGACATGGATAGCTCTTGCACCTCAGATTTAGATAAAGAGCTTAAGAATGAGGAGAATAGGTTACATGCAGTATCCATGCTCCACTGCAATATGATGACCAAGTCGCTAAGGTGTCTTTCGACTAAGGTAAGAAGCCTTTTGGGATTATGATGGATCGACTGATACAGAACTGTTTTTGGATGAATTTGAATGAAAACTACTGGAAGAGCATCTATTCCAGGCATTAGAATTGGCACTGCATGCTATGCCTACCCGTTGGTAGGGTACACACAAGGAGATCTTTGCTGGATGGAGAGAATACCGTAGAATGATGAAGTTAAGGTTTGGATACGCTAACACTAGGGTGACAGAAAAATACTACGGGAAGGATGATCCGCATGATCATTTAGGACAATGGACTAGGGCTTGGGGAACAGAACCACAACCAGAATGGGCACATACATTCTGCCATATAATAGCTACACTCCCAATGAACTGGTATTTGGAGATAGAGCTTTGCATGTAACATATGAATGGGACGTTTTAAGGGAGAGTTTTCTATTAACATTCATCTTCGAGGACGAGTTTGAGAGCATCGACGAGGCGCTCCAAGGAATTAAAGCAAATATATTTAGAACGCTGAAGGAACCTATATAAGGGACTTAGTGAGATTAGAGTACACAGCTACGCCATGCATTGGAATTCTATATTGTGACTGCTGAAGAAGAGGATGACCCACAGAATATTACCATCCCTGAGACTGAAGGTCAGCATGACGTCGAGGGGCCGAAGGTAGCAAACCAAGATATATAAGGGCCTCTTAAAACTTGACAGGTAAACATTGGGTCTGATGAAGAACCCAAGTTCGCAAAGACAGGATATTATTGGGATGAAGATATGATTGATAAGGTAGTTGAGCTGCTGCATGAATACAAGGATTTGTTCCCAACAAAGTTTTCAGATCTGGAAGGCATTGTTGAGGATATTGGTGTTATGAAGATTACATTGAAACTAGATGTGAATCTTATTAAGCAGTGACCTTATCGATTGAATCCAAAGTACAAAGAAAAGGTGCGCCTAGAACTAGATAATATGCTGGAAGTTAGCATTATTGAGCCTATAGAAGAATCTGATTGAGTAATTCCAATGGTGGTACAAGAAAAGAAACAAAAGGGTGAAATCCACATATGCGTAGATTTGCGGAAGCTGAATGATACTTGTGTGCATGACCCATTTCTCACACCATTTATTGAAGAAATATTAGATAATGTTGGTTGACAGGAAGCATATTTGTTCACTAATGGATTTTTGGGTTATCATCAAATAAAGATCGCACCAGAGGACATAAGTAAAACAACCTTCACAACTGAATGGGGGTGCTTCTAATATATAGTTATGCCATTTCGATTGAAGAACATGCCTAAAATATGTTCCCAGGTAGTGATCGTGACATTCAAGGAATTTATTAATAAGTTTCTGGAAGTATATTTCGATGATTGGACTGTGGTTTGGGTTGGTGAAGTGCCATATTGTGAGCCTATGCCTCATGCTGGATACATGTCGAAGATTTCAGATCCTGCTGAACATGAAGAAATGTATATTCTATGTGCCTTTTAGGATTTTTTTGGGCCACGTTGTCTGTAAGTAGGGATTGATGGTGGAATCTGTGAATATTGTCATTATTATGAATTTGGAACCTCATAGGAATGTTAAAAAGCTACACGGAACATTGGGACACACTGGGCACTACAGAAAGTTTATCAAGGTGTATGCCAAGATAACCATGCCGATGGAAAAGTTTCTAAAAAGGGATGTGATGTTATGCTGGGGTGAAGACTGCCAGTGCAACTTGGATGTCTTAAAGGAGAAGGTGGTGACAATGCCTATTTTGGCGTTTCCCGACTGGAAAAATAATTTAATGTGCATGTTCATGCCTCCTGTATCGCTCTAGGAGCAGTATTAACCTAGGTAGGAGAGGGCAAGATTGACCATCGAATAGATTTTGTGAGCAGAAAGATATCCAAAGCTGAGAAGAATTACTCTACTATAGAGCATGAAGGATTGGAAATGGTCTATGTGTTGTAAAAATTCATACATTATTTGTTGGGAGGAAACTTCAAGATGTATACAGATCACTCCGTGCTGAAGTACCTAGTCAATAATGATGTGTTGGGGCGAAGATTTGTCGATGGTTTTTATTGTTCCAGGAGTATGACTTTGAGGTGATTGGGAAGCCTAGAAGGATGAATGTAAGCCTATACCATCTCTCAAGGATTGAAACAGGTGATGAACCTAGTAGTTTGGAGGAAGGACTGCTAGACGTGTGAATTTTTGTGGTGTGCGTCGCCGACGATCACTTTACCGATATTATTCAATTCTTAAAAATGGGAGTAGCTCCAGAAGGATATTCAAATAAAAAAAAGGAGGAGTTAGTAGTTCACGCTACAAATTTTTCCATAATTGCAAGTCATTTATATAAAATGGGAATGGACGAGATATTATGTAGATATGTTCTGGAGTTTGAACGCGCTCGTACCTTAGCAGAAGCTCATGGAGGAGTGGCAGGAAGCCACTATGCAGGGAAAACAACTGTGCAGAAGATTTTATGCGTTGGTTTATGGTGGTGAATGTTGCACAAGGATTAAGGCATATTGTAAGGCATGCAATGCTTGCTAAAGGATGGGACAACCTTCGCGAACGGATGAATTTCTTTTAAATCCTCAAGTTTCATTGCAGGTATTTGAGAAACGGGACATTGGTTTTATAGGTCCCATACAACCACCAGGAAAGAAGACAGGCACGTGGTATATTATTACTGCGATAGAGTATTTAACTAGATGGGCGGAAGTGTAGCTAGTGAGGGATTGTACAACTTCCATTGTTGCAAAGTTTCTCTTCGAGTATGTCTTAACAAGGTTTGGATGCTTGAATATTTTGATAACTGATAGAGGTATGAATATTTTGAATGAAATTATTAGCACGATGTTGGAAATTGTTTAGGTATATCATCATAAGAGCACGCCCTATCACCCATAGGAAAATGGAATGGTGGAAGCTTTTAGGAAGATCTTGGAGCATGCATTGACAAAGGTATGCAACGTGCAGAGGAATGATTGGGACATGTGTGTACTTCCTGGATTATGCGATTATAGGACGACCTGCAAGAAATTGACAAGACAAACACCATTGAGTCTGGTATATGGAATTGAAGTCATCATATCGATGGAGTATATTGTGCCCTGCTTAAGGATAACAGCCTTGATTGAGATGGAGGACCGCGATACCTTGGAGGAACGGCTCACGCAACTCATGGATTTGCAAGAAGACTGCATCCTTGCAGGATTTCATCAGCAAGTGAAAAAGGAACGCGAGAAATCATGCCACGATCGACATATTAAGTTCCGCATGTTCAAGGTAGATGATCTGGTGTTGTTATATGATAGAAAGTT
This sequence comes from Pinus tabuliformis, assembly GCA_031772625.1. Taxonomy (NCBI): domain Eukaryota; kingdom Viridiplantae; phylum Streptophyta; class Pinopsida; order Pinales; family Pinaceae; genus Pinus; species Pinus tabuliformis. The sequence goes on from CM062808.1 coordinate 750,071,312, forward strand.
TATGAAGTTTCTAGGAAAATTTTAAATTGAATGGTTGGGGCTGTATGTCATTAAGGAGATCATGGATGGTGGTGGAGTTAAGCTCACGAAGCTCAAAGGGGAACCATTCTTTGGAAAATTGAATGGAAGTAGATTGAGGTTGTATACATGGGATCCTGCCCCTGCATGATGACTATATGGCAGCAGGACAGTCTCACTAATCCAGGCAACTGCAAGGGATTGTGGGACTATAAAATACGTTGCTTGATTAAGGGAAAATCTTGGTAGGGAGGTTGCACGGCAGATGGCATGGGTGGGACAGAGTTGTGCCATAGAGGATGGTGTCATGCAGGTGGAACTAGAGGTAACCATTGAGGTTACTATTCATGATTTTATGGCTAAAAAATAGTTAAGGGGAGTGGGTAGGTGCTATTTATTACGAAAATCTTTGGATATTTGCCACTAAAGGGGAATTTATTATCAGAACTTGGGGGGAACAGTCATATTTGAATTCAAAATCCCCTACAAATTACACATGTTGGTCCAACAAAGAACACTTTGCATTTTGAGAGTTGCTTGTGCATTTTTCTTTCTGAAGTGTATGAATCGTGCATTCTGGGAAGATTTTTTGATGTGCCCCTCGTTTGCAAAATACACAGCAGCAGCCCGAGAAAAATTCATTCAGAAAATGACCTTTACAAACCTTGCTAAAGCCATAAGTTCAGAAGTTTTTGTTTCTGTTGCGCCAGGCCCCAAAGTAACCATTATGGAAGCTACACCCACCATGCCTATGACATCGAGATCACATAGGGCGAAGAAAACTGTTGCAAAAGAGAAACAATCGGGCACAAGGGAGAAGCACTCAACCATGAAAGAAAAGCAGAAGAATCTAGTACCTATGAGAATGTCACCCAGGAAGAATCTAGAGGTACGACAAAAGGAAAAAAGTGACAAAAAGCCGGAGAAAGTGGTGGATTTAGAAGAAGAAGAATAACAAGGTGTCTAGGAATTCTATGCCGAAGAGATCAAGCACAAGCATCTTGATTATGGGAAATTCACAATATTGACACCTCTACTGCCTGAGCACGTCAAATTTTAAGGTCATAGGCTGGCAAACATTCTGGTATTAAAAATGGAGGACTCGGACCTCGTAGGCCATGAGAAGTTCCCGCATTTAGAAAATCACAAATATATGAAAAATATATATTATGAAGAAACAGGTGTTATGGAGTTGGATCCCATGAAGTGGGTCTGCGATGTTATGTAGGTGGGGTAGGTGAACATGCTCTTAGTGCCACACTATCACTGCTCAATTAGCAACAGAGTGTGTATGCTCCAACACCTCGTGCTGGTGCATGATGGGTGTCTGTGGCTTGGGTAGCCTATTCCAATAAAAAACATGTTGATCCATAGGATAAAGAAGCTGCCTCACAAGGAAGTGAACCCTGCAAGGGAGTTTGGAGGGAAAACCGAGGAGAGATAATTAGCTGATAAAATGAAGGGGTATGGTCTTGTTAAAAAATCGCATGCATACTATATCCTTTCTATCCTAGACCAGGAAGTACAGTTTGTTGCCCAGATTCTCATGGGAAATATCATGAGAAAGTGCTGCATGGACAAAGTTACAGTGCTAGTAGTTTCACTACAGTACAGTGCGTGAAGTATGTTCAGTATAATTGGGCCAAGTATCTATGCTAGGAGTTTTTTCGCGAACTGTCGAGAATCCTAGGAAGAAAGCAAGACATTTCATTATGCTTGGATTTTATTATCCATTGTGTTATTTTCTTGGAGGTTGTCGAAGTACAGTCGGTTTCCTCTGCACAAGCAATATTTACCTGAGGCAATGCAGTTCACCTCATTGTGGTCTACAATGGATCAGGCACGAGTCAAGAAGACGAATATTTTTTGGATCATAATGGAAATGGCCCTTCATATGGTGGTTAATTAGAGGCCAAGGTTATCCCCAACCTTGTTTAGACAATTGTCAGCCTACGCAGAGTTTAAGGTCGATTTCCACAATGTGTTTATCTGCACGAAGAAGGACCCAAAGCTCATATGGCATCTATTTCCTTATTTGTTATCAGAGACAGATGTGTAAGAAGTTGTAGGGTATTGGCTAGAAGAATGTCATAAACCTATAACACTAGATGTGGGAACGAGAAAAGGTGCAGAGAGGTATTCTTTGTAGAAGTGGAAGGATGCCACTCAGAAGGCCGTGTGCACCTTGGCTCAACAAAAGAAGAAGGAAGTTTCTAAGGCAGTTGTGGATAAGGAATAGATGGAGAAAGAGTGCATTGATAAAGAGCACGAAGACAAGAAATGATGGGAAAAATAGAAAGGTGGAAAATCAGCTTCGCATCATACTAACAAGTAAGAGTAGTCTAAGTAGGGAAGAGGTGGTGGTGAGGAGTAGAGCACTCGTTTCATCCTGAAGAGGCACATTCAGGAGAAGACTGTTGGACAATTCAAAAAGCACAAGTCAAAAAAGTGGATGCATCTTGACCCAATGGTTCTCATGGAGGTGATCTTTATGATATCGGTGATAACGTGCGTGACATGAAAATGAAGGTGCTGCAACAATATATGTAGATGTTGGGCAGCATCTAAAAGGATTTGTGCGAGATTCAAATCCAGGAAAAAAGGATCCAGGTGGGTGTCAGGAAAGCAAGTGGAGTGTAAGCGAGCGGAGTGAACGCGAGCCTGACACGTGGTAGTAGCACAGTGGTGAAGCTAGAATGAACTCTATGCCTCAGAGTCATTCCATTGCCAGAGGGGCCTGTTCACGTAGAATCAGAAGATGATTGTGCTATGATTAATATGGTGAAGGACATGGGGCTGAATTTGGCTGCACTTCCGCTCCAGACCATCCATGCACTACATCAAGGGGTGTCAGAAGAATTGAGGATTAGGTAATAACACACCCTCACTGTTGTTAGTGAGTTTAAGGTCAACAATGAACAACCATTCACAGAGAAAACGTAGGCACCGAAGGAAAAGGAAGAATTGCAGAGACGGTGACAGAGCCTAGAAACAATGATCGAGCAGGCCTATACGTTAGAACCTCAACTAAACATATGTTATAGATCTGACCTAAAAATATATAAGAATACAAATATACCCAGAAATAATAAGATAGAAATAGATGGAAATTCTTCACTTTATTGATCAAACCGTTAAGGTAGGGCAACACCATACATTCACTCCTTAAGGAAGAAGAACACTCCACAAGCCATATGCATGTTCATACAATGTTCCTTGACATCTCTCACTGGGGAGTCTCTAGCCTCTATATAGGCCTCATACATACAATACCATGGGTGAATACCATGGTTCCTTCAATACCATCTATCTAATACCATGGGCCGATTACATTATTACTAACTACTTGTGGTCCCTTACATAATATGGGTTAACCACCTTATTTATTACTATGGCCCATCCATTTATTACATTATTCCCTTGGGTACCTCCCTTTGTACCCCATATTATCCCCCCTAAGTATATTACATTCCACCCCGCTTAACATGTTTCATCCCCAAAACATGGGAAGAACACAAATAATAAGATCTACTCAAAAGAGTAGTCCACCGGTACCATGCACATGCATCTAGCCATCCAAGAGAAAGGTGAACCCTCAATCTCGCTGGTGCCTTGCTCGCTTGAGATGGGGGTTGACCGTGGCAGCTCCTTTGTATTGATGTGTATTAGGTGGATCTTCACTCTTCTCTATTTTTCATGTGGGGGTTGTTGTCCTTGTGGCTAATTGGTTGCCATCTTGTTGGTTGTTTTCTTGTGGGGTGATGTGGATGATGATAGGTTGAAGTTTTAACCCATGGTGTCTTTTTCTTTAATTCACCCTTTACTGGAGCCTGAATGTTATCTCGTGCATGTTTTGGTGCTTTTTGTGGTGTCTTATCTTCCAATATTACCTCAACCACTGAGCCCTCATCTGATGTATCAACACCTGTAACCTTTTCTACTTCAGCCTCTATTTGTGTTTGATTGTCGATCATCAAAGGCTCATCATATGATATGTTTGTCCCTGGAACATCTTCGGCTTTAGCCTCATTGGAATCTACCTGTTTATTGATGGAAATATCTTGTAATGTAATTTTATTCTTTTTATACCAAAGCTTCAGGAATTCTTTCTGCACATTAATATTGATAGTACCCACAGATTCCATCCAAGGATATCCCAAAACAACATCGATGCTATCCATTTATGAAGTATAAAAATCACCATGCAACATATACTTATCCATAGAAAGCTTCAAATCCTTATAAACTTGAACATCCTCATCATCAATCTGTGTGTTTTGAATGTGTTTTGCTAGAACTTGCAATTTTTTTGCCAAATTAACATTGATAAAATTATGTTGACAACTAGGATTTATAGACACAACGATATTCTCCTTCTGAATGAATCCATGAACCTACAATAATGATATAATAGTAGGAAATAACCCCTTACATGTCTCATTATTTTTTTTTCTAGCATGACACCATTTGTCTAAAATGACTCTTTCAAATTCTTCATCTGACAGTTTGGACAACTGCTTGTCATCAAGTGAGAACCACCATTTGGAAGCCTCATCTTTGCAATTAAGTGGTACCATATCCATCCAAAATTTCCTAAATTTGAACTTTTGTCTTTGTAGGAAATCCTCAATAGTGTGCCTATCATCTTTTCCTGTAAAATATAGCATCTCCATGAAGAGGGTTTGGGGAAAAACTCACTTACTTGACAAAAATTTTAAGAGGCCACAATTTCGTGAATATTGCTCAGAATCCATATTATAACCTGTTTTCGGAAATGGAATGATCATTCTGCATCTTCCCATGTGGTACAAATCCCAATCTAAGCACTGGAATTGCTGATCCACGCTGCCACTATCCCGCCGTCATAAGAAATTGCTGAAAAATAGTTGATTTTAAATCAACGATATCTCCCTCATCCGGGCTCCGATTCGACTGTTTTTTTTTGAAATCGGGTATTTTTTCACAAATAATCGAGATCTACAATTATATTCTTCAGATTGTGCACAAAAATGTACATATTTGCACCACAAACTCGCTGCCCCAAAAAATGTCTACAACAGCACTGATTTTTAAATCAGCGATATCTCCTTCATCCGGACTCCGATTCGGCCAATTTCCTTTTTGAAATTGGGTAAATTTTCAAAAAGAATTGATATCTACAATTAGATTCTGCAGATTTTGCACCAGGACATCTAGATCTACACCGCAAACTCGCTACCCCGAAAATTTGTCTGCAACACCACTGATTTTTAGATCAGTGATATCTCCCTCATCCGGAATTTGATTTGGCCAAATTTTTTTTTTGAAATCAGGTATTTTTTCACAAGAAATCTAGATATGCAATTAGATTTTGTATATTTTTCCCCAAAACGTATAGATTTGATCTACAAACTCGCCGCCCCAAAAAGTTCCTGCAAAAAAAAAAAATCTCCACTTTTGCCCAAGAAAGTGCTCTGATACCACTTGTTATAGCTCTTATACCACTTGTTGCAGATCTAATATGAAAATATAAGATAATGCAAATAAAACCCAAAATAATAAGATAGAAATACCATGGTTCCTTCAATACCATCTATCTAATACCATGGGCCCATTACATTATTACTAACTACTTGTGGTCCCTTACATGATACGTGTTAACCATCTTATTTATTACTATGGACCATCCCATTATTACATTATTCCCTTGGGTACCTCCCTTTGTACCCCATATTAACCCCCTAGGTATATTACAACATACCAGAGGATGTAGACGCCTCAGCCAAAGTGTGGAAATTGGTTGTTGTAGTACGTGCATCAAAGGAGAAATTTGGTAGGGTGACTTTCGATTTCTAGATGAAAATAGCATAGCCGTAGTTAAAATTGCAGTCAATCACTCTGCCTTAGGTTCAGGAGTAGTGTGGAGGAGAAATTAAGGAGGGAATGAATATAGTGGACGTCGCAGTCAATGATTGCTCTTTGATGTTTGATGCAGTGATGGAATTATGGATGAATCTGCAGGAGGACCCAAACCTGCAAAAGCTCAACACAGATCTTCGAGAGATGCAGTGATAGTATGATGAGGTCCAAGTGATTGTTCGCACTTTGGCGCCAATGCAATGCCTTGCAACGCTACAAGAAGGAAAGAAAATGCTAACACAGGGGGTGGAATTACAGAGGAAAGATGCCTTGCTGAAGGCCATATTGTAGTTGTAGCTATAGGAAGCTTGTCAGCTTACTCTGTCACTTCAGGAGAAGCTCAAGGGCCTACAATAGATGTAAAGGACAATGCGGCTAGTAGTGGAAATGCCAACAATAGAGAAACTGGTCGAAGAGGTACAACAAGCAACGACATAGAGCGATGCTAAAGTTGCAGTGATGTAGGTTGAGCTCAGTGATCTTCACTATAAGATCACAGCACTAGCTAAGTGACTTGAGGGCGAGTCACAATCTTTGTGTTGATACCCTATTGGGATAGGGTCCCTAAGGTTAGTTTAGGGGTTATATAACCCAAATTTTGTATATGTTTTTGTAAAAGATGTAAAGTCTCCGTAATATGTGGATGCGGAGTGCACAGATAGATAGGTGTCAAAGGGGTCTTAGCCCTTTTTTGTATAGATAGTCAAGTCAGTCTTGAGACTTGCCCATGGTTTGTGGACCATGGTATTATAATGAGAAAGTTATAAACAGTTGAGTCATAGGGAGTCTTAGAGATAAATTTTGATAGAGAATTGGGTACGTTGAAGGGTTTTTGTTGTTTTGGGTGAGTGCTAGGGTAGGAAGGTTGTTCTTCCTACACTTAGGCAAGAAGGAAAATTCTCCTACAAGAGAGTGCATAGGAGGCCATAGGAAGTCCACAGCTGACTACATGAACCCATGCAACTGAGTGCGCAGGGTAGAAAAGTTTCTAATCTAAAAATTGAAGATCGATAAAGGCTATTTTTGAATAATTATGTGGATTTATATTCAATCTGTTTATGTTATATTATGTCTCTTAATAATCAACTTGTATGAAATAACGAATGAATGTTGCGTGAATTCACTGAATCTGTCTTAATGATGCATGATATGAATGGTTATCTAGTTTTACGAAGTTGAAAGGTATTTTTCTTATATTTTCTGATGAATTAAGTAAATTTGCATGAACTCAGATCTAGGGTAGTTTATTGATACGCGAAAGTAGGTAGATCCTCTGCATAAGGTTTGCAAACACTGATCGTAAACCTTCATGAAGGTCTGCAAGCCATTTTGACTTAGTTAGAGTAAAGAATCCTTAGGAGAGTACATATCTGCATGAAGATATATCTCAGCTATCGAAGCCTAACAACCATTTATCACACATCCCTGGATGCAAAAACCTATTTCTAGCATCCCCTAATACTTCTTCGAGTGAGACTGTAGCCTGCGCCATGGAGGTTGTTGCCGAAAGGGCCAACAGTTAGGGTTTTTTTGGTTTGCACGAACAACTCTGAACCTAGGTTAGGTCTCCTTAAGCCACCAGTTAAATCAATTGGTAACAAATCCCATAAGTGAAAAACATATCCTCAAATTTTTACTCATTAACAACTATTTTTCATCTAAATTTGTTTCAAACTTAAGTTCTAAATGGATATAAACTAATTTAAACTATTTCATGTATTTACAAAGAAAATTATATCCTATTATTTGTAAATTACTTGTATTTTGAATATAATGCATTGTTTCTTTATGATTTTGTTATTTTTTTAACTTGTAATTTGTCAATTCCAAAAATATTTGTTTTTTTTAAGTTTTGAAATTTAGAAATATTTCAATCCCTTTCAATCTTACATTGTCCCTTTAATTACATGGATCTTCAAATAGACCTAATTTTTTTTTTTTTTTGCATGATATGATATTTGGAATCTATATGATAATGGGTGTAGTTTTTAGAAGAATATTTTTATACAATGACACAATGGAGACTTCTGCAATTTTGGTAGCCTAAGAGCCAATAAAAGGGCATGATGTGTACATGGCATGTACAAAATAATGTTGGCATGGATATATGAGGATGATTGAATATAGACATGGCATCTTCAATATGTTCCATATCATTGTCGAGGATATTAGCAAAGCTAATTAAAGACCACTAGCTGGATAAATGGAAAAATTTCCTCTCATTGTATGCCATCATGTTGTAGAATAATGTGGATTGCCAATATTCCATACATAACTCTACTTTACACTATGTGATGAATTTGGTAAGGTAATGTGAAAGGTTAATCCTTGTTAAAATTCATATAAGGCTTACTTGATGTAAGAAAATCACATCATCATATAAGAATGTTGGCATGAATTTAATGACCATAAAAGTGGAAATGGGGTACACAGGAATGTAGACATAGGTAAATTCAGTTATGTTCCTAGAAGAATAACATATATACAACATTGAAAATTTGAAAACCACCACATAAGCTACCAACTCATTGCCAAACTAATGTTTTTGAGACCATTTGTGCACTTCTCAATGCACACCCATTTCTATGGTTTTTTAATAGAAAAATAGATCACGGTTAACCCAGTGTTACACAATTGACCATGTGGTGGAGTTTCTCCTTCAATGAGAAATTTTAGGATGTCTTGAGGATGGATTGTTGGATTTAACTTTTTATATGTTTGATTAGTTCAAAGAATGTTTTTAAAATTTATTGTTCTTGTATTTCAATATTTTTTCTTAATTATAAAAAGAAAAAGAAAATTTATTTTCCTATTCATAAATGCATCGTATTTTAATTTAATCGAGCCTACACTTGGATAAACCCAGATGTATCATCATGAAATGATGATAAACAAAATCCAAATCCACAACTAGGAACTATAATCTTTGTAATTAATGTGGGGCTGAGGTCATTGACAGGACTTATGTAATATTATATAAACATCAAAGTGCCTTCACTCCTTTCACTATCCCTAGCAATAGATACTATTGGTGTTTCCTTTACAAATCCTAAGGAAATTTATCCCATAATTCTTAATATGAGGCCAAAATGTTTAGTTATTATAGAATATATCTAGATAAAAACTATGTGAAAGAATTGAACATTTAAAAACAATAATTGATGGTATTGTCTATTAAATTTAGAAATAGGATATAATATCTAGTCAAAGGAGAAAAAAATAATATTTTCATAGACCATTACACCTACCAACCTATTGTAGTCAACTAGATGGATATGTGGTTCATTAGTTTTGAAAAGAATCCTTATAATAATTGGGAGGCACCCTTCTATTTTCCTAGGAAATTATGAGTTGAGTTTATCTTAGGTTACCATGTCAATGAATGTGACATTGGGGAATTTGAAAGGGTAACTCTTGGGTCCATATAAGATAAATAAAATGTTAGGAATAACCCATTTCTAGGTCCTCATCCTCTGAGGTAGTGGCCTAATTCTTTTACCAAACATCCTCCCATATCATAAGAAGTTAGCTATGCCTAGTTTTCAATTTCCACATTAACCCATAGCCTATTGTAGCATAACATATTTAGAGATTTATTTTGTTGGGAAGGATCTTAAGGTGAGGGTAGGGGATGGAATAGCACCCTTCTCATTTGGTTTACTCCACCCATAGTTATTGTGGAACTTTATTCATCCTTGTAATCATGGTCTATAAAACAAAACAAACTTCCTTATATAGACATATATACATGCAATTTTATGGATTTGCTTGAATAAAAGAATTTTTTTCTAATGTAGTGAGGAATTGAAAGAAATAAATCAATTATGTTCTACGTATAAAATACATTCATAATAAAAAGAGAATAGTTACCCTTGTAACAATCTCCAATGAGGCTTATGCATCACTCCGTTCACATCATCATCAATACTTTTTAATAATATCAAGTAAAAAATTTGGAATCCATTTTCAAGGGTAATAGTAATTCCATTTTAGGAAAACATATCCATTACCAGATGTTGACAATTCCAAGATATTTGGTTAGGTAAAGCAAGAACAACCATTGAAAATAATATCTAAATATTCATTAAAAAAAAAGTTGCGACAAAATGTATTGCGCATTCAAAATTTTGATTTTCCTCCTAATTTCCTTCTTCTTTTGAAATTGTACATGCAATATCATCATCATGAGAATTCTTCTATGCATTCTCAAAATTATTACCTAACTCATCCATTTCCTTTGAAAAGGATATCTAGCTTGTGCTTTCATTACTTATTTAAAACATAGCAATAAGTTTATAATGAGAGTATCTCAAATCGAAATCGTAATGTGAAATCAATGAAACTAATTTAACATGATGCTACCTATCCTAAATATGGATGAGGTGTGTGTATACGTGTAATGATACTTCCAATAAAGCCATTCATACATTTAGAATCACGGTATGTGTCCTTATACTCGATTATGGATTGAAATATTGAGATATTGAGTTGAGTTTCAACCAAAATTAGGCTCTCCTTTTAAATATCATATTATCGGAAAGTAGAGGTGTAGATTTGGACCACAATCTTCACATAACAAGAACAATACTTGTTTTCTTTGAAAATACTTGTTTTCTTTGTAAATAAAATTTTCTGTAATTGAAGTTCTTCCAAGCAAGTTGGACTAATATACTCCCCATTTAAATGAAGGTGAAATTGTGTACAATTTCACATTTAAACATAGAAAATATTGTTACCAAACAACCTCTTGTTACAATACACCTACCAAATTTGAAATTTCACTTTATTTTTTACTAGAAAAATTTACTTCAGAAAAATTTTAGATGAGTTCTTACCATTACCGTCAAACTAGCTAATCATTATTTGAAAATTACTTTGTAAATTTATTTTATATTTTGACTTATTAAAATACTTATTCTTTTGATCCCTTTAAATTTCTTGCCCTTATTTCATAAAAGCTAATAATAGGACACCATAGGATTCCAATTATGTTATAATTACAATCACCATATTATCATGTTGTGCAACATTTAACGTAATGGAAAGTTAAGAGATCATGATATCATCATCAAATTGACAAGAGCATTAAAAGCACACTTCCTCCACATTTTGGGGTAACAACAGGGGCTAAATGTAATTCAAATACTTTTGAAAAAAATACATCAACATGTTACTCATTCTATATATTAAATTACTCAATTTCTCTTTTATACATGTGCATCACATATTTTTTCAATCCTATGATATGTGGAGTATTTCCCAAGATTATATAATTTTCATCATATCTACCTCATTTAAATCATTAACTTGGCCATCGTGGCTGAAATTATTGTAGGGTTGATCAAGATTCAATCTGAAGAGTTTGGTCTCATGCCTCTTATGATCAATCTCAAAAGCCAATGCATCTATGCATTTTCCTTGTCTGCACTAGTGTTATTGTCTACCCTCATTCCTTCTCACTCATACAAGTAGGCCCATTGGCTATTTAAAGAATATAGATAGTTGTTATATAGGGTCAAGAAATTCCAACACTGGCCACTCTCTCAAAATTTTCTATCGACGCATTAAATTTAGTGACGCTTTCCTCACATGACACACAAAAGCAAGTTCCTATATTTATAAAGACATGGGAAAACAAACCCACTCTTAGGAAATTTTTGAAATAAATATATGTTTGCTGACCTAAAACTCTCCTTAGATCGAAATATACGCATCTGTCACAGCCCCATGTTGTGGTTTCCTTCAAGACCTCCATGGGTGACATGCAACAATGGACAAATTTCTTTGCAAGTTCAACTATTTTAACCCAACTATGCCTAACATCCTATCTTCCATAACAATTTTATATTTATACTTTTGTGGAATTAAAATGTTCATGACAAAAACCAAAATAGATCTTCGTTCATTAACAATGTTGTTCTCATTCAATTCTTATCAACATTACATTCAAAATTAATGATGGTGTAAGAACTTCAAAAAAACACAGATGGGGTTAGGGGAATACCCAAACACTTATTCCCTAATTTCAATTACTTCAAAAATCCAAGAATTGTAGTATAATAATTTTTACAATGATTAGGAAAGTTTCCTAGCTTAGGCCAATGAATTTGTCCAACAAGGTAAAAAAATGGTTGTGCAACTATCAAATGACCTGTACCTATGTCCTACCAAGGAACCCTAAGAAAATTTTCATGAAGAGAAATCCAACTCAGCTTTCCCAAATCTTACAGGTTCATTAGGCAAGACTCACTTTATCCTGAACTTCCTTGTCATGTTACCTATGTTGTGCAACTTGTTCTTGGCGATTTAACTTAATTCCTCTTTGATTTTTCATTGAATTCTTCCTTGTTTGAATTTATGCCTTGTCCATCTGCAGAGCTATCCTAGTTATAGCCTTGTCCATGTGTATACGCAATGCTCATTTGAATACCATTTTGTTGAACATTCCAAAGTACTTTTGTATATAGAAATCAAGTGTGAATACCTTTTTCTTGAACATTCCAAAGTACTTTTTGTATAGATAATTCAATTGTGTAGGCACGAACTTCAATATTGATGGCATTGGCAACCATGCTGGATGGGTGAGACATATGCATAATTACACCTTTTAAGGCCTTATTCTCAAAAAAAGTAAGACCAGAAATCATCAATCAAAAGCTGCCTACATTGAATACAATAATCTATTGCAAAAGAGAGAGAATAAAAGAGGACAAGTATGGCTACCACCTTTGGTGGTGACAGTAAAGGTTTGAGGAACCTGTCAATGTTTCAGTACAAAAGTATTAGATTTTTCTGACTCATCTTCATAATAAAATTAGAGCATTCAGTACAGTACATATCACAGGGTACAATAGTTATAGACACATCCTACATCCTCACAGGTCTTGTGGTCCAGAGGATTATGGAGGCCTGAGAGCTGCTTTAGAAGCTATTTTTTTCAAGTGAAAAGAAAGCAATAAATATACTTAAATTTTTCTATTTTATTTCCTGATCATTGTAGCCACTATGTGGAAAAATTCAAGATCCTCAAGAAGCGCTGTTGCATTCTTGATGGCCCGTTTTTCCATTTCGTTGAAGAGATTTTCGCTTAATTCACTCCCAATGTGATCGTCCACCAATACTCTGCAGATGCTCCTGCAGGAATTGGTGAAGCCCTGTCCCAGTTCTTGCGTGTCTTCTGAGCACTAGACCACCAAGGGACTACCCGCCTTGAATATGTCCACTTTCTTGATCTCGAACAAATTCTCCTTCTCCACCAAGCCACGAAACTCTCCCACAGTCGGCGTGAAGACTGGAACGTTGAATGTGTCCCTGCTCTCTGCCTCTATCAACCCGTACATCAAGCCTTAACTTTAGCACAAAGATAACTAGGCATTGACCAAATAAATTTATAAAATAACAAGTTATTGTAGGTATAGTTTGATTGGCCAACTTCAATGCTGGTCAGTTTCATTTTAATCGATTCGTTGGTTTGTCTCGAGTGCTCCTTAGCACCAATGGAGTAGCCTTGTTGTTAATGTAGGCCATACATCAAGTGAGTGTGGGAAAAGTTGATGTAATTAAATAAATAAATATGTTGAATAAAGCTTGAAATTTTGTGGAAAGAAACACTACAGTAAAAACATGCTTTGCAAATCTGAATAGCAATGGATTGGATAAGATTTTATTAAAAATTCCTTCAATATATACAATCAGTTGAAGATAAATACTGAGAAAAACAATACAGGAGAGAAAATCAGACTTTATGCGGGAAAACAAAAGAAAAGCCTAGGCTAAAGGGTGGGAAAATCTGTAAAATGTGGGATGTTTCCAAGGAAATTTGCTAGAAAATAAGGTTAAAAACACATTATGTGAAATCGTAGGGGGTTGTTGATTCCAGGGAATACCATCTTAGCTCGATGGGCATCAGAGGTTGGTCCAAGGTTATATGGATCAGTGCGGTCTCCGGCACGATTTCCAGACAAAACAGCTGGTTAGATATTATGATTATTGTTGTTATTCACACTATGGATTAGAGAATCATATTTTCTGGATCATTACAATTAATGTTAGTTTCTGTTATGAGGATGTTCTCGATAATTTTATTTTTATGAAGTTTAATTTTTGCAATGATAATTTAATTATAATGCTTTGTTATGCGAGTATCTTCAATGGTTTGGTTAGGAGAATACAAAGTGTTAGTGTGAAAATTATTGGAAGGTGTACCAAAAGTACTTCATTTAAGTCACTAGGTGACAAGTGACCCTAATAAGAAGTTGATGGCTACTGTCGATTTGGATTTGTAACACAAATAGAAAACCCTCAGTAAAATAAGATAAGATCCAGAACATAAAGCAACAATATAAAATATTTAGTATAATAACCCAATTGGAAAGACTTCTTTAAATGAATAAATATTTTATTAATAGCACCTGGTGAAGGAGATCTACAGATGGGTTTGTGAGTACCCCTCCATGGGATGGGTCCTTTGATGTCCTTGATGCTTTATAAAAATGATTCTCTCTCTCAATATGTGAAAAATCCAGACAAAAGTAGAGAACTCTAAATGGGAGCTCAAAGAAAAAAGACGATAATGTTGACAATGATTATGATCATGGTGAAGAATGGATGAAAAACCCTTGTTTTTATAGCAAAATATGGAGTTAATCTTGAAAATGGAGAATAATAAAATATTATTAACCAAATTCAGATCTAACCACTTGGAATACTTTATTATATTTATTGGAGAGGGAAAATATATTTAAAATGGTTAAATACCTTTATTTAGAAATAATTAACAAATAAAATGATTTATTAATTATTTTGCTGGAATTAAGAAAGGTGTGAAATCAAAATAATTATTAAACAATGGTTTAATAATTATTCTAATAACATAAATAAGGAAATTTAAGTAAATAGTGATTTATTTAAATATTCCTAAAGGATTTAGTAAAATTTGACAAGGAATAACTATTAAATAATGATTTAATAATTATTCATAGAGAAAATTAAATAAATAATGATTTATGTAATTATTCTCATGGGGTGTTTTTATTTAAATTAGAAAATAATTTAACAAAAGTGGTTTACTAAATTATTTTCCACATTGAAAGTGATTTTAATATGGTAAAATTAAATCTAAATGGTGTATTTCAATCCACCTAGTTAGATATGGCTAGATGATCATTTTTTGGTGATAAGAGATTTCCTCCACATGTATGAGTGTTAGGAGAAAATTGTTTGACCAAAATACATTGTAGATTGCACTTCCACGAGACACCAAAAGGGGAGTCCAATAGAGAGAGAACTGAAGTGGGTCAAGCATGAACAAATAATGGAGGGGGCAAGAACTACTAAAATGATAGAAGTATCATTTTATGTGGTAGTACATGATCTCAAATAAACTAGGACTGAGCTACAAAGTACATGATACATGCTACATGATACACTAGCATCAATAGGCTAGAAACTAATATAATGGATCCCATACACATAATGTGCCTGTAAAAACATAGGCCAAGATTGAATACAATAGAATTTGAGTACATGAGACATAATGCCCCTCAAGCTGACATGGGGAAGGAGGATCATGACCAAGGAATCCCTACTGAATACGAAAGGGCTCTAAAGATCTGAAAGGATCATTTGAAGAAGAAATACATGATGTGGGTGCTACAAGAGGTAGAAATCGAACCCATAAAATCTGCAGAATTTCATCGGAGGCTCGATAAGCATATGTGGTAATCTGGGCATGTGAGATGCTACCTGACGGGCCACCTCCTCACGAGGTCTGGATCATCTCACACACACCCGGGAATCATTAGGACAATTGTCTGGGTTACCAAATCGTCAAGCGTATGAATCTCAATCTTGCGATAAGGAGCTGAGGTTGAGCACGTGAGAAACAACCATGTCAAAGGGTAGTAATGATTCCATTTCCCTTATCTGAGGCACCGAACAAACATGGAAGCTGGAAAAAAGGTACATCACCCTCTAGACTACTCTTTTGGAATAAATGTGTTGGGGTCAACAGAAGATAGAATGCCAGAGTTAAGGCAATGAGGAATCCTCAACAAAGGCGTGAGGAAATATAGTACAGTGACTAATGGACTGACACCAGTGATAATGATGGAGGGAAATAAGATGAGTAGTGAACTGATGACTTCCCTTGTCAAAGCATAAAAAATGGTTGATCTACCAATGACTGACTCGATTTTAGAGGTGATGGTGAATGACTCAAAACGAGGGTTCGACAAAGATGGAGCAGAAGAAATGGAGGTAAAATATGAGTAAAATGGGAGAGATGCGATATGATGATGAATGAATCATTGTAGCGGGACTCAATGGGGACTCAAAACAGACTCCATAAGTACAATAATGACACATCTAAGATTCTCTGAACAAGGGTAACTCGATGATGCTGCCATGTGGGGGAGGCCTGATAGGGACCATGAAAACATGAGTAAATGATGGTTACTATTGACGAAAATTGACACCTGAGTTAACTAGTGAAAATTTAAAGTGATACCAAAGTGAAACAGTCTCAAATGAAGAGATTCGGTTTTAAGAGGCGGTAAAGTGAGACCTCATGGAAAAATGGCTTCTGAGTGAAGTTTTAGATTACCAAAAACAAAAAGAGAGCCATTATAGAATTCAGTGAGCAATTTCTACCGATGTTTATGGTTCGTTAAATGGAGCTACGGTTTGGTCGTAATGGGAGATGGAAAAACTATAGTTTTTCTTATAAAAGGGCTTTTTTACTCCAAATCCAATTCATTTTCATAGTGAGTTGTCGAGAATTTGGAGAGGAGAAGAAGGCCCTAAATCTTGTGGAGATCATACTAGACAAACTAATCGTCAGAATTAGGATCTGCGACTTTCAGGTAGGTTACCTTACTTGTCTAAAAGTGTCCTTAATTATTCTTGGAAGTATGGTTCCTAGTGAAGAATCAAGGTAATAGAGGAATACATGAATTAGCTACTAGAGAAGGTCTAGGATCATCCTCGCACGCTGAGTGAAACATGGGGACCAAATGGTAAGTGTGGAATCACATAGAGTAAAATATTTGAAGATATGGTATCAAGTATTTACAATATGTGATGTGAATATGGCTCGCTAGAGAGGCTCGTAGGACAAACTATCTAAATAATTAGAGGATAATTGGCCATAACTAGATCAATAGGGTCTAGGCTGAGATTTATGTTAATCATATTAGAAGGTGGCTAAGGGGGGAACCATCATACCCCCAAGAATGGGATACTACCCCACAACATATGTGATGGAGGGGAATGATCGGGTATGAAAAGGTGGGAATGATGCCCCCTAGTAGGAGGCATTTGTGGAGCACCATTGTGTTTCAAGTTATCAAATAAGGGATTCAAGCATCGCGGCCCAAATGGCACGAGATCCTCTAAAGGAAGATGAGGAGATGTAGCATGTGTCCTCCCCATTTTGTATGGATAGATGTAGTATGCTATAGGTATACCAATTGTATTTAAGTAGTGGACTCCAAACACATTTGGTTCGCCATTTGTTTATGGTTTTCTTATTGTGGGAAGAGTGGATAGATACAACTAAAGAAAGTAAATGGTGGATTACCAATATTGGTTGGCACTGCATATATTAATCAAATGGACTGAATTTTTGGGTTCACATACATGGTGTCACTATACCAAAGAGTGGCTTTGGAGATAAGGAACTGATGCTTACTTAGAAAATATGGGGATTCAACGACAACAATGTCTAAGGAACTAGGTTCTTGAGGTAATATTTATGAATGATTAAGTGGATCATCTCGAGAGTGACCTGAAGTGATATGGGACTCTAGAGGTTCTTCTAAATATAGAAGAATAATGGTACTAGAGTCAACACTATTTGATGCACTAAGAGGGTTGGGGAGAATTTCTTCTCCTGGATTCTCAAAAATGGATGTCCCCTTACCCAAACATTTAGTGGTAATGTAATGGCCACAAGGTGGATGTGGTTCGAAGTCATGGGTTATTGAACAAATCAACCTCACCACTGATGAATTTGTTGGACTCCATAACATATTGGTCATAGGTTTGCTACAGAAGGAAATACGCACAATGGTGGATATCATCCCAAGGATAATTAGGGGTGGTCCTACCTTCCGTGATGTCTTCACCAGAATTAAATATGGATGGACTGGAGGAAGAAAGACCAAATGATGTTGAAGAGCTACTCGAAGAGTCTTCATGAGAGACAAGGTTCACATATGCATCGTCAAGGTTGGGAGACATATGACTAGTAGATGGAATATCTATCGATGTTGAGACTGGAGTGTTCGTCAAAAAAGGTTCAACATAATCATGATAGGAGACATAAAGGGAGTTCCAAGGTATCAATATTATGGATGATGACATGTAGAGAATATGAGAAGAACTATCTGCCATCTCGACATTAGGGGGATGGATCATAATGGGTGTTTGACAGACTTCCTATTCTAGCATAGGAGTGGGACCAGAACCAATAGGTAAAGGAGAGGTTGGGTCGTTACGGGTGGCCTCTAATTCCCGAAGAACTTGAAGTGTATTGCGAAAACATTCGAGATTGGAACAATGATGAGAATAGTGGCCATAGATATCACAAAAAGTTCATGGGTGGTTTATGCGTAATGATATGTTCTTCTTAGATGACTCACGTAAGGTGACATGGGCCTCAGGAATGTTATAACTAGGGAAGGTATCAATTACCACACCCTTAACATGAGGGAGTTTAGGAAAATTATTGGTGGCATGACTGGAAACATCACATGAAGTACAAGGAGCCAGAGGATTTGGCGGCTTAGGAGGAGCTGGAGTTGTTGGGGGGCCTTTGTCTTTAGTTCCCTTTTTCTAGGCTTTACCCCCCTTTCCAGATGCTTTTACAATAGGAGTAAGCTCTTATTAAGGTTGCTATGGAACTGAAGCAAAGGCAGGGGTAGGAACAAATGGTTGGACCAAGGTCAAAGCAGTGTATGGTTTCAGTCGATTGGGAGGAGTGTGTATGGGGGGATCGATGTACCAGATTGGGATCCCCAAGGTAAGATTGGGTAAAATCAATGTAGCCATAACATGTGTGGAATAAACTATAGGAGGTGGGAATAAGAATAGTATCTGAGAAAAATAATAATGGATTAGAGGAACTGCTCTACAATGGTTAAGGCCTCGGGGAACAGTTCTAGGCGTAAATAGATTAGGAGAGATAGTAGCAGAAGGAAATGATCCTTGAGGAGTCGTATCTGTAGGCAGGGTTAAGTCAGGAACAACAGGTTGTGGAGGTGTGGTCTTGTGTGAATGCATATCAGACTATTTGTGTGTGGCCCGCGATGCTTGGAGCATGAAAACACTCGATGAGCTAGGCTCAGAAGGAGTAGGTAGTGGGCCATAGTAAGCACCAAGAAAAGTGGAATCTCTATAGATTTTTCATATTCCTTCTCAAACACTTTAGTAACAGGGTGTTGCTACACATTTTTTCACATTTTTTTACTAAGGAAGATGGCCCCACACTTTCGACTTAGGGACATAGGGGCCAAATCAACTTTATTTAGTTGTTAGTGGAATATGGGGGCCACCCAAATAAGAGTTCGAATTAACTATTCAATATTCTTGGAGGGAAAATTGAATAGGTGGACGAAGGGGCCCACATGAGGCTAAGGGGGACCAAGGAGTTATAAAGAGAGATCAGACCTCATTTTGTTTTCATTCTGACTATTTGATAAATAAACTAACTCTTGTATGATTTTCTGCTTAGTAAGTCTATCGGTTGTTTAGCCATGAGTCTTCTGCAGGGAATATTCAACCTCTACTTTGGGGGACCATCTGTGCCTACCCTAGGGAGGCTATTCCACAGGGATTGTAGGAGTTTCTAGTAGCGGTTCACATCTTAGCTAGCCATGCAGAGGAAGGGACTGCGTGTTTTTTGGGCAGCTGGAAATACGCAGAGGTTGATTTAGTGACCCAAGAGGCCGAAAATCCAAAGTCAAAATCAAAGACATTCGTTTTTGGGTTTTTGTCCGTTTTGTCCAAGGAGTCTAAGGCTAAAAGGATAGAATTTGTTGGAAATTTTTTGGGCACTTTCCAGCAGGCCGAAAGTGAGTCGATGTAGCTAGAGAGCAACTCCCAAGAGGCCGAGAATCCAAAGTCAAAATCAAAGAAATTCCCTTTTGGGTTTTTCTAGGTTTTGTCCAAGGATTCTAAGGCTAAAAGGGAAAAATTTTCTGGGGCAGTTTTTTGGGCACTTTCCAGTAGGCCGAAAGTTAGCAGATGTAGTTGGAGAGCATCTCCCAAGAGGCCGAAGATCCAAAGTCAAAATCAGAGAAATTCCCTTCTGGGTTTTTTTGCGTTTTGTCCAAGGAGTCTAAGGTTAAAAGGGCAGAATTTTCTTGGTAGTTTTCAGGCACTTTCCAGTAGGCTAAAAGTCATAAGATGTACCTAGAAGGAAGCTCCCAAGAGGCCGAAAATCTAAAGTCAAAATCAGAGAAATTCCCTTCTAGGTTTTTCTGGGTTTTGTCGAAGAAGTGTAAGGCTAAAAGGGAAGAATTTTCTGGGCAGTTTTTTGGCACTTTCCAGCTAGACATAGTTAGTAGATCAGTAGTTTACTATGACAAGGCAGAGAATAGTAGAGAAGCAATTCAACAACCATCTTTCCAGCTATTCTAACACTTGGGTTTGGTCCATCTTGTCCTTGAGACAAGCCCAAGTGCACTACTCCATTTATATATTGTACTCATGCTATCATATATCATAATATATGGCTCAATAGTTTTAGTATTACAATGTTTCATGGGTGTTTACTAAATGTTTTTAATTTTCCACTGTTGCACTACTTGTCTAATTGGTTTATCACTTAAATTCCTATTTAGGAAATTTACAGTGGTATCATAGCCATAATCTTGGCTCAACCTGCGGGAAAGATTAGAATCAAACAACATGGCGATCACCTAGAATGAGGTCGTGAGGATACAACAAATGATGATTGATGTGGGGAAGAAATTGATTCATTCCTTAGTTGGGAATCCAAACATGATTGCAACAGATGTGAATGGATTGGGGGGAAACTCGAGGGCATACCAATCAATGGGTCATGGAATTTAGGTGTCCCTCTCTTTTTGGGAATTATGTGAACTAAGGGGTATGCACAAACCAATGGAGATTCAATGGGATTTTGGAGGGATGATGAGAAATATTAAGAAAAAAGATGAAAGAGTAGTTGAAGGGGCCATGGTTGGCAAAAATATAGTTGAGCATACATCCATTGATGAGGTATTCGGGGTTGTGACCGAGTTCTCAGGTGATAACAATGCACCATAGGTTGGCGAACTGCCGGACGACAACTCCATTATTGTTGAGGAGCCGATAGGTGCAGAGGCCTCCAAATCTATAATGGAGTTTCCAGACGACAGTCACCTACAATTGAATGGTGAGCATATCGTGCATATTGGGTTGTCTATGGAGGAGCATTTGAAGGCTCATGTTAAGCCCATGATGGAGGAGGATGTGCAGCCATCCTTTGGGCTAGCCAGTGATGAGCGGCAACATAGTGATGAGAGGCAGCATAGAGATCATACGTTGGGATTTCAGCACAGTTCACTTCAGAGGCACACTAATAGGATCTACAGTGTTATCATCCCATCCTTATGCATTGGATTGAGAGAGGTGGAGTTGTCTAGATGTACCAAAGGAGATGACCAGGTTAGTAGCACTATCGAGTCACCTTTTCCCATTTGAGAGAGAGAGAGAGATAGAGCTACCTAGTCAGATCTCATGTGTTGACCTAGGAAGTGGGAGGAGACAGTTAGAGTTGCACAAGATGCAACATGTGCATGTCGGGCTTGTTCTATTTGCTAGAGTTTGTGCATTCGATCCCTCTCTTGGGGTTATATGGCGAGAGAGTTTGAGCTGGTACTCGGTGGAGTGGGCTAGAGTTATGGAGATGGTCATAGTTCAAAGTAAAGCTCAGTGGGAGCTCTTAGACATTAAGGGTGTTGGAGGCACAAGTTGGCATTAGGATCCAGGCAGGGCTTCCCATCTGATATCAAACATGTGGGATGGCTATGGCATTGATGAGTTAGTCAACCCCATGCATGAGCACATGTAATCATTAGGGGAGCTCCAGTTGATGATAGTGGCTAGGTGATTTGTGAGTAGAATCCATTGGTTGTTTTGGAATGTTGGTTGTGCATGGGGGTGCAGGATGATTAACATTCTCTGGCAGGAGCTCGTTCGAGGAGGTGGCATGGGTAGGCCACCAGACTAGATATTGTATGGAGATGATGTTGTACCGTTGACGTTTAGGACTTAGGAGTCACAGACGATCGGTACAATAGAGATATTCCCCCTAGCAAGAGTGGATTTAGGGTGCTCAGATCTACCAGGATGGACGAGGGGACATGACACGTGTCATGATGGGTTCACTATCAGAGTGGAAAAAACTTTGGCACATGTAGGATACCTTATGTTATAGGGTGGTATGATAGTAGGAAATGGTACACAAGACTACACAAAGTTAGGTTGTAGCATTCAGTGTTATATAGAGGGATGTGGCCTGATGCATACAAACCCAATTCTAGGCCATAGCACCGAGTGATGTGCAGGGCTATGTAGTGAGGATAAGTGTTCTGCAGAGGAGTATGGAGATACATGGTGGTATACCATAGCATGTCGGTTTACACGCTGGGGTAGGAGGAGTGACTCGCATCGCATTGAGGACATGCAGGGCATGACAGGTGCAGTGAAAGAGACATGACACAGGAGGGTATATGATGGTATAGCCATAGTTGGGGGTACTCAGTGGTGTATAGGGATAGGTTGCAGCATACAATGGCATTTCATGGAGTGCGGTGGTACTTTTTGGTATGGAGTAACACATGATGCGGTGCAATTGGCTATTGGAGCTTTGCCTCAAAGGAGACTTATGGACATGAATAATAGGTGTACCATTGGACGCAACTCACCTAGGATCGATGAGGACATTATTGAGCTTTTGGGGACACCATGTTTAATGGAGGTAGGGACTCGAGGGAGTTACCAGCAGATCTGAGGCAAAGAGAGGGTCATTTATAGGATTACTCTTGAGCATTTCGACAGACTCTTGATCATACTCTTTGGGACATACCCACCGATGATCCTCTAGTGTTGCTTACAATCACCAGAGAGTTTGGTTGTTTCACTTTGACACTCTCAATTCAAGGAGTAGGGCATGGGGGACTCACCCTAGGCACTTGGATGAGACACCACGTGTCATGGGCTGGGAGGAGACTCTCTAGTTGAGACACTTGGTAGGTACTTGAGTTGATGGTTACAAACTTAGGAATGGCATGGTTGATTGTCAAGGTGACATATGTTCCACCCCTAGGTTCATACTTGGGGAGGTGACCGAGAGGGAGTTACATGGTGCTTTTTCATTTGGACAACTTGAGGCATTAGGGGAGAATGAGGTGCAAAGGATAGTCGTCCTTGTTGGCAGGATGATGCCTAGGCTTCTAGCTATACCTGAGCACATTATCAGGAGTTGGGATAGTAGATCTCACTATGTGATTTGGCAGGCAGAGAAAAGCTTGATATTTGCGGCACGGGTTCTTGATGCTCAGTGCTTACCTATTGGATACATATATGAGGTAGAGATGGGGCACAAATGGGTCCCAACAACTAGCAGCATATCACAACGATAGACATAGAGGATTGGGGCTCATGGACCTCCAATATGGTTATGGGATTTAGGGATCCAATGGATTGGCGGGATACTCCACTCCTTAGTGAGCATGGTCGGGATAACAAACAGACTGATTCGTTCACAAGCGAACAGATGGGCGATCACTGATATCCTCACTATATGACAAAGCACATTGTTTTTCATGATTTGGGCTAACCATGGAGTGATAGGCGCTCGCACTGTTGAGTCACTTTGGCAAGATTGGCTTAGCCTCGATCATCGCATAGATTATGGCTGATAATTATGGGAGAGGAGGTTATGGTACGAGCATGCTATGCATTCATTCATGACCAAAGTGCCACAATGTTAGCAGGATAGGTTCACTCTACAATGGGCAGGGTTTTCTGGCATAATAGGGCTGAGCAGTTCAACTGCCCATAGAGGTGGGTGGGCTTCTATAGGGGAGGGTCATGCATATCTTCCATTTGATTTTAGTGATTCATTGATGGTGTGGGGAACTTCACCAGTGTGGCATGGTGATCAAGGGAAGGAGATTAGGGGAGGCCTGGGTAGACAAGGGTTCAATTTCACCAGGATTGGATTGCATCTTTAGGAGTTTACTCTTGTAGTGCATGAGATGGACTATTCGGTAGAGCAGCTTCATGAGGATTTGGGAAAAGTTTTACATCGTCGGGATGCTCTACTTATTGGTGATAGACATAGGGGTTTTAATGCTCATATCTGGCATGATAGTGAGTGGAGAAAGGGGGGCTTCACGTTGATCACGTTGGCTTGGGATCTTTGTATCGAGGGACTCCTTCACTATAGGATAGTACAACAACCAGGGATGATCCAATGGCACATTTGGGACCCTTGTGAAGTTTGTAGTGATAATGGGGGTCCATAGTCAAAGAGGGTGTTAGTTCAGGCACTGTTTGAGGATAAGCGATGTTTGGTGCATTGGAAGAACTTTCTAGATGAGGATGCCACCTGGGAGGGTGACCATATTTTGGAGCACCTAGCTTTGAGGTTGCTTGAGGGCAAGCAACATTTGGAATAGGAGGACTATCATGTCCCTTCTCAAACACATTAGTAAGAGGGTGATTCTACATAATTTTCACATTTTTTACTAAGGAAGATGGCCCGACACTTTCGACTTAGGGACTTAGGTGCCAAATCGACTTTATTTAGCTGCTAATGGAATGTGGGGGCCATCCACATAGCAGTTCGAATTAGGCATTCGATATGCTTGGAGGGAAAGTCGAATGGGTGGATGGAGGGGCCCACATGAGGATAAGGGGGCCCAAGGAGTTATAAAGAGAGATTAACTCTCACTTTTTTTTCATTCTGAATATTTGATAAACAAACTCACTCTTGTATGCCCCACTGCTCAGCGAGTCTATCGGTTGTTTAGACATGAGTCCTCTACAGGGAATATTGAACCTCTACTTCGGGGGACGATCTGTGCCCGCCCTAGGGAGGATGTTCCACAAAGATTGTAGGAGTTTCCAGCAACGCTTCACATCTCATCCAGCCATGTAGAGGAAGGGACTGCATTTTTCTTGGTAGTTGGAAATACACAAAGGTTGATTTAGCCACCCAAGAGGCCGAAAATCCAAAGTCAAAATCGAAGAAATCTCCTTTTGAGTTTTTCTGGGTTTTTTCTGAGTCTAAGGCTAAAAAGGCATAATATTTTGGGCAGTTTTTGGGCACTTTCCAGTAGGCTAAAAAAGTCAACAAATGTAGCTCGAGAGCAGCTCCCAAGAGGCCAAAAATCCAATGTCAAAATCAAAGGAATTCCCTTCTGGGTTTTTCTAGGTTTTTTCGAAGGAGTTTAAGAGTAAAAGGGAAGAATTTTATGGGTAGGTTTTGGGCACTTTCCAGTAGACCGAAAGTTAGCAAATGTAGCTAGAGAGCATCTCCCAAGAGGGTGAAAATCCAATGTCAAAATTAGAGAAATTCCCTTATGGTTTTTTTTGGGTTTTGTCCAAGGAGTCTAAGGCTAAAAGGGAATAATTTTCTGGGCAGGTTTTGGGTACTTTCTAGCCAGCCGAAGTAAATAGATCAGTAATTTACTAGGACAATGTAGAGCATAGTAGAGCAGCATTTGAACAACCATCTTTCCCACTATTCTACCACCTAGGTTTGGTCCAACTTGGCCTTAAGACAAGCCCAGGTGCACTATTCCATTTATATATTGTGCTCATGCTCTCATGTTTCATACTATATGGCTGAGCAATTCTAGTATTACAGTGTTTCATGGGTGTTTCCTAAATTTTTTTAGTTTTACACTGTTGCATTGTTTGTTTAATTGGTTTATCACTTAAATTACTTTTTAGGAACATTACAAGATTCCTGGAGAGATAGACGAGATACTCTTATTTTTAGCCATGGAATAAATGTTGGACTGAGGTGAAGTCTGGGATTTTGGATCATATTACATCAACTGATCAATTGTGATGATCTTTCCATCATGCGGAAAGAACATATTGCAAAGAACTACAGATGCGACAACCAACATGGCATATGTATAAGTATGACCCAAAAGGATGTTATAGTCTAAGGGAGCATCGATGACTTCAATGCCAATATAGAAGGTCTTGCCAGTAACCAGAGAAAATTTGAAGGATGGAAAATTATCTTGAAGTTTAGAAACATTAGCGAATCTCATTCGTCCCTAATATGCAAACAATAAAATGTTTATTGATGTATTTCTAAAATTATCCAAATTTATAATGAATTTCTCTATACTCTCTATATAATCTTGGCGATTTTTTAGGTAAAATAATTTTTAATTATAAAATTTGGGCGAATCATTTTTATAAAAAATGGAAATTGGTGAATCTTTTTTTATTGAAAAATCATGGAAAACTCGCCCACCTACGAATATTAGCCCCTAAAATTTTCCATGCCAGCAATTGTGACTGGGTATTTGCGGACTTCCAATGTTGACATGGCAACAAGAGACTATGGAAAATCATCTACTATATTATATGTATGGGTATCTTTGGTAGAAGTCACATTTCAACGTAACAAACATTTGGGGATGTTTGGCATAACCTCGACCTTAGGTAGAGGCATCTGTAATGTACCATTGGGTGATGATAGAGGCTCAATGGACACTTTGGGTTGGGACTCAGTCGCTGACTTAGCAGATGGCTTATCATATTGGCACGATTGAGTTTGAAGGTTGAATTGCGCAGTATTTACCTCATTAGAATTCATCATAATAATATGATAATCATGGTGACCAGATGGTGGATCTGGTTGAGCTACCTGACCCTGTGTAGGTTGGATAGCTTCATATCCTTGGTGAGGGAAAGGATTGGTAAGCACAACCGATTGAGATGAAGCGAGAGTTGGAGGAGGAACAACAGGTTGCGATCCTCGAGAAGTTGCTTGAGCTTCCCATAGTTTCCGCATCTAAGCTAAAAGAGGACACTCATGGGTATAATGGCCTAATAGTTCGCACCAAACACAAGGTTTGTTTGTATGAATACCCTTGTTCTGCTCGGGCTGATTTCCCTGTTGCTGGGTTATGAAATTAGGTTGAGGACCCTGTGGGGCATTGGGTGGAGGACCTTGGTTGCCTTGATTAACTTGAGACTTCTAGTTCCTATTACCCTTCCCCTTGCTCCTTTTCTTGCGGTTAGGGGGATTGGGTCCACTCTGCTGAGCATACACTTTTCCTTGTGGAGAAAGTGGTTGCTATGGCAGAGGGGGAGCAGGCATAGGGGGCTGGGGCATTCATGCTAGAGGAACTAGAGTACTAGGTTGTGCATATTGATAATAAGGAGATGGGGCAACATTTGTATAAGCTAGTGGTGCAATAGCTGGCCCTGACATCAATTGAAGTGGATGGGGATATGCATATGGCATGTTGGGACCTGGATAAAGATTGCCTTGAGGAGGATTAGGGGAGGGATAATTGTAAGTGGAACTGGTCCTTTCCTGAGGTGGACCATAACTCATATGAGGTGGATCATATGGTTAGGGGTTTTAAAGGGTTCCAATTATGCCATCCATGACATGAGATGCCCTCGGTGCATTAGCAGCACCAGGCCGAGGAAACTTGGTGATGACAGTGTCAACGCAACTTGATTGTGTGTATATCAGATCAAATTTTAGAGCTACTTGGAATGCTCCTTCCTCAGACTGGGGGAAGGGAAAAGTGACATATTTTTTAATTGGGGAGAGTAGTGACCTAAGAAACCAATCTATATAGACTTGATGTTCGAAGTTAGGATCTCTACAAATGCTCCTCCTACACCATTCTTGAACATGGTCCTAAAGGCAGGTGGCTGAAGTTTGACAGAAGGAAGTGAAAATTTTGGTACTGATATCATAACAGAGAGGTATCTAGAAGTATGAAACAAAGATTATGTCAAGAGTCACTAAAGTGGAATGGGTTTCTCTAGGCTGGTCCAAATACCACTTCGCAGTAGTTCTAGTGACCGTGCTTTGGAACAAACAAAGATGGATGGAGTCTTTGGTAATGGAAATTGATGAACACCACATATGGAAGGAGTGAACATGATTAGTTGGGTCTTCTCTAGGATTATATTCAAACTTTGGGATGTCTGAAGGGAGTTTAGTAGGCATAGATGGTCATTTGGGATCATGGAGAAGAGAATCATTGATAAGCTGACTAAAATTTTGAGGATTTAAACTAGCCATAAAAGGAGGTAAGGGAGTAGAAGTGACGAGACCGCTAGGGTTTCTGCTAGTGGGGGTACCCAAATTAGCACCTCGGTTACCACCCTGGGTTCCCACACCCACATTGGTTCTTGACATGGTGGTGATATGATATTGAGAAGACATGGAATTAGAGGATGAACTAGATGAGTCAGCAAAATCATAATCAAAACTAGAATGATGAGTTGATGGAGGATTGGGAGGAGGTACTCTAACTCGACAGGGAGGAGTAATATGTCCTAACAGGAACTCAGGATGAAGACCTCGAATTCGACGTGAAAATGCCTTGGAGGAGCAATGTTGTCTAGAATAAAGGTTGATGATAGGAATAAAAGAGAAACAAACAGCAAGCAAGCACCTAGTGCAATGGTGCTAAGTGTAAACTAACTATTTTAATGACGTTACTCTAATATAAGAAAACATGTCCTATCAAAGAAAAAATACCTCTAGCCTGTAGGTGATCTAAATCCTCAAACAATCCTAGATCTACTGTTACATATGCCCTTCCAAAGAAGTTCTTAATTGACAGAATGCCATCCCCACAAGTAGATTTGTCTAGAGAAAGGTGGGGTAGATGACCAACAACTTCCCACAACCAGTCCTATAGGGTGTTTTCCTAAGATTAGTCACTAGGGTTACCTTTATCCCACCAAAGTGGTCGGGTCTTGAGCTTCTCGATAATCATCCATTGCATGGAATTCCCTTCCATGGTTTGGGTATCCCCGAGGATAGTTTCTTGCACGACAACCTAGCTTAACCTCCTCTCAATCGGGTTTCTGATGCACCCTAGCTTTGACCGTGGGATGGTGAAGGATTTTAAGCTCCCTAATATGTCAACTTCTATGTCTCAACAAAAGTGACTGATGAGTCTTATTGGAAGCCTATCCAACTAGTCCTATACCTACACTACAAATATTGTTTGGCCCTGATACCCAAGTGGGCTTAATCTATGTGTGTGGATTTATTAAGCTGTAGTGTTTCAAGTCTTGGCTTGGCGGTGTTAACCAAGCTCACGTTCACTTAAGGTGTGGGTGTGTGAAAATAATGTGTCAAGTGGATGAGTTAATTAAGCATGTTTCATGATGTCATGTGCTACTGAAAGTAAAATGCTGAAATACTATAAATAAATTTGAAAATGACAAAAAGATAAACACCCAATCAAACACACAAGAACCCCACCGACAAGGGCTACTAAGAAGCTAAGCAAGAGAGGGAAAACATGCTACTAAAAGACATAAAAAGAGGCCGAAAATATCTAATGTCAAGGGACTAGGATTGAAAATTTCTAAACTGTTTTAAATGTTGCAAACAAACAACAAAAATCATAAGTGAAAAATGTTGGAAAGGATCGGTGTGAAGCTTTAAAACCTAGGATGCACAAGGGGATCCTAAGGGGGAAAAGGAAAAACCCAAACTCTAAATGGTGGAAAGTTAAGATAAACCTATCCAATAGATATGAAAAGTAATGGATTAGATCTGAAAAACAGTTGCTGAAAATGCTGAAAACCCTAGACTTTCACTCAACAAATATCTTCCTAACAATGTGGAGGTGTACTCTAAACCCTAGGGGATTTTTCTTTCTTCCAAGAGATAAGTCAAGTGGATCCAGGCCTAAGGGAGACTGAAAATAGAGATGAAGTACCCAAACCTGTATACAGACAACACTCGCACAAAATCTATAAAGCACAAAATGTATAAAGAATTTGAAAAATTTCTCGAAAAGGTACAAAATGCACGTACTCACCTGCTTCTGAGGAAAATGAAGTTTTCTTGCCAAAAGGTGCACTCTACAACTCATTTATGGGGCTGAAAAGTGCACTTTGTTCCCAATAGTCTCAGTGAGTAGATATCGCATAGATTTTTCCATATCGTGCTCGGCTGGTACCTATGACCTACGAAAAAAGACCAGAAACACACTAGAAGCTAAAAATTTGACAAATTAAGCTTTAATACTATAAATATAAATTGAGAGGCTAAAAATAACTAAAGAAAACCCTAAATTTTTTTGAAACTTCAGTCACCCAAGAGCGTTGTTATTACGCCAATGGAGTCGCTATTTTTTAGTGTGAATATTCTTGGAAGGTGTACCAAAAATAATTCACTTAAGTCACAAGGTGACAAGTGACCCTAACAACAAGTTGATGGTTGCTGATACGATCCAAAAAAGAAAGAAACAATATAAAATATCTAGTATAATAACCCAATTGGAAACACTTATTTAAATCAATAAATCTTTTATTAATAACACTTGGTTATCCAGTATAATAACCCAATTGGAAACACTTATTTAAATCAATAAATCTTTTATTAATAACACTTGGTTATCCAGTACAATAACCCAATTGGAAACACTTATTTAAATCAATAAATCTTTTATTAATAACACTTGGTGAAGGATATCTATAGATGGGTCTCTGAGTACCCCTCCATGGGATGGGTCCTTTGATGTCCTTGATGCTTCAAAAAGGTGATTCTCTCTCAAAATATGTGAAAAACCCAAACAAAAGTAAAGTACTCATAACGAAAGCTCAAAGAAAAAAGACAACAATGTTTACTATGATTATGATCATGGTGAAGAATGAATGAAAAACCCTCCTTTTTATAGAAAAGTATGGATTTAATCTTGAAAATGGACAATAATAAAATATTATTAACCAAATTCAGATCTAACAACTTGGAATATTTTATTATATTTGTTGGAGAGGTAAAAATATTTAATTTGGTTAAATACCTTTAGTTAGAAATAATTAACAAATAAATGATTTATTAATTATTTCACTGGAATTAAGAAAGATGTGAAATCAAAATAATTATTAAATAGTGATTTAATAATTACATAACACAAATAACTAAATTTAAATAAATAGTGATTTATTTAAATATTCCTAAAGGATTTAGTCAAATGTGACAAGGAATAATTATTAAATAATGATTGAATACTGAAAATTAAATAAACAATGATTTATCTAACTATTCTCATGCATTTTTTTATTTAAATAAGAAAATAATTTAATAAAAGTGGTTTACTAAATTAGTTTCTACAGTGAAAATAATTTTACTATTGTAAAATTAAATCTACATAGTGTTTTCAGATCCACCTAGTTAGAAATGGCTAGGTGATCATGTTTTGGTGATAACACAGTCTAATACATATATGATTACAACAACAAAGATGAAAAAATTATCAGGGTAGTGGTTCACATAAAGGCTCTTTGTAAATATTGCATGTAGATTGGGTTGCATGTGCAACTGCGTGATTAAATTGTGAGTAGGGTATGAAGGGCGTGATTAGATACTTGGTAGGGATCATTAAACTTTGGCTTGCGA
Source organism: Pinus tabuliformis (assembly GCA_031772625.1). NCBI lineage: Eukaryota > Viridiplantae > Streptophyta > Pinopsida > Pinales > Pinaceae > Pinus > Pinus tabuliformis. The sequence goes on from CM062808.1 coordinate 750,102,882, forward strand.
ATTTCTACTGCCTTGCATGTGTAGCTTAGAAGACTAGTTGGATTTGTGAGTACGCGAATTTTGGCTATGATCTGTCCATATAGTATGACTTAGCATTGCATATATAAAGAAGAGGGAAGTACTTGGAATTTTAGTGAGCTACTACATGCACTAATGGAACCTTCTACCGTAATCTCAAGAAGCAATAGATGGGTAAGTTCTTTTCCGGAGTGTATCATTATATAACCACTATATTTTATAATGATACTAATCAGAAGGGGAATGAATCTGGGGTTAGATTAAGAGCGATTTGACATGCAAGGTTGCAGTAATCCTCAACAAAAAGACTCAAACCAGTGGGAAATGTTAATCTGAGGGGTCAAGTGGAGTCAATAAAAATTTCACCGTGTTACTCCACTCAAACCCTTGTCTAGCTGGTAACCCAAAGATTATTGGAATGACTTCCATGTAGTTCTACTACACAAAAAAATAGAATTAATAGGCAGGATGAAGGGATAGGTTCATAACAAAATTTTTATCATAGTCTAATAATTTTAAACCCTATAAACACCAAGCTAATGGTTGTATTTCACCTTATCGAATAACAACAACCACAGGAACCTAACTGTGAATGGGATTGAGTATTGTTTTGATTAGTGTACACAAAAACAATGCCATAAGCAATGTGGGGATTGGGAAATAAAGATAAAGCAAACCCAGAAAAGAAGTTTCATCGACTACATAAATACAATCCAGGAGCATATGAATTAAGAGAAGAAATTACCATAGAAACACATGCACAGTCATATCCACGATCACCGAAATGAAATTTCTCATTTAAATTAAACATTATAGCATAACCAAAGGTAGATAAAATTACTAAACTTAGCATGGGCCTGTTGTGATCAACACTGGCATAAAAGAAAGAACAAACTTAGGCTAGAGCAGTAGTCCTATTACAGACAGAGATTGACTTATGACAAATTTCGAGCACATAGAAGAATAGTGAATAGTTATTCAAGTTAACTAAACAGAGAATATCATGCATGCTCATTGCATAACTCCAATACATAGAAAGAAAAGCAATTAAAAAACAAAGAGCATGATTCACGTTGTTTTCAGTTCTTCAAAACTATAAATTAACGACTGAATATTTATTGAAGGTAACAAACTAGAGAGTAAGATGCACTCTTATCTCTAGTCTCCAAACATAGAAAAGAGATAGGATAATCATACAAATTACAAACAAAGAGCGAGATGCTACTGTAATATTCGATAAGAGTAATTTTCCATCACTAGATATTATTACTAGTGTTGCCCATTCTGAATGGGGCACGCATAAATACTACCAACAGTAAGAAAAGGAAAAAATCTTGAACAAGGGTTTAATCTCTGCTCGAAAAATCAACTCAAGTGTATACATGTGAGAATCTAGAGAGCGCCTGACTCTTTAGCCCCTTAAAACTTAGAAGACCTATTTAACATAAATGAAATTACATATAATCGGTAGTTCCGGATTTGGAAATAGCAAAGCTAGGGTAGGAAACCCCTTGGTTTTCCCCAGTCCCTCAATTATGGTAAGACGATCCTGGAAGGGAGGATTCATGTAAGGCAACCGTCCTGGAAGTAACGGTTGTCGGTTAGTACTCGCCGAGCCATGGAAACCATAGCGGATGGCTAAATTAATAATGCAATTATACATGTAACAGTCAAAGCCACATGGAACAATAAAATTATTGAATAAAAGCATCTCCAATCGAAATTAAAATATAATATAAGAAAGGAGGTATTACCTATGTATTTGTCGTGAAATAGAGGCCTCATTCTTGTAGTTGCACCTTCATATCAAAACCCCCAAAATGATTTTTATTAGTGTGCATGAACTCACAAATTGGGAAACAAGTGAGCCACAGTTCCAGGATTGGGAACCTTACCTGAGAGACCAAGTATAGCACCGAAGGCGAATACCTGCTGGTCGTTAGAACCTCAAGCCAGCCCTGTGGCAACCCTCACCTCCATTCCCGTGTAAAAAGGTAATTAGAACATCACTGAAGACAAAACGGTTTATTTACGAGCAAGGAATTACAGAGTAAGGAAGAAAATTACGTGGGCGAATGAAGCAAGTATGAAGTATAATTATAATTTTTATATCATTTATTAAAAATTTAAAAACCACATATTTCTTATTTACCAAATATATCTATTTAACAAATGTAAAATAACCAAGCTTATATTTATAAAACAAATCTAGTTTATATTAACCAAACTTATATTTATTAAACAAATCTAGCTTATATTTACTAAACAAATCTATGTAAAGAGCAATTTTCAAATTTACGTTTTTTTATAAATTTTCTAATGTTAAATTTAGATTTGATCCACACCTTGGCTAAATCTATGCGACGCTTATATTATTCATCAAGAAATTGAAAATGACAAATATCCTATCATATTTCTGACCATTTAAGATTGCTTCAAGTAAATCTACTATATAAAAGTAATTTATAGAAGCAGTTTTTATAATTTTGAAATTGTTCAAAACAAATCCAGTGTATGAAGAAATCCAACATACATTTAATTTTGAAAATTATGCATGCTGAATATACGCAATAAACGTGCATTTGAAATGGACACAAAGGTCAGATAAATCTATCCGACGATGCCCAAAAGCCAACGGAAAAGCTCAGATAAATCTATGCTAGGATGCCCCTACATTTATGTGTTTGACCTGAAGTGCTCTCACATATGCAGATCTCACCTACGCTTACGAATATAGCGCAAACGTGAAAGAATACGGTTATGAAGTAAACTGATTATATAATAGCAAAAAATATGTTTAAGTGCACTGCACAGACTTCATGGCTGGTCCAGTAATGAATTGATACCTCTAATTTATGAAGGCAATGTTCCAAACTGCAATAAAAGAATATAAGACATTTAATGTGTCAAAGATGCAAAGATAAGTCAAGATCCACATGTTTTGTACTAATTAGGGTAACCATGGGCGTTGTATTATGCTGTTGAGCATCTCCGTTTCTGGCCCTTTTCGCAGAACGTAAAGAGGTCGACACCAATTCCTTATCATTTCTGGCTCTTTTCAGAGAAGACATGGAGATTGACGAAAATTTGATATCGTTAAAGTTGTGTGGCCGCTGCTTCAAGTGAGGCCGGTTATTTGATAGCTCTACTCTCTGGAACTCGAAATTGTCAGAAAGTTTGCGGCTGGAATGAAATATAACATGAGCAGTCTGCTGTCCCACGAGAGGATACTGAAAGCAATCAGTTATTGGCAGGGTTCTCAGAATGGGATTCGATCTGATTGCAGTTCGCTCGTTCTTAACCGCATTCTGATGGCCTCCCAGTGCATCAGAATCGTAGAAAGGAAAGACGCAGCGTTTAGAGCCCTGGGTGGAACCCTCTATCGCTGTCATCTCTTTATTTCCTTTCTTGGAAATGGAACCCGCCATCTCTGGCATCTCGTTATTTCCTTTTTTGCTTGCTAGGGTTTCTGCCCCTAAAGATGCTTTTAGGGCATGGTCATCATGGCCGAAATTACCGGAGTGTTGAGTAAGATTCAGTCCAAACAGCCTGATCTCATGCTTCTTATGAAACACGCGGTCTTCAGAGCCGTGGGCAGAGCTTCCTCTGTTGGAAACGGAACCCACCAACTCTAGCACCTCGTTATTTCCTTTTTTATTTGCACGGGTTTCTCCTCCTAAAAATGTAGTTACCAGATAGTCCTCGTGGCCGAAATTACTGCAGCGTTGAGCGAGATCCACTCCAAACAATCTGCTCTCTTGCTTCTTATGATTGGACGCGGAAGCCATCGATCCTCTGAATATTTCTATATATGATTTCTGAACTTGGCGCGTCTGCGCCACTGTTATATTCCTATGTAACACCAGGTGAAACACTAGTGTCTGCCCTCAGACCCCCTCACACAAGTAAGCTCACGGGCTATTGAGACAAGATGGGTAGGTGTTTTATAGGGTAGAGAAATTCCACCACTGCCCACTCTTTAACCTTATTGTGTAAACACGTTAAATGAAGTGGCAGTTTCATGGCACGACATACAGAAGCAAATTCCCATATTTATAAAAACGGAGACAAACAAACCCACTCTCCGGGGGTTTTGGAACATAGTCTCTCTCAACCATCTCCAAATCTCTTTTCAGACAGAAAAATACCCATCCTTGAATCTAGGTCATTTTTCTTCTTATTTTATTTTATAATAAGTGATCAATTCAATGTGCTATGATTTTCTTTTGTAAATTTAATCACTTTACCCGTATAAGGAATACCCCAAGGTTAGGATTAATTAATTTATTTAAAAATACAAGAATATTTAAATTAATTAATTAGTTTTTTTTTTCATATATTGCTACTCATTAAAAGTTTCATTGAACGGTAAACTACGAAAAAAATATTACTAAATAATAAAAATATTTTTTATTTAAATTGAATTTGTATTCTCTAAATATATTATTATTATAAAAATTAAAATAAATGTGAATAAATAATATATTATATAGTTAATAATATATTTTGGTATTTTGCTTGGAAGTGATATTAAAATTAGATAATAATAAATAATATTTATTAACATATTATTTTTTTTTGGTGAATATTATTATAATAAATATTAAATAATGAAAATATTTTTTTATTTTATTTTAATTTTTAATTTTAATATTATTATTAATTAAAAAAAATAAAATAAATATAAATAAATACAAACATCATCAATAATAAATTATATTATTATGTTAATTAATTAATTAATTAAAAAATAAAAAATTATTTAAGTTAATTAATTAATTTATTTTTTCATATATTACTATTCATTAAAATTTTCATTTAACCACAAGCCATGAAAAAAATATTACTAAATGATATAAAAAAAAGTATTCGAAATGAATTTTTATTCTTTAAATATATTATTATTATAAAAAGGTAAAATAAATGTGAATAAATGATATATTATATTGTTCATGATATATTTTGGTGTTTCGTTTGGGAGTGAATTTAAAATTTAATAATAATAAATAATATTTATTAGTATATTATTTTTTTCGTAAATATCATTTTAATAAATATTAAATATTAAAAATATTTTTTATTTTAATTAAATTTCTAATTTTAATATTATTATTGATTACCGAAAAATTAAAATAAATATAAATAAATACAAACATCATCAATAATAAATCATATTATTAATAATAATGTTTACTTACTCTCTCTCTCTCTCTATATATATATATATTTAGTATATTAAATATTGTATATGTATTATTATGATGATGGTGGTTAACTTCACTGAGACCAAACTTTAGTCTATCTGACCTAAAGAAATGAATTATTTAGTCTGATTTAAGATTTTATTCCTATGCTCAAAAAGCTTGAAGAGAAACCTCCCGAGCTCATTGTAAATATATTAATAATAATATCGACTTTATTTTAAAAATAAACTTAATATATTAAATATTTCCCAAATTATTTTAATAGCTACTAAATAATGGATCTCTATTTTTCAATAGACTTTTATTAGTAAGTACAAAAATCTAAAAATAAATATAAATAAATAAATATGAACATCCTTTATTATATTATTAATAATAATATTTTCTTATTGTAAAAATAAAAATAATATATTAAATATTATATTAACATTATTAATAAAAAAAAATTTAAGAAAAAAACATTTTAAATATTATTTTAATATTATTTTAATTAGTATTAGGTAAGGAAATAATATTTATTTTAATTGAATTTCAATTTTTTTAATGTATTATTGTTAATTATTATAAAGGAAAGTTAATAGAAATATGAATAAATACAATAATATCGTAAATAATATATTATATTATAAATATTAGTATTTAGGTTAATCTTAGGAATAGAACTAATATATTAAATATTATCTTACAATCATTATTCTGTTAGGTATTAAATAATGAAATTAATTTTTGTTTGGGTTGGATTTTTATCTTTTGATATATTATTATTAATGAGTATCCGAAAATGTAAAATAATATGAATAAATATGGGCATCATAGCCATATATTATATTTATATCATTGAAAGAGATTAAATCTTTATCTTGAGGTGAAAATTTCTATTAGTGTGAAAAGTGGTTTGATCTTGTGGGGCTCCATAGATTCAAAATTAAGAGAAATTTAGGATGATTTAATTATTAGTCTTTAAGTAGGCCATATTAGAGAAGATACCATGGGCAAAAAACCATGGGTTAAGAATACCATGGGAAAAACTATGAGTTGGAGTCCAGAAATCTTAAAAAAATGTTAAAGACAGAATTAGAACATCTCTACCATACTTGGCTCAAGAATTTTATGTCTTTTACATTTTTATTTTTTAACTTAATTCAATTTTGATTTATATTATTTTAACTAAGTCAAAATGTTAAACATAACAATGGCACAATAATTTTATTTTTCTTAATTTAAGAATAAAGTTAATATATTAGATATTATTTTATAGATATTGTTTTAATATATTTAATAATAGATTACATTTTTTATTTGCAATATATGTTCTATGTCTTTTTCTTAGTTTGTATTTTAAAAAATAGTTAGGATTAACTGGTGTCTTGAAAAATCAAAGAGCTAGGGACATTTTGATATTTATGATATCAAAATAATCGAAGATCAAACTTTTCATATGCCACACAAACCTATACTCATCGCTGGATTTATACTCACATTGTTGTGAACCAATAACTTTTTTCACAATAAAATATCTTATGAAAACACTGTTTTATACTCATAAAAAATCTCATCCATATATCAATGGAGGTTAAATCCCTACCATCCACCTAATAATTATTGGTAATTAAATTAAAATTATGAAATGCCTGCTCTAATTAGATAGCCCTATCTAAATAGTTAATTTAAGAAACAAAAAATTCCAATTGGAAGAATCTTAATTTTTATCACCAAAAATAGAAATTACATTCTACAAATGCACTACTATGCATTCAAAAACACCTTGTAGGTCCCCTCAAAATATTTAAAAAATATATTTTATATATACCTATATGCATAAGGGATCCACAAATCCCCTCAAAGAGAAAACAAAAATTAAGTCTATTATAAAATACCTGTCTAGCATGAAAGGTAGCTCAGCCAAGCCAAACATGAAATTGGTGTATGAGATCCCTTTGTTTGTGGGACAAGGGACCCACCTCTGTGCAACGATTTAACTGCTAAGTCTATGAAGGCATACTTACTCTACCCTCTCTACTTTTGAGCGTGTGCCCTCTTAGGAGGAAACACATGCTCTTAGCCATTAGGCCCACTCAAGTTGTATATATATATAAACAAAAAATAAATGTAAGTGTAGGCTTTGATTATGGCTCCAACTACATGTCCTCGATAAATGACCTATGATAGTACTTATAAGATGTGTTCCCTATCCATTATGTGATCCTCTAAGTACCCATAACAGGGCAAGCACTAGCGTTAGAAAGGGCACCAGTCACTGGATTTTTCTCCCTCTATATATGACAACAAAAACTTATGTTGAATTCATTTTTGAGATAAGAAATTTCCTCTAAGATAGGCGCCATTGTGTGCATGTGATATCTCTGAACATCTTTGAACCAAGTAATGATAATCATGAAATCCCCAAAGATCTAAATATGTTGAATATTTTTCTCTGATGCAAATAGAAGAAGTATCTTGAGGATAATAATTTTAGCATATTCATTTGGTCCTATGCCTAAACCATTTTTAAGGTTGAAATAATGGTTATCCTAAAAATAAAGAACAAACCTCCCCTGCAATCACCCTCTTGAGAAGAGGCCACAATTTAGCTAACATTAAAATGATAGCAGTATCATTATGAGAAATGAAAATGTATAATTATGGTAGCACAAACATGCTTTTGATGATGATGATGAATTTCCATTGATATGAGAGTTTATTTATGCGACCTTAAGAAAGGTAAGAGAATATTTAGATTTCTTTAGAATTTATTTTTTTACATGGAAAATATTGAGAAGCATTGCAAGAACACCATAGTTTTGATAACTTATAAAGTTAAGAATGTTGGTAATGTGACAGATATTTTGAAATTGGGATCTAATTTTGGGATAGATAGGGCACATTAAGAGAAAGTGTTTTTCATCATCAACCCTCTTAGTGTCACAAAGATGACACATTATTTTATCCTTGGTAAGAGCTTGTTGTTACCAATGAAATCTTTTATTTTCTTCATTATGATAGTCAAAGATTGAGATACTTTATAATATATGAATTTTCTTTTATCCTCTGATTCTTTGTCACACCATAGTTTTGCCTCAAAATTTAGATCAAATAATCTTTTCAGCAAAGTGTCTTCCTCTTTTATTCCTTTATGATTTAGCCAAAACTTCACATATTTATTGCATCCTCACTTGAGTAATGGTAGTTTTGGTAGTTTTAGCTTGTGCTTGAAGCAATTTTGAGGAGCCTCTTCACATCCATGTTGTTTATATTATTTTTGAATGTTAAGTATTAAGTCACAATTGTGTTTTTAGTGAGGGGAAATGTCACATTTATGTGGAAAATATGATACAGATTATTACCATTAATTTTGACATTACATGTTATAAAATTATTTTCGATGTGCTCTATCTTTCTCAAAGATTCTCTAGAAAAAGTATATCTACAAATTCACATCCATATAGCATAATGCAAATAATTAAAGTCTCAAAGGATATTTGTTTTCATTTTCACAAAGCCAAAAGTTTCTTTATTTACAATTATTTTCAAGTGTATAGTGATATCTCCAAACTCCATTTATCATTTTCTGAACACTATAGTTTTAATTGAGCTTATGATGAATCTAGATTTTGAGATACTTCTATGAAGGAACTACATCTAAGATACCTTCATCATATATGAATGTATCGTTTGTGATCATTTTGGATTTAAATATCATGAAATTCATTTTGTCATTGTCCAAAGTTATACCTCCAAGTGTAAAAGCTCTTTAGGTCACTTAGTTGTTTATCAAGGTCATAGGAATAATAATAATAAAAAAATGGCCAATATCTCTTTGTGTGTGTGTGTGTGTGTGTGTGTATATATATATATATATATATATATATATAATACCCAATGGAAAAATGAAGTTCAATTTACCCAATGGAAAAATGAAGTTCAATTTCAATCCATTTTGGTTTCAGTTAAATCAATTTGGAACAAATCCCATAAGTGAAAAACATATCCTTAAATTTTTACTCATTAACAATTATTTTTCATCTAAATTTGTTTAAAACTTAAGTTCTAAATGGATATAAACTAGTTTAAACTATTTCATGTAATTACTAAGAAAATGATATCCTATTATTTGAAAATTACCTGTACTTTGAATATAATGCTTTGTTTCTTTAGGATTTTGTATTTTTTTTAACTTGTAATTTCTCAATTCCAAAAATATTCGTTTTGTTAGGAAGAATATTAAGGTGATGGTAAGGGATGGAATAGTATCCTTCTCATTTGGTTTACAACACCCATAGTTATTGTGGAACTTTATTCATCCTTGTAGTCATGGTCTATAAAACAAAACAAACTTCCTTATATAGACATATATACATGCAATTTTATGGATTTGATTGAATAAAAGAAATTTCTTATAATGTAAGGAATTGAAATAAGTAAATCAATGATGTTCTAGGTATAAAATAGATTCCTAATCAAAAGAGAATAGTTACCCTTGTAAAAATCTCTAATGAGTTTGATGCATCACTCCTTTGACATCATCATCAATATTTTTTAATGTTATCAAGTAAAATATTTGGAATCCATTTTCAAGGGATAATAGTAATTCCATTTTAGGAAAAAATATCCCTTAACAGATGTTGAGAACTCCAAAATATTTGGTTAGGTAAAACAAGAACAACCACTGAAAATAATATCTAAATATTCATAAAAAAATGTGGCGACAAGGTCTATTTCATATTCATAATTTTGATTTCCCTCGTAATTTCCGTCTTCTTTTGAATTTGTACATGCAATATCATCATCATGAGAATTCTTCTATGCCTTCTCAAAATTATTAACTAACTCATCCATTTCCCTTGAAAATGATATCTCGATTGTGCTTTCATTACTTATTTAAAACATAGCAATAGGTATATACCGAGAGTACCTCAAATGGAAACCCTAATGTGAAATCAATGAAATTAATTTAACATGATGATACATATCCTAAATATGGATGAGGTGTGTATATACGTGCAATGATACTTTCAATAAAGTCATACATACATTTAGAATCATGGTATGTGTCATTATACTTGGTTATGGATTTACATATGGATATATTGAGTTGAGTTTCATCCAAAATTAGGCTCTCCTTTTGAATATCATATTATTGGAAAGTAGAGGTGTATCTTTGGACCACAATCTTCACATAACAAGAATAATACTTCTTGTCTCTGTAAATAAATTTTTACGTAATTGAATTTCATCCAAGCAAGTTGGATTAAAATACTCCCCATTTAAATGAATGTGAAATTGTGTACAAAAACATAAAAAATATTGTTACCACACCACCTCTTGTTACAATACACCTACCAAATTTGAAATTTCACTTTATTTATTATTAGAAAAATTCCTCTCACCAAGTTAATTGAGCGGAAACGATGAAATGTTACCTCAGTAAACTTTTAGACAAGATCTTACCATTGCCTTCAAACTATCTCATCATTATTTGAGAATTACTTTGTAATTTATTTGATATTTTGACTTATTAAAATACTTCTTCTTTTGATCCCCTTAAATTTCTTGCTATTATTTCATAAAAACTAATAATAGGACACCATAGCATTCCAGTTATGTTATAATGACAATCACCATATTATCATGTTGTGCAACATTTAAGGTAATGGAAAGTTAAGAGATCATGATATCATCATCAAATTGACAAGAGCATTAAAAACAAACTTCCTCCACATGTTGGGATAACAACAGGGTTTAACTGTAATCCAAATTCTTTTGAAAAAAATACATCAACCTACTACTCATTCTATATATTAAATTACCCAATTTCTCTTTTATACATGTGCATCACATCCTTTTTCATCCTATGATATGTGGAGTATTTCCTAAGATTCTAAAATTTTCATCATATCTACCTTGTTTAAGCCATTTATTTGGTTATCATGGCTGAAATTGCTGTAGTGTTGAGCAAGATTCACTTTGCAGAGTTTGGTATCATTCTTCTTATGATTGATCTTGAAAGCCAATGCATCTATGCATTTTCCTTGTCTACATTGGTGTTATTGTCTACCTTCATTCCTTCTCGCTCACACAAGTAAGCCCGCTGGTTGTTTAAAGAATATAGATACTTGTTTTATACAGTCAAGAAATTCCATTGCTGCCCAATCTCTCAAAATGTTCTATGGACGCATTAAATTTAGTGACACTTTCCTCACATGACACATAGAAGCAAGTTCCTATATTTATAAAAACATGGGCAAACAAACCCACTCTTATGAAATTTTTGAATATAGTATGTAAGTAGACCTAAGACTCTCCTTAGACTGAAATATACCCATCTATCATAGCCCCATGTTGTGGTTTCCTTCAAGACCACAATGGCTGACATGCAACACTTGATAAATTTCATTGCAAGTTCAACTACTTTAACCCAAATAGGCCTAACATCCTATGTGCCTTAATAGTTTTATCTTTATACTTTTGTGGAACTAAATTGTTCATGACAAAAAACAAAATAGATCTTCGTTCACTAATAATCTTGTTCTCATTCAATTCTTATCAACATTACATTCAAAATTAATGACTGTGTAAGAACTTAAAAATAACACATATGGGGGTCGGGGAATACTCAAACACTTACTCCCTATTTTCAATTACTTCAAGAATCCAAGAATTATAGTACAATAATTGTTACAATGATCAGGACAATTACCTAGCTTATGCCAATGAACTCCTCCAACAAAGTTAAAAAAATGGTCATGCAACTATCAAATGACCTATACCTGTGACCTACCAAGAAATAATAAAATTTTCCCCAAGAGAACCCCAACTTGGTTTTCCCAAATCATACAGGTTCATTAGGCAAGCCTCACCTTCATCCTACACTTCCTTGTCATGTTACCTATCTTGTGTGACTTGTTCTTGGCGATTTGACTTAAGTCCTCTTTGGTTTTTCATTGAATTCTTCCTTGATTGAGTTTATGCCTTGTCCATCTACAGAGCTCTCCTAGTTATAGCCTCTCTTTCCTAATAGTTTGTGTGTGGGCCGATGCCCCTTCATGCATTTGGTCGACCTTTCATAATGTTTGCAAGCCCCTTAGCTAGGAAAGTCACACCCATGGGCGGACCCCTATTCTACCTTAATGTAGTGTGGGTGGGTGTGCCCTTCGTGACATTCCCACTACATTTTTCTCACTGTGGCATCCAGGAACTATGCCTTGGTGTAGACATGCTGAAGGTGCATGCCCCTCAACACGTGCATGCTACACTTTGTCACCATGTGGACCTAGGCACCTTGTCTTCATCTTGGTGTGCTCATTGCACTAGGAACTTTTGTGTCATACACTCCAAGTTATGCCCAACTTTGGTTCGTTCACCCGCACATTGTAACAACAACCTCACCCATGTCGCCTCATCATTTCTCCCACATGTCTTGTTTGGTTCTCCCATCATGCGTTCACTCTCCCATCGCTTTATTGTGCACACAGGTCACAGGTGCACCCCACCTGCATGTTAGCGCACCTAGGGTGCACACCTTCATGTCATGCATGTTATGGCCTTGCGGGTCCACTTTTCTCCCTTTAGTTTTTCACCACTCCAAGTGGAAATGGGCCATCATGGGACATCATGGGATCCCATTTGGCCTTGTTCCCAACTTTGGGCCCTAATGTCCTCCCCCACTTTAAAACAGTTGTCATACCTGAGAACAAATCCCCAACAACCTTCTTTTCCATGTTGTCCATCTTTGTCACAATAATGAGATAGTTTCATCTATGACCTCCTCCATGTCCATGACCATATCACAACCTTGTAAGAACAACATGTGCTAATCTGGTAGCTAATATGCCAGTGGCATCTTCCCCACAAGAACACATGCATCCTAACATCATTACAACTATACTCACATCGTGGTATCATACAATCACCCATTTATTTTTCCACAATGTTATGCTCATCACATCAAGTGAGTCTCATTTCCCTAAGAAGATGACAATGAGCCCATTTTCACTCTAAGTTTAGAAATATGGTGGGGAGGGGAAGGGTGATGACCTTCCATTCCCATCCTCATCTCATTCCAGCATTTCAATCCATGTGTAGACATCCTTCTCTTCTAAATTTTTCACATATGCCTCGCACTGTTCCTTCTATCGATTCTTAGTTTCTTCTATGACCTTGCATTATGTTGTGAAATATTCCATTTCCTCTACCCTCTCTGTCCAATTTCGTACACAACTTAACAATGTTTGTATTTGTTATGCCTATCCCATGAGTGTTTACTCCATTTGGTTCAACCACTCATTGACTTATTTGTTTCATTGATCCTTGTCCACACTTATTGTTGCTAACTTACATTTTCCCTTCATATCCCCAACGATCGGAATACTCATTGGTTATTCCCTTCCATCAAATATGAGCAACCTATTTAAATTCAGTATGGATGATGTTTCATATTGTTTCATGAATTCAATTCCCAAAATTGCTTCATAATCATCCAAATGAACAAATGTGAAAACAACTTTACCTTGCCATTCATCGATTCTCACTCGCACATTTTCTGCAATTACAATAGCTTGGTGAGGTGGTGAGTTCATTGATTTAAGACATGCTTGATTTGACATGATATTTATTCCAACCCTCATTGTTTCCTCTTCTCACATGAAGTTTTGGATCGCTCCACTATCCATCATGGTGAGTAGCATGCCTTTTCCAACATTCTTATCAACATATTCCAACTTGTGTCTTTCAAGATCATGGTTTGGGATGGCCTCTTCCGCTGGAACAATGTCGAAAATTTGTATCACACCAACTAATGTGTAATTTTCTTGTGCCTTCTTCCTTTCACTTCCCTATGTAATGACTTTCACCCCAATCTCAATGGACAACTCTTGGAAACATTGTCCCCTTCACACAACTAAGACTTTAGTGGTTTCTTTCCTTTCATTTTTCCACTTGCGTTTGCTTCATCTTCCTTCAAATTTTATCATTTACTTTATCTAGTTTCTTGTTATTATCTTCCATCCTTTCTTCCTGATGTTAAGTCAATCTATCAACAGTACTAAATGCCTCTTCAATGGTGTTTATATTTTGTTGTTTTACCTCATTATAGGCCCAAGATTTCAACCCAATAATGAAGTTGAAAACCTTGTCTTTCTATGCCATGTTGGGTAAATCCAACATCACACTTGCATATTCACGCTAATAAGCCTATAGACATTTAGTTTTCTTAACATAATTTATCTTTGTATGTCCATCCCACATTTCATTGTGTGGGCTAAAGTGAGACAATAACACTTCTTTCATTTCTTCACAAGTTGTGACTTCCTTTGCATCGCCATGGGAAATCTGATCCATTCTTATCTGCCACCACAACTTGGCACCTTATATAACTGCCCAAAAAAATCCACCTTCATTTCTTCAAAGGCAAGCTCCAATCATTAGAGGTATTGCTCAATGTCCCACAGAACGTTTCCAAGAATCTTGGCATTCCTCATACTATCATATGAATCTAGCTCCTTTATTTTAAAGTGGGAAATTCAACCAATCGAATCCTATCCAACTTCCTTTTTCAAAATCATAACTCATTTAGAACTTCAAAAATACTCTTTTATAGTTCAAATATATGTTCAATACCTTGAGTTCTCCCGACTTCAACTTCCTTGACTTTATTCATTGTTTGATCATACCTCAATTCAAGGTAGTCATACCTAACCTTGAGTTCTTCATGATTTGCTTCTTTTTCAATGATCTTCTCCTTGGGTTTGACATTTTCTACCTTCAATTTTCCCTCAAGTTCAACCTACTTTGTTTTCATTTCATCTATTTGATCCAATTACTTATTCAACAAAACTCCATAGTCATCTATAGTCATACGAGACTCACCTCTCATTTGAGATTCTTCTCCAAGGCTTGTCACGAGCCAACTTGGTAGCTGAGTTGTAACCATAAACCACCAACTATTCACTGCATCACACTTTGTTCAACTTGGCTCTGACCTTGGCTTGTCCCTGCCCCTACTAAACTAGACTCCACACTTTAGGATTCATTTAAATGCTACCCTGCCTTCAACAAGGCTCTAATACCATCTATCATGGCCCCTCATTGTGGTTTTCTTCAAGACCACAGTGGGAGATTTTAACACTCTCCTCCCACTTTTACCCAAGTTAACTGGTCTGCTGGGGTAAACATGCGATGAGAGGCTAATATAATTTGATTCAAATCATGATGTAGAGTTAAGGAAGTGGAACTGGCAAAACACAACTAATGTGACTTTTCACACGTCACAGAACCTACAGGAGCCAACCAAATCTTCCATGTGATCAATCTAATGAGCTCCAATATTGTAGCAAGACTACTGCAACTCTTATAGCTAACAACTTCACTTCATTAGGCTAGGGTTCATACAAACTTGGGGGTGATTTTGTTTTATACACAATATATGCAATCGTATACTCCTGTCACATTTCGACTGGGGTGATAGACAATTATGGTTTTTAAAACTAGTCTTCTATTGACTGGAAGGAGTTTGACTATTAACAACAAATGGAAAACTATATGTGACGCAGAAAGGAAGTGTTTCCTATTCTAGGAAATGTAAATGTTGAATGGGAAAGTAATGTGAAGTGATATAAAATTATATAGCCAATAATTTACACATTATTTGCAAAAGATACGTAATTTGACCTTGCATTATAAAATTTAGTTATTTATATAAATAAATCATGGAAATTAACCTCAAACTACTCTCACTGTTGTATGCATGTAATAACTAGAAATTGCAAAAAAAGAGTCTTTTTTTTCTTTTCAGTTTTATAAATGTAAATGCTGAGTGAACCAATCTAATCTTGCATGGGGGAGAAAGGCATGGGGAAACAAGTCCATAATAATGTTGACGGCGTGGAAGCCAAGTGCAGGCCTAACTTAAGCTTAGATGATCATTTCTACTTAATTCAATCCTAAAACAAGTTGCTACAAGGTTTCTAGTAGTACTACAAGATGTCCTGGTTTTTTCTACAGGATGTCCTGGTTTTTACTACAGGAAACAAGCTGAAAGGTATAGGAGGGTAGGAGAGGTGGAATAAAGTGTCGGAAATGTGTCTGATGTTGGGATAAGGCATAGAGGAGGTGTATACTTCCCAAGGCTAGCCCAACTCTTCAAGAAGTTGGATATCCTCGAGGAAGATGTGAACTTTTCTACAAAAGAGAAATTCAGATTAGGGGTTGGTAGACTCAGGTAGGGTGGGTGAAGACAACTTGGATGAGGCTGGTGAAATGATTTCTCCTTGTAGATCATGAAATCCTGCAACATCATATATTCTTTACTTCATTTATGCATAACTTCATTTACATATGGAAAAGATGAGTTGGATTTAGGAAAAATAGAGATATTGATGGCTAATGGCGAAATCTGTGAAATGCCATGCTTTCTAAACTACAACAAATTCAAACACCAAAATGACAATTGCAGGTGCCTCTAAGTAATTATAAACACTAATCTACTCAATCAAGAACCCTAGCCATGCAATGATCTAAAGAGACAAATCTGTTTTGGGGGCTGTGAGAGTGGGGCCCTAAAACCATGATCCCATGAGGGAGATGAGGAAGAGGCCACTATCACAAGATTTTCTAAAGTATTCACATTTACTATTGTACCACTAATCTACTTTTTCTACTAATGGGAGAAAAGCTAAAAAATCATTCAAGTACTTGCAAATGGGATAAAACAAAAATAACTTCAACAACTAACTATAAATATAATATAACCATACATATACGAAAATAAGAGGAACCTTTACTGCTAGGGTTGGTCCCTAACCCAAGATCTTCAGCCCCCTAATTCAACTCAGTACTGGATTAAAGAACCCCTTTCCATTATCACCAAAATGTCGAAAATAACAAGAGAATAATAGTCAGAATCTTATGCGCAAAATTACCTCTTGGCTATAATATCCTATTTAGACCCTAGGACTTCTTATTTCTACAACTGAATCTACCAACAAATTCGTTAAAATTAGGGAGGTTTGGCTCCCAAGCTCGAGATTAAGTTGTCTTCAACTATCACAGGCTTGGCTGTCAATGATCTCGGTGGGCTTGGATGCTTGTAACTTTGAGTTGGTGAGATCTGGTGGAAGAATCTTAGAGCACTTTAGGAGTTAAGGAGGGATATCCAATCTCCTAAAATGCCTCTTGCTTGCCTACTTCAAGTTCCTATAGTTAAATTAGCCAAAAACTTCTCCAAATCTTACAATTAATGCACATTAGCCCACATGCCATAACATATCACCTTTACCCTTCTCACTAAGAAAAATATAATAAAATATGTAAATAAATGTAAGAAACGTTGATCTTCATATGTTGGAAGTGGCATTAAGGTCCATATAATTTACCTATTGAGGAGCCTCATCATCACCCCCCTACTGAAAGGGTTTCTCATCCTTTGAGAAACTTAACCTATGTCCATGTCTTTCATTTCTCTTTTGGGCTCTCTAACATCCCAGGCATTTTTTGATGTAGTCTCCTCTTGTGGATAAAATCTTGCATGCTTCTCTATTTCCTACCACTTGTTTCTCTCCTCTTCCTCCTTTCTCCCTTCTAACATACCCAATAACAATGGTGGACTGAGTTTCAAACCAATCCAATTGATTTTGAGTCTTTGTAGTGCATTATTATACAGTGTGGTCCTTTCTAGTGCATCTCTCATTCTTTTAGTGGAATGATACTCTCTGATCCCTCCGTTGTATGGTAGGGTTCCCCATCTCCTTTGGCATTATTGAAGGTTTTCATCCCCTACCAATCTCAAGGTGTCCTCAAAATGAGTTACTCCTTTCTCTTATGTAGCTAGGTATCTTGTTGCAAGTTGTAGATCATTAGAGATGTCGTTGTTGGTGCTAATGATAGCCATAGAATTGATTTGTTCTACTCTAATGTAAAGGGGATTTTTTTCTTCTCTTTCCAAAACCCTATTAAATTTCTTAGCCCTGACCTCCTCGTGACTCATCCACGATGCAAGGGCCATTAGTTGTAATTCCCCCAACTTCACATTAGGGTCCCACACATTCAATTATGTTAAGGCCAAGTTGTGTAAGTAAAATTCAGATATCTTGGCCTTATACCCTAGGGTTCTTTGGTAACATAGCTCAATGAACTACCTATAGCCCTGGAAAGGAATAGTCCCCCATTGTGCTAGTGTCTTTATCTGAAATTGCAACCATTGATCTTCAAGGTAAAAGGCATATGCCTTTGGTGGCATCCTTCACTAGAGTGCCACCATAGAGAGGCTTTCCATAGTGGCCAATTAGCTCTCTTTTTACTCTACCTATGTCCTCAGCCATGTGTTTTCAGCCTCTAGTTGAGATTTTATAATTCATTCCCTATCTCTTATCCTACTCAACTCTCTTCCCATATCCAATAGCTTCTCTTCCATATGGACCACTTCCTCTACATTCTTTGATTTAGCAATTTTCATCTAGCGATGTGTCCTTCCTATCTCCTTCTCAAGCTCAAAGAAGAGAGGGATAAAAAATTTATGTGGTATTACTTTACCTCCCTCAATGAGTCTGTAATAAGAGCTCATGTTGGGTTGTGTGCTAGGTTCTTGTAGCCCTTTGGATTCTCCCTTTGATGTTTTTGGAGCATCTACCTCCTCCTGTACTTGTGTTGTTTCTTCCTTACATTTGCTCTGTCCTTGTTGTCCTTCCTGTTGCTTTTTCTGTGTTTCATGTAGTGTTGATATAGTTTCTTGTAGGACTGTCTATGTTTCCTATAGGAGACTTTTTCCTTTCTGAAATGGGGTCAATGGTTATTTGATTTTCTTTGTTGATTTTGACCCTGTGACAGGGCTCCTAACATAGGTGATTTGCAACTTGGAGGAAGCCCATTTTGATGTTCCCTCTTCATGTTTCATTTCCTTGGAGACTAGTTTTCTTCCTCTCTTGGTGAGTCCTAAATAATGATAGGAGTCTTGGGGGGTGTTTGAGGTCTCCCTTATTTGATGCTATAGGGGAGTTTGCCTCTCCCATTTTCATGTTCACTTTATGGGTGTGCTTAGGGCAGTCATGGTAGTAACTACCTCCCTCTCTATGGGTTGAAGATACACTCTTGGAGATTCCTCCCCTTCCTTGGTATTTTTTCAGGGCTTGCCTCATCCTTCGATTCTCCTTCCCCACTATTCTCTCCTCCTTCTTCTTGTTTAGGTTCTTCCTCTTCTTCTTCAGGTTATTCCTTTTCTTCTTTAGGTTCTTCTTGTTCTTCCTCGAGTTCTTCGTCCTCCCTCTCATGTTATTCTTCTTCCTCCTCTCCACTTAGAGGTTGGGTTCCTCTCATATTCTTGGCTTCAATTACATCCTCCCTATCCATGTCCCTAAATGTGGATCATAGAATAGGGACACTTAACTGTATCATGGCGTATTCTAGTATAACCTTGAAGAGTCCATGAGTGCCAGCTGTTGATGTTTTCCTTCATGTACCTTTAGGCTCATGTATATTATCGATTGAAATAAGAAGTAAGGCACACTAAGTCTTCTGTCAAGGGGTAACTCGTCTCCAAATTGCAGCTCATGGAGCAGTCTAAATTGGTAACCATAGATTATAATGAGCCTTCCTTCACAAGTAATATATTTGAGAATGTCATAGCTTACTTCATCCCAAGGATAGGGAAGGCTCTTCCTTCTAATCCCATTTTTTTCCTCAATTGGGCCTTCATCTCTCAAGAAAAAGTTTTTCTTAGCAAAATTTTTGCTATCTTTATCCTCCTTTCTCCATTGCATGCCTAGAGGAAGTGTAGTGATTCTATTAATTATTTTAGGGGTAATTATTATTGGCAATCCTCTTACCACAAAATTATCATTGATTCTAGCTTGAGGGGTGAGTGACATGGAAAAATATCGAGCTACATCATCATCACATCCTCATATAAAAATTAACTCGACCACCTTTTTGACTCATATTCTTTAATGTGATCTTGCCACGTGGCTTGCTAACTAGGAGTTTACTTTTTGTTTTCCAGCTGGGGATGGCTAAGTTAACTGGCCACCTCTAGCTTATAAAATCAACTTTTTCATATTCCTACACTTTTATCATATTCATACTTAGGAAAGAGTGTGGATGAGGGGCCATACATGTGCCTTCCTTTGCTTGGTTAATGCATGCTGGAGGGTGGCTCTACTGTGCTTCTTCTTGTTCAGGTACATGTTTTTCCTTGGCTCTTGTTTTGTTGATTTCACTTAGTTGATATATTTGTTTTCTTTATTATGGTGTGTAGGTGCTTGGCCTCTTTTATCATTTCTAAGCTCTAGATAGGTGACATAGTGCTTGCAGGGGTGTTGAAACTATTTTTATGCATGGATGTTGAAGGAGGAGGAATGGAGAACTATTGTTGTCATAACATAGGCTAGTATAGGGTTTCTTGTAATACTACATGAAATCATCTAGCTGCCTCTCGCATAATTTTTATTTTTTTCACTTGGAGAAGGGATGGTTGGTGATGAAGGAGTGTAGGAGATGGAGTGGTAGATGAGTGAGGCCAATGATGGCAAGACCCTTGGACTCTCTATTTCGCCTTTTTTTTTCTATTTTTTTTTTTTATTTCATTTCTCTCAGTGGGTTTTTTTTGTTGATGGACACAGAGGTTGGTATGGTTATGATATGGTGTTGGGTGAGAGATGGTGATGTTTATGTTCTTTTCAACCTTATAATAGGCCTTCATCACTTAGAATATGACTGCATCATTGTTTTGTCAATCGAGACTTCTTTCCTACATTTTTTTTCACATCCTGTAGTACTACACAAAACTCCTGTAGTAAATACAGGAAACTCTATAGAAGTCAGAAAACTGCATAAAAACAGATTTTTGATTCTTGGAAGTAAGGATGGATGATGGAGACATGGTAGGTATGGAGGATGTGAATTTAATGGAGGAAGAATGGATGTGATTCTTGGCTTTGTTTCCCTTTAACTATGAGTCCTTTGTTGGGTTTGAAAAACTATAAAAATCACATAATTTTATTAGTGGGTAGGTTTGAGGTCCCTGCCATAGCATTTTTTGTTTTTCTTTTTTCCCTCTTCTATTTGAAAGACATATAGGTCACCTTTTAGGATGTTTTCAACCTGTTTGCCTTCCCTAGGCACCTCAAGGGAGGTTTTCACCTAGGGATCTTTTGTTTTCCTTTTTTCACTATTGGGTTGCCTCAAGGAGGTTTTCAACCCAAAATTTGGCCCCAACCGCATCATAGAGGTTTTCACCTCCGTATTGTGTTTTTTTTCTTTTTCTTCATTATTTTTCAAAAATGAAACAGTTTTCAAGAATTCAGTGAGTTGGAAGCTGAGACACTTCCAATCATGTTCACTTCCTTATTGATAATACTGATAAACTCTTCCTTTGATAGAGGTTTTCTTGTAGGTTTTCAATATATATCCATTGACAAGCAAGGGGATACCTTCTTCATCAATGGTTCTGATTTGAATAACCCCATTGTCATAGAACTTTTCTATCACATATGAGACCAACCATCTCGTCAACAATTGTCCTTTCAAGTCCTTCAACCTGGAGTCATATAGCAAATCCCAATCACCCCCTTGAAAACATTTGTCTTTGATATTTTTGTCATGCCAAGCCTTTCTTCGTACTTGATTCATCTCTGTGTCTAGGAGGGTCTGCATCTTGAATTCATCTAAACCATTGAGTTGGAGCAGCCTCTCTTGTTTTGCCCTTGTAACATCAAAATTCAATTGTGCTACCATTCCCAAAGTGTTGGACTCAAACTTAATGGAGAGTAGAACCTTTCTCGCATAGACCATATCATAAGGGGTGAAGCCAATGGTTGTCTTCCAAGTTTTTTTATAGGACCTAGCGGCCTTGATGAGTCTGCGAGGCCAATATTTCCTGCTGCTGCTCACAACCTTTGTGAGAATGTTTTCCAATTCTCTATTGGTAACCTCTACTTGTACATTGGCCTAAGGATGGTAAGAATTTGACTTCCCGTGCTTGATCTTATACTGACTCAATATATTCTCAATCAAGTGTGAGGTGAATTGAGTGTTCTGATCAATGGCTAGTTTTCTAGGTTACCCAAACTTGTAAAACACATTTTCCCTCAAGAAATTAACCACTTTTGCTTATGTTGCAACCTTGACAGCTTTGGTTTCAACCCACTTTGTCAAGTAACCAGTGCACACATTTATGTACTTTTTTTGCCCTGACGGTGGATCAAAGAGCCCAATTAAATCCATGCCCCACCTTTCAGATGGCTCAAGAGTCATTGAAGGTTGCAAAAGAATTTCATCCCTAGGAGTAGGTTTCCCCATTCTTTGGCACTAGCCACATCGACTGGTATATATTTTTGCATCTTGGTGGAGAGTGTGCTAGTAGTAGTCAGCTTGTAGTCCCTTGAAGGTTGTCCTCTTGACTACAAAGTGACCTCCATGAGCCCCATAATGACAGACCAGAAAGATTTCAAAAACATCCTCCTCCCTTAAACATCTACTTATAATTTGATCTGGGCCTAGCTTGAAGAGATTGCCCCTAATCCAAGTGAATGGTGCACTTTTTCTTATAATTATGATCTTTTCCTTGGAGGATAGATTTGGAGGGAACTGTGCAGCCACCAAGTAGTTGGCTATGTTAGCAAACCATGGAGAGAGAACTGAAATAGTGAATAAATGTTCATTTGGCAGTTGATCATCAACCATTTCTTCCTCATCTCCGATCAAAGCAAGCCTAGACAAAAAATCTGCAACTACATTTTCTCTACCAAGTTTATCAATGATAGTTAGATCAAACTGTTGTAACAAAAGAAACCATCTAATAATTCTAGCATTCACATCAGGCTTTTTCATCAAATATTTAATAGCATGGTTAGTATGCACAAAGATCTAGTAACCAGTGATGTAATATCTAAATTTATTCACGGAATGGATAACAATTAGGAGCTCTTTTTCAGTCAAAGTGTAGTTCAATTCACGCTTGGACAATTTTTTGATGATGAAGTAAATGGCATAAGGTAACTTGTCATCTATCTAGCCTCGAGTTGTTCCTATAGATTTTTCAGAGGAATCAACATGGATGTGGAAATGAAGAGCTCAATTTCCTCAGAGTATAGGTGTAGTAGTCAACTTTCCATTTAGGGTTTCTAGGGCGCCTTGGAAGCTTTTTGACTATAAAAATTTGAAGTCCTTAGCCAATAGTCCAAAAAATGGTGAGGCTACTTTACTAAATTCCTTTATGAATCTCCTATAGTATCCAACTAAGCCCAAAAAACTTATGACACCCCTCTGGTTCTGAGCCATTGGGACCCTCTTTATGATAGAAATTTTATTTGGGTCCACTTGCAATCCTTCCTTAGATATCGAGTGAACTAGAACAATCCCTGCATTCATCAAGAACTCAAACCTCTCAGGACTAAGGGATAAGTTAATTTCAATGCATTTGTTTAATACTTTCCCTATGTTAGTGAGAGCCTCCAGGAAATCACACCCACAGGGGGTGAAATCATCCACATAAATTTCCATAGGGTCATGGATTAGCTCTACAAAGATGCTTAGGACTGCCCTCTAAAAATTGGTAGGGGAATTACATAATCCAAAAGAAAGGACCCTATAAGAAAAGGTACCCCAAGGACAAGTTAAGGTGGTTTTAGCTTGGTCCTCTCGGCTAATCTCGATTTGATGATAACCACTGAATCCATCCAGGAAAGAGGAACATATTTCTTGCAAGACCATATAATACTTGGTCACTGAAAGGTAGAGGGAAATGGTCATGTTTTGTGGATTTGTTTAGCTCTCTGTATTCCACACATATCATCGATTTCCCATTATTCCTTAGGACTAGAATCAGAGGGGACACCCACTCACTATCTAAGATGGGGTAAATGAACCCTACATCCAACACATCTGCAATTATTCTTTAACTATATCTTTTAGGGGTGGGTTCATTATCCTTTGAGGTTGGCACACAGGTTTGTAACCTTCCTTGATGTAAATGTGGTGAGCACACACCGAAGGGTACACTCCCATAATTTCCTTATAAATCTAGGAAAAGGCATGCAGGTGATCCCTTAGCATGTCACACAATTCCTTTTCATGATGTGTACAGAGAGAGGGGTTGATTTTCATGTTATTTCTGGACCAAATTCTATCATCTTTACATGATTATAACTTGAGTTAGCTAGGCATAAATCACTCCAAGGGTTATCTTCAACTTTCTTTACTAACTCCTCAAGAGACATGGCATTGGGGGGTTGGTTCTCAAGGATTTGATCAATCGGGTCATCTTCATTAGGTTTCCCGCTTCCTATAGTGGCATCTAGGGTATAGATTGGGTAAGAGGTGGCAAAGTATACTTCATCTTCCTCCTCCTCTTCCAACCATAAAGGTAAGTCCTGATCTAGAGATGGTTGAGCAGGAGGGTACATGACCAATTCTTTGGACAAATGCCCATTTTTAATGGTAATATTCCCCACCATGCAAGTTATGTAAGCATCAGCAGTGGCTAACCATGACCTTCCAAGGATGAGATGATAACTATTGAACTTGGTCTTAGGTTGGAGAACTAAGAAGTCAACAGGGTATTCCTAGGCATCAATGGAGACTATCACATCCTCAAAAATGCCCTTAGTAGCTACTGTGGATTTGTCTACAAGCTATAAGATTGTTGTGGTCTTCCTTAATGGTCCTTGTCGATTTAGCTTTATCATAGTCTCCTTAGTCATCACATTTATGGAAGTCCCAAGATCGATAAAGGTATGGGGGAAAATTATACCATCGATGCGCACATATACCACAAGACTTCCAGGATCTAAGTCAGACAATTGTCCAATGAAATTAATGGTAGGGGTGTCTTTCTTTCACCTCCCAAGATGTTTGAAGCATTTCTCCTTGATTAACATTTTGTAGATGGGGACATCCTTGATAACTTGGAGGAGTGGGATTTTAACACAAAATTTTTTCAATTTAGCCAGAATTTTAGTCTCTTCTGGGGTGTGTTGGATAGGATGGATTAATCTCTCAGGAAAGGAAGGTGGATTGGCTTGAGGAACACTCTCATCCTTTTCCTTTTCAAGCTCCTTAGGTGGAGATGGAGGTTGATTATATGGAAGCACTTTTCTAGACCTGTGGTTTATTTATTGAATTTCCACAACATAGGCAAGGTAAGATGTTTCCCCACTATAGGCCTGTTGCTCCTGTTTGTTGTTTAGCTTCGGATTTGGTTGAGCAGGCATATGAGGTTTCTTAGGTGGAACAGGGTGAAGGAGTTGTGTTTGAGATGGAGGTGGAGGTGGAGGAATTAAGGCTGGAGATTGGTTGTATAGGGGCCTTCACCCCTAGGATGGTGTATTCAACTAAGGTTATGGGGGAGCATATGGCTGAAATGATTGATTGGCAAGTTGGGAATGGTATTGAGGTGCAAAATACAAGGAGAAGGTGTGGACCATGAAGGATGATCAAGAGGATACCAAGGGGGAATGGATTCATTCTGGTTAGGGTTGTAATATAAATACAACACCCATTACATGCCTTGATGGTATGGTCGAGGTCCTTGAGGCCTCCTTTGGTTGATATAACAGAGTTGTTCAACCACACCTCAATTCTTTGATACAAAACTTTAAATCGATTCAGAGAAGGGCACCTGTCTATGGAGAGGTTCTCCTCACATACCAAGCAGATCTCTATAATATTCAATGGACATTCATTTCTAGGGTGCCTTCTGGTGCATTTAAGGAAAAAGACAACTAAGGATTTTTCTGCTTCCTCTTGCTTCCTCTTAATCAGCATGGTGTCCATTTGTAGAGTAAGGGTATGCATAATTTCACTATTGAATTCTTCCAACATGTTCCCAATTTCACATTTGATGGAAGTGTCGGAGGAGGATGAACTGGACAAAGCTTGAGTATCCCTACCCTTCTTTCTTTCTACCCTAGAATGATTTTTGAAAACTTTCTTGATATCATCATAGGATAACTGGTAGATGTCTCCTCCCATTAGCATGTTTAGGGTTTCTAGGATATCTTCCTTGATCCCTCTAAGAAGGACTAGATTGAGTGATTCAGGATCGAGGGTGCATCTGGCCCTTTTCTAGCTAAGTTGGAACCTTTCCTCATAATCTTCCAAAGACTCATCATATCCTAAGGTAATTCTAAATATTTCCTCTTTGGTATCTTTCAACCTGTAATAATCCATATACTTATTGTTGAAGGCTTGTTGCATTTGAGCCTCGGTAGTGATGTTTTCCGTAGGTAAACCCATGAACCAGTGTAAGGCTGCATCTTTAAGGGTGGATGGGAACAATTTCAACTTCCGGTCGTCAGAGGTATAATCATAAGTTCTTAATATGACAACAAACTCAAACAAAAAGGTATCAAGTTCCTCTAAGGTTAAGCCATGGAAGTGAGGAAGGGTAGAGGGTCTTATGTTTTTCATCCTAGCATCTCCATTAGTTTATCTAATGGGAAAAACATCCTCAATTCTCTTTTCAATCCCATTTATATTTTCATCCATGGTGTAGGTCGTTGGAATGGTTTCTTCTCCTTCTTCTGCAATAAGCTCTTCAAATATCTCTAGTTTTTCACCTAATGGGTCCTCTAGCTCACAACCACTTAAGAATATGGAAGGCTGGTTGTTAGATGTGGTGGGGGTATTTGGAAAATATTTCCTAAGTTTTCTCTACTCCTACCAGGCATGAAAGGAATTTTCTTTTTCTTTTTTAGGGTTTTTTCAGAACTACTAGCAGAGTGTAAAGAAAACAAGATTCACAACTATTTGTTGAATGGAGCTACTTGTAGAATGGAAAGAAAGCAAAGATTGAAACTATCTGTTAAATGAAAAACAAAAAGGAAAGAAAGAATTGCATCTATTTTCTGAATGTTAAATGGAAAGGAAAGCAGAAATCACATCTACTTAGACACCTCCCCGATAGTGACGCCAAAAAGTGATGAGCTCCAATATTGCAACAAGAATGTTGTAGCTCCTAGGGATACCAACTTTATTTCATCAACCCGGGGTTCTTACAAACTTGGAGGTGACAATGTTGTATACATTGTATATGCAATGGTCTACTCTTGTCACTTTTTGACTCGGGCAATAGACCACTAGTTTTTTTAAAACCAGTCTTCTATTGACTAGAAGGAGTTTGACTAGAACAACAAATGGAAAACTATCTATGATGCAGAAAGGAAATGTTGCCTACTCTAGGAAATGAAGATGTCGAATGAGAATGTGCTGTGAAGTGCCATGAAATTATCTAGCCAAGAATTTAGAAATTATCTAACTAATCTAACTGTTGTATGCATGTACTAATTGTAAATTGCATAAAATAGTCTTTTTTTTTTTTCAAATTTATAAATGTAAATGTTAAGTGAACCAATCTTATCTTGTGCAGGGGAGAAAGGCATGGGGAAATAGGTCTAGAATGGTGTTGAAGTTATGGAAGCCAAGTGGATGCCTAACCTAAGCTCATAGGATCATATTTTCTTAATTCAGGCTTAAGATAGGCTGCTATAGGGTTTCTGATAGTACTACAGGATGCCTTGGTTTTTAATGTAGGACATCCTAGTTTACTACAGGAAACATTTTGAAAGCTATAGGAGAGTAGGAGAGGTGGAATAAAGTGTGGGAAAGGTGTCTTACAATGGGATAAGGCATTGAGGAGGTTTTTACTTCCCAAGGCTTAGCCCAACTCTTCAAGATGGTTGTATTTTCTCAAGGGAGATGTCCACTTTGCTACAAAAAAAGAAATCGGATTAGGGGTTGGTAGAGTTGGGTAGTGTGGGTGAAGACAACTTGGATGAGGCTGGTGAAATGATTTCTCCATGTAGATCAAAAACTCCTACAAAAACATACATTCTTTCCTTCATTTATGCATAACTTCATTTACATATGGAAAATATGAGTTGAATTTAGGAAAAACATAGTTATTTATGGCTAGTGGTGAAATCTATGAAATGCAATGCTTTCTAAACTACAAAAACTTAGAAAAAAATGACAATTCCAGGTGCCTTTAAGGGATTATAACGAGTAATATACTCAACCAACAACCCTAGTCATGCAATGAACTAAAGAGACAAATCTGTTTTTTGGGTTGCGAGAGTGGGGCCCTCAAACGATGATCCCATGAGGGAGACGAGGAAGAGGCCACTATCGTAAGATTTTTTGAAGTATTCACTTTCACTATTGTACCACTTAGCTACCTTTTCAGCTAATGGGATCAAAACTAAACAATCATTCAAGTACTTGCAAATGGGATAAAATAGAAATAACTTCAGCAACTAACTATGAATGTAATCTAAGCATATATACACAAAAATAAGAGGAACCTATGATGCTAGAGTTGGGCCCTAACCCAAGAGCTTCATCCCCCTGAATCAACTCAATTATGGATCAAAGAAACCCTTTTCATTATCAACCAAATGTCAAAAATAACATGAGAATAATAGTCACAATCTTACACTCAAAATTGCCTCTTGGCTATAATAAAAATTCGAATCCTAATGAGGCCCTAGGCCTTCTTATTTATACAATTGAAGCTACCAACAATCTCCTTAAAATTAGGAAGGATTGGATCCCAAACTCAAGATTAAATTGTCTTCAACTATCACTGGCTTGGCTGCCAATGAACTCGATGACCTTGGCAACTTGTAACTCTGCGCTGATGAGATTTGGTAGAGGAATCTTCGAGTGATTTAGGAGTTAAGTAGGGAGATATAATCTCCTAAAATCCCTCTTGCTTGTCTACATCGAGTTCTTGCACTTAATTCAGCCAAAAAATGCTCCAAATCCTACAATTAATATGCATTGGGCCACATGACATAACATCTCACCTTTACCCTTCTCACTAAGAAAAATATAATAAAATATGTAAAGAAATGTGAGAAAAGTTGATTTTAGTAAGCTGGAGAGTGGTATTAAGTTCCATATAATTTTCCTATTGATGAGCCTCATCACAATGCTTGATACAACTTGACATTTCATTGCCCTAAAGCCTTAGTCACTCCCATTATATGGGCATGCATGGGAATGAGGCCCTCCACTCACTCTCACATCAAGGGAATGTGAATAACTGGGGTCTTCTCACCTAGTTTAGAGACTGTGACCCTAGAATTTGTGCCACATTTTCAGGGCTAGGACTCAGGCCACTACCCAAAAATTCATGAAACTTCCATAAATGAAAAGTAACATCAAAACAATGATACAAATGCAAATACTTAAACAATACTTGACTCGACCCCTACTAGCCATGACAAGCATTTCGTCAAACATGTCACAAATGTGCAATCCACAGATCAAAGAACAAATTTGAACATAGGGGTATCATACTTATCTTAGAATTGCTAAGAAGAATTGATGCCTTATCATATTAAATGAATTATCTTCTATTAGGTCACATTTTCATTATTCTTTCATTTACAAATCAAAACATGATGAGATCCACACATCATCAATTTTATAAAACATAATCATGACCAACATATAAACCACATAAATAATAAGGATACCAGAGCCATAGAATCCACATATAACCAATATATTTACACATAATATACCAAGGATAATGAACTATTATTAATGAATGCATAGGCCAACCAGGTATGGGACTTCCATGAACCACAGGATCATAGACTAGGCCAAACCAAATATTTCTTTTAGCTAGTCACCCCCGTGCCATATTCCAATTAGGAATGTGGGATCTCATGGAACACATCCAACAAAACCAAACCAGGTCTTCCAAATTCCAACTATGTCAACCCTTAACTAGTGATTCCACCTCACGGTTTAATATCACTAACCATCACTAGATTGGTATCTACCCAAATTTTCCAAGGTTGGAGAGCATTTGTTCCAACCAAAGCTCCAGGACTAGTAAGTTAATCCGCAGTTGCTTCTGGGCTCCAGAGCATTTGTCCAACCAAGGCTCAATGACTAGTAATTCAACCCACCAAGGGCTCTAGAGCATTGTCCAACCGAGGCTCAAGGACTAGTAGCTCAACCCAAGTTTTTACATGGTGTCATAGCATTTGTCCAACCAATGCTTCAGGAACTAATAACTCATACCATAGCTAAAGGAACATGAGAACCAACCAGGAAAAAAAAAAAAAAATTAAAACCCACAACACCATGGCTATCCAAGAAATGGCAAGGCTAAGCAAATCCACTATCAATTTAGGAATTTCTACATGCCAATGACAAATCATAACTAATAAACCACATGTGTATTCCATGCATGCCAAAACTAGCAAGGAAATCATACACGCAATTCAATACCTAGAGGAAAAACCCATTATAGTTGTTGATCCCGATGCCATCTTGCACTTTCTTACTCTTCCTTCTCCTCCTTGCTCCAAAGCTCCAAGTATGCCACACTCCTACAAGAGTGCTCCAAGAAAACTCTAAGTTCCCAAGAGTATGAGAGATAAAGAATAGAGAGAGAGCTATAAAAATGAACAGACAAAAGTCTCTCAATTGATCCTAAGAAGCCTTTTTATTAATGAACCCTCTATTTTCTTCAATTTTCCATTATTTTCCTTCAATTTCCTCCTCACAGGCAACCTGTGACCTTTCACCTTCCTTTTCTCCTAATGTCCATTATTTTAGTAAATAAAATGGCAATTAATACTAATTTGCCTTTCCAAAGCCTTTTCCATTACCTTTTCCAATTTCCTTAGGCATTAACTAACCACAGTGATCCTAATCACTATTTTTTCCCAACATTAAGCTTGGAATACGTTTCCCATCACCATGGTTATTATTTTTCCTATTTTAACTTTATTGCATAGAATTTCCACTAGGGCTGTTATAGAACCCCCCCATGGAGGAACATTGTCCTCGGTGTTCAACGACTCCTACAACCAAAAAAATTGTTCTAAGAAAAACATACTTCCCGTGGAGCTTTATAAGTTAGGTCGTTGCAGTCTTTACAATGATCGACATGCTAGGAGACAACCAACATGACAACTATAACGACATGCTACCCATATCACTTATTGGAGATTTATAACATAGCTCATCATGGTATTTACATCCATATACATATGTACATATACCAAAACATCATACCAAAATATATGCCAAAACATTTGCACAACCAGTGAATAGAGAAGGATGCATAGCCTACATCTAATCTACCATCTACCATGTGGCTTCATTGGGCCCAAAGTACTTCCGCTACACTTTAAATTGCTCAATTTCTCAGTTCTAGAGCATGAGAATATTTTTTTGCAAAATGCATTGAGGTTGTAGATGGAATTCTCCTTGTGGATCCACCTGCAATACAAACCATTCAATCACACAATCAAAATATTTAGCATACTCCTTAATTAATGAAACATGGAAAACATCATGGAATTTCATTGTCGGAGGTAGTGCAAGGCGATAAGCTACTGGTCCAATCCCCTCAAAAAACTTGAAAGGTCCACAAAACTGAGGTGCCAACTTGGCACATGATCCATTCCTCAAGGATCTCTTCTTGGGCTTGAACACAAGTACACCTATTGCCCAATGTGAAACTCCTTAAACGATTTGTTCAAATATGCATAACTTTTATTCTTATCTTGTGATGCCTTCATATTCTTTTTTATTACATGCATTTCCTATTCTATCTTTTCCAACATGTTTGGTCCAACCAACACCCTATTAACTGGATCACTCCAACTAATGGGAGTGTTACAAATCTACCTATACAATGTCTCAATGGACTCGGCCTCAAAGATTCATGATACCGATTTTTGTAAGTGAGCTCAACGAGTGAAAGATAATATTCCCACTTCCGATGTTGATGCATCACATACATCCTCAATATATCCTCCAATATCCTATTGATCTTCTCTGGTTGTCCATATGTCTATGGATGATAAGTTGTGCTGAAGGCAACCTCTGTACTCAAACCTGCAAATAACTCTTTCAAAAACCTAGAAGTGAACTTTGTATCCCTGTCTAAAAGAATATTCTTCGGTACACCATGCAACCTCAGTACATCTTTGATGAATACCTGTGATACAACATTATCTAAATATGTAGACTTCACTAGAAGGAAGTGTGCTACCTTTGTCAACCTATCCACCACAACCATGATGGAATCATGTTCTCTAGATTTCCTTGGAAAACATATGATAAAGTCCATGGAAATGACCTCCCATTTCCACTCGAAACTCGTAACCAATTGTAGCAGTCAACCTGTATCATTACAATCTGCATTTATTGGTTAATAGTCCAAGAATTTGGCCACAAAATCTACCATGTCCTTCTTCATATTCGACCAATAATAAAACTTCTTCACTACTCTCAACATCTTCTGATATCTCATATGACCTGAATATGGGTTAGTATGAAATTCCATCAAGATAAGCTTCTTGAGCTCATTATTATCTGGAAATATATCATGTCCCTAAATCTAACCAAGTCATATGTTGTAAGATGATAGTCTATATCATGTGTATTGGTAGTTGCACCTGTACCTATACCTATACCTATATTTTATTGTAACATGTGCATAAGCTCCTTGTACCTATCATCCTGCTGACCTGCCTGCAAGATCTGATCCTACAAATCTATCTCATAATAACTCATAGATGGTATGTGATATACCTATATCTTCCTACTCAGAGTATTTGCAACCCTATTATCTTTACCTTTAATAGACCTGATCTCAAAGTCCAATTCACTGATTGTAGCCAACCATCTATCCTTCCTGGAATTCAGATTTAGTTGGTTAAATAGATACCTTAATCCAATGTGATCACTCATCAAGAGGAATCGCTTACCAAGAAGATAGTGCCTCCACATCTTCAAGGCATGGATGACTGCTTCCAACTCAAGATCACATGACAGATAATTGTTCTCGTCCTCATTCAATTTCCTTGATTCATAGCATACTACATGTCCCTCCTCCATAAGGTTTCCACCAAGTCCTCTCTTGCAAGCATCTCTAGATACCAAAAATTATTTGTTTGGGTCTTTAATCTTTAGCGCTGGATCATTTATCAACCACTTCTTTATCTACTCAAAAATAGCTGCACATTCCTCTATCCATTCAAACTTCTTATCTTTTCTTTGCAATGATGTGATAGGATAAGGAATGTGAGAGAAGTTCTCGATGAACCTCTTATAGTAACCTACTAGTACCATGAATGATTTTACCTCATCCACATTTCTAGTAGCTGCCCATTCCATGATAGAACTTATCTTCTCTAGGTCCACTACTATGCCTTCCTTGGAAACCACATGCCCCAAATCGTGTACCTTTATCTGAAAGAAACTGCATTTTCTTATCTTAGCATACAACTGAGGCTCTCTTAGA
Organism: Pinus tabuliformis; assembly: GCA_031772625.1. Classification (NCBI taxonomy): domain Eukaryota; kingdom Viridiplantae; phylum Streptophyta; class Pinopsida; order Pinales; family Pinaceae; genus Pinus; species Pinus tabuliformis. The sequence continues at coordinate 750,136,365 of CM062808.1, forward strand.
AATCTCAACATTGCTGCTAAATTCTTGGCATGCTCTTCTTCATTTTTATAATATATCAATATATCATCAACGAACACAATAAAAATCTTGTAAATATAAGGGAAAAACACAATATTCATCAATCACATAAAAGTAGTTGGAGCATTAGTCAAACTCAATAAAACTACAACAAATTCATAACGTTCATACCTAATCTCGAAATAAATATTGTAGATATATTCTTCTTTGGTGCATACCTGATGATATCTTGGTCTCATGTCAATATTTGAGAACACTATTGTTGCCTTCAACTAATCACACAAGTCATCAATCCTTGGAAACGAATACTTGTTCTTGATGGTCACTTTATTCAACTACCCTTAATCAATGCATAACCTAAGAGGACCATACTTCTTCTTTACAAACAACACTGGTGCACCTGAAGGTGACACACTTGGCCTAATGTATCCCTTTTCAAGCATTTCTTTCAACTATAACTTTAACTCTACAAACTCTGGTGTGCTCATCTTGTATGGTTCTTTTGATTCCGGTGTTGGCCCTGGTACCAAGTCAATAGAAAAGTATACTTCCATGAAAGGTGGAAAATTTGAAATATTTTCTTAAAACACTTCCTAAAACTATTATAGAACTAGGTACCTGCTCAAGGCATCTGCATCTTCAACTCCTTACCTTTTTCACTGAAAATATGCACTACAAATAACACACACCCTTTCCTATCTCTATGCTTCGCCTGCATAGTTGTCACCATTCTAACTGACGTTGCCTTTTTCTTACCCTCCAATACTCTTTGTTCTCCATTGTCATCCAAGAACTCAATGGCTTTTTCATAAAAACCCACTTTAGCACTACAAAGATGCAACTAGTCCATACCCAACAACATACTATATGATCCCAACAAAAATAAATTCAAATATGCTGATGTAGGAACACCATTCAACTCAAATGCACAAGATCTTACCCAATGATGAAATCTCTTCTTTATACCTATAGCTAGCTGCACTAACCAAGATTATGCATGCACCTCTTTATTCAAACCACTTTTATCCATTAGCTCAGGCCTATCATAACTATAATTAGATGTAGGTTCAATCAAAATAGAAATAACTTTGTAACAAAGCTTACTGTCCATCTTGATAATATACATCTCCCACTGTTTCTGCCTCGTCCCCACTTTAGATCTCAAGGTCTACCACATTGATATTGTGGAAAATCTCTCCTACGTTGATCTCCTCCACAATTCCAACACCTTACAGGCTCCCTATCATCAGCCTTCCTCCACTTAGACAAAAATTCCCTGTCCTCTCTCAGATGCATTGAACTTCTTAGGTGGTGCTGCATTTTCTTTCTTACGTGTACCTTGAGGACTTGTTCACTTCTTGTCTCATTTTTATTTATTATTTTCATTACCTTTCCAGTTTAGCTTAGAATTATTTTTGTGCTTTTATTTTTGAAAATAATGCTTTAGTTTCGAGATGGCCTCCTCCAATAATCTAGGCTCATCAAACTCAATCCTCTCCTTGAATTCTTATCACCAAAAAATTATCACCTAGCCATTTCTAACTAGCTCGATCAAAACACACCATGTAGGTTTACTTTTACCATAGTAAAATCACTTTCGCTATGAAAAATAATTTAGTAAACTGTTTTTATTAAATTATTTTATGATTTAAATAAAAAATCCATGATAATAATTAGATAAATCATTATTTATTTAATTTTCTCTAGGAATAATTATTAAATCATTGTTTAAATAATTATTCCTTAACACATTTGACTAAATCGCCTAGGAATAATTAAATAAATCACTATTTAATAATTATTTCAATTTCACACCATTCTTAATCCTCACGAAATCATTAATAAATCATTTTGTTTGTTAATTATTTCTAAATAAAGATATTTAACCATTTAAAATATCTTTTCCCTCTCCAATAAATATAATAAAGTAATCCTAGCAGTTAGATCTTGATTTGGTCAATATTATATTCTTATTCTCCATTTTCAAGATTAACTCAATACATTGTTATAAATAGGAGGGTTTTCTATTCATTCTTCACCATGATCATCATTGTCATCATCATTGTTGCCTCTTTTCTTTTGAGCTCCAATTTGAGTTGTCCATATTGTTTTGGCTTTTTTCATACATTGAGTGAGAAGATCGATTATTGAAGCATCAAGGAAATCAAAGGACCCATCCCACTAGTGAGAATTTACAAACCCATTTTGTAGATATCCTTCACTAGGTGTTTTCAATAAAAAAATTATTCAATTAAAAACTTTCCCTTTTGGGTTATTGTGTTGGATATCTTTATTGTTGTTTTCTATTCTAGATCGTATATGGTTTGTCACAAGTTTTTCCATTTTTATTGCAGATCTAAATTGTAAGCAACCATTAGATTGTTGTTAAGGTCACTTGTCACCTAGTGACTTAAGTGAATTGTTATTGGTACACCTTCCAAGAAATTTCACACTAACAAATGACGACTCCACTAGGTTTTTAGTTCCATTTATTGTCAACAAATCACAACTACACGAGTGTAATAACATCATTCTTGGCTGGCTAAAGTTTTATTAAATTTCGAGGTTTTCTACAACTACATTTAGCCTCTCAATTTTCATATTCTCGTGGTTTTCTGGATCTTTCTACAGGTCACAAGTACCAACTGAGCAAGAGATGGAAAAATATTTTTGAGATCTACCAACTGAAAGTCCTAAGAGAAAAATGCACTTTTCATCCCCTGATATGCATCGAGTGGATTATTTGGCCGAAAAAAACCATGTTTTCCACTATTTGAGATCAGTAACTACGTTTTGGTAATTTTCTAGATTTTTTTCAAAAAAAATAATCAGATTTTCCAAGAGTTTTGTTTGCAGACTTGGAAGGGTACTCAACCTCTGTTTTTAGTCTCTCCTAGGCATATATACACTTATTTTTTCTCTTTGAGGAAGGAAGAAATCCCCTAGGGTTTAAAGTATACCTCCACATTGTTAGGAAGAGATTAATTGAGTGAGGAGTCTAGGGTTTTAACATTTTCAGCCACTCATTTTCAAAGTCTGAACCATTACTCTTTAGCACTTTTGGATATGTTTATTTTACCCTTTTTCTATTTATAGTTTGGGTTTTCCTTTTGCACTTAAGATCCCCTTAGGCATCCTAGGATTCAGAGCTTCACACCTATCCTTTGCAACATTTTTCACCTTTGATTTTTGTTGTTTGTATGCACCATTTACAATAGACTAGTGCCTCTAAATATAAGTCCCTTGACATTACATATTTTAGGACCTTTTATGTTCCTTTGAGTATAATGTTTTCCCTCTCTTGCTTAACTTATTGGTAACCCTTCTGGGTGGAGTTTTGTGTACTTAATTGGTTGTTTATTTTCTGTCTTTTTTAGATTTATTTATAGTATTTCAACACTTTATTTTTAGGAGAAAATGGGATCATAAAAGATGCTCCATTCACTCATCACTTTGACACATTAATTTCACACACTCAAACCCTAAGAGAACGTGATATTGGTTAAAAATGCCAAACCAAGACTTGAAACTCTACATCTTAATAAATCAACACAAATAGATTAAGCCCACTTGGGCACGAGGGCCAAACAATATTTGTAGTGTAGGTTTAGGATTGGTGGGATAGGCTTCCAATAACACCCATCGATCACTTTCATTGAGACATAGAATTTGACATATTAGGAAGTTTAAAATACTTCACCAACTCACAGTGCAAAGATGGAGTGTGTTAGAAACCTGATTCAGAGGCGGTTAGGCTAGGTCATGATGTGAGTGTTCCTCCTCACAGCTACCCAAACTATCGTAGGGAATCCAATGCATTGGATGACGACCAATAAGCTCAAGAATCTAACACCCCCATGGGATCAAGGAAATAGTAGCGACCAATCTTAGGAAAACACCCTATAGGATTGGCTGTGGTAAGAAATTGTTTATCTACCCTACCTTTCTCTTGACAAGTCTGTTTGAGGGGATGAGATTATGTCAAGTAAGAAGTTCTTTGGAAGGACATTTAAAATAATATATTTATGATTATTTGAGGATCTAGACCACCTATAGATTATAGGTCTTTTTCTTTGATAGGATGTGTTTTCTTGTATTATAGTAAGATCATTAATATAGTTAGTTTACACTTGGAAACACTGCACTAGGTGTTTTCTTGTTGTTTGTTTCTCTTTTATTCCTATCATTAACCTTTAGTCCTTAGATTCATTATTGTCTTGAAATCATTGTGCCCCTTAGGCATCTTTTGTAGAGACATCAAGCTATTCATCGTCAATTATCATTAGGACATATTACTCCTCCCCGTTGAGATAGAGTACATCATCCTAGTCCTCCATTGAGTCATCATTCTGATTCTCATTCTACTGATTCCTCCATTTATTCCTTTCACTCCATGTTTTCTCAACCCCGTACTACCACTATGTCAAGCACCAACATGGGTGCGGAAAACCATGGTGGTAACCAGGTACCAACCAAGGTAACCCCACTAGCAGAACACCCACTAGTGTGGTCACTACTCCTCCACTGATTCCTTTTATGGTTGTTTTGAGTCTCCCTAATTTCATCTAGCTCATCAATGATCCTCTCCTCCATGATCCCAATTAGCCAGCTATGCCTACTAAACTTCCTTCGGATATCCCAAAGTTTGAAGGTAATCTTGGAGAAGATCCCACTAATCATGTTTTCTCATTCCATATATGGTGTTCATCCAATTCTATCATTGAAGACTCCATCCATCTTCCTTTGTTCCAACACACTCTTAATAGAGTTGCTACTAGGTGATATGTCGATCAACTCAAAGCCACTCATTCCATTTTTGCGACTCCTTCCAAAGAGTTTCTTGCCTATTTCCAATTACCTCTCCGTTATGACACTGGTATCAAACTACTAACTTCTTTCTGTCAAACTTCTTCTACCCGCCTATCTAACCATGTTCAAGAATAGTGTAGAAGGAGAAGCCACTATAAAGCTCCTGAATTCAAAGACCACATCTATATCGATTGGTTCCTTAGATCTCTTTTGACCCACATTGCTAAAGATGTCACGTCACACTTCCCTGAGTCTAAGGAATATGTGTTGCAGGTAGCCTTAAAATTCAATCTCATCTAAGCCCAGTCACATTATGTTTATAGTGTCATCCCTGATATTCCTCGACCTGGCGCTGCTAATGTAACGGGGGCATCTCATACCATGGATGGCATAGTTGGAACAATTTCATACCCTCAACCATATTCTCCACCTCCGATGATTTATGGTCAACCTTAGGGAGGGACCAATTCCTCTAACATTTATCCCTCCCCCAATCCTCCACATGGCAACTCTTATCCAGGTTCCTGCATGCCATATGCATATACCCATCTGCATCAATAGATTATAGGGCTAGTTGTTACACCGCTTATTTATCCCAATCTTTCCCATCTCCCTATTATTCGTATGCACCACTTGGTGCTCCAGCCCCTCTAGCGCCAACACCCCATCCTTGCATGCCTACTCCCCCTCCACTACCGCAGCAAACTCCTCCACAAGGTCATGTGTATGCTCAATAGAGTGGACCCAATCCCCCTAAGCCCAAGAGAAGGAATAATGGGAAAGGCAACCACAACCAACAATCTCAAGGTAATCAAGGTAGCTAAGGTCCACCACCCAATGCACCTCATGGACCCCAGCCTATTCCTACAACCCATCAATAGGGCAGACAATCGAAGAAAAAAATGGTCTTCATACGAACAAACCTTGTGCATTTTGTGGCGTATATGGCCATTATACTCATGAGTGTCCCCTTTTACCTCAAAATCATCAAGTATGGGAAGCTCAAGCAGCTGCTTCTCAAGGATTGTAGCCCATCGCTCCTTGTCCCCCTCTTGCTTCATCTCAACCATCAGTGCTTACCAATCCTTTCCCTCACCAAGGATGTATTGTTTCCCAACCTACACTAGGTCGAGAAACACAACCAACTCCACCATCTGGTCATCATAATTATCATATTGCTATGATGAATTCTCATGAGTTCAATATCAAGCAGGTCAACCTCCAGACTCGATCGCACCAATACAATAAGCAATGCACTAAGTGAGTGACTAAGTCCCAAACCCATGTTTCTAATGAGCCTTTATCGTCTTCCAATGTTACCTTATAGATCCCTCATCCTAAGGTAAATATTATTCCCAAGATCCACAAAGGTCCATTACATTGAAATGTTCCTTCCACTAAAGCTGCCCATACCTATAGCATAGTAGATAACTTGGTGTAGTCTCCTATTGCCATGTCAATGCTGGAAGTCCCCTAGACATGCCCATCCCAATGGAAATCTCTACTCTCTATTTTGGGTGTTGTGGATACCCAGGATGATCATATGATTGTCATTCATGTTTACAAGTTGGAAAATCCTCCCCTACCTTCATCCTTTGCAATTCAAATACTAGTCTCCATTAGAAATTTCACTGTTCAGCAATGTATCATAGACGAAGGCACCTCCACCTGTTTGATGGTTTCTAGTTTTTGGAAGAAAATTGGTTCCCCTAATCTATCCCCATCCACCATCCCTCTTCATGCATCATATTTTAATCTTTCACATCCCGCTTATATTGTAACTTCCCAGTTACGATTGCCAACAAGACTGTCTTTATTGACATTGAAGTCATTGATGCTCCCTTAGACTATAACATTCTTTTGGGTCATATTTATGCCTATATTATGTCACTTGTCGCATCTACGGTTAACCATAAGATGTGATTTCTCCATAATGGAAATATCTTCACTGTTGACTAGTTGACATACTATGGTCCCAAAGCCCAAACTTCACCTGAGTCTAACATATCTTCCATGCCTCACAATAAGGTTGTCACGTGCCTCACCAATGTCTCTCCTGGAGTCTACAAATATTCTACTTTTCTTGGTGCTTATTATTGTCCACCACCTACTCCTTTTGAGCCTAGCTTATCCAGTGTTTGAATGCTCCAAGCATCATACATCACCCATAAATGATCTAGTATGCCTTCACAATAGACAAAACCTCTGTAACTTGTTGTTCCAAACTCAACCCAACCTTCCGGTACTACTCCTCAAGGATCATTTCCTTCTACTGGAGTCTCTCCTAATTAATTTTCTCCCAAAACCGTTCCCCCAAGTCTTAACCATCTCAAAGAAGTTCCTCTAGGCCATTATCATTATGGTCAGATATCGTTCTTCTCCCCCCCCCCAAGAGATTATTCTACAGCTGTCATGGCCACATTGAGTTTGTCTAAAATTAACTTGGGGATCCTAGTTTGGTACATTGATCCTCTTGCAAAAACTCCACCTAATCAACTTAAACCTTACACTTATTTGACCCTGGTCCAACCTATTCCTCATACCCCTTCATTTGCTTTAGTTCAACCGCAACACATCAACAAGAACCCAATTTTGTTGCGAAAGCATCTAGCGATGGGGGAAAACCTAGAAAATGGTAACCAAAGGCAAGGCACCCCCAACAACTCCATCTCCTCCTAAGATGCCAAAGCTTATTCATCCATGTGATTTGTGTTATTTTTTTGGTAATACCACCCATAATTATCTTGAACTCCCTCATGTTGAGAATTTGGTCTCTGATATCTTCCCTAATTCCAAAATTATTGACGTCCATGTTAGATTACTTAAGTCAACTATGAAGAACAAATCATTATGAACGAATCACCCATGTGCTTTGTGTGATAATTATGGCCATTATTCTCAAATTTTCCCCATATCAAATATTTCCATGATAAACTGCAAGTGCTTTGGGAATTAGAGGCCACTCGTAGTGAGTCCGCCTCTCTGCTACTTGCAAATTGTAGTCCCACTCCTACATTGGAAAATGAGGTCTCTCCAAAACACATTGTGATCCATCCCACTGATGTCGAGATGATAGATAGTACTGCTACTATTCTCTACATGTCGTCATCTATGAGATCGATGCATTGGAACTACCTTGAAGTCTCCTATTGTGATTATGTTGAACCTTCTTTGTCGAACACCTTGGTCTCAACATCGATAGATATTCCATCTACTTGTCATATGTATCCCAACCTTGAATATGCATATGTAAACCTTGACTCTGATGAAGATGCCTCAGGTAGCTCTTCTCCATCAAATGGTCCCTCTTCTTCCAGTCCACCCATCTTCCATTCTGATGAAGACATCATGGAAGTCGTGACTACCCCTGATTATCCTTGGCATGATATGCACCATCGTGCATACATCCCTCTGCAGCAAACCCATGACTAATATGTTGTGGAGTCCAACATTTTCCTTACCTACCTTCGACCCCATAAATTTTCTCCCCACCTCACTCGTGATGATCGACAATGTATTCGAAATCAATCCCTCCACTACATCCTCATCAGTGATGATATTTGTCATTGTGGTGTTGACACTGTCCTTCATCTTGGTCTCACCCATTCATTATCTTCTTTCATCTTTCAGATGGATCCATCATCCCCACCTTATATCGGTTATTTCGATGGTGTGAGTTGCTTCATTAGGAATCTAGCCTTGACAACTTGGGCCATTTTTGTCCCCTCACATTCCTTAGTCAACTTCAACAACATTTGCAATAGGTCTATCACCAATAACTAGGCTGAATACGATTTTGTGATAGGTTTGTTAGCCGATGCCCTTGATCGTTGCATCCTTCACCTTCATGGTTTTCTTTATTCCTTGCTAATTTTCATGCAATTGAATGGCATTTATCATGTGCATAATGCTATCCTATTTAGAAAATATCTACAAGTTAAGCTTTTTTCGCGTGAATTTGAATCCATTTCATTCAATCATGTTCCTAGAGAATATAATCACTATGTAGATACCATTGCAAATACCATTATAAATTGACATTTATCACATGTAAGAAAACATCCATAAATGAATGATACCACAATCATCAGACAAAAAATATGCGTGATTATAAATATGTATTGTCATATAGTGTTTTGAGTCCACTACTCTAAATACATCTGATATGATCATTTGAGCATTATCATGAAACAAAAATGGGCACCCACATGTACCTATTCCTAATCACTGTCAACTCAAGGCTCTTGAGACAATGGCTCCATCCCACCATCCTGTATATCTCGTACTACCTAACCAACCAAAGTAATGCACCACGTGATTCCTTCCCACTCTGAGGGAAGACCAATATGCTCATGTGTATAACCATCTTCTACATCATGCCACCCACACTTTGTCACCCCAGTCATTTTCATGTCAAATCTACATCAGAGATCCTCCAATAGAGCATCACTCCCTCATCTTTTTTGTGATGTGGACCCACCATAATCTGTAGCCCCAGGAACTATGACTCATCCCATGTATCCTCTCGGCCTCATCGATATTATATCTACATACTACAAAGCTTTGAAATTAGAACCATATACACATATTTCTTAAACTATAAATTCATCAAATATATGACAACTTTCACTTACCATCTGGATCCCATGCTCATGTCGGTGGTAGTGGTAAGTTAAGATCCCCTTGATAGTTCTTGCAACTATATGGATAGTCATCTATGTATAATGGCATTTGGTCCTAATGATAAAAAACTCAGTTTGGAATGCTCGTCTCACTACCCATCCTCCACCTTGTTTTAGTACCTGCCCCTAGTGGCACATCCTAGGCTGTTGTGGGTGCCCATCACTGATATATACATCAGGTCGAATAGTGGGGATGTTGTCAATGAAGAGTGAACATAACATTGTCCCAGATGAAGAATTATCATTGGTCCTCTATCCGCATAGTGTCAACTATCATTTCAATGATGACAACATCATCTAGGCTAACCCATAGTACATCCCTCCCATAACACTCTCCACCAGCATCATTTTCCCTCTAGTGATATGGTGGAAGGCATGACTACCAAAGACCCGCAACACTATTGCGGTTGTATCTCATGTCTCAAGCCTCTCTAGGTCACTGATTTGTATAGTCATGCCATTTGCATGAACCCCCGGTATAAAATGGTGATCAACAAACTCACCTATATGCCTCCCACAAGGCAGCACTGGATGTATCTTCCTTACCACCCACAAGGGGGGAAGCCATGTCAGGAAATATACGTCTTGGATCATGATCTCGATCCTATTCCCTTGTGCTACAAAGGCCTCATGATCTGGGTCCCAGTAACTCACAATCCACGACAACAAGGGATCAACATCCCTCATCATAGGGTTCTCTTAGAACTTTAGCACCCGATATCATGCCAACACCCATCTCACTTCTTGATTCCCCTGAATCTTAGCATAGAGGGACTCCAAATATCATTCTCACCATGATTCCTTTAGCTCTGCCATACCTAGAAAATACCACTATTTTTTTTCAATCTAGAGTCAAAGGCATGCATGTCTAGTACTTAGCTTCATCTCACAATAAATGATGAGTCATGCCAATCCTCTTAGCCTAGAACACAATTTTTCCCTCAAAAATACATTGGACACACTTTTGGGCCTATTTCATATGATCTAGAGTGTAGAACATGCCCCAAAATTGTGTTGCAACTGTGACGATGAGCCAAGGTCCCCCATAGTGAACTGAAGCGCTAATTTGAAAATATGATCTACCAAAAATGATGAGCAAGGTTAGGCCACCTAACTCCAACTTTCATATTGTAATTCCAAGAGTTATTTTGTCCACTACGATCTCCATAAGATTTAGGGCCTTCTCATCCTCTCCAAATTCTCCATAACTCACTATGAAAATGAATTCGATTTGGGAGCAAAAATCCATTTTATAGGAAAAGCCCTTGTTATTTCATCGCCCATTGTGACCATACTATAGCTCTATTTGACGAACCATCAAAACTGTTGGAAATATTTCATTGAGTTATATAATGGCTCTCATTCTTTTTTGGTAATTTGATACTTGACTGGGAAGCCATTTTTTCCATGAGGTCTCATTTTGCCACCTATTGAAACAAAATTCTTCATTTGAGCCACCTATAATCTGGTACCACTTTACCTTTTCACTGGTTGACTTATGTGTTTATTTTCTTCATGAGTAACCATCATTTACTCATGTTTTGATGGTCCCCTCTGGGCCTCCCCATGGTAGCCTCATCGAGTCACCCTTGTTCAGAGCATCCGAGATGAGTCACCATTGTATCTATGGATTTTTTTACCCTTAATTCTAGTTACAATGTTCCATATATCATCATGTCACATCCATCCCATATTTCATATTTCCCCTCCATCTCTATTGCTTCATCTTTGTCGAACCCCCATTTCAGTTTTTTACCATCCCCTCCAGAATCGAATCAATAGCTGCTAGGTTAGCCATCCTTGTTATTCTCTGACAAAGGAATTTGTCATTCTTCCACCCACTCTACAATGTTTCCTCGTGCCTTTGTTAAGGATTCCTTATTGCCTTAACTCTGGAAGGCCGTCTTCTATCCTCTTCAATACATTTATTCTAGAAGAGTGGTCTAGAGGGTGGTGCACCTTAGTTCTAGCTCTCATATTTGTTCAGTGCCTCAGATCAAGCAAAGGGAATCCTCATTTTTCTTTGACTTGGTTGTTTCTTATGTGCTCAATGCCAACTCCTTATTGCATGCTTGAGATTCATTGTACAATTTATGGCTTGGTGATCTAGATGATTGTACCAGTGATTCCTGAGTATGTGTGATATGTTCTAGGACTCATGAGGGGGTGTCCCTTCTGGTAGCCTCCCACATACCTAAATGACCATAGATTTTGATCGAGCCTTTGATGTAGTTCCATATATGTGATGGGTTCAGTTTATGCCTCTTGCAGTGCCCACAACATGCATGTCTCCTTTAGATGATCACTTTAGATCTTTACATCCCTTTCCTTTTTAGTAGATCTTATTTGGTTGTGATCCCCCCCTCACCATGCCTGATTGAGCAGCATTATGTCTCATGTACTAAGATATTATTGTATTCAATCCTCGCCTATGTTTTTCCAGGAAAATTATGTACGTGGGATCTATTGTATTATGTTTATGGCCCATTGATGCCAGTATATCATGTATCATGTACTTGGTAGCTTAGTCCCACATTATTGGGCTCATAATTATTTTTTGTACACAATTATCTTGGTGGGTATGGGTATGCCTCCGTTGTCTCATTTCAGATCATGTACTCTCACATAAAAGGAGACTTATATCGGTTTAGTAGGTCTCACCCCCTCCATTTTTTTCGTCCTTACCTTGCTTCAGTTCTCTCTCTCTCTCTCTTTGACTCCCCTTTGGTGTCTCATGGAAGTGTAACCTACAAGGTATTTTAGTTATGCGATTTTCTCCTAATGCTCATATGTTGGGCGGCAATCTGTTATCACCAAAAAATGATCACCTAGTCATTTCTAACTAGGTGGATTGAGATACACCATGTAGGATTAATTTTACTATAGTAAAATCACTTTCACGATGGAAAATAATTTAGTAAACCAATTTTATTAAATTATTTTTTGATTTAAATAAAAAAACCCATGAGAATAATTACGTAAATCAATATTTATTTAATTTTCTCTACGAATAATTATTAAATCATTGTTTATATAATTATTCCTTTTCACATTTGATTAAATCCCCTGGCAATAATTAAATAAATCACTATTTGATAATTTTTTAAATTTCATAGCATTCATAATCCTCGTGAAATACTTAATAAATCATTTTATTTGTTAATTATTTCTAAAATTAAGATATTTAACCATTTTAGATATCCTTTCCCTCTCCAATAAATATAATAAATTATTCCTAGCATTTAGACCTTGATTTCGTCAATATTATTTTATTATTCTCCATTTTCAAGATTAACTCAATACTTTGTTATAAATAGGAGGCTTTTCCATTCATTCTTCACCATGATCATCATCATCATCACCATTATCATCTCTTTTCTTTTGAGCTCCCATTTGAGTTCTCCACATTTTTTTGGTTTTTTTCACAGATTAAGAGAGAAGATCGATTATTGAAGCATCAAGGACATGAAAGGATCCATGCCATGGAAGGGGATTTATAAACCCTTTTTGTAGATCTTATTCACCAGGTGTTTTCAATAAAGAATTTATTCAATTAAAGTCTTTCCATTTGGGTTATTGCATTGGATATGTTTACTGTTGTTTTATATTCTGGATTGTATATGTTTCTGTCATGGGTTTTTCCATTTTTATTGCAGATATGAATCATAAGCAACCATCAAATTGTTGTTAGGGTCACTTGTCACCTAGTGACTTAAGTGAAGTTTTTTTGGTAGACATTCCAAGAAATTTCACACTAACAATGTTAGTGGTAACCCACTGATGAATATCTGAATCTTGGCCTTCTCCTCCTTGAGGTGGGCCATACACCTCAATAACTATAAGAATATTTTAGTGTATCCCTTATTAGTCATATATCCCATCTTAAACTCATAAAATTATTTTTCCCTGTCATCATAGTAGCTCTCTAATAGATACGTATTCTTGAATAGTCTCTCAAACTCACTCGATGTCAAATCCTCTTCATAAATACCTCTGAAATTCTTTACATCTTCCCACTAGATATTTTCTTTAACTTTAGGACTGAATGTCACTATTATGGCCTTATGTTTTCTGAGCAATAATGCAACTTAAAGAACTTATCCATACCAAGAAACCATGCTTCTACATCCTGTGACTTCTTCATATCCCCATTGAATGTAGGTGGCTTTTGTTACTATGAAAATTCCTGGAATATGTACCATAAACCTTCACTTAAGTCACTAGGTGACAAGTGACCCTAACAACATGTTAATGGTTGTTGTCATTCTAGATCTGCAACACAAATGGAGAATCTGCAGTAAAAGAAAACGAGATCCAGAACAAATAGTAACAAATTGATATATCCAGAATAATAACCCAATGGAAAGATGGTTTTAAACAAATAAATATTTATTGATAACACCTCATGAAGGAGATCTACAGATTGTTCTGTAAGTCCCCCTCCATGGGATGGGTCATTTGATATCCTTGATGCTTCAAAAATAGGTTATCTCTCTCAATAATGTGAAAAAACCCAAATAAAGTGAAGAACTCAAGTGGGAGCTTAAGAAAAAATGATGATAATATTGACGATGATAATGACCATGTTGAGGAATGAATGAAAAACCCTCCTTTATATAGCAGGGTATGGAGTTAATCTTGAAAATGGAGAATAATAAAATGTTATTAACCAAATTTAGATCTAACTACTTGTAATACTTTATTATATTTATTGGAGGGGGAAAATGAATTTAAAATGGTTAAATACCTTTATTTAGAAATAATTAACAAATAAAATGATTTATGAATTATTTCACTAGAAACAAGAAAGGTGTGAAATCAAAATAATTATTAAATAATGATTTAATAATTATTCTAATAACAGAAATAAGGAAATTCAGGTAAATAATTATTTATTTAAATATTTGTAAGGGATTTAGTAAAATGGGACAAGGAATAATTATTAAATAATGATTTAATAATGATTCCTAGAGAAAATTAAATAAATAATGATTTATCTAATTATTCTCACGGGGTTTTTTTAATTTAAATCAAAAAATAATTTAATAAAAGTGGTTTACTAAAATATTTTCCACAGTGAGAATGAATTCAGTATGGTAAAATTAAATCCACATGGTCTATTTTGATCCACCTAGCTAGAAATGGATAGGTGATCATTTTTTGGTGATAACAGATTGCCCCCACACATATGAGTGTTAGGAGAAAATCATATGACCAAAATACGTTGTAGATGACATTTCCACAAGAAACTAAAAGGGGAGTGAGAGAGGCAGAGATAGAGAGATCTGAAGCAAGTCAAGGATGGGAAAATAAAGGAGGAGGTGAGACCTACAACACTGATATAAGTATCATTTTATGTGGTAGTACATGATCTCAAATGAGGTGGGGGAGGCATACCCATACCCGGTGAGATAAATGAGTACAAATAATAATGGTAATACCAACAATGTGGGACTCAGCTATAAAGTACATGATACATGATACAGTGGCATCAATGGGCCAGAAAATAATACAACAGATCCCATATACGTAATGCGCCTAGAAAAAACATAGGTAGGGAGTGAATACAATAATATCTAAGTACATGAGATACAATGGCCCTCAAACTGAAATGGGGAGGGGGGGATCACAAACTTGGAAGCTGTGCTAAATAGGAAAGGGCTCTGAAAATCTGAATGGATCATCTAGAGGAGACATGCATGTTATGGGTGCTATAAGAAATAGAAACCGAACCCATCAAATCTACATAACTGCATTGATGGATGGTTCCACATTTGTGGTCATATGGGCATGTGGGGGACTACTTGAAAGGCCACCCCCTCATGAGGTCTAAAAAATCTCACATACAACTGAGAATCACTGGGACAAATGTCTGGATCATCAAACCATCAAGCGTACGAATCTCAATCGTGCCTTAAGGAGTTGATGTTAAGAATGTGAGAAAGAAACCAAGTCACAGGGCAATAATGAGTCCCTTTTCCTGATCTGAGGCATCGAACAAAGATGGAAGTTGGAACCAAGGTACATCTCCCTCTAGTCTACTATTATGGAATAAATGTGTTGAGGTGGAGAGAATAGAGTGCACTAGAGTTAAGGCAATGAGGAATCCTCAACAAAGGCATGAGGGAACATATCAGAGTGACTGATGGACAAACAACAAGGATGACGATGGAAGTAAAGATGATGGATGGTGTAATAATGACTTCCCTTCTCAGAGCATAAATAAAAGTGGTTGACCTAGCAGTGACTGACTCGAATCCAAAGGGGATGGTCAATGACTCAAATAGGGGTTGAACAAAGACAGAGTAGAAGAAATGGAGGAAAAATAGGAGTAAAATGGAAGAAATTTGGCATGGAAATGAATGAAACACTTTACTAGGACACAATTTGGACTCGGAACAAACTCCATAAGTACAAGAGTGACACATCTCATATGCTTTGAACAAGGGTGACTCGATGTTGTTGCCACATGGGGGATGCCTGGTGGGGACCATGAAAACATGAGTAACTGATGGTTACTCATGAGAAAAATCAACACGTGAGTCAACCAATGCAAAGGTAAAGTGGTACTAGAGTGTGGATAGGTTAGACGAAGAGATTCAGTTTGAAGAGGCGACAAAGTGAAACTTCATGGAAAAATGGCTTCAAGGTTAAGTATTAAATTATTGAAAACAAAAGGAGGCTCATTATATAACTTGTTGAGAGATTTCTAATGGTGCTGACGGTTCATCAAACAGAGCTATGGTTTAGTCACAATGGGGGATGGAAAAACTAGGATTTTTCCTATAAAAGGGATTTTTGCCTCCAAATCCAATTCATTTGCATAGTGAGTTCTGGAGAATTGGGAGAGGAGGAGAAGGCCCTAAATCTTGTGGAGGTCATAGTGGACAAACTGTCCATCGGAATTAGGATCTCTGACTTTTAGGTAGGTCCCCTTACTCGTCTAAAGATGGCCTTAATGCTTCTTGGAAGAATGGTTCCTGGTGAAGAATTATGGTAAGAAAGGAATACAGGAATGATCTACTAGAGAAGTTCTAGGATCATCCCCATCCGTCGAGTCATAAATGGGGACCAGGTGGTAAGTGTGGCATCACCTAGAGTATAATGGTTGAAGATATGGTATCAAGTATCTATAATATGTGATGTGTATATGGCTCATCAGAGAGGCTGTAGGACAAACTATCCAAATAATGGGAGGATAATCGACCATACCTCGATTGCTGGGGTCTAGGCCAAGATTTATGTTGATCAAGTGAGAAGGTGGATAAGGGGGAAACCATCATGCCCCCTAGCATATGTGATGGAGTGGAATGATCTAGTATGAAAATGTTGGCATGATGCCCCCTAGCAGGAGGATTTTATGGAGCACCAATGTGTTCCAAGTGATCAAATAAGGGATTCAAGCATCTCAGCCCAACTGGCATGTGATCCTACAAAGGCTAATGAGGAGATCAAGGGGAATATGTCCCCACAAGTAGGGATAAATGGAGTATGCTATGGGCATACCAGATGTATTTAGAGTAATGGACTCAAAACACATTTTGATGATGGTACATAATATGGTTATGCATGATGTGGTTCTTCATTTGTTTATGGATGGCTTCTTATGGGAAGAATGGATATATAAAGCTAGAGAGAAATGGTGGATTATCTCATTTGGTACTATATATATGAATCAAATGGACTGAATTTATGGGTTCGCATACAAGGTGTTACTATACCAAAGAGTGGCTTCAAAGATAATGAATCGATGCTCACCCAGAAAACAATGTGGTTGAACAACAACAATGTCTATGGTACTAGGTTATTGAGGTAATATGGAGGGATGAGTAAGTGGATCATCCCAAGAGTGATTCGAAGTGATATTAGACTCTAGGGGTTCTTCTAAGTGGGGAAGAATGATGGTACTAGAGTCAACACTACTAGATGCACTAAGAGGGTTGGGGAGAATTGCTTCTCCTAGACTCTCAAAAGTTAATTCATCCTTACATAAACATTGAGTGGTAATGTAATAGCCATAAGGTGGATGTGGTTTGAATTCATGGGTTCAAAGTAAGGGGTGGTTAAACCAATTGACCTCACTATGGATGAAGCCTTTGGACTCCACAACATATTGGTCATGGGTCTGATGCGGAGGGTAGTATGCACAATGGTGTATATCATCCCAAGGATATTCAAGGGTGGTGATGGATTCCATCATGTCTTCATCAGAATGGAAGATGGGTGGACTGGAGGAAGAAAGGCCACATGATGAGGAAGAAGTACATGAAGTATCTTCATGAGAAATGAGGTTCACATAAGCATCATCATGACTCATAGACATAAAACTATTAGAGGGGACATCTACTAATGTTGAGACCGATGTGTCCATTAAAGGAGGTTCAACAGAATCACAAGAGGAGATATCTATGGAGTGATCTCTTGAATGATGATAGGTAGAGGATGGGAGCAAAACTGTCTGTCATCTTGACATCAAGGCAAGGGGTCACTATGGGTGGTTGGGAGACCTCCTATTCTAGAGTAGTGGTGGGACCAGAATCTGTAGGTAAAGGAGAAGGGGACTGAGTACAAGCGACCTCTATTTTGTGAAGTACTTGAACTGTATCATGAAAAAAAATTAAGATGGGGACAGTGATGGGAATAATGGTCATAGTTATAACACAATGTGTAAGGGTGGTTTGTGCGTAATGAATGGATTCTCTTAGCCGATTCAGGCAAGGTTACTTGGACCTCAAGGATGTTAATATTGGGAAAGGTATCAGTGACAACCTCTTTAATGTGAGGGAGTTTAGGACAATTATTGGTGGCATGACTAATAATATCACACAAAGCAAAATGAGGAAGAGGCTTTGGGGGCTTAGGGGAAGCTGGAGTTGTTGGGGGAGCCTTGTCTTGAGATCCTTTCTTTCAGGATTTCCCCCCTTCGCTAGATGCTTTCATAGTAGGAGTGGGCTCCTGCTGAGGTTGTTGTGGAATTGAAGCAAATTTAGGGGTAGGAACGACCGATTGGACTAGGGTCAAAATGATTTAAGGTTTCAATTGATGAGATGGAGTGTTTGTAGGGAGATTAATGTACCAGACTTGGATCCATAGGGTGATAGTAGGCAGATAAAAAGTAGCCATGACAGGTGTAGAATAAACTCTAGGATGTGGAAACAAGAACAATATCTGACCAAAAGGGTGATGACCTGGAGGAACAACTCTCACATGGCTAAGGGTTGGGGGAATAGAACTGGGGGAGAGGGTTAAGAGAGATACCAACAAAAGGAGGTGGTCCTTAAATATTTGTACCATTATGCATTTTTGGGTCAGGCACAATAGGTCGTGAAGGTGTGGACTATTGTGCAGACATAACGACTTGTTTGTGGGTGGTCTATGATGCTTGGAGCATGAAGGCACTTGATGAGCTAGTCTCAGAAGGATTAGGTGTTGGGACATAGTAATCACCAAGAAAAGACGAATATTTATTGTGAGAAACAATGAGACAATCTTATTGCAAGCCATGGATGAAATGTTGGTCAGAGGTTAAGTCTAGTCTTTTGGATTGTAATATGTCAATTGATCTATAGTGACTATCTTCACATTATGGGGAAAGCACATCTTCGAGTGAAATGCAGATGTGAGAACTGAAATGGCATAAGTATAACTACAACCCAGAAGGATGTTATAGTTAAGTGGAGCATCGATGAATTTGATGTCAATATAGACGATCTTGCTAGCAACTGTGACTGAGCAGTTGCGATATAAGCCAAGGGGTTGTGAAGGATGACCATACCATGCATGCAAATTGATGGCGGATGGGGATATATTAGGGGAACCAAGTTGTTTCCAACACTGGTGGCCATCACACAGGTGGATGTGCCTTCGTCAATGTTACATTGGTGGATAGTGGCATTTCGAATGGAGGTTGGAATTTAGAAAGAAACGGATGAAGGTAAAGGAGGATTATCTGACCTGTCAACATGGAAGAAAATCATATGATCGTCTTGAGGATCTGCAATGCCTAGATTAGATAGTATAGTTCTTCATTTTGATGGGCACATTTGGAGGACTTTTAGCATTGACATGGCAGTAGGAGACTATGCCAAGTCATCTACTATGCTATATATATGGGCAACTTTGGCAGAAGCAACATTTCAACGTAACAGACCTTTGGGGATTTTGGATATGGCCTCAACCTTAGGTTGAGGGATTTGTAAGGTATCATTAAGTGTCGATAGAGGTTTGGGAGATACTTTGGGTTGGGACTCAATCATAGACTTAGCAGGTGACTTGTCATACTGATGCAATCGAGTGTTAAGGTTGAATTATTCAGTATTTACCCCATCAGAGTTCATCACGAGAATGTGATAATCACAATGACTAAATGGAGGAGATGGTGGAGCAGCCTAAACTTGTGGAGGTTGGGTAACAATATACCCTTGGTGGGAAAAAGGTTTGGTAAGCATAGCAGGTTGTGATGAAGCATGAGGCACAGGAGGAGCGGAAGGTTGCGATGCTCGAGAAGCTGCTTGAGCTTCCCATACATAGCGAATCTTAGGTAATAGGTGACACTCATTAGTATAATGACCATAGACTCCACACTAATCACAATGTTTGTTTGTGCGAAGGCCCTTTTTCTGCATGGGCCTTCTGCCCCGTTGTTGGGTTGCGGGGTTATGTGGAGGACCCTAAGGGGCATTGGGTTGAGCACCCTAGTTTCCTTGATTACCTTGTTGCTGTTGGTTCCTATTTCCCTTACCCTTATTATTTTTCTTTGGATTTATGGGATTGGGACCATTCTACTAAGCATAAACTTCTCCTTGGGGAGAAGGTGCTTGTTGCAGTGGAGGGGGAGCATCCATGGGGGCTGAGGCACTGTTGCCAAAGGAGATGGAGTACTAGGTTATGCATATGGATAATATGGAGATAGGGCATCATTTCTATAAGAAAGTGTTGCAATAGTTGTTCCTGGCATCACTTAATGCAGACAGGCATATGCATATGGTGTGTTGGTACCTCGATAAGTAGTGCCCTGATAAGGATTGGGGGAGGGATAATTGTACATGGGACTGGTCCCTCCCTTAGGTTGGCAATAACTCATTTGTGAAGGAGAATATGGTTGGGGATGTGAAAGAGTTCCATCAAAGACATACACAACATGATATTCCCCCAACGCGCAGTACCGGACCAAGGCAGATCGGGAATGATAGTGTAAATGTAACCTGACTGGGCGTAAATCAAGTCAAATTTGAGAACTATCTAGAGAGCTTCTTCCTCAGACTAAGGAAAGTGAGAAGTGAAATATTTCACAATGGGTCCAACAACGATCTAAAAAATCAATCCATATAGAGTCGATCCTTGAATTCAGGAGCTTGATAGACGCTTCTTGTTCTACACCATTCTTGAACATGGAAAGAAAGGCGAGTGGTAGAAGTCTGACAGAATGAAGTCAAAATTTTAGTACTGGCATGATAACAAAGAGGTAACTAGAAATATGAAAGAAAGGTTGTGGAAAGAGTCACTAAAGTGGGATGGTTTGCCTGGGGCTGGTCTTCATACCACTTTGGAGCAACTCTAGTGAGCATGTGTTGGAACAATCAAAGACAAATGGAGTTATCAGCAATGTAATTGGATGAACACCACATATGAAAGTAGCCAACATGATTGGTTTGATATTCTCTAGGATTACCCTCAAAGTTCAGGATTTCCAAGGGGAGTTTGGTAGGCATTGCTGGCCATGTGGGATCGTGGAGAAGAGGATCATTGATAAGTTGGTTCAAGTCTAGGAGACTAAGACGAATGACAAAAGGAAGTAAGGGAATCAAAGTGACCACACCAGTTGAGGTTCCACTAATGGGGGTACCCTGGTTCACACCTGGGTTACCTCCCTATGTTCCTGCACATGCATTGGTGCCTGATATGATGGCAGTATGAGGATGAGGGGTAGTGGAATCAAAGGATGAATTAGAAGAATCCAAATCAAAATTAGAATGGTGACTCGATGGAGGACTGAGATGATGAACTCTCCACTGATAGGGAGGAGTGATATGGCTTAACGGAAACTAAGGGTGAAGCCCTTGAATTCATTGTGACAAATGCCTTGGAGGTCCTATGATGTCTAAATTAACTGATAATGGTAGGAAGAAAAGAGAAACAAACAACAAGAAAACACCTAGTGCAGTGGTGCCAAGTGTAAATTAACTCTTTTAATGATGCTATTATAATGCAAGAAAACACACCATATCAAATAAAAAAATACCTCTAGCCTATAGGTGATATGAATCCTCAAACAATCATAAATCTATTGTTTCATATGGCCTTCCAAAGAACTTCTTACTTGACAGAATCTCATCCCTGTAAGCAGAGTTATCCACAGAAAGGTGGGGTAGAGGACCATCTAATTCCCACAACTAGTCCTATAAGGTGTTTTCCTAAGGTGGTTCACTACGGTTACCTTTGTCCCATAGGGGTGGTCAAGCCTTGAGCTTCTTGGTAGTCATCCACCACACTAAATTCCCTACCATGGGTTGGGTAGCCTCGAGGAGAACTGCTCACATGATGACCTCGCCTAACCCCCTCTTAGTGGGGTTTCTGACATACTTTGACTTTGACCACGGGATGGTGAAAGAATTTAAGCTCCCTAATATGACAACTTCTTTGTCTCAATGTAAAGTGACCGGTGGGTGTTATTGGAAGCCTATCCCACTGACCCTACACCTGCACTAAAAAGATTGTTTGGCCTGATGCCCAAGTGGGCTTAATCTATGTGTGTTCATTTATTAAGTTGTAGTGTTTAATGTCTTGGCTTGGCGGTGTTAACAAGGTGTGATTGTGTGAAAAATATGTGTCAAGTGTATGAGTTAATTAAGCATGTTTCATGATGACATGTGCTGTTGAAAATAAAATTTTGAAATACTATAAATGAATCTGAAATAGCAGAAGATTACATACTCAATCAAGAATACACAAAACCACCCACAAGGAAGACTAGGAAGCTAAGAAAGAAAAGGAAAATGTGCTACTCAAAGACACATAAAGAGGCGAAAAGGATATGATTTCAAGGGTTTGGGATCTAAAGGCTCAAGGCTGTTGAAAATGGTGCACACAAACAACAAAAATTAGAGGTGACAACAACTGTAAAGGACAGGTATGAAGCTCTAATACCTAGGATTCTCAAGGGGATCCTAGGGGGCAAAAGGAAAACCCAAACTCTAAAGTGAGAAAAGGAAAAATAAATCTATCCAACAGATCTGAGGAGTAATAGATCAGATCTGGAAAATAGAGGCTAAAAATGTTGAAACCCGTAGACTCCTCACTCAACAAATGTCTTCCTAACAATGTGGAGGAGTACTCTAAATCATTTGGGGATATTTCCTTCATAAAAGAGACAAAACAAGTGGATCTAGGCCTAAGGGGGACCAATTAACAAAATTGTAAAACCCAAACCAATCTGTAAAAAAATTTGAAAATTTTCAAAAAATCTAGGGAGCACATGTAATGACCTATTTTCTAATGTAGCATTGTTTATGTGGCAAAAACTACACTCTGGATGGAGGGAGCACAATAAACAGGCAAAAGGTGTGCTCTATTCCTTCTTTTCTCGGCCGATAGCTTTAATATAGATGTTGTTGTCTCCTACTCGGATGGTACTTGTGACCTGCAGAAAAGACCAAAAACACTTCAGAATATGGAAATAAGACAAAATAGGACTTAACATTGGAAATAAAACTGTGGGGCCTAAAAAACTATTGAAGGAACCATGAAATTTCTGAAAATTCAATCACCCAAGAATGCGGTTATTAAACCGGTGGAGTCATCATTTGTTGGATGAAAAACATTAGGGGATTTTTGATGCCTAAAATGGCCTCCTAAGAAAAATGAACAACCAAAATAAACTTTATAAGAACCAATAAGATTCAATATGATGATGTCAACCATGGGGGATGATTCACCATTTTTGGAGTTAAAAGGTAAAAATATTAAAAAATAATAAAATAATAAAACTACTTTTTGAACTCATATTTTCAACTTATCTCCCTAAGGTTCTACTCAAATTTCTTGTGGGAGTACTTGATGGATGCAAAATTTAATTCCTCATCCAAGGAGTACCCATGTTGCATACTTTCAATGGACCCTGCTACACAAAAAAATGAGAAATACATGAAAACATGTTATTGCAATCACAATTTTCATGTATTTCTCATTTTTCATGTATCATGGTCCATCGAAAGTATGTAACATGGGTACTCCTTGGATGAGGAATCAAATTATGCATCCAACACATGCTTCCACTCAAAATTTGAATAAACCCATAGGGAGATAAGTTGAAAATACGAGTTGAAAATTTATTTTTTTTCATTTCCCTCTAAAATTTGATGATGTAATCTAATTGTATTTTATTATTTCCACTATTATTTTATAATCTCCATAGAAGGCCCATTTTAGACCTCAAAATTCCCCTAATGTGTGTAATTAAAGACCTAGTGGAGTCACCATTTGTTAGAATGAAAATTCTTGGAAGATGTACCAAAAACCCTGACTTATGTCACTAGGTGACAAGTGACCTTAACAACAAGTTAATGGCTATTGTCATTCTAAATATGCAACACAAATGGAAAAATTGCAGTAAAAGAAGGCCAGGTCCAGAACAAATAGAAATAGAATGGTATATCCAGAATAATAACCTAGTGGAAAGGTGATTTTAAAAAAATAGATCTTTTTTGATAACACCTGATGAAGGAGATCTACAGATTGGCCTATAAGTCCCCCTTTGCAGGATGGGTCCTTTGATATACTTGATGCTTGAGAAATAGATTCTCTTTCTCAATCGTGTGAAAAACCCAAACAAATTGAAGAACTCAAGTGGGAGATCAAGAAGAAATGACGATAATATTGACGATGATAATGATCATGGTGAGGAATTAATGAAAAATCTCCTTTATATAGCAAGGTATAGAGTTAATCTTGAAAATGAAGAATAATAAAAAATTATTAACCAAATTCAGATCTAATTACTTGGAGTACTTTATTATATGTACTTGAGAGGGAAAATGAATTTAAAAGGGTTAAATACCCTTATTTAGAAATAATTAACAAATAAATGATTTATTAATTATTTCACGAGAAACAAGAAAGGTGTGAAATCAAAATAATTATTTAATAATTATTCTAATAACAGAAATAAGGAAATTAAAATAAATAATGATTTATTTAAATATTCCTAAGGGATTTAGTCAAATGGGACAAGGAATAATTATTAAATAATGATTTAAATTAGAAAATAATTTAATAAAAGTGGTTTACTAAAGTATTTTCCACAGTGAAACTGATTTTACTATGGTAAAATTAAATCCACATGATGAATCCACCTAGCTAGAAATGGCTAGTTGATAATTTTTTGGTGATAACAACTTTTCTTTCTTGAACTCATTTGGGAAATATACCCTGTCATTCCTCCTATAAGGATGATAATGATGATGACCATGATACCTCTCAAAACGAGAACTAGAATAGTTCTTGACGATCACCTCTCCTATTCGGATTATCCAAGAACATGCCATCTTTAATCATGTCATCTCTACTAGATATGTTCCCACCAAGATATCTACTACCCTATGCCCCATTAGTTATGTCTTCCTTCTCATAGTTGAGATGAAGAAATCCTTGTCTTTTCAATTTTGATAAATTTTGAAGTATTAGTGCATTAACTTCTGTTTGTTTCTCTTGTGCCTGCACAATTCTGTCGTTATCTTCTTTGCAACTTCTTATTTCTACCTTCAAACTTCTCAATGTCTCTACTATGTCAGAATAATTCCCAACACCAAACTACTCATCTAATCCATAGGGAGAGTCTCAGGAACTATAGTCTACAATATTTCTATTCATATTTATTGTTTTATTCCTGCAAGGTATATCATGTGCAATATTAACCAAATTAGCACAATATGTGTATAAACATAATCATAACAACATATATATGTCATCGTGACCATAGTCCAATCATCAGTGCATGACCATATCAACCACACATCATAACCTCATGCATGGCAATTACAACCATGTCAATGTATGCATAATCAACATATGTATGACATGCATGCATATATGACACATATAAACATTGTCATGCATAAATAGTGCATAACCGACCTATACTCATGATAAACATATCCAATAGAATACCATTCTATTTCACATGGAGACACCACTTCCACCATGAATAAAACCATGCATATGCAAGAAGCACATAAACCAAAATCATAGAGAACACATAAGCCATCGACATTAATGCATGACCAACACACAACCCATCTAGTCCACAAGGTGAACCATGCTCTAATACCACTCTGTAATAGCCTCCTCCCAGATTTAACCAAGTTAACTATTTTGGTAGGGTAACCATGTGATGAGAGGCTACTACGATCTGATTCAACTCCCCATGTATGGTTAATAAAGTGGAACCAACACAACACAACCAATCTGAGCTTTTGCACATGTCACAAAACCTACAGGAGCCAACCAACCCTTCAAGGCGCTAATCCATGAGACAACTTGACACTTCACTACCCTAGAGCCTCTGACACTCCCATGAGATGGGAATGCGTGCACTTGGGGTCGTCTAGTCACTGTCACAACAAGGCCATGTGAGTGAGTGGGGTCCTTTTTAGCTAGTTTAGAGCCTATGATCTTGAAACCTATGCCACTTTTTGAGGGCCAAGACTGAGGCCGCTACCCAGAACTTCATTAAATTTCCAGAAATGAAAAGTAATATCGAAACAATGATATAAATGAAAATACTTGAACAATACATGACTGGACCCCTACTAGCCATGACATATATTTCGTCAAACATGTCACAAATATACAATCTACATGTCATAACAACAAATCTGAGCATATGGGTCTCATACTCATCTGACAATTGCTAGGAAGTATTGATGGCTTATCACATTAGCTACATTATCATCTATTAGGTCACATATTCATTATTCATTCATTTACAAATGAAAACATGATGAGATCCATATATCATCATTGTCATAAAATATGCTCATAACCAACATACAAACAATAGAAATAATAAGGATACCAAAACCATAGAATCCACATATAAACCAATATATTTACTCATAATATACCAAGGACAAGGAACTATTATTAATGAACACATAGGATGACTAGGTATGGGACTTCCACGAACCACCCATGTGCCATATTCCAAGCATGAATGTGAGATCTCATGGAACACATCCAAAGAGACCAAAATGATGCTTCGAAA
Source organism: Pinus tabuliformis (assembly GCA_031772625.1). Classification (NCBI taxonomy): domain Eukaryota; kingdom Viridiplantae; phylum Streptophyta; class Pinopsida; order Pinales; family Pinaceae; genus Pinus; species Pinus tabuliformis. The sequence continues at coordinate 750,163,134 of CM062808.1, forward strand.
GGCCAATGACCTCAAACCTCAACAAGTGTTTCCACCTAACGGTCGAACATCACAAAAAATCATTGGATTGGTCTCTAACCAAGTTGTTGAGGCCTCCAGAATGTTTGTTCGAACCAAGGCTCCAGGACTAGTAACTTAACTCATAACTATTGTTGGCTTTGAGAGTGTTTGTCCAACCAAGGCTCCAGTACTAGTAACTCAACCCACCAAGGGTTCCATAGCATTTTTCCAACCAAGGATCCAAGACTAGTAACTCAACCTAAGCTATTACAGGGCTCCAGAGTGTTTGTCCAACCAAGGCTCTAGGAAGTCATAACTCAACCCAAAGCCAAAGAAACATTAGAACCAACCATAAAACAAAATTAAAACCCACAATACCATGGATATCCAAGAAATGGAAAGGCTAAGAAAACCCATCCTCAATCTAGGCATTCCTCTATGCCAATGATAGATAATAACCAAGAAACCACATTCATATGCCATGCATGCCAAGACTAGCAAGGAAATCATACATTCAAATTGATACCTACAAGAAAAACTCATTGTAGTTGTTTATCGTGATGTCCCCTTACACTCTCCCCCTCTTCCTTTGCCTTCTTTCTCCAAATATCCAAGTATGTCACACCCCTGCAAGAGTTCTTCAAGAAAACTCTAAGTGCCCAAGGGTAAGATAGAAAGAGAGACAATAGAGAGAGAGCTCCAAAATTGAACTGGCAAATGTCTATCAACTGATCCTCATGAGCCTTTTTATTAATGAGGCCTTTATTTTCTTGAATTTTCCATTATTTTCCTTTAGTTTCCTCCTCACATGCAAATTGTGTCCTTTAACCTTCCTTTTCTCCTAATTTCTATTGTTTTGATAAATAAAATGCAAATTAATGCCACTTTTCCTTTCCAAAGCCTTTTCCATTGCCTTTGCCAATTTCATTTGCAATTAATGCCACTTTGCCTTTCCAAAGACTTTGCCATTTCATTTCCATTCAGATTGGAATACGTGTCCCATCACCATGGTTATTATCTTTTCTTTATTAAATTTTTTACATGGAATTTTCACCGGGGATGTTATAGAGGTGTACGACACCGATGAGATTTTGTTGCATGTTTAACTACTTCAACCTAGACTGTGCCTAACAACCTATGTGCCTTAACAATTTTATCTTTAGACTTTTGCAGAATTAAAGTGTTCAAGAAAAACAACATAATAACTCTTCATTCACTTAAGAATCTTGTTCTCATTGAATTCTTATGAACATTTCATTCAAAACTAACGATGGTGTAGGAACTTCAACAAAACACAGATGGGAGAGAGGGAATGCCCGAACACTTATTCCCCAATTTCAATTACTTCAAGAATCCAATAACTACAATAGTCGCTATAATGATTAGGACAATTGTTTGGCCTAGGTCAGTGAATTCATCCAGCAAAGTTACAAAAATGGTTGTGTAATTGTTGAATGATCTATACCTACGACTTGCTCAGAAACCCCAAGAGTATTTTCCCCAATAGAACCATAACTTGGTTTTACTAAATTGTGCAGGCTTACTGAGCTAGCCTCACCTTCTTCCTACACTCCCTTGCTATGATCCCTATGCTGTGCCACTTATTCTTAGTGATTTCGCTTAAGTCTCTTTGGTTCTTCCTTGATCAAATTGATTCCTTGTTCATCTATCGAGATTTCCTACTTATATATGCTCTTGCTCAATGGTTTGTGTGTGGGACAATGCCCCTTCATGTGTTTGGCACACTTGCCACAATGTTTGAAAGCCCCTCAGTTGGGGTGGTCACGCCCATGGGCTGACCCATTTTCTACATTCAGCCAGTGTGGGAAAGCACAACCATCATGATGTAACGTTTTGTATTGCCCAACACGGCATCCAGTAACTCCACCTTAGTGTGGATGTTTCTAGAGCATGTGCCTCTCAAACATGGACGTTACACTTTCTTGTTGTATGGACATGGGCACCCTATCTTCATCCACATTAGGGAAGTTTTAAGGTAAAAAATGGGCCTCAAAAGAAAAATTGTACAACAAAAATTAACTCTAAAAGAACCAATAAGATTCAATATAATGTTAACCATGGTGGATTATTCATCATTCTTGGAGTAAAAAGGTAAAAGGATAAAAAAATAAAAAAATAAAAAAATATTTTTTCAACTTGTATTTTCAATTATCTCCTTACAATTTTACTCAAATTTCGAGCAGGAACACTCATTAGTTGCAAAACTTAATTTTTCATCCAAGGAGTACCCATATTACATACTTTCAATGGACCCTATTATATGAAAAATGAGAAATACTTGGATAAACATGATTGCAATCAAAATTTTCATCTATTTCACATTTTTCATGTAGTAGGGTCCATTGAAAGTTTTGAACATAGGTGTGCTTTTGATGAATAATAAAGTTATGGATCTAATGAATGCTCCTGCTCAACATTTGAGTAAAATTGTAGGGAGATAAGTGGAAAGTATGAGTTAACAAAGTAGTTTTTTATTTTTTCCCTCAAAAACTTGATGAGGTAATGTAATCTTATTTTATTATTTCCATTATTATTTTATAATATTCCTTATGAGGCCCATTGGAGACCTCACAAATTCTCTAATGAGATCTTCTATTGTGTTGAGAACTTTTATGTTCTGCAGTCCAAATTATGTCCAACTTTGGTTCCTTCACTTGCACATCATGTCAACTAACTCGTCTGTGTCACCCAATCCCATCTTCCACATGTCTTGTTTGGTTCACCTATCATGCACTCGCCCACCTGTCATTGTATCATGCACGCAGGTAGCCAATAGGCACCCAATCTCCCCACCTTTGTGTGGACATGCCTGGGGCGTGCGCCTTTGGGTCATGCACGTGATGCCCTCATGGGTCTACTTTGCTTCCTTACCTCATTTTTTTCCACTCCAACTGGGCATACACCATCATGGGCGCCCGTTCGGCCCTAGTTCCAAATCGGAGCCTTGACACGAGCTAACACAACTTTCATTTCAAGTGAGTTAACCAAAAAATCTAGGTGAAAGTTTTCATTATTTTATAATTAAAAACAAATAAACATTTTATAATTTTATTTTCTAAATTTAAATTATTGTAATCATGACAATATATGTCAATCAAAAGATTAAGATTATCTCTTTATATAATTATAAATTATAAAAATAATTACCATACGATGAATATAATTTGTATTTAGTTTGATCTCATTTATTTATTTTTATACATTATTATTCATTAAAATAATTAACTTTAAGCTATCAAAAATATATTATTAATTAAGAAAAATATTTTTTTGTTTGAGTTGAATCTTTTATTTTTTATATGAATGATTACCGAAAAAATGCCAAGATTATCAATACTATATTATATTATTAATGAGAATATTTATGTAACATTAATATTAAAATTAATATGCTAAATATTATTTTATCAATACTATTTCAAAAAGTGTTAAATAATGAAACTAATTTGTATTTAAATTGAATTTCTATTTTTTAAATATGTTATTATTAATTACCATTTAAAAACTGCAAAATAAATATAAGCATCATAAATAAAAATTAATATATTAAATATTAGTTTCTCAATATATTTTTAAAATATTTAATAATATAATATATATTGAATAACAATTTTTTTTTATGGTGAGTTGTTTTTAGAAAACTTGTGTCCATGCCCCTAAGGCAGCTAACATATCAAAATATCAAGGAATCAGATATGACACCAATCTATCTTCATTGTTGGATTTGTATTTATGTGATTTCAAACCTTGTACCTTGATAACCTTGATATAAGTTTTTTTTTTTTTAAACTTGGTAGGACTATCTGATTTTCGAGTTTTACATGTCCATTATTCACCCTTGTTATAGAGGAGGGTAGCACAAGATTCTAACCCAAGATCTCTAGTTCAGTGAGACTTCATTCCATGGCCATTACCACTTAAGCTACCCCAAACAGACTGACATAAATCTACTTTATAGCCAATAATTTCTATATAACATATTTTTAAAAGTAAATATTTTATCTATTTATAACCTCAAGCATATAATAAAATTTTATATTAAAAAAATTAAATTAACTATAATATTATATTGTAAATTTATGTACATCATTGTATATTTAAATAATAAAGGTTTTTTTTGGGGCGTATTTGCTCTTCTTAGGTTTCTAAAATTTTAAATTAAGATGAACCTAAAAGAATTATTAGCATATTGTACTTTAAAACTATTTACCTTAAAACAAATAAGTAATGTTAGGATTTCTGAATCTTATTTTCTTTTATTTCATTTCTTCTTTTTACTTTTCACAAATTAAGCTAATATAGATATTTACATTAAGTAGTTTGTAAAAGAAAAAATATATTAACTTATTGTAAATATCGAGAAAATTATCTCATATGGTTAATAAATAAATCATAAAAATTAACTAAGTTGTAACTTTATTTCAAATTATTGTTATTATTAATTATAAAAATAATTAATATATTAGTTAAACACACATATAAACATGTAACAAGAAAAACATAGTAAAACAATAATAAGTAAATCATGATATTTTTTTAATTAGATTTGAAAGAAAGAAGGGAATAACTATGTTTGGGATAAACTAAATCATTTTTCGCTAACTAGCACTAAAGATATTCCATTTATACTTTGAGAAGGTCAAACTTGTAGCATCCACCCAATAATTATTGATAGTTAAATTAAAATTATTAAATCCTTATTTTGAATTAAACACACTATCAACATAATTATTAATTTAAAAAAGTTTAAAACGATGTCATCATCAATATGATGAATGAAAATATACCATCTTAGATATATCTTAACTTCAAATCTATTAATCCTCGATGGGAGTGACATAAGAGGCAACTGGAGGATAGTGTGGGTCATTTACTCCCCTACCCATGAGTTAGGTGCATTGATGAAGCGTGTCCTAGAAGCCCCTTGGGACTATCGCCAAGAGATGGTTCCAAAAAATGTCGGCATTTTAAGAGTTAATTGTGACCCTCCTCAATGATGTTCGTTCTGCATGGTGATGGGAGTTAGGGTGGTATAAGATATTGTTGCTTCAGGTCCATACGATGGCCTCCTACATTTTCCATCCTTGGTTCTTCAATATGTGATGAGAACAAAAGGAATCTCGCTTGGCTTGCAATTTAATTCTCTTATCTCTCATGGGATTAAAGGTGGAAAGGCTTGGAGCTCGAGGTCATGATTGTGTGTGCCACCTTCAAACGCAACCCTTGAAGCTCGATGTGCGAGGAAACACCTATGTGAGGAAACCAAGGCACCTTTGCTAGAACCATTAGTATTTTCCATTTTCTAAGTAATTTCTCTTTTTTTAGTTGTGATTTTATTTGATAATTGTTCTAACGAAGATTCTATTGGTTCTCTCGTTACGGTCATATTGTATTTCTTGCTTCTTACATTTGTCTTTATTGAGGGTACTAGGAAGAGTGGCCTAAACCATTCTCATGTAGTTTGGCCAAATCCTGTGGGTAAATATTCTAGAATTTCCAAATTTGGTGTTTTATTTTTCATTGTGTATCCCCATCCATTTCTGCATTATGCCCTTCCATCTGGGTGGGGTTTTGTCCACATGGCATTTTGGGTAGTCTCAATTGAAATATTTTGGCGTCTTTTTTTCTCCTCTAAACACTTCAATTCCTTGGATACCAATGAGCTCTCTTGGCTAGGTCGGGGCGGAAATATTTCTAGCATTGGAAAATCCTTTAACAGATTGCAAGCAGCAAGAATGCACTCTCCTCCTATTTTGCAATGCTATCTTTGCTAAAGTCTTGGGCTCACAAGCCATGGGTGGAACAATTGGAAGAACTAGAACATGGGGTGTTGGACATAGGTTGGCTATAATAATTATTCTCCCTTGAATGACATGAAATGGAAACATGGTCATGCACACTGAGGTGGTGAACCATGGGGTCCTGTAGTAGAGCCCAAGGTGGAATTAAGGGACCTTGGTGTGGAATTATGCAAACAAGATGTCCACTCTCCAAGGAAAATATAATTTCCTCCTCCACTCGATGCATTGGAAAACCACCTTCATCAAGTTACTGAGCTCCTAGAACAAATTTTTAGAGACCATCATTTGCTTTATGAATGATCTTCAGCATAATTAGTGGCATATGATTGACTACTTGATTACCTTGCATCAGGGTTAGAAAATAATTACATAGCGGTTAGATCGCTTGGAAGGAAAATCAGAACATATCAACGGATTTGAATTAGTCTAAATGAATAGTAGTGCCAATTAGTACAATCTCTCATCATAAACAAGAATGATTAAATTCTAAGCATACTATTACTATTAATTAGCGAATGGTGCAAACATAACTGATACTTTTGTGGACTGAATACTTGTAGTAGAACTACATGGAGTGTTCTTTGTTGATTAACACAACCATTGGGTAAGTAAAATAATTTATGACAATGTAGTTATAATGATGCTGCTAACTTCCATTGAGTGTGGGTTACTGACCCTTGCCGGGTTGTGATGTATGCTAACATCTTTGATGGGAATATAAATAACAACTAATATTTTTGTAATGATGGTTGAAACAATACATACATACATACATACATACATACATACATACATACATACATACATACATACATACATACATACATACATACATACATACATACATACATACATACATATATATATATATATATATATATATATATATATATATATGACCTTAAATAAGCATTTATGAGAAAATAATGACCAAAAGGATGGTGAATGTAGTTCAAACTAGAAAGGAGGATCATAATTGAACCTTTGCGTGTTCTCATTTAGACAGTTGCCATGTTAAGTGCAGTGGAGGCACTTTATCTAAGAATGGTTACCTATGAATATGGTAATAAATATTTTATGCATAAAGCATATTCCAGCCTATGTTGAAGGCTAGGAAACATCAAGGATGGTGTTTCACTCAAGAGCGAGAAGATGTAACACCCCTAAGTGAAAAGTAAATAGTTAATCTACTTTTACTGTAGTAATTCGATTAACTCTAAGAATTTTAATGTTTAAATTTTATTCTGATTTATTTAAAAATTGGTTATGGCAAGCTAGGGAATTTACAGGGAAAAGACGCTAAGTAAAAGTTTCACTTATGAGACATTTAGAGACAATTAATCACATCCATAGAGATAAATAATCCTAGTTTCACGAAAGAAGCCGATTGGGGGAAGAGGAAAACCTGAGACATCTGAAAAGAGATATGGGAAAAAAGTTAGATTCCTCATTAAAACGTTGTTGAGGGAGGGTGGAGATGTGCTTACTCTGAAAAAAATGCACACTATTAATCGAATTACTTTGAAATTAATATACATCATACATCTAGTTGTATCAAATCATAAATCAACATGTACATTGAAATCAATGCATCTAGTGGAAACAATCAAATAGGATTAGAAATCAACATCTACACTAAAATCAATGCATCTACTGCAAGCAATCAAATAGGATTAGAAATAGATATCTACACTGAAATCAATGCATCCAGTGCAAGAAATCAACATCTACACTGAAATTAATGCATCTAGTGTAAGGTATTAAATAGGATAAGAAATTCAAATCTACACTGAAATCAATACATCTAGTGCAAGCAATCATATGGGATTATAAATCAATATCTACAATAAAACTAATGCATCCAATGCAAGCAATCAAATAAGAGTAGAAATCAACATCTGCATCGAAATTAATGCATCTAGTATAAGGTATTAAATAGGATTAGAAGTCGATGTCTACACTAAAATCAATGCATCTAGTCCAAGTGATCAAATACGATTAGAAATCAATATCTACATTGAAACTAATTCATCTAGTATAAGAAATCAAATATGAGAAGAAATAATTGCATCTAATGTAAGGTATTAAATAGGATTATAAATTGACATCTACACTTAAATCAATGCATCTAGTGCAAGTGATAAAACAAGATTAGAAATCAAAAACTATACTAAAATAAATATATATATTTTAGTGAAAATCCAGAATATTCATGACTTTATAGATCTAATTCATATGTCTTGATTTGACTTTGTGTCTCTCTTTCTTCTTCCCTCTCTCTCCACCTTCCATTCTGTGTCTATCTCCCCCCTCTCTCCTTCTCTCTCCCCTTCCCTCTTTCCCACTCCATCTCTCCCCCATATCTCTCTTTCCACCTCTCCCTCCCTTTCTCTATCTTTCTCTTCTTCCCTCCCCCCTGCCATCTATATCTATACCTCCCTCCATCTATCCTCATTTATCTCTCTATCTTATCCCCTTAAACACATCTCTCTCTCTCTCTCTTATTCCCTCTTGCCCCCTCCATCTATATGTCTATCTCCCTCTGTCTCTCCTTCTTTGTCTCTCTATATTAGCCTACGTACACTCTCTCTCTCCATATATATATATATATATATATATATATATATATATATCCCTCTGTATCTCTTCTCTTCCCCTTCTATATATATATATATATATATATATATATATATATACACCACCCCCTCTCCCTCTCTATCTGTTCCCCTTCTCTCTCTCTCTTGGGTGCAACCCAACTGAAAACTGAACTGAACTGAAAAAAGCTAAACTGACAAAAAGTTGTGAACTGTTCCTCATAAGCCTTGTTATATTTTAGGCATTTATTTTCTTCGTTTAACTCTATTTTTCCCTCAATTTCCCTCTCATGCAAACTTGTGACCTTTTATCTCCATTTTCTCTTATTTTCCTTTATTTTCATAAATAAATACCATTTAATGCATCTATTCCCTTACCAATGCCTTTGCCAATTTCCTTAGCCATAATAAACTACAATGACACCCACTAGGATGTTATTCCCAAAATTTAGATTGGAATGCGTGTCTCATGACCTTGGTCTCATTTTTACTTTATTAAATTTTATTACTTGAAATTTTGGGTTGTTAGGCATAACCTTTTGCATTAAACAACCATGAATTCCCTTGCACCATGTCCTACCCTTATCCATAGGGTAAATTTACCATTGTACTACACTTATAATTGCATTTGAGGAACCTAAAATGCCAACACATGGAAGCCAACAAGGTTTGAACATTGTTATGAAACCAGCTCAAGAAAAAGATAGAAAAGAGAGATCAACGCCTTAAAATTCAGCCTCTTCGAGGGGGCAACCTCCTTTACATTACATAAATGAATAATTCTTGGATGATACAAATGAAAAGACCTCCTTTCTATATATAGGAGTCTAAGGGGTCATAACATAATCAGAGCCGACATAACAATAATAATGTAAGGGCACAATAATAACAATAGTGGGCTTCTATGGGGCACAATAGTAACAATATGGGCACTACATGGGTACATCAATATAATAAGTGGGTTGTACTAATAACAATAAGTGGTTACACTAGTAGTATAGGGGCCTAACATGCCCCTCTCCTTCAAAAAGCGTTGTCCTCAACGCTTGAGTAGTTCTTGATGCTTCTGTATAAAATTCTTATCCTTCCATGTGGAATCTTCAGCGGGTAAGTTCTTCCACTTGATGAGATACTCTGAAATTGATTGATTTCGTAGCTATCAGGTTCTTTTTTATGTGACAGCTCCAGGTTCCAATATGATTTTTCCTTCCTCTTCAATTTCTGGAAATATTGTTTGAATTGGGATCTTTTGCAACTTTTGAATAAGTGGTCATACTTCTTCATACTTCTTCCATTCATCCCTTGCTTCATTTATCTAATCTGGTTGGATAATAGAAATAGCACAAAACAATGCTTCCACATCCTCATCCTTGAAGAGTCTTCCCATTCGGTAAGGTCGCCATTTTTTAAGTGCATGTAGTATTGCCAACATTTCCTTCTCATAAATAGCTTGCTTGAGATGTAGTAGTAAAAATACCCAATCACCTACATCAAAACATTTTTCACTACGATGTTGATCTACCTGTTGTTTTGTTTGATTTTGCACCGAAGTGGCGTTATCCTTTAAAATTTGGAGAACTTGTTGTTGATGCTCGATGTGATCTTTCACTGCTTGAACCTTTTTCTTCTTGATATGTCCTTCTATCTATAGAGTTTGAGGAGTGATAATTTCTTCCAATCCTTTACAAGATATGGTCGGATTCATTTATTGATGCTCGGTGTGATCTTTCACTTCTTGAACATTTTTCTTCTTGATATGTCCTTCTATCTTGATAGTTTGAGGAGTGGTAATTTCGACCAATGAATTACAAGATATGGTTGGATTCATTTCTTCTTTCTCGATGTGATCTTTCACTTCTTGCACCTTTTTCTTCTTGATATCTCCTTCTTTCTTAAGAGTTTGAGGAGTAGTAATTATTGCCAATGCTTTACAAGATATGATCTGATTCATTTCTTCTTTCTCTAGGGTGGGGTCCTGGCGTATATCTTGTTCTTTTGATGTTTCTTGATCATTTTCTTCCTCCTCTTCATATTCTATGTAAAATAATTTCTTCTCAGCACACTTATGACCTTTAGTTCATTTGCTATCACAATTGTAACAAAGCCCTTTTTCTCTTTTTTCTTCCAATTGTTGTGGTGTAACCCTTGTAGGTTGTGGAAGGCTAGGAGAAACAACACTTCCATCTTTATAGTTGTGAGGGGTATGCTTCCTGGTTTCCATAATTTTGCTTTCCACTATGTCACAAAGCCCTTTTACTCTTTCAAATTGTTGTGGTGTTGCTCTAAAGAAGGTGTTGCTCTTTGTATCCTCATAATGTGTTATAATTTCCTCTGTGAAAATTGACGACGTAACAAGTTGTTTATGAGAACAAAGCCCTTCATACCATAAAAATTGATTTGGTTATAAATATGAAGATGCAATACATACCTTTGGTAATAGTGGTACACCATGTAGTCAAAATATTGTTCCATCTGAAGTATCCAATTTACTGGATCCTTGCCATCAAACTTCCTCATCTTTCTTTTTCTTGATTTTAGGAGCTCGATCTTGAAACGACTGTAACTCTGTATTTTCGGATCTTTAAGTTCTGAAATTATGATCCATAGTAGCCCTCTATGTCCTCTTTCCAATGCCACCAGTCTGATCCAAATTGGATTCTCCAAGAAAGAGTTATGTACAATCTCCCAAGATGACCTGATTATAGACCTTTCCAGAAGAGCGAACTTGTATGAAGTGCCACGTGTCACTGTTTCGACCTTTGGCTCTGAAAAATATTTACAAGATACTATAGTCTGTCCTCTTTCTGTACCTTCTTATGAAATTTCAATCTAATTCTCAGAGAGAAAGTTATGATGATTTTCCCCAGGTCACCTTTTTGGAATGTAATTCAGGAGTCTGCAAAAAGACTAACTTCCTCAGATCATATCTCCGCAAAAGATAGCACGAAAAGCTCTGAAATTTGGATCCGAGGTTCAGTGCGATTTCTTCTCAAATAGGTTTTTTTTTTTAGCTTCTGAAACATTGCAGAAAAAAAGTTATAGCGAAAATGCCACGATGACCTGTTTGGAGCAGTGAAACCCTAGAATCCAAAGCTCTGATACCAAATGTTATGAAACCAGCTTAAGAAAAAGATAGAAAAGAGATATCAACGCCTTAAAATTCAGCCTCGTTGAGGGGGCAACCTCCTTTACATTACATAAATGAACAATTCTTGGATGATACAAATGAAAAGACCTCCTTTCTATATATAGGAGTCTAAGGGGTCATAACACAATCAGAGCTGACATAACAATAATAATGTAAGGGCACAATAATAACAATAGTGGGCTTCTATGGGGCACAATAGTAACAATATGGGAACTACATGGCTACATCAATATAATAAGTGGGTTGTACTAATAACAATAAGGGGTTACACTAGTAGTATAGGGGCCTAACAAGCATGCCCTAATATGCACCTTTCTTCATCCATCTCATGATGTCTACCAAAATATAAGTCATCATGGGATAGCTTGCTAGAAGATTTGAGACTTCATTCGTATGGAACCTTCCATGATTTTTAATACTCCATTAGTTAATTCATCAACACTTGTGTTGAGAATCTAATGAACTTGGAGGGCTTAAATAATTAGGATGGATGAAATGACCAACCAAACTTTCCTAAGGATTAATTTGAAGTTAGGGCTTGAAAGGGAATGAACCATCTTGTAACTGACTAATAGATTTTTTTGAGTAACCAATAATGAAAAAATGTTGGGGATTTGAAGTAATCACTAGGTTATTTCCCTATGGCAAGCCATATCTTTTTTCTTGGTTGTTATTGATTGTGCCTAAATCGGAAGTGAAGGGGAATACACTTTTCCCTATACGGACTAGAACTAACACCCATTAACATGGCACTCAAACATTATGATAACTTACACTATCATCTATGGTGAATTTTAGTTTCTCGAATAATAATGTATCATTTTGTAAGTGTGTTAATCATTTAGTCCCTGAAATGATGAAAAGCTCCAAGATGCAAGAACACTTGAGTTTTTGTTACATGTTCCTCTATGAATATCACCTCTAGCGATGCATCTAGTATTACTAAGGATCACTATTGAGTGTCATTCTAGACATAGGGAACAAGACATCATTCTTCTATGTTTGGGAAGAGAGTTCCAAGTTGTAAAAAATGTATAATTGAGAAAAATTTGAGTACATGCATAAACATACACATACATTTCATGGCACACGTTTTATAATTTTTTTATGGTTTAGCTTTTGAACAATATTGTGCATTTTTTTTCTATGTTTAGTTATATGGTGAAAATGATTAATTATGATGATGATTAATATGGCCATAATGTCGCAGTTATGTTAATGCATGTAAATAGTAATTACATAAGAATCTATAATAAAAGAGCACAACATGGTTTGCTAATGTCACTAGGGGTCAAATATAACTTAAGTTTTTTAGGACATTATAAAAAACAAATAATAAATATTGATACCTTAGGCTGAAAGTAACTAAATCCAAAATTTTCTCATCCATAAACTATCATGGATGTTCCACTTGATAGTTTGTCACAAAAGATCTGATAATACTGTATTAAAATATCATATTTTTACAGTATTAAGGTTTTATTAAAATTCTAGATCTGTTGATTTTATTGTAATTAGTGCATGCATGTGAATGGGAATTATGCAGAAAAGTAGCGAGTGACAAAAAATATCACACACACATAAGACACAAGATATGCTCTTCAGGAAACTCTTTCGGGAGAAAACCCAACTTGAAGGTGAGGTCGTTATGTTCTCTTTCTCTGTCTGGAAATATGGATGTAGGTACAAAGAAGTAATGTTTGTGGCCTGTGGGCTGCTATAGTGCACAAATCCTCTCTTTCGCTATATGGAAATATGGATGCAGGTACAAATAAGTAATGTTTGTGGCACATGGGCTACTATAGTTCACAAATCCTCTTTGTGTTCTCTACATCCTATCTCTCATGGTTATATTTTCTCAGTTATTGAACAAAATGCTCTCAAAATGATGGAATGCCTCTTCCTCCTAGTGGCCCAATTATAAAACAACCTAATAGCCTACTAGTGGTTAATTTTGACTACATCAACTCTTAACTAGAGTTACAATATAGAATCTTATGCATTTTTTTACATCACAAACATGTGGCTAGCCAATTTTCCACAAACAATGGAGGCTGACACGGCATCCTCCCAAGATATAGTTGTGAAAATAGGAAGGTCGACTTCTGAGTGGCATAACTTTTGCATACAGACTCTGATTCATGTGCTTCTTGCACCGTTGGAAATATATTTGTGTAGAATATCATGAAAAGCTGGTGCAATAAAGAATAAAAATTTTACCCCAAAAAAGGTCGTTTGATGCCTCAAAACACTTTTCGAAGGTTTTAGACCTCGTTTCGCCAAACTGGGTCCCACCAGCAAAAATAGTCCCATGAGCTAATTCCTCCACTTTTTCCACTCCAAATGCATGGATATGGATGACAAACAATATAATGATCCAATTCGAATCATTTTCACATAAAAATTTTGAACAATCATAGTCCATAAATACATCATTATTCAATATAAATAACTGCTTTCTAGACAACATGCAGTATACTTAATAACTTTGATTAAAGGGAACTTTGCATGGAATCTATGGAATATATTAAAAATGTGCAATCATAGTTAAAAATTCCATCCCTTGGCCCCTATCATGAGAATATATGTTCTAATAACATAAAAAACAAGAAATATACACTTGGGATGGGCATTCTATAGCTAAAACTCTCAAAATTATTATGTAACTCTAATAATATTGAAGAAGAGAGGAAAATTCATTCATAGCATTGATTTTTGTTTAATTATATACTACCATGGTTTATTTGAAAACTCATCACAATTTGGATGGACACTCACTTCATGGTTGAAAAAGAAAAAATGGTGATCATGTCACCATCATCTTAATAAACATTATGTTATGGCTATAACACCAAAATGGATTATTTATAATTCCAAAAATAGTGAATGGGATATCCATTGACAATGTCACTAAAATTAAAGTATCTAAACTTAGGTGTTTTTTGAATACCCACCATGCTTGTAATGGGAATGGTATAGATTACTATTCCCGAAAGAATGATCTCGTTCCCATAACATGGAAGGACATAAAACCATTCAAATTATCAGATCAAATTGTGGGGTATTCTTCGAGCATCCACTATTAGGGTTTATCTCAAAGCTTGCCATAATTGGATGGACACTCACTATCTGGAGAAAAATCTTTATGATGACAATATCACTCACAAAATTGTGATGACCATTGTTTTTATGGCACAAAACTTTTAAAAGTGTGATTAACCATTGCAATAACATTAGAGGTGAGAGCCATTGTAAATTTCAGTTATGTTACTATATCCACCATTAGATTTTATTTAAACTCACACTAATAATGCCATGAGTATTCTATACCTTAGAATTAGTGTTTCATTTTACCTAAAATGAAAGATAGAATGATAAATTGTCATTCAAAGAAATTGTTATTCTCTAAATCCATATTTGAGTTACATCGACCAAGGATATTTTTTATTCCCAAAAGGAAGAGGTGAGAGATATATAGGTTCCATTAGATTTTTCTTCATACTAGAAATCATCTCAAAAGAGATATTTTATTCTCATAAGTTGTTTTCGTTTGTAGCAATACTAGCTTTTTACAACCTGTTTGTTTCAACAATTAATGTTATTAATGTTTATGTTCAATAGATATAATATTGTTATCGATAGACCTTGCATCTATAATGTCTTCCTAGAGAACATTGAAATCATAAAATTGGTTGAGAACCTTGGTGAATTGATAGACAAAGATACTTCCATAGGAGTATTTGATGTTAGATAATTTCATTAGCCTTTTATAGTGTAGCAAAGAATCCTTTAGTCCCATCGCTAATAAAAATAGAAGAAAATAAAATTATATGATTTCTTCATGATTTAAAAGGCCTAAATTTTGTAGGAAATGAATAGGTATGACGCATGTGACCATTAGTATGGATAGTTTCTAAAATAATTTGGTATTTTGGGAATTTGGTGAATTATTCCTTAATATGAAGCATGCATGTGGATCATTGTCTAGTAATTTAATAAAGGATATTCGTGATTGAAGATCTTAGGTATGGTTGCTACACCTTTACGAGGTTTATTTCATATTGTGATGGAGCCCTACATGGTTCAAGTAATTTTTTTTAAATATAAGCATCTAAAAAATGTTTTAGTTGATGTTCTGATTTATACCATGAACGTTAAGAAGAGGTGTTCAAATTCATTTTTTATTTTTATTTTTATGTATTGAAATAATGTTCATGTAAGTGATGTCCATAGGATCTTGGATAGACTACGATTGGATGTGGTTTTAAGGAACTCCTAGATGTTAAGTCATACGTTCGATTCCTCTCCCTATTTGGATGTTATTCTCTTGCCCTATTCAGACGATATTCTTGGACATGACCATTATATAGCCTCACTTTTTCCTGAATTACAAAAAAAAATGTTCATATAAGTGACTAATAAAATCATAGTTAGATATTTTCTAGAAAAAAGAAATTACATTGCGCTTAAAGAAAAAATACCTAGCCATTGATATAAAATGGGATCGTGCCCATTATATCAAATGGCTTCATCATAATAAAATAATATCTTTGATAAGAGCCCATTCAATATTTTTTTAATCATGTTTGGAATCCTTTTTGTTTGTTTATAAAAATTTCTTTGACAATGCAATAGTTCATCCAAAATCCTATATTATGAATAGTTTCATATATAGGTCAACATTAAAGGATTTCCATGCTAGGTTTATAGTAATAGAAATTATTATACTTAGCACTAAAAAGGTGAAAACTAACTAGAACGTGACATGTTAGACGTGACATATCAACACGATGACGTCAATAACATGGAGTTGGAAAGCTCTAATAAATCAAAATACCTAATGAGTTATCCTAGCCTTTCTTACAACATCTCCTTGTTTTTTACTGTCAACATGTAATATACTTGGATTACTCTAGTACTTACATTGAAGTTCCCTCTTTTATAAACTATGTTGCATTTGAAATACAATTTTTTAAGAAGGAGATGCTTTATGTGAATTTAGGCTTATTTTTTGGATTTAATAAGAACCTTCTTTCACATATTATTTCATTAAGTTATGCTTAAGTTTGAAGAAAATGTTTCAAAGGTTATTTGAGTTTTTGGAAAATATAGTCAATGTTTAATCATTAATATGAAATACTTTTAAGTTTAATGCTAGCTTCATCTAGATCTCCTTCCTTAAAAAATTAGATTTTTTTAACAAAATCATAACTACATGTTTGAATTAGAGGAAACTTCATGCCAAGTTAACTAAAATAAAATAAACTCTTGTCAAAGCTAAAACCATAATATTATATTAACTTAACTCTAAATTTATTAAGCAATAAAAGCCATAAAAACATTTAAAATCTACTAGACTTTTATTGTGCCGAGGGGCGCTCTACAACCTAAAGTAGATGCGTATGTGTAATGTAACTATGTAAACAATAACCTAGAGTAGATGTGTAGGTGTAATGTAACTATGTAAACAAATCTAAATGTCAGCTTAATTTAAAAAAAAAAAAAAGAGAGAGACTAAAAGTTATGGGGGATGAGTACAAACATTTAAATGTTGGCTCAATTAATAATAAAAATTTAAACTAACAAAAAGAATAAAATTCAATCTGTTATATTCTGATCTTTTTATTCGCTTGTGAACAAGGTTTGTTAAAATATCAAGACCCAATACCATGGCTTATCAATACCATATGCCCAAAAACCATAACTTATTTCATAATCAAAATATTTTATAACAATATGACAAAATTATTAACCATGGATATTATTAACCTGTAAAAAAAAGCTTTGTTACAATATCATGGGCAAAGATACAACTCATCAATGTCACATGCAAAAAAAACATAACATATTTCACAATCAAAATATTTTATAACAATATGTCAAGATTCTTAATCATTGATATTCACCCCCACTTTGCCATTGATATTATGTGACTTGCGAATAGGATTTGTTACAATATCATAGGCTAATACCATGGCTTATCAATATCGCATGTCAAAAAATCATAAATTATTTAACAATCAAATATTTTATAACAATATGACAAGAATCTTAACCATCTATACCATGGATATTTGCCTAAGGCTTTCTATTTCAACTTAAGGTGGATGAGGATCTGTTAACTTTCTTCTATTTTTTTAATTGGTGTCCTAGATTGATTCTCAAAGGAATATGCTCATCATACGATTCGCCTTAATCTTTATCAAGGGATTAGTCTTAATCCTTATCAAGGGATATATGGATGTATTATGTTGGCCCTAAAAAATTAGATTTGTGTCAAGTGGCTCCCTTCCCACCAATTTCCTACGGATTTGAGATTATTCCAATTCTAATAAGCTCCTCCATGATAAGTTCATCATTATTATTTATAAAATTCATTTGTATATAAGATTTTTTTTAGCAGAATGATTCATTCCTTCTAATAAATTTAAAAAATTAGATTCGTGCCAGGTAGGCTTGCCCACCAATTTCCTAGGGATTTGAGATTATTTCAATTATAATAACTTCGTCCATGATAAGTTCCTCATTATTATTTATAACATTCATTTATATATAAGAAAATTTTACTTAGGAAAATGGTCCATTTTACAATAAGATGTGTAAGTCCTTTTTTTTCTAAAGTTAAAGTTGACCCATAACCTTTTTATACATCGTTAATCAGGTAAACGTGTGCATTGGTAAGATATTCTTTGTGTTCCAATAGTTTTTTTTGTTATATTTATGAAGACTTCGGCTATATCAACCACATTAATATTTTTAATGTTGTTGTACTAATATTAACTTGTAAATAGGCTTTGTTACAATACTATGGCTTATCAATACCACATGCCCAAAAATCTTAACTTATTTCACAATAAAAATATTTTATTTTAATTTAATTTAATAACATTTTTTTAATTGAAGCTAATAGAAAAAAAGTTATAATTAATTTTGATATATATCTAAACCTCCTATCGTCACGAACACTAACTATTCCCATAGAAATTAAATTAAGGTTTCAATAAAATTAAAAATGAGAATACTTTTATATTTAAAGATGTGAAAGTTATATAATACAAATAATATTAGTAAGAACCAACATAGATCCATCTTAACTAAGGATTCAAACAATGACAACAAGCAAAGCGAAGGGAGGTAGCGGGGGTGGGGTTGGGCGCGAGGGGCGGGGCAGAGATAATGACAAAGAAGGAGGGTAGAGAGAGCGAGAAAGAGAGATAGAGAGTGATGGGGGGAGACAAAGAGAGGGAGGTGGGAGAGAGAGGAAGGAAGATATAGAGGAGGGGAGATAGAAAATGAGAGAGGGAGAGAGAGATGGAGTTCATGGGGGAGAGAGAGGGAGGAAAGAACAAAGGAATAGAGAGATAATGGTGGAGAGAGTGAGGGAGAGAGGAGATGAGGGAAGAGAGAGAAGAGGGGAGAGAGATAAGGAGAGAAAGGAAAGAGAGAGAGAGAGAGCAGAGAGATGGATGGGAGAAAGAGAAGGGGAGAGGGGGGAGATAGTGATAGTGTTGGAGGGAAGAGAGAGAGAGAGAGATAATGATGGGGGCGAGAGACAAAGGGAGGCAAGAGAGAAAGGGAGAGAGATGAGAGAGAGATGGAATTGGAGGGCGAGAGAGAGGGAAGGAAGAAAACATACATAGAGGGAGAAAGGTAGATAAAAACGTGGAGTGACAAGGGTGCGATGGAGAGAGAAGTAGAGAGGAAGAGGGTGGGGGAGAGAGAGATATATATATATATGGAGAGAGAGTGTGTATGTTTGGGGGTGAGATAGAGATAGGGAATAAGAAAGAGACACATAGATACAAATATAGATATTATATAGTATTATATAATCAGCCTAGATCCATATTAACTTGGATCTATCCATCTTAGAGTGGGATAAAATCTTGTGAGGTGCAAAAGTTTTACACTCAAAAAATAGGTTTGCACCTATTGATATTAGATCCATCTTGATGCTTGATAGATACAGGTTAAAATGGATCTAGGTAGGTAAACATTTAAAAAATTCAAAATTAAGGTAAATTTACAATGGTATTTTTTTTATATATGTTTATATACACACATATACATAACCATCAGTTTAGAAATATTATGAATTTTTAAAGTATAAAAATTATTATTATTTAGTGTTGGATTGTAAAAGGCATTTATCTTTTCTATGCACAATGATACAAAGATATTATAAACCTCCTTTTTTTTCCTTTGAAGAAAATACTCATGGGAGATTTGAACATTAAATCTCACCATTTACATAGTACTTATTAATTAAATTGCTGACCACAAATTTAAAAAAGATATTATAAATTAATAAAACTATAAATATTATAAAATTTATTATTAGATTTTAAAATTTGTTAATCTCTATAATAATAAATTTGAATAATAGAAAGTTATAAAAATAATAAATTTTATTTTATTTATTAAAAATTAAAAACCACATATTTCATATTTAACAAATAAATCCAACATATTAAATTTTAAAACACATCTATTTAAACCATCTAATATAACCAATCTCATATTCAAATTTACGAAGAAGTCTATGTCAATAACCATTTCCAAAATTTCCTCAATGAAGCATAGGTCAGACGGACACTTCAAAACTTAACGAAAGCTATGTGAAGCACATATTATTTATTAAGAAAAATGAAAATTATCTACACCATATTTTGAGCAAGTGTTGAATTATTTTTTTGAGAGTTTCCTAGTCCTTTTCATAGAAAGTCGCTGCTTTAGGTGAGGTCAATAATTTGGCAGGTCCATTCTTCGAAACTCAAATCTCTAAGAATATTTATGGCTTGAGTCAAACATAGCATGACTATAGTCTGTTGGAAATAATACTAAGAAGGGGGGGGGGGGCGTGAATCAGTATTATAAAAACTTTTTCATCTCCATACTTAGATACATATACACTACTTCATTTAAGTGAACCCGCATGTATACGCTACTGTGTCTAATGCAACTAGTGTATATCTAGAATACTTATGATTCAGTTAATCCATTAAATGTTGATCTTTAGTTAGTGCATCAGAACTTCATTAACCACATGAACAGTAAGCAGGTGCAGTAAAATAGAACAGAACATCACACATAAGGAGCACACATGAACACCATGATATAAGGTGGAAACCCAATGTGGGTGAAAACCACCTGCTGCAATTCATCTCTATCTTCCTTTAATAAGAAACTTCTTTTTACAATAGTACTGGTGCAGTCTTATACTAGTACGCAGGCTTCTACCTGCAGAAGGCTACAACCTTCTTAGCTCTTGTACTAGCCGATCCATTTACTAGTACGTAGGCACCGACCTACTGAAGGCTCCAACCTTCACTCATTTTCCAGCTACTCCTGGAAGGGAGCTACAACCCCCTGGCTCTTGTACTAGCCGATATGTTTACCACTACGTAGGCACCGGCCTACTGAACTCTATGATCTTACAGCGACCACGTTTCATACATTTTCATACTGGATCCATAAAACAATCACCATTGCAATACAATCATCAGCTACACCTGCATCATCAATCTCTGAATCACCCAATACTGAAACCATGTCAACAACACAGTCACCAGAACACAGAACAGACAACATAACTCTACAACAACAACCAGATCCAATTGCAACTTCAAATATCATACTTCACATTGTATACACTACTCGGATGAACCCAACTTGCATGTATACGTGCTTTTACCAAAGACAACCCGCGTACAGATTTGCAAATTCTAACTTATAACTTTGCGGCTATTTCAGACATCAGAACATAACATTTACAGAATAAACATGCGTCAATAATTCAGATCTAGTCTTTCCATAATCAAACCATATAATCATAAACATTCCAAGCCTTAATATCCTGATCCATCATCCATCATCATCCGCATAGGTGCATCCTTGATTCAAATCAAGCTAAGCATCACAAACCCATAACCAGCATACTAGATCTCACACTTCATCAAATATTCATCACCTTCTCACTTCCCCCTTTTCCTAATGATCTTATCCTTATATAGGTTTAGGATTCTCTCAATACCATGGCCCAAAACCATGTTGAACCAATACCTTGGACCCAATACCTGGGGTCAACACTTCAGACCAAATACCACGGACCAATACCATGGACCAAATACCATGGACCAAAACTTAGTTTTCCAACATGTACATGCCTTTACTTCTGTGAACTTGCGTGTGTACGTATACACGCCTTTTGCTCTACTCACCTGCGTGTATACACACTTTCATCAAGTCTAACCTGCGTGTACCTTTCTTTTGACCTACTACACTAGATCTGTCATCTGATTAAGTTGCCATCGCCTGTATCATACCTCTGAGTGAGTTGCCATCAAGGACAACACCTGTATCATAATGCCAACGTAGTGTCCCAGTGCTCTAGAGCCCTTGATAGAGCTTGTGTTCTTCGAAACCAAACCCTCTATATATGGTACCTTTTCACACGTTTCTCCTCCTAAAACATGGACAAAACTAATGTCATGTTGAGTGAGATCCACTCCAAACACTCTGCTCTCATGTTTCAAAGATATAGAAGGAATAATATCTAAAGTGGGGCTCAAAGATCCGTTCACCTCACATTACAAAACATTTCAACAACATCATACAATAGGGGCTCCCCAAAAATTAGAAAACTAGTTTGGCAATACCTCATTTCAAGAGTGGTGATGTCAATAAGCCCTCTAATTATAGGACCATCATGATAAACCCTTTGTTTGCAAAGCTATTTCGAAGCATGCTAGAAAATAAAATTAGCAAGTCAGCAGAAGAAAGAGATAAGTGTTCTAAAGGGAAAGTAGGTTCTATACCTAAGCATTCCAGAGTTGATAATTATCTAACTTTAAGGCACATCATTGAAAAATCTTGGGAGAGAAAGGAAGAATTTTTTCGTTGCTTTGTTGATTTCAGAAAAACATTTGACATGGTTCCTAGGGCTAAGATTTAGCACAGAATGGAGGAATTTGGGGTTCCTAAACATTTGAGAGCAATTGTGTATAGGTTGTATGAAGAGGTGAAAGTCAAAATTAGAACATCAGCAGGCATTTCTGAAAGTTTTAGAAGCGATATTGGGGTCAAGAAAGGTTTCCCAATGTTTCCTTCTCTTTTTGGTTTATATATCAACAAGCTTAAGGAGTGGTTAAATTCGCAAGGGGGTGATGGTATCTATTTAGGCAAGTTTGTTATAAGGGTTCTTTTGTATGTATATGACCATATTATGATTGCTAAATCAACTCTTGGTTTGAAATAACACTTACAATCCCTTGAGCAGTTTTGTAGAAGTCTGGGGATGCAAGTCAATATTATTAAAGTGAAAGTAGTGGTTTTCTCTAAAAAAGGAAAACATAACCAGCATAATTTCTACTTTGAATGAAACATTCTGGAAGACGTTGCAGATTATAAATACCTCAAAATTGACATCAACAAAAATCTAAGCTGGGATGGTTGTACAAAGAAAAGAACTTTGGGGGTTTGGAAAGCATTTTATGCTTTTCAAAATAAGTATAGAGAGGCAGAGTTATGGGACTGGAAAACCACTCCAACTCTATTTGGGTTTCTAGTGATTCTGGTGATTCTCTATGGTTGTGAACTATGGTTAACCATACATCTGACATGCAGTGGAGACAAATTGAGAAAATTTAGAAGCATTTGATTACAAACAAATTCAGGATTAAAAGTGTAGTTCCTTATGCTATCTTGTTAAGTGAAACATGGGCTAGTCCTATTGAAGTAATTTCTATCGTGTGAGTCATAAGGCATTTAAAAAAATTTGAGCAAATGGAAGAGGGTAGATGGCCTAAGGTTGTGTTTAATGATAGATTCCGCAATAGAAAAAAATCTTGGATACAACAAGATAACAAATGGTTTATTAAATGGGGTATTTTCTTGAACACGTGTCCCATAAATAGAAAAGAGATAAAATATTTGGTTATGGATAAGTTCCACAGATGCACTTAGGATAAGGAGATAGGAAGAAAGAAAAAGTACTATATTGAAGTGTTTAATCCCACTCATAGTAATAACCGAAAGCATACATAGAGGTCAATATCTCTTGGAGAGACAAAATTATTATTGCTCAGTTAAGGACTAATTCTCATCAACTCCATTGTGAAAAAGGGTGTTGGAAAAGGCCAAAAGATGTTTGGGAGGAAAGAGTATGCATTTTTTGTTCTTCCAGAAAATTAGAAACAGAAAAGAATTTCATTTTAGAATGTGAGGACTTAAAAAAAAATAGGGAAAGTTATGCAGATATGTTGATAGCTAGCTCTTGGGATAATCTATTTAACGAGGGGTTCATCGAGAAGCTAGGAGAATTTATTTTGAAGCTTCACAGAAAATGGGGCGAATACATCAAGAAGATGAAGAAGAAATTTGTCCCATAGGGTATCTTTAGCCTCGTGGAAGCTAAAATAATTTATTTCTTTGTTTCTTTCTATGATCACCCTCATAAGCTATTTATCCTACAATAGATTTAGTCCTGGAAATGGAACCCACTGACCTTGGCACCTTGTTATTTCCTTTTTTGTTTGCATGGGTTTTTCTTCATAAAAATGTCTTTACTTGATCGTCACCATGGATGAAATTACTACAGTGTTGAGTGAGATCCACTCGAAATAGTGTGCTCCCATTCTTCTTATGGTCGTCTTCTCAAGCCATTGATCCTCCTAATATTTCTATATTTGCATTCAATTTTCTCTTGGAAACCGAACCCACTAACTCTATCACCTCGTTATTTTCTTTATTGTTTGCACGGGTTTCTCCTCCTAAAAATGTCTTTACTGGATGGTCACCAAGGTTGAAACTACTACAATGTTGAGTGAGATCCACTCTAAGCATTGTGGTTTTGATGCTTCTTATGATCGCTCAGAAGCCATGGATCCTTTGAACTTTCCTCAGCATCTGTCTTTAATCCCTCTCGTAAGCTCGCCTGCTATTTAGAATGTAGGTACATGTTTTATAGGGTGTCAAAATTCCACCACACACTGTTATTTGACCATGCTTATGATTGCATAAAATGCAATGACAGTTTCCTCAATTATAAAAATAAAATAAAATATTTAATGTAATACAAATATTTTAATCTAAATTAATTATTTCCATTTCAGTTTATAATATATTTGTCGAAATCTTTTTATTTCAATTTTAGGTGGATGAGATGATCAGTTGACCTTTTTTTTTTGTAGTTGAGAGTGTAGACTGATTCTCAAAGGAATATGGTAATATGTTTATCAACAACTGAAGTGTATTAAAGAGATTGTTAGGTTGGCTCCCGCCCACTGTTTTCCTAGGGATTTGAGATTATTCCAATTCTAATAAGTTCTACGATGATAAGTTCCCCATTATTATTTATAGAAATCATTTATATATAATAAAATTTTATTTAGCAAAATGGTCCACTACTTTTAATAAATTTAAAAAATTAGATTTGTGCCATTTCGCTCCCCACCCACCAATTTCCTAAGTATTTGAGATTATTCCAATTCTATTAAGTTCCTCCATGATAAGTTATTGACTATTATTTATAACATTCATTTATAATTCATTTTTTTCATTCATAATTCCTTTTTTCCTTAAGTTAAAGTTGACCCATAACCTTTTTTTCCATGGTTAATTTCGTAAATGTGTGCATTAGTAAGACAGTCTTCGTGTTGCAATAGTTGTTTTTGGTTATATTTATGAATTCTTCCGCTATATCAACCAAATTGATATTTTCAATGTGGTTGTACTTGTATTATGGCCTAGTTTAAGTTATACACTAAGTTATATCAACTAAGAATGTGATTTTTTTAGATAAAATTAACAAGAAAAAATGCTAAATATTCATTAAAATATTAATTTAATTATAAATTACGAATGAGATTAAATAATAAAAATTAAGATATGATTATTAATGAGTACAAAAACAAAATAGATAAATACAAGATTATTGTTAATCTATTATTTTATTAACAATACTATTTATCTCAATTTTATGTTTATTTTAAGAATAAATTTAATATATTAAATATTATCTTGTGAAGATTATCTTAATAAGGACTAAATAATGAAACTATTTTTTTTATTGAATTGGATCTTTGTTCTTTATGATGATGATGTTGATGATGATTAACGTCCACTAGGACCAATGTGCCCTATTGGACCTCAAGAAAAGAGAGTCTAGTTATCATTCTTCAGAATCTTGCTTTTGTGATCAAGGAGCAACAAAAAATCATTCCAAGATCACTATAGTTGGGATGGATTAATAATTCAAGAAGATTGGAGGTGTGTGTGATGATAGGAAATTTAGAGCAGATGTGGGAAAGAGCTGGGCAGTCTAAAAGGAAGTTATTTTCATCTTCTACCTTCTTAGTATCACAAATCTAACAAATTCTATCGTCCTAGGGAGTCTTGGTAGTAGACCACCACCCAGTCTCACTCTAAAGCTCATGAGAGTTAGTTCTAATCCTAGCGATGTTCATTTTTTTCTTAGTGCTAGTCAACATAGAGAGATAATTATAGTTATGAAGGGTGGGGTTGATCACCTCCTCATAGTACCTTAGATTCGTCTTACCCTCCAACTCCTTAGCATCCCACATCTTGTCCTTAAAACTGGAGGTAATAGTATCTTTGATCCTTTCCTTGATTCGCATGATGATCTCCTACTTAATCCCCTATAGGTTGAGCCAAGACTGAGCATCCTAATGCCACCTGCACTTGAGGCACATGTGGGGGTTTTGACTAAAGTTAGAAGAAATTTTTGGGAGCCTTTTGGATTCTATATTGTGAAGCTTCTTCTTATACATCACATATCTAAACATAGTCACACTTTCAATGGGTGACATGCTAACTTCGATCAGGACCATATGGCAAGATGTTAAAATTGGAAACCAGGGAAAAAATTCATGTGGGTCATCTTATTCATGGCTGATAATATTTTTATTAGATTCCTCTCATCGAGAGGTGTAGGATTGGTATAAATATCATCTTATTCTGATAAGTATTCATGGAGGTATGAATTTATTTTGATTAGAATTATTATCAATCCGACCTACAACTCATGTAGGCTCAGAAGCCCAACAGTCACATCTATTCAAACAACAACATTGTGTATAAATATAAGAGTAATTTTCCTCATTTTCACTCACACTTCTCATCACATCTCTCTCTCTATAATACGCAGAAATGAGTCTGTTCTCTACTGCGCAGAAATGGGTCTCTCACACATGTGAAGCCGGAAGCTGTTGAACTTGAAGCTGCAGCTACAAAAGAAAAGATTGACTTGCATGGCCTAGAAGATCTCCTATTTGGAACTGTGTTGTAGGTCCATTTGGATCTACTCTAAAAGCCACAACTTTTGGTGGTGGAATGAAGTCAATCCGATGAATGGTTTGCAAGATATCGACTGCCCTAGTTTGAAGCCGGAAACTGCTAAAACTGAAGCTGCAACTACAGAAGTAAAGATTTACCTACGTGGCCTAGAATATCTCCTCATATGAACTGTATTGTAGGTTCATCTGAACCTCCTCTAGAAGCTGCAACTTTTGGTGGTGGAATGAACTCAATCCGACGAACGGTTTGTAAGATATCGACTGCCCTAGTTTGAAGCCGGAAAGTGCTAAAACTAAAGCTGCAACTGCAAAAGTAAAGATTGACCTGCGTGGCCTAGAAGATCTCCTCATTTGAACTACACTGTAGGTTCATCTGAACCTCCTCTGGAAGCTGCAACTTTTTGTGGTGGAATGAAGTCAATCCGACGGTCGGTTTGTGAGATATCGTCTACCCTAGTTTGATAATGAAGCTGCTAATGTTGATGCTACTGATCTAGGGTTTTCTACTGCTGATATGAATCAGATTTATTGTACTATTTCTCTCTGTTGAATTATTGAAGATAAAAGAAGATTTGATCAAAGGGTTTCCCCGCACATTGTGGGGTTTGTCCCTTGCTAGCCGCCACATCTTGTGTCTCTTGTCTTGGCTTGTTTTCTGTCGATCGTTTAATGTTCTATATGCACTTTACTTTATGTACATGTGATTGCTAATCTGTGGAATATAATAAGAAAAAGAAGTAAACTGTTATAAGCATAGAACATACCATAACTTAACATGGTATCAGAGCTGAGGTGAAGAAAAAACCCCAGCAAGAGCAAGAGCAATCACCGAAGAGAAGATTGGCAAGGCTATCCTAAATGAACGATGGGGTCCTCAACACTCTTTCTTGCCAAAGACAAGCTCTGTGAGAAAGCTGACTATCACGGATGGAAGATGTCTATCGATCTAACCCTTGAGGATCGAGGAGTTCTGGACCATGTAAGAGGCAATATTGATGAGCCTCCATCAAATGCATCTGTTGCTGCCTGGAACAAATGGAAAAACGGAGAAGTCAAAACAAAGAAGATCATTTGGGACTCTATCGACAAGCACTTGGTGGCCTACATCTCTGAACTGGACACCTCTAAGGAAATCCACAATAGACTGGTCAGTTTATTTAAATTTAATGATGCAAATCAAGTTTTGTTTCTTAGAAATAAGCTGAGGGAAATCAAGAAGGGTAAGGATGAGAGTATGCAAGAATACTTCTTAAAAATCATTGAGATCAAGAACGATCTCCTATCTATTGGGGAGACTGTTACTGATAGGGAAATGGCACTCACGACTCTTGGAGGATTACCATCCGAATAATACATGTTCAGGACTACTCTTCTGAACAATCATGTAATTCCTGGTTTCAAGGAATTAATGGCTAGATTCATTCAAGAAGAAACAAGGGTAGAAGAGCTAGAAATGCCCATGCCTAAAGTTCCTCCCGCTGCCTTTTCTTCTCATGCTAATAAAAGAAATAATTCCGGGACTAAATCAAAAGGAAAGGCTGGACCTAAGGGTGGAAGAAAAGGACAATGTTACATCTGTGATAAAGTAGGTCACTATGGAAGGGAGTGCCCTGATAGAAAGGACTCTCACCATGACAATGATCAAAATCCCTCTCATGGTAATAAAAGGGATGGAAAATTCAATAGCAAAGGTAAAAGGAGTGCTAGAAATCAAGGAAGAGGACAACTATTCAAGAAGTCTAGAAATTCCAGGATGAATTAAATTCACCTGACCTCTGAAAGAACGTGGTGTCCATCTTGGCAATGGAAGACAAAGGCTACAAGGTAACCTTCAATGATGGCAAGGTACGCGTATCGAAAAATAATGTTAAAGATGCCTTTACTCTTTGGTTTCATGTTGATTCATTATATCAGGTCAATGAAAGTCAGGAAGGTGTCATGTCTTATGACACATCTCTTCAGTTCGAACTTTGGCATCGAAGGTTTTCCCACCTTCATTACAAAGCTCTACCCGATGTAAGCCAAATGGTGACAGGGATGCTCGAATTTCAAGTAGAGAAAGAAGGTGTATGTCCAGGATGTGCTGAAGGAAAGCTCAAAAGGGGACCATTCCCCTCAAGCCAAAGCAAGACCTACGATATATTACAGTTGGTTCACTGAGGCATATCTGAGTCTGGCATTAAGAGGGAGACTACTGCACCACATACTCCTGAGTAGAATGGTGTGGTGGAAAGGAAGAACCGTAGGATTGGGGAAGCTGTCTCTATAATTAGATGATGTAACAATGCTTGATGTGGAAGAACCCATGGATCCGATTGATCCTCTTCCACATGAGCCTTCCTCTTCTAGGAAAAGGCCTTCATGGATTAGGGGTCTACTTGATGATGTTGAAGGACATGCTGCACCCTGAGGAACCTTCCGTGAAAGTAAGAAACCTAACAGGTATCAGGGATACCTGACCATCATAAGCACGATCATACAAAATGAGCCTTCATCATTCTCAGATGCCATCAAGCATCAAATATGGAAGGATGCTATGACTAAAGAACATGAATTTATTATGAGGAATGATGTCTGGGAAGTAGTTCCCAAACCCCTGGATGAGACAATTGTAACTTCAAAATGGCTTTACAAGATAAAGCTGTAGCAGATGGAAGTACGAAATAGTATAAGGCTCATTTTGTTACTCATGATTTCTCCCAGAAGGAAGGTATAGACTATGATGTGATATTTGCACCTGTTTCTAGATATACGACCATCCGCTTGATCATAGCCCTTGTGGCTTCACAAGGATGGAACCTACATCAGATGAATTTCAAGACCGTGTTCTTGCACAGTTTGATCAAAGAAGAGGTCTATGTGAAGCAACCCGAAGGATTTGAGATTTATGATTGAAAATCTCATGTATGTAGGATGAAGAAGGCTCTCTATGGGCTGAAGCAAGCACCCCGAGCATGGTATGAGAGGATTGATAGCTACTTGATGAAGCTGGGATTCACTAGGAGTGAAGCTGATCCTAACCTTTACCTTAAGGTTGAAGATGACAAGCCTCTCATATTGGTGTTGTATGTGGAGGACCTCTTTCTAACAGGTGCATACCCTCTCATTCAAAAATGTAAGAGGGATTTGGCTTCTGAATTTGAAATGAAGGACCAAGGACTTGAAGTATGGACGAATCCAAGGGAAATTTTCCTATCTCAAGGAAAATATGTGGTAAAGACATTGGAAAGATTTGGCATGAGGAATTGCAAGCCTGTGACTACCTCGAGGATCTTAACTTTTAGAAGTTATATGGTAGTGATGTCAGACCAGATTTGGAAATGCCTTTGAGTTTCATAAACTCATTCACATTGATGTTCTTGGTGAACCTCTGTCCGAAAATATGTTTTGCAATTAGCATTGTGAGCTCATATTTGGTTGAGCCTCACTGGGTTTATGCCAAGAATATTCTAAGATATCTTCATGGCACAATTACTAATGGATTGAGATACACTACCGGAAATCTGAAACTGCATGATTATTCGAATGTTGATTAGGCAGGTAGTGTGGAGGATCACTGAAGCACTTTTTAGTGTTGTTTCTCTTTGGATTCTGCTTTGCTATAATGGATGAGCAGGAAGCAGAAGTCGGTTGCCATAAGCACCGCCGAGACCATATACATATCTACGAGTATGATCTCGTATGAAGTTGCCTGGTTGGGGAAGCTCTTCAGTGAGCTGTTTGAACACATACCACTGTGATTCTTTGTAACAACCAGAGGTGGGATTTGATTATTGAGGAATCCCATATTCATCAATTGCTCGAGCAGATAGACATCATCTGGGATATGGTAACCGATGAGCAAGGAAGCTCCATCGCATTAAAATGATGTACAAGTCGATACACCTTTTCAAAGCCCCGAGGAAAGATCTAATATGTGATTTTCCCAAATGACTTGGAGTCGTCAAGAAACCCTTGTACAAGGGTCCTGCATGTTACATACATTGAGCTCTGGGAGCTTTGAGGGCTTGCGGTTCTTACTGGAGCAACATACGACCACAGGGTGACTCACCCTCCCCTGGTGGTGCACACTGGAACACGATGACTCGCTCTCTTGTGGGACAAGATGATTCACTCTCTTGTGGAGCAGGATGATTCGCTCTCCTGTGTAGCAGGATTGATGTGTTCTCCTGTGAGGCCTGGATTGATGTGTTCTCCATGGCGATTGTAGCAAGATTGATGTGTTCTCCTGTGAGGCCTGGATTGATGTGTTCTCCACGGTGGACTAGATTGATGTGTTCTCCATGGCGATTGTAGCAGGATCGATGTGTTCTCCTGTGAGGATAGGATTGATTAGTTCTACTATCGAGGCATCCTACCCATGCAGTCTGGAACTCATGGGAAGTACCTCTCATCTGATCAATGAGCAGGGAAATGAAGTTAGGGACCATAGTAGTACCGATGGACGCATCGTTGTATCTACCATACTCCCTACGCTAGGATGACCTCCATTGATCTGGGATCAATGATATTGGTCTGGGACCAGTGGTAGGAGTTGTACCATACTATGACGCTGACTTCGGGTCGATTGAGACTGGTCTGGGACTAGTGGTACATACTCCAAGACTGAGTTCATGTCAGTGCAGTACTGGTCTGGGACCAGTGAGAGCGGTACATACTATGACGCTGACTTCGGGTCGGTTGAGACTACTCTGGGATCAGTGGTACACTCTCTGAGACTACGATACTAGTCTGGGACCAGTGGTAGGATTCGTACCATACTATGATGCTGACTTTAGGTTGGTTGAGACTGGTCTGGGACTAGTGGTACATACTCCAAGACTGACTTCATGTCAGTGCAGTACTGGTCTGGGACCAGCGAGAGTAGTAATTACTATGACGCTAACTTTGGGTCCGTTGAGACTGGTCTGGGACCAGTGGTACACTCTCTGAGACTACGATATTTATCTGGGACTAGTGGTAGGAGTGGTAGTTACTATGAAGCTGACTTCGGGTCAGCTGAGACTGGTCTGGGACCAGTGGTACGCACTCTAAGACTAACTTTGAGTTAGTGGAGGATGATACTGGTCTAGGACCAGTGGAGTTGTACTCACTATGATGCTGACTTCGGGTTGGTTGAGACTGGTCTGGGACCACTGGTGCATACTCTGAGACTGACTTTGAGTCAGTATGATACATCCTCGATCATTTCTTCTTCTTCATAATTCAAACAAAAGCATAGCAGAACAGAACAATGCAAGAGCAGAGCGGAATAGAGCAAAATAGTACCGATCAGTACAGGGCAGAACAAGACAATGCAGAATAGGAAGAATAGAGTAGAGCAGGGCGAGGGTCAGGCTATACAAGGCAGTACATTTGATGGATGAATAGTAACGACCGATAGACAGATTGCAGATGAAGTTCTCCCTGGTTGAGAGGGAGTGTTAAAATTGGCAACCAGGGCAAAACTTCATGTGGGTCATCTTATTCATGGCTGATAATATTTTTATTAGATTCCTCTCGTCGAGAGGTGTAGGATTGATATAAAAATCATCCGATTCCGATAAGTATTCATGGAGATATGAATTTATTTTGATTATGGAATTATTATCAATCCGACCTACAACTCATGTAGGCTTACAAGCCCAACAGTCGCATCTATTCAAATAGCAACGTTGTGTATAAATATAAGAGTAATTTTCCTCATTTTCACTCACACTTCTCATCACATCTCTTTCTCTATACTGCGCAGAAATGAGTCTCTTCTCTACTGCGCAGAAATGGGTCTCTCTCTCACACATGTGAAGCCAGAAGCTGTTGAACCTGAAGCTGCAACTATAGAAGCAAAGATTGACCTGTGTGGCCTAGAAGATCTCCTCTTTAGAACTACGTTGTAGGTCCATTTGGATCTCCTCTGAAAGCCACAACTTTTGGTGGTGGAATGAAGTCAATCCGACGAATGGTTTGCACGATATCGACTACCCTAGTTTGAAGTCGGAAACTGCTGAAACTGAAGCTGCAACTGCAGAAGTAAATATTGACCTACGTGGCCTAGAAGATCTCCTCATCTAAACTATGTTGTAGGTTCATTTGAACCTCCTCTAGAAGCTGCAACTTTTGGTGGTGGAATGAAGTCAATCCGATGAACGGTTTCAAAGATATCGACTGCCCTAGTTTGAAGCCAGAAACTGTTGAAACTAAAGCTGCAACTACAAAATTAAAGATTGACCTACGTAGCCTAGAAGATCTCCTCATCTAAACTACATTGTAGGTTCATCTAAACCTCCTCTGGAAGTTGCAACCTTTTTTGGTGGAATGAAGTCAATCCGACGGTCGGTTTGTGAGATATCGTCTGCCCTAGTTTGATAATGAAGTCGCTAATGTTGATGCTACTAATCTAGGGTTTGGTACTACTGATATGAATCAGATTTATTGAATTATTGAAGATAAAAGAAGATTTTATCAAAGGGTTTCCCCACACATTGTGGGGTTTGTCCCTGGCTAGCCGCTACATCTTATGTCTCTTGTCTTGGCTTGTTTTCTATCAATTGTTTAATGTTCTATCTGCACTTTACTTTATGTACATGTGATTGCTAATCTGTGGAATATAATAAGAAAAAGAAGTAAACTATTACAAGCATAGAACATACCATAACTTGACACAGGAAGTATTTCTCGTGATCTTGAGCTTATAGGTTATGAATTTCTTTTGGATCATCTCAATCTTTGATCCAAATGGATCCAGGAAACACTCTTTATGTCTTCAAAAACGCAAAAATCATACCAAAGACAAAAAATCACATAAGGAAGCCTTTTAAAACACTATAGGGAGGAAAAAGACCGTGAAATTAATGAAAAACACAAAGTATTGGAGGCGAAACAAGTAATGAATAGTAGTTGTTCGATCTAGCCGATCAATGGTCCAGATCAAATCGGCAATCAAAACCGACGACAACCTTCGACAGAGATTGGCAGGATCTACTAAAGAATTGTGATGGCGAACAGCTATATAACCACTTAACACATATATATGATGACAGCGATTGGCGGAGTTAATACGGACCATCTATCAAGCACGCAGATCAATGACCCATATTAAATTGTAAGATTGCTATTGGGGGATGTAGTGGAGCACTTTACAATCACCCTAGGGTTATTGCGAAGAGCAATTGCGATATATCACATCTCTGCATCGTATCATAATTGTGCAATAATGCAGGGATGATAACAATGATAGCAGTGATATTATGGACCCGATAATAAAATAGGCGGCATTACATATATTTTGAAGTCCAGAAAACTGAGTTTTCCTTTGTAAATCGCGTTTTCCTTGAACAAATGAAAAGCTAAGGAAATAGCACCGATGTGATGTCATAGACAAAAAAGGGTTTATTAGCAATGTTGAAACATATTTCAAGTCTAGAATGCAGGATTTCATAGTGTTTTAGTGCATTTTCGCAGTTTAACATATTTTTAAAATACAAAGGAATGGGCCCTTCTGATATGTGATAGCGACTTGTGGGCGGACTCGATAGTGGAATGAATCATTTTTAAGGACTTTTAAAGTCTGATATATTGAGTTTTGGTGTACTTTCTCTATTAAAACACATTTTCCCTGTGTTTAACAAAGCACAGCTTTTTCAGGAGTTTCAGAGGCCTGCGGCACTATGGAGTTACAGTATGGATGGCTACCTCCTCTATAGGCATTGAATAATGATTGTATCACACTGAGAGAGGGATTCGAAGTGGATAGAGGTTGGGGAGACCAAGAGATAGGAACATGAAATGAATAGGCAGTGCATTTATGGCTATAAAGCCACAGATAGACAGAGAGTTCAGGTCCCTCTGCAATTGATTCATAATAACTCAGGTCCCTTTTGTCATGTACGTTTTTACACAATATATACATGTTTTTGCTAACATTTTAGATCCCAACTGCTATTGATTTCCAAAATATTTCAGGTCTCAACTGCCAACAATACATGTTCCGTTGTCAATTTAGTTGCAAAATTAAGTTTCTTTTGCGACCTTCCCCCTTGCTGATGGGAAGACTTGTCCTCAAGTCTTGTTTATTTTGGAGGATGATTCCTAGAAAATCAATCTGAAGAAATGGTTAAAAAAATAGATAATTCATATTGGCCAAGATTGTTGGTTTTCCTATATGAATTCAAGTTTGTATTGTGCCACTTTCGTGGATTTTCACAACCAAACTCCTTTATTTTTATTTTTTTATCTTTTTCTATTTTTTCATTTCTTTTATGGATGGAGGTGGGGTGTAATGGAGTAGGGAAGTATGAAAATCTTATGAAAATAGGTTATATTGAAGTCATGTTTTAGTAGTAAATGGATAGATAATAAGTCTGGACTTCAACGTGCATGATCGCAGAGCTTAACATACGATATGGATGATGGATGAAATCATGAACAATATGGTTTATAAAAGTCTTCTTTGGAAATGGATATGCCATTTCATGGTAAAAAAAAAGAAACTTGACTTCTTCTTCTGATGATTAACTTCATGTCTTTTTTCCTCGATCTCGATCATGTTGTAGGGTTTGTTGGTGTCGGTGGTCAGCATCTAAGAGCAAGCTTCAAGAGTTTGAGTTTCATTGAATGAACTCAACATCAGGTGAATTTTCACTTTGCTTTGACTTTAAAATTTGTATTCATATTCTGGAATATGAATTTGACTTTGAAAATTACTTCATCCATGGAGTTCACTCCTTCATTCTTCCTATGATCTGCAAAAACATAGCACTTGCCTACAGTAGAATATTAGATGATGGAGGAAGAGAGGTGTATATTCTCTCTTCTTCCAATAAATATGTAAATCATTATAGGCATTGCTTAGAAAAAAATTCCAAAGATGATATACAAACAAATTACATTTATTTACCCCTTGAGGAATGGTGGTCAGCCTATACCTCCTAGCGGTGTTTTGTTTACAAAATATTCATTTTATATCCAATTAGAGTGATTCTGAAGCCAAGTTGAAGTGAATTCATATGGCTACCTCCAGTATAAACAGGTTTTCAAATGATATGTTAAAAATTATAAGGAGTGCCATGTTTGATAGAGTTGCTTGTTAATTTTTAACTATACCAATAGTCACTGTTTGAAGTGTAACTTCTTTGATAAAGATTGGATAATTGTGATTCCACTTGGATATTAAAGTAGATTCATTTTTGTATCTCTAGTAGAAATATGTTTTAAAATTCCTTAGGCTTGATACCACAAAATTGGTGATGAACAGACCTAGGAGGCAGAGTTTTGCTATGTTGGTTTGAAGACATGCAGTCATTAAATATGGCATATCTTCTTCATTTGACCTCCAAATGGGCTGATTCAAATTTTTTCTTAAACTAGACTTGAATATATATCTCCCATATGAATAGGTTTTGAAAAGAAGATAATTTGGTATGTCAAATATGCCAATGAACAGCCAAGACCTAGAATTGTCACCATGAAGACTTTTCGACAAGCAATTAGTATTTCAAGAATAACATTTTTATATGATACCTGATTGAAGTGATTCAAGTTGATTTGGAAACTATATTCCAAGGGCTATCTTCCCTATCAATTTCAGATAAAAATGTTTCCATTAGACACCTCAAATATGGACTGTACTAACTCTGTCCTCAACATTTCATTTGAGACCTAGTTTTGATTTTGATCACATTTTTATTTCTGATATAAATTGAAAACTTCAAAATGGATTCCAAAACTAGATTTCAAGAGATATGTTAAAAAAAACCATGATTTCAGAATGATCCTATATGGTTACCCAAAATAGGCTTGTTCTTACTTTATTTTTCCATGTAGTCCTTTCAAATGAATATTGAACAATGATTTGAAGAAATAGTTTGAAACAAATTTATTATGGAAGTCTTATTGTGAATTCATTCTACTTGTTTATTTATTGTATTCTATCCTATTCTATTTTAGAAAAATAATTCATTCTCTCAAGTATAAGAGAATTTCTAATGCATCCATTTTCGTAACAAGATCATCAGTAAACTCATATCCAAATTTGAAAAATATACTTTAATGAATGTTTGGACATGAAAATTTATTTGATCATAAATATTTGATGAGAAAGAATGTTGAAGAATGGAGTAGTGTCGTGAGCTAATGACTAGTTGAAACCAAGTTTTAAGATGATTTTGTCTACTTGGTTCTCATTAATTGTCATAGAACAAAACTCTTCTTGTGGTACTTGTTAAAAATCTTGTATGCACAAGGGATCGTGTGATATACTTGCTAGAAATTCTTCAATTTATGGCTCTAATGTTTGATCTTCATTTCTTGTGATCCATGACTCATTCACCTCCTCACAAAGATAGCTAGAAGAAAGTTTTATATTCTCTTCATGTGGATCATCTTCATGGATGTTTTGTCGCTCTTCTATCCTTTGACATAAAGATTCATCCCTAGTGAGCATTCTAAATTGAGGACAAGGACTTGAGAATAGTTTTGTGGTGGAATACCCTCCTTCTCTAAATGATTTCTTTAACATCATTTTTTAGATCTTGTCTTGCAAATGGATTTTGTAGTTATTTTTTTATTTTTTATTTTTTTTTGTTGGGGGTTTTGTTTTGGGAAATCTACTTTTAGTATCTCTATTTCTAGGCATAAAGAAACACAACTAAGAGAAATGTATGCTAACTAAACTTTTAGTGTTTTTGTTTATATTCTATTTGACTATGCTGATAATTGCCTCTTCGGCAATGGTGTCAAAATGTTGGGCTAATTTATTGACTAAATTAACACAAGTATTTAATTATCAATCCGGGTTTGTAAAACTTGGAGGCAAGTCCACTATATATGGATATCAGATATAATCAAACTTGAAAGACAAGTTTTCAAAAACTAAAGAAGTGCATATTACAAATATAGCCTATACTAACAATTTCCAATTCACCTTGCAATGAAGGAAAGTTGAAATGGCTCTTAACTTAAGAAGTCCAATTCTTCCTCAATTATTACTTGATGAATAGAAATTAGAAACCATGAACTCTCAATAGCTTAATATGGAAAAATAATCAATGAAGGGAGGCTCTTAACTTAAGAGACCTTTGGTATTTCCCATAATAATTCATTCACCATAATGCTATGAATTGAAGACTGAAAATACATAAGAAAAATTGCTTGCATGTAATTAAGGAAAAACCTAGTTTCAATCCACCAATTTAATAGAAGGAGTGTTCAACTTGAACACCTTGTTATTCCATCTTACTAAAGTGATGAACAAACTAAGATTCAATAAAATAAATTATCACACATCAACCATAAACCAATCTGAAGCAAAGCACATAAACATGTTCTAAGATAACAAAATTATGAAAATTAAACTAATCTAACAAGAAGTATACTTAGCTTGGAGTGGGGGCCCTCCACCCTTGCTTTTCACACTTGAAGGTTGATATCAGAAGCTGAAACTTCAGTCACACATCCACATTATTGAACAACAAAATAACAGTAGAACATGTTCTTCAAATTAGCTTCAAACTCCAAAGTGTCTCAACATAAAATTATATAAAAGTTACACATATAAGTCATCAATGTTTGCGCTTTAAATAGAAGTTTTAGGAAACAAACTGATCTATATTATCTCTAACACTCATATCTACTCATATCCACCTATCTAGGTCGAACTCATCCAATTCATCCCAAGAAATATGGTTAATCCCGTAAAATCTCAAAATTGCCCTATTTCCTAGGATTTTCTAGTGACTATTCATGTTTGACCAACCTTGAATGTACCTAATAAAACTTGTTTTGACTGAACCAAGTGGAATTATTTTAGTCCTAGTTCCAAAGCTTTCCATTCATGCATCCATCTCAAGCCCAAGTGTCCTACAAATATGTCATCCACATAATTATTACGGAAATTTCTGATTCTGTCCAAAATTGCACTTGAAACTCAATTTTCATAAAAACTTCTAGAAATTGCAAAATTAAAATTAATTACCCAAATATGCATAAAATACATAAAAATGAGATGAATGTGATGGAAAATGGATGGAAAATATAAGGATTAAGTAAGTTTTCTTAAGCAAAAATAGACCAAAACTGCGGGCCAACATCTCCCCCTTGCTGATCTTTAAGCATGTCCTCATGCTTGTTTATTCCTTTTGACCTTTTTCTTCTATATGCTAACTGGCCTACTGATGTACCTATCATTTTGACCCTTGAAGATGAAGCTTTCTCTTGAGCTACCTGTAAAAGGATATCTATGCCTTCATGTACCTTTTCTCCTTCCTTGTAGATGACATACTTTACTTTTTCTCCTTTCCTTTCTTCTGTTAATTCAATTGGACCACATTTAAGGATTAACGAAATTCTTTGTCTTGTGAATCATGTCCATTACCATACTTTTGGAGATGTGTCTAAAAGTTTTCTTTGATTTTGAAAGAGGATAGTACTTCCTTTCATCTGAACCATGCAACCCATTCCTTTGTAATTTTCCTTTCTTAATGCCCAATAACCAAAACCACTATTTTTGCCCAATTTATGATATTGATAGGACATGAATTTTAAAGTAATGATCATTCAATTCTAGCAATGCCAGTGAAGTTGAAACTTAAAGTTACATTGTACAAGTAGCAACAAACTTTTTTAACCATTTTCTTATAAACTACAAATTGGGTTTCTTTGAAATTTTGCAAAAATATTTCTACCACTCCATTGCTTCTCTTCACCATAAATTGGAAGTACCCTCATCATAGATTTTGAGAAAATGACAAATTGGTTGTAGGTGACATTGCTTGATTCCTTAAAAAATGAAAGTTCTTTTGGCTTGAACTTTTCTGGGTTTATTCATCTTATATTTATGCATCTTCCCTCAAAATTTTGCATCAAATGGATATACGGTTTAAAAGTAATCAACAATTTTTGAAAATGCAACTATTTTCTTACCAAGCATGTAATATTGCTCAAAAATTTTGAACTAGAATGTTGATTTGCTAGACTGATATGTAAATTTCGACCACTTTTGAATGTGAACTTGTAATGTCAAATTTCTGAGCCGAGACACTACCTCTATTTTTGTTGCTTGTGGAGAGAAGGCTTTGTTCTAATGCTTTGAAAACACCTTTCTGGAAAATACCTTGTCAAAATACCTCTGAGAACAATCTTCAGATTGCTACCATCTTTATAACCTTCTCTACCTTCAATTTTTAAGAATGAACACCATACTTTCTTTCTCATAAATCGAATTCAAGAAATCAATAGACAATTTATTCAAATTAACCTTCTTTGTTTTCTGTTGCAAATAATATCAAAATAAGGTCCTTTGTTTTTTAAATCTGAGTGAAGAAAAAGTCTAACTGCTAAACTATTATAAAAGTATCTCCACTGTCAAAATAAAATATTTCACTCTTTTGCAAAATCATGCTTTACCCTCATGTAAACTCTCCCTGTTTCAACAAAATTGTGTACTCTGTATACAACTGCAGTTTACTATGTTTTCATATGCAAACAGTTGATAAATATGCACAAGGAAATCATTTTGGATACCTGGTCTTGAATTTACTACAAGAAAACTTGTAGAAATTTCTGGAAAATGGTTATTTTCCTCTGTTAAACAAAACATTTCCAAAAACTCTTCTTTCGACATTTCAAAATTTATAGGTGGCAGCATGTGGTAGCGTATAAAATTGGGAAGCTTGGTGTCTCCATCCCCAAAAGGTCTGTGTTGCTAGTTGCTATTCTCAGGCATCTCATCTTCTTCATAGGATGATTGAAAACAATAATAATTATTCAAAATAACTCTCAGTTCATTCAGAATAACTCTCAGTTCATTAATAACAATCACAATCAATTGCTTAAATGTAAACATGAAAGAACTCTCAGTTCATGAATACCATCATATTTCCTTCTGAGAACTGGTTTATTTTTGTTAAGCATTGGTTTGATTTCCATGTTAATTGCATAACAAAAGTAAACTCCATAATACTAATGTTCATTTCCTACGGCTGTCCCTTCAAACATTATCAGTTAAGTTTGCATTGTATTGCCACTATATCGGTTCTCACTTACTATTATGACTTCACCTTATTGCATCATAACCTTATGCCATATCCTTATGTGCCATGACAAGGTTTAATTGTTTTGATTTGTATTCTTTGCAATATGCGCATCTCTTATATCTCCTATGTTCTTTTAATATATCATTTTAACTTTAAAATGACCATTTAAGTCATGTTTAAAATTATTTCCATGATGCTAATTTCTTTGTTTGTTTGTGCAGGTTTCATTGCATTTTTTAATCTCTTTTACTTTGAGGAAAAATACTTAGCGTTATGGAATGTTAGGGTTATGGAATGAAATATAAGATGTACATATGTACATTGGAATGTAGAATATAGGATAATGGGTATAAAATAATGGATATAGGATGAAGGTAATGTAATGAATACGCATTCAGGTACTAATCTCAATCTTAACAAAGTCCAAAAATTTCTACAAAAATTTGAATTTACAAGAGAAAAATTTTGCACTTACTATACTTGTACTTCCCTGATAGTATTGGATGAATGTTGTTGTTCTTTAACAATATTGGATGAAGTTGTCTTGATTGAATATCGTAGATAGATAGAAACATAGAGCTTATTTATGCTTCCTGTTCTACGTTCTTCATTGATTCTGGTCCATTGATTGTTGATGTCGTTCAGGTCCCTCTGCAATTGATTCATAA
Source organism: Pinus tabuliformis (assembly GCA_031772625.1). Taxonomy (NCBI): domain Eukaryota; kingdom Viridiplantae; phylum Streptophyta; class Pinopsida; order Pinales; family Pinaceae; genus Pinus; species Pinus tabuliformis. The sequence goes on from CM062808.1 coordinate 750,204,689, forward strand.
TAACTTAGGTCCCTTTTGTCATGTACATTTTTATGCAATATATACATGTTTTTGCTAACATTTCAGGTCCCAACTGCTATTGATTTCAAAAATATTTTACGTCCCAACTGCCAACAATACAAGTTCCGTCGTCACTTCAGCTGCAAAATTAAGTTTCTTTTGCGACCTTCCCCCTTGCTAATGGGAAGACTTGTCCTCAAGTCTTGTTTATTTTGGAGGATGATTCCTAGAAAATCAATCTGAGGAAATGGTAAAACAAAATAGAGAATTCATATTGGCCAAGCTTGTTGGTTTTCCTATATGAATTCGAGTTTGTATTGTGCCAATATCATGGATTTTCACAACCAAACTCCTTTATTTTTTTTTCTTTTTTTATTTTTTCTTTTCTTTTATGGATGGAGGTGGGGTGTAATGGAGTAGGGAAGTATGAAAATCTTATGAAAATAGGTTATATTGAAGTCATGTTTTAGTAGTAAATGGATAGATAATAAGTTTGGACTTCAACGTGCATGATCGTAGAGCTTAACATACGATATGGATGATGGATGAAATCATGAACAATATAGTTTATAAAAGACTTCTTCGGCAATGGATGTGACTTTTAATGGTAAAAAAAAACTTGACTTCTTCTTCTGATGATTAGCTTCATGTCTTTTTGCCTCAATCTCGATCATGTTGTGGGGTTTGTTGGTGTTGGTGGTCAGCATCTAAGAGCAAGCTTCAAGATTTTGAGTTTCATTGAATGAACTCAACATCAGGTGAATTTTCACTTAGCTTTGACTTTAACATTTGTATTCATATTCTGGAATATGAATTTGACTTTGAAAATTACTTCACCCATGGAGTTCACTCCTTCATTCTTCCTGTGACTTGCAAAATCATAGCACTTGCCTGCAATACAATATTATATGATGGAGGAAGAGAGGTGTACAGTCTCTCTTCTTCCAATAAATATGTAAATCATTACAAGAATTTCTTAGAAGACAAGTTCAAAGATGATATACAAACAAATTGCATTTATTTGCCCCTTGAGGAATGGTGGTCAGCCTAGACCTCCTAGCGGTGTTTTGTTTACAAAATATTTGTTTTATATCAAATTAGAGTGATTCCAAAGATAAGTTGAAGTGAATTCATATGGATACCTCCAGTATAAATAGGTTTTCAAATGATATGGTAAAAATTATAAGGAGTGCCATGTTTGATAGAGCTGCTTGTTAGTTTTTAACTAGACCAATAGTCATTGTTTGAAGTGTAACCTCTTCGATAAAGATCAGATCAATGTAATTCCACTTGGATATTAAAGTAGATTCATTTGTGTATTTCTAGTAGAAATAGGTTCTAAAAATTCATAGGCTTGATACCACAAAATTGGTGATGAACAGACCTAGGAGGCAGAGTTTTGCTATGCTGGTTTGAAGACATGCAGTCATTAAATATGGCATGTCTTCTTCGTTTGACCTCCAAATGGGATGATTCAAATTGTGTCTTAAAATAGAATTGAATATATATCTCCCATATAAACAGATTTTGGAAAGAAGATAATTTGGTATGTCAAATATGCCAATGAATAGTCAAGGCCTAGAATTGTCACCATGCAGACTTTTCGACAAGCAGTTAGTATTTCAAGAATAACTTTTTCATATTATACTTGACTGAAGTTATTCAAGTTGATTTGGAAACTATATTCCAAGAGCTATTTTTCCTATGAATTTCGGATAAAAATGTTTCCATTATACACCTCAAATATAGGCTGTACTAACTCTGTCCTCAACATTTCATTTCAGACCTAGTTTTGATTTTGATCACATTTTTATTTGTGATATAAATTGAAAACTTCAAAATGGATTCCAAAACTAGATTTCAAGAGATATGTAAAAAAACCATGATTTCAAAATGATCCTATATGGTTACCCAAAATAGGCTTGTTCTTACTGCATTTTGCCATGTAGTCCTTTCAAATGTATATTGAACAATGATTTGAAGAAATAGTTTGAAACAAATTTATTATGGAAGTCTTATTATGAATTCATTCTACTTGTTTATTTATTCTATTCTATCCTATTCTATTTTAGAAAAATAATTCATTCTCTCAAGTATAATAGAATTTCCAATGCATCCATTTTCGTAACAAGATCATAAGTAAACTCATATCCAAATTTGAAAAATATACTTTAATGAATGTTTGGACATAAAAATTTATTTGATCATAAAGATTTGATGAGAAAGAATGTTGAAAAATGGAGTAGTGTTGTGAGCTAATGACTAGTTGAAACGAAGTTTTAAGATGATCTTTGTCTGCTTGGTTCTCATTAATTGTCATAGCACAAAACTCTTCTTGTGGTACTTGTTCAAAATCTTGTATGCATGAGGGATCGTGTGATATACTTGATAGAAATTCTTCAATTTATGGCTCTAATGTTTGTTCTTCATTGCTTGTGATTCATGACGCATTCACCTCCTCACAAAGATACCTAGAAGAAAGTTCTAGATTTTCTTCTTGTGGATCATCTTCATGGATGTTTTGTTGCTCTTCTATCCTTTGACATAAAGATTCATCCCTAGTGTGCATTCTAAATTGAGGACAAGGACTTGAGAATAGTTTTGTGGTGGCATACCCTCCTTCTATAAATGATTTCTTTAACATCATTTTTTAGATCTTGTCTTGCAAATGGATTTTGTAGTTATTTTTTTATTTTTATTTTTTATTTTTATTGTTGGGGGTTTTGTTTTGGGAAATCTACTTTTAGTATCTCTATTTCTAGTCATAAAGAAACATAACTAAGAGAAATGTATACTAACTAAAATTTTAGTGTTTTTTTTTATCTTCTATTTGACTATGCTGATAATTGCCTCCCAGGCAACGGTGCCAAAATGTTGGGCTAATTTATTGACTAAATTAACACAAGTATTTAATTATCAATCCGGATTTGTAAAACTTGGAGGCAGGTCCACTATATATGGATATCAGATATAATCAAACATGAATGACAAGTTTTCAAAAACTAAAGAAGTTCATATTACAAATATAACCTACACTAACAATTTCCAATTCACTTTACAATGAAGGAAAGCTAAAATGGCTCTTAACATAAGAGGTCCAATTCTTCCTCAATTATTACTTAATGGACAGAACTTAGAAACCATGAACTCTCAATAGTTTAAGATGGAAAAATCATCAATGAAGGGAGGCTCTTAACTTAAGAGACCTTTGGTATTTCCCATAATAATTCATTCACCATAATGCTATCAATTGAAGACTGCAAATACATAAGAAAAATTGATTGCATGTAATCAAGGAAAAACCTAGTTTCAATCCACCAATTTAACAGAAGGGTGTTCAATTTGAACACCTTGTTATTTCATCTTACTAAAGTGATGAACAAACTAAGATTCAATAAAATAAATATCACAGATCAACCATAAACCAATCTGAAGCAAAGCACATAAACAAGTTCTAAGATAACCAAATTATGGAAAATTAAACTAGTCTAACAAGAAGTGTACTTAGCTTGGAGTGGGGGCCCTCCACCCTTGCTTTGCACACTTGAAGGTTGATATTAGAAGCTAAAAATTTAGTCACACATCCACATTATTGAACAACAAAATAATATTAGAACATGTTCTTCAAATTAGCTTCGAACTCCAAAGTGTCTCAACATAAAATTATACAAAAGTTACACATATAAGCCATCAAAGTCTGGGCTTTAAATAGAAGTTTTAGGAAACAAACTAATCTATATTATCTCTAACACTCATATTTACTCATATCCACCTATCTAGGTTGAACTCATCTAGTTCATCCCAAGAAATATGGTCAATCCCATAAAATCTCGAAACTGCCCTATTTCCTAGGAATTTTCTAGTGACTAGTCATGTTTTACCAACCTTGAATGGGCCTAATAAAGCTTGTTTTCACTGAACCAAGTGGAATTAGTTCAGTCCTAGTTTCCAAGCTTTCGATTCATGCATCTAGCTCGAGCCCAAGTGTCTTGAAAATATGTCATCCACATAGCTATTACGGGAATTTCTGATTCTGTCCAAAATTGCACTTGAAACTCAATTTTCATAAAAACTTCTAGAAATTACAAAATTAAAATTAAATACCTGAATATGCATAAAATACATAAAAATGAGATGGATGTGATGGAAAATGGATGGAAAATATAAGGATTAAGTAAGTTTCCTTAAGAAAAAATAGACCAAAATTGAGGGCCAACAGTATATAGGTGGTCTATACAATTATTTGAGACATACCATTCTCATGTTTAACCCTACGAGCATAGATGGGGTGTCTGTCCAGGCTACCCATCTAGAGGCTAGAGGCAAGAATGTGAACCCAGATATTGGGAGATCATCAAAACCCACTGCAAGCAAGAACAAGCAAAAGAGGAAGCAGAAATGGAAAGAGAAGAAGACAAACATTGTACAAAAGGCCAAAACTTCATGCACTCGCTGCAAGAAGGATGGACATGATGATGAAAATTATTGGTTTTTGTATTCAAAGCTGAAACCCAAGAAGTTCGATGGCAAGAAGAAGAAGATTGCTGCTGCTATACAGAAGGATTTGGGGTCGGGCTCAGGTGATGAAACAACAATTGCAGCCAGAGGTATAAAAGGTAAAAATTCTGAAGCATCTACTAGTAATTCTGCCCAAACTATTGATAGTGAAGAAAATGGGAGGAAAAGACATGAGATTTTTCATATTAGAGTTATTTCCAAGAATCAAAAGGTTGATACTTTATTTGATAGTGGCTCACAAGTTAACTTAATTTCTAAAGAAATTGTAAAGAAATTGGGACTGCTAACCACACCTCACAAGAAGCCATATCCATTAGGTTGGGTATGTGATAAAGCAAAACTACAAGTGACCAGACAATGTAAATTTAGTTTTTCTTTTGGGTTAACATTTGTGGATGAGGTTGAGTTAGATATTGTTCCCTTGGATATATGTGGAATTGTTTTAGGAATTCCTTACTTGTATGATAAAAAAGCCATATTCTATAGAGTTGTAAATAAGTATAAACTCATAAAAGATGGAATCAAATATATTGTAAGAGCTTATAAACTTGAGAATAATTATACTCTCATAAACTCAGGGAGATGAAAAGAATTGTAAATTCATGCAAACAATTTTTACTCATGGTTGTAAAGGAAAAGAAACCTGATAAAACCAACGTATTTGAAGGCTGTGATGCTAAACAGCAAGCTGATTTAGAAAAATTTGTTTTCGAATATGATATCTTATTTCAAGACCCTAAAGGTCTGCCACCAAAAAGGGAAATTTTACATGATATTAATTTGTAGCAAGATGCTCCATTGCCTAACACCGGAATGTACATGTTATGCATTTTAGAGAATGAATAAATCAAGAAGCAGGTACAGGATATGCTCGAGAAAGTGTTCATAAGGCCAAGCACATCACCATGCGGATCTCCAATAGTGTTGGTGAGAAGGAAAGATCGTTCGTGGAGGATGTGCATTGATTACCGAGCACTGAATAAAATATTGATCAAGAATCGTTATCACCTTCCGCGCATTGATGATTTGTTGGATCAGTTGAAGGAAGCTGTTTACTTTTCCAAGTTGGACCTACATAGTGGTTACCGTCAGGTCAGAGTAGTAGAGCAAGATGCATGGAAAACTACTTTCAAAACAAAGCAGGGGCTGTATGAATGGCTAGTTATGCCTTTTGGTTTAACTAATGCTCCTTCCACTTTCATGAGAGTAATGAATGATGTACTCAGGCCTTTTATTGATGATTTTGTAATGTATATCTAGATGACATTCTTGTATTTAGTAAAACACGGGAAGAACATTTAAAGAATGTAAAGCAGACTCTAGATGTTTTGAAGTAAGAAAATCTCTATGTCAAATTATCAAAATGTGAATTTGGTAAAACATATTTGAATTATTTGGGTCATATTGTAGTGGGTGGTGAGCTGAATATAGATCCCTCTAAGGTTGCAGTCATTGTAAATCGGCCTAAGCCCAAGTTTGTTACAAAAGTTAGAATCTTCTTAGGGGCAGCATAATATTGGAGAAAGTTTTTTGCTAACTTTTCCTTAATTGCAGCTCCCTTACACGCTTTAACATGATTGAACAATGTGTTTCAGTGGGGAGGAAAACAATAGAAATCCTTCAACAACTTGAAAGAAAAAATTAGTACAGCACCAGTACTAGCATTGCTAAATCTTCAACAACCATTTGAGATCGAAATAGATGCTAGTGACTATGCCATGGGAGTAGTGTTGATGCGACATGGTAAACCCATATGCTACCATTCCAAGACTTTTAATTCTGCAGTAGTTAATTATCCTACATATGATAAAGAATTGTATGCATTAGCTCAGAGTGTGAAGAAGTGGAAACATTACTTAATGGGTAAAGAAACAATAATACATACTGATCATCAGCCACTTTAGTGCTTGCACTTACAAACTAAATTGCAGCAATCAAGACACTATAGGTGGAGGGGTTTCCTACAGTAGTTTCATTTAGTCATCAGATATAAAAAGGGCATACAAAATAAATTTGTAGATATGTTGTCCAGACCAATCATAAGAGCATATACTATACTTAAGCATAACTTGGTAATGCATGAAAGCTACATTGAATAATATGCTCAAGATATAGACATTAAAGATGTATATGTAGCTTTAAGTAATGGAAAAAAGGTAGAATAATTGGATTACTGTGTTAAGGACCGACTCTTGTATCATTTGTGAAAGCTATGCATTCCACAAATAAAGAGAATTAATGTAATTGGGGAGGCACATACTTCCCTAATATCAGGTCATTTTGGTGTAAGTAAAACAGTTGCACAGCTGCAAAGATACTGCTATTGGCCAAAAATGCATGAAACACTTTCTAGATATGTAAGAGGGTGTACCATGTGTGCTAAAAGCAAGTCCAACAATAGAAAACTAGGCTTGCACACTCCATTTCCAGCCCCTTCCCGTCCTTGGGAAAGTGTTTCCATGGACTTTGTTGGAGGACTGCCAAAATTTAGAAAAGGTCATGACTATTTGTATGTTATTGTGGACAGGTTCAACAAAATATGTATTTTAATACCTTGTAATAAATAGATTACAGCTAAACATACAACGAAATTATTCTTTTAGCATGTTTGGGTGCATTTTGGGTTACCCACTTCCATAGTATTTGATCAAGACTCCCAATTTGTTGGGAAGTTTTGGTCAAGTCTATGGGAATTAATGGACACCAGGCTAAAGAAAAGCACAACCTTCCATCCACAAATAGATGGCTAAGCAAAGGTAGTGAACAAGATAGTCATCTAGTTACTTAGGGGTTACTGCAAAAAGCATCCCAAGTTTTGGTATGAACACTTATTTTATGTGCAACATGCTTAAAAATGTGCTAAACATTCTTTTACATAGAGATCTCCTTTTGAGACCTGTTTTGGTTTTATACCAAGGTCTCCCTTGGATTTTTTCTTTAAAAAGGACATAGCAGTTGTTGGACATAGTGATGTGGACAAAGCAACCAAATTCATTGAACAGATCCAAGAAATTCACCAAGCAGTGTAGGAACAACTGGAAAATAGCCAAGCCAAATACAAGGCAAGGCATGATAAACACTGGGTGGAACACAGCTTCCAAGTTGATGATCAAGTCTGGCTGTATATTAGCAAGGACAGAATGCAAAGTGAAGGAAAGAAGCTGAAGCCAATAAGGTATGCATGTTTTTAAGGTACTTGAGAAAATTGGTGAGAATTATTTCCACCTTGATCTGCCAACATATATGCACAACTGTTCAATAGTAAATGCAGAAAATTTAAGACTGTTTGAACCTTCATTAATTGAAGATCTTGAAGTGCAAAGTCAATTTCCTTCCATTGATGATTTGTTGCCTGAATACCTCAATGAGCTACAGAAAGATACAGCTCTGTACAGGAAGGTGAGGACTATGTGCAGAGGGGATGTCGAGTACCTAAGGATTGGACTCAAAGGTTCAAAACGCAGAAGTGGAAAATAGATAGATATTGGGCAAGTGAGGTAGTTGTATCCTCACTTAAACAATATTTGAAAACCAAATTTTGGTGGTCCAAAATCCTTTTTCGGTGGGAAGGTGTGATCCAAATGGATCCAAGAAACACTATCTATGTCTTCAAAAACTCAAAGATCATACCAAAGATAAAAAAAATCGCATAAGGAAGCCTTTTAAAACACTATCGGGAGGCAAAAACCCGTGAAATTAATGAAAAACATAGAGTATTGGAGGCGGAACAAGTAATGCACAATAGCCACCCAATCTGGCCGATCAACAGTCTAGATTGGATCGGCAATTGCAATCGGCAGCAACATTCGGTAGAGATTGGCAGGATCTGCTAAAGAATTGCGATGGCGAACAATAATATCGACGCTTAACACATATATATGACGATGACAATTGGTAGAGTTAATATGGACCATTGATCAAGCGTGCAGATTGACGACCCATATTAAATTGCAGGATCACTATTGGGGGATGCAGTGGAGCGCTTTACAATGACGCAAGGGTTATTGTGATGAGCGATTGCGATATATCACATCACCACATCACATCAGATTTGTGTAATGATGTGGGACCAAAAACAATGATAGCAGTGATATTACGGACCTGATAATAAAATATGCGACATTGCATATATTTTGAAGTACGAAAAACTGAGTTTTCCTTTGTAAATCACATTTTCATTGAATAAACGAAAAGCTAAGGAAATAGCACCAATGCAATGTCACGGACCCGAAAGGGTTTATTAACAATGTTAAACCATATTTCAAGTCCGGAATGTGGGATTTTATAGTGTTTTAGTGCATTTTCACAGTTTAACATATTTTTATAAATACAAAGGAATGGGTCCTTTCGATATGCGATAGTGACTTGTGGGCGAACTCAATTGGGGAATGAATAATTTTTAAGGACTTTTAAAGTCTAATATATTGATTTTTGGCAGACTTTCTCTATTAAAACACAGTTTCCCTATGTTTAACAGAGCACGGTTGTTTAAGAGTTTTAGAGGCCCGTGGCACTATGTCGTTACAGAATGGGTGGCCACCTCCTCTCTTGGCGTTAAACAATGATTGTATCACACTGAGAGATGGATTCAAAGTGGATAGAGGCCTGGGAGATCGAGGGATAGGAACATGAAATGAATAGGCAACGCATTTTTGGCTATGAATCCATAAACGGAGAGCACAATAGGTGAGGCAGTATTGTAGGCAAACACGCAGACAGAGTTTGCACATAGACAGAGAGCACTAAGGGAGTCTGTGTACTCACAGAGAAACTTGATAGGTTCAAGTAAAGCTCTTGTATTGTAATCTATTGTATGTGAGGCTCAAATTGAGCTCACTGTTGTAAACAGAACTCTGCTTGAAAACATAATAGAGAGGCCACCACTGAAGGCTGGAACAGGAGATGTAGCCCAACAGTATTGGGTGAACTCCTCATTAAATTTGTTGTGTTATGTGTTGTCTATTATGTTTTGTTTACTGCTTCATTGTTTGTGCATTTCACAATCTTGTCAATCCATTGCATAAAACGACATAGGCTAATCCATCCACATAAGTCTGTAATACCTTATTATTGTCTTAGACCTCATTTACAGATCAATCTTTCTCCACGACTCCCTAGATATATTGCACCACAAAAATTCACATCCTTATAAGATAACAGGGGTGACGAGAGTCTCAAAGATGAACATTTTTTTACTCCAAATGTAAAGATCGACTGAATTACAATTGTTTTCAAGCTCATAATAATATTTCCAACCTCCAATAATTCTTTTCTCAACGATGTAATTCCAGTTGAGTTTATGAGGAAAGTCAATCCACAAATATTTATAAGAAGAAACCTACTCAAGGAAATGGTTATCATAGACAAAACTACCATGCGTGATGTTTTTGGATTTAATGATCATGACTTTGGTCATGTTGGTATTAAAATTCATGACCATATTGGAGTAGTAGACATGAAGAGTCTTAAGCTTCTCGTCTGGATCATCATGGCTCCTTGAAAGAAGAATGATAGCATCAACATAAAGGAGAAGAGTAATGATAATGCCAACGAGCTTGGTGCCTTTGTAGCCCACAGTTTCCAAACACTCTTCTAGTTTATCGATGTAAGTACCAAAAAGGGTAGGGGAAAGGGGAGAACCTTGCTTAACCCTGATATTACATTTAATATCTTTAGAGAATCATTTCTTGGTCTTCATATTGGCAATGACAGTCTCGTAAAGGTAGATCACAACAGTCCTTAGTTCAGGAGGAACCATGATCTCTTCAAGCCTCTCCCTGAGCTTATCTTAGGGGACAGTGTTGAAATGATTTCTAAAGTCCACAAAACAATAGAAAAGATCGATTTTACTATTGTGACATTCCACTTCCATGATCCTAAGGGTGAAAAGGTCATCTACGGTCGAGTGATGTCTCCTAAAACTAGCATGCCCTCTATCTCTTTTACCTTGGTTCTCAACCCAAAGGCTAAGCTTTTTTTCCATAATGAGCCCACAAAGCTTGGCTTGGATGTGGCGAATCATAATGGTCATGTAGTTAGAGGGAACACTTTTGTCCCCATTTTTGAAGATAGGCACAATAAGACTTTACATCCAAAGCTTAGGGAAGCCATGCTTTATAGCCAAATTGAGAAGCTTGTGGAGATGAGGAATGAGGATAGATTTTCCCATTTTAAAGATCTCATCTTGGTAACCTTCAATATACTTTTCTTTCCCACTAGTGAGCTTCTTAATCCCACACTCAACGTATTCTAGAGAAAAACTATCATCCTTAATAGGATTGTTTAAGATGGTGCCCATGGTGTCCTTATTATTAATGAACACAAAAAAACGTAAAATAAATATGAATAAATACAGTAATATATAATATTATTAATAATAATATTTATGTTAATTTTAAGAATAAAGTTGATATACTCGTATTAAATATTATTTTATGAATATTATTTTAATAAGTATTAAATAATAAAAATATTTTTTATTTGAATTGGATCTCTATTTTTTTAATATACTATTATTAGTGAATACGAACAAAACGTAAAATATATATGAACAAATACATCATCACTAATATATGGGATTAATAACAATACTATTTTTCTTCTTCTAAAGAATAATAATATTTTCTTACTTTTAAGAATAAAGTTAAAATATCAAATATTGTTTTATGAATCAAATATTGTTTTATGAGGCAAAATTACAAAAGGATGGACTCTATCTAGGCTACACAAACATGTAATCATGGTTGGATTTGTACCCATAGGGTTTTAAACAAACAACCTTTTCACCATAAAGTATCTTCACAGAACGGTGTCATATACTAGTAATCGGGGTAGTTCCATCTTAATTTTGAATCTACCAAGTGTTGAGGCTCAAAATTACTCTTTCCCTAGAAACTCTTCTCATTCCTTTTCTTTGTTTTTCTACAAGAAAGATGCATTCTCATCACCAATAATTGGTATATACTGTCTTGAGGAGGACATTTAGTGATTTACGTGCTATGCTTTTATGTTTTGCTATTTGAATAAACGTTTTGTATATTAGCTATGGAACGCAGCCTATTCTGCAGCTAATCGGCTGTTCCGCAACTACTTCCAAGCTCTAACAGGTTCCAGGTGTTAGAAGGAGAAACCAGTCACATGGTAGCTATGAAATCATCATGACATGGACCCTGTCCTATTCATTCAGCCCAGGTCGACAAATAAGATGGCATAACACTATGGTCAATGGATAAGTCAAATGCAAAGAGATCGAGGGTAACAAGCCTCTATTTCATGGTTAATTAATACATTTCACAATGATGGGAAGCATTATCTAGAGCAACTACCTATACCTACGGACTCCAATAGCCACCTATACAAATGAACCCAACAACCACCATGTCTTGGATATATATCTCCAGCAATAGAGGAAGAAATTCTGCATATCTGTCTTCTACGTGTTTGGCTGTAGCATGCTTCTCTCTACAAACAGTTATATGATTTTTCTTATAAATTCTTGTGTAAAGGACAGAAGAAATTAGCAGTAATAGTAATAGTTTTTATGTGAAATCAAAGTTCCAAACTCTGTAATTTTTGGATGTTTTGTGTCCCTATTTTAATATGAGAAGAACACATGTTTTTAAGAAGATTTAAAGGATTTTTCCTAGAATTGGTTGAGCCACCATAGCCTAATCAGTTAGAGATGGCCCCTACACTGAGGAGGTTTTATCTTATTTATTTGTCTTCTTCTTGTTAATTGTAAATTCATCATTTTCTTTCTGAAACAATGTTTATAATCAATTTTCTTACCAACAATGTTTATAATTTAGAGCAGTTTCCATTAGCTTGATTTCTTTTTAGTTCTTATCAGTAGTTTAGAAGATAGAACTCAATAGTGTAATCTTGTTTCTTCAATCAAAAACTAACTTTGCTTCAGTGTGGGAGTAATATTGAAAAAAAAGATAAGGATACATTGTTGAATATTTTACTTCATTTACTATTTTGCTAGTTTAAATTCTCAGTTAAACTGATCAATGTCATTTACTGTATTTTCCATTTCAGTTTTAGTTCAAAATACTAACTCATGGTGTTAATGAATGTTTATGGAAATCCCTTCAAGTTGATAATTCATCCTTAACTAAGTGGTTGAACATTTCATCTATGCAATGAGTTATTTCTGCATCTTTGTATTTGCTTTCTCTTAGATTAATGAAGTACATAATTAGTCAAATGTCATCTCAAGGAGAATTTCTCCCAAAATTGAGAGCCAGAGTAACCAAGTATTTCATTTAGTTTTATTTCTGTAATTAGTTAGACATTAATTCCAATTATCACTTTCAGCTCTAATTCATGATTTGGAAATAATGGTAAAATGAGGATAGAAACTTTGTTTTCATTTCCTTCTTAGTTTTGTTTCCCTATCTTTCTTAGCTCTGTTTTCATTTCTTTCTTAGCTCTGTTTTCATTTTTATATTTTAAGCAGTCTTTGAGAAAGTTAGATTTTTTTTTGATAATTCACATTGTAAATCTTTAGGAATTAAAAGACCAAAATCCCCACAAACAACATAAAACATACAAACAACGAAGTAAGAAGGGTTAGATACTACAAACAATGTAGTACACTTCATCAGTTTATGATACCCGGATTGATAATTTATATAGAGAAATTTAGGACACTAAATTGACCAAACATTTTGGTGCTACTGCCGGGGAAGTGTAACTAGGTAGCCTTATCTCTTACATTCAAAAAAAAAATGACATGCATAGAGAAAGAGACTCTATGGGTAGATTTATAGCTAGGGGCAGAAGTTCAATTCCTACAATGCCACATACTCCACCAAGAACAAGAGAAGACACACCTCCATCCCAAACTCACACTCCCAGCCATAGGACTCCTTGAATTCGAGGGGCAGAAATCCAATCAAAAGAATCTCCTACTTCATCTACCAAGTTAGTCTTAGGGGAGAAAAATTTCGAATCTCCAACAGTAAGAATAGCCTTTTTCACCTCCATAGGAGAGCATATTTTAGTTGAATAATTAGGAATACCTAGTGAGGAAGAAGAAGTAGAACCTCTCTCCCATATTCCATTAATAGAAGAACCAGAGGAGGAGGAAGTAACCTTGCAGGTTGAACCCTATACTGACTCTGAAGAAACCATAATGGCAGAAGAAGAACAAGATGGAGAATTCTCACTATTTGGAGGAGCCGGTAGAGGGATTGGTAGAGGAAATAACGGAGGAGGTAGAAAAAATAATGGATAAGGTAGATGAAATAATGGAGGAGGCAGAGGAAATAGGAAAATACATAATTCTTTTGGATTCCCTATAGTGGATGAGGAAACAAATACCACAATGAAAAATATCTCACCTTCTGTCCTCCCAAACTTCCATGGGTTAAAAAGTGAGGATCCTGAAACATTCCTCTTTGAGTTTGAAGTCTTGTGCAGAACCTATGATTATCTAGAAGACTCTCAAAAAATTAAGTTTTTTCCTTCACCATTGAAAGGAGCTGCTTTGAAATGGTTCATGGGGTTAGTCACTCAGTCCATTAGAACATGGAATGACATGACAAAAACATTTTTGGATAGGTATTTGGTTTATTTCATGCCTACCAATCACAAAGATGAAGTGTTCAAAATGATACAAAGAGAGGATGAAAACTTAGAGGATTTGATTGAGAGATTCAAATATAATTTGAAAAGAGAAAAAATGAACAATTTAGATGAAGATACCTTCAAAGATATTTTATTAAAAGTCATTAGAGATGAGTGGATAGATATCCTTAACATGATGGGGAAGGGAGATATCTCTCAACTCACATTAAATGATAAAGGAGAATTGTGTGTTCATCTCTCAAGAGGGAAATCTACAACCGGGAAAGGTCCAAGAGATCCTTCTCTTGTTAGTGTAAACAAATCTACAAATGTATCTGTAAGTAGGGTAGAAATTGGTAATATGCTTGATGAATTTAAAATTGACATCCTAGGGAGTCTTAGTGAGCAATTAGACACCCTTAAGTTGCAAAAAAAGAAGAAAACCAAGGCTGATGCTTTAGCCATTTTTTGTCCAAAATGTAGAAAAAAACATGCTCTAAGAGAATGTCCTTACGATGCAAAAGTTGTAGAAGCTTGTATGATTTGCTCAGAAATCCATTAGACCAAGAGTTGTCCTTCAATTCTAGGTCTTAAGGCTGTCTTTCAAGAAGAAACAATCCCAAATTCTATAGAACCTCTTTGTTTTGTTGCTAGAAGACCTTGCCAGGGGCCACAAAATCAGGGATTTAATAGTCAAATGTATCTTCAGCCGCCACCAAATTGAAATTCTTGGTAGCAACCTTGGCGTCAACCTCAATCTCAATCTCAATGTGGGCACAAGGAGTACAAAATCCTTATGGGAGATTTTCTCAATACTATCAATATCCTCCATCATATCAGAATTATCCTCCCCCACACATTCTACAACAAAATCCACAACAAAACCAAAATCCTCAACTCTTACTTCCATTTCAACAGAAACCAAATCAGCTACCTACTTAACCATTACCAAATCCCAACAATAAAAATCATCAGAATGCTTACATGGTAGAAGGACAACAATTTACTACTTATATGAACACTCCTATAGATCTTAATGATGTTCAACTGAGATCTGATAGGATATTAGAAAAGGAAAGACCTTCTGTAGTTATTCAAGAACAAGACAGTTATGAGCAAGATTCTCTGAAGGTCAATAAAAGTTTTGAGGGAACATCTCTCCAAAACCAAAACATTGAAAAAGAAAAACAAAAAGAATCAGTGAACACAACTCCTATCATTGAGCAACGAGCATCTACTTCTACACCTCCTTTTCCTGAAAGATTACAAATTGATAGAGGAGTAGAAAAGCAGATTATGTTTCCCAATTATGATTTTCTAGATTAATTGAAGAATGTCTGTATCAAAATCCCTTTACTACAAGCCATTAAATAAATTCCAATTCTATCCAAAATATTAAAGGATTTGAGCATAAGGAAACCATGAAGAAAGAAAAGCAAATAAACAAATTCACTTGGTAGGAAAAATAACATACATAATGATGGGAAAAATTGCCATACAAAAATATGTGGATCGAGGAAGTACAATTGTGAAAACACATATCAATGGAGTTGAAATTCCAAATACATTAATTGACATAGGGGCAGCAATAAACATCATGATCAAACAAACTATGGAGCAGCTCAATCTTCCTAATCTTCTTTACACACCTACCTTACTGTAACTAGTATATAGATGAGTAATCAAACCAGATGGAGTGTTAGAAGATATTTCAGTATCCTTAGATTCTTGGGAAGATCTTTTTGATTTCGTGATTTTAACTCCCAAGAACAATCTAGGAGGACATCCACTCATATTAGGAGGACCTTGGCTAGCCACAGCTGATGCTTTTATTAGCTGTAGATCTGGTGACATGTATATTTCTGATGGTAATTCAACAAAAAAATTTACTCTATATCTTCCAGCAAAAGCAATCACAGAAATAGATGACAAATAATGGATTGATGATGAAGATGATATTCAACCTCTCTTTACTCTTTTAGATATTAGTGAAGATAGTCAAATTTTAAATACATTGGAAAATTTTGAATCATCTTCAGAATATGACCATGAGCAATTTCAAGAAAAATCTAATGTTGAATATTTGTCATCTACACAGATATCTCTCTATTCTATGGAAGAATTTGGTAGCTCTACAATTGAAATTTTTCCAGGTAGGACATTGAACATAAACAAAAACTTGGAGAAACTACAACAAGAAGAGCTAACCAAAACATTACAAAAACATTCTACTGCATTTGAATGGGAATACACCGACATGAAAGGCATTGATCATAAGACTTCTATCCATCACATATATATTGAGGAAAATTGTAGACCTGTCAGAAAACCTTAGAGAAGAATGAATCCAAATCTTAGAGAGATTGTGAAAGAAGAACTCCAAAAATTACTGAATGTAAACTTCATTTACCCGAATTTCAAATAGCCAATGGGTTTCTCCTTTGGTAATTGTGGCTAAAAAGAATGGTAAATGGACAGTGTGCATTGATTACCGAGAATTGAATAAAGCAACGCTTAAAGATCATTTTCCTTTGCCTTGTATAGATCAAGTGTTAGATACATTAGCAGGTAAGAAGTATTTCTCATTCTTGGATGGTTTTAGTGGTTATAATCAAATTCAAGTAGCACCTGAAGATCAGAATAAAACCATATTTACTTGTCCATTGGGAACTTTTGCCTACCGATTACTTCCTTTTGGGTTATGTAATGCACATGCAACATTTCAAAGAGTAGTACTAGGAATTTTTTCTGATCTAATACATGATTGTGTAGAGGTATATATGGATTATTTTACAGTCTATGAGAATACATTTGAAGAAGCTTTGGAAAATTTGGAAAAAGTTCTTAAAAGATGTAAAGAAACAAACCTTTCACTAAGCCATGAAAAATGTTTTATGATGTTCACAGAAGGTATTGTTTTAGGACATCACATTTTAGGAGATGGGATTAAAGTTGACAAATCTAAAGTTGAAGTCATCTCTAAATTATCAATTCCAAATTTCCAAAAGGATGTTAGAAGTTTTCTAGGATTTATAGGATACTATAGAAGGTTTATAGAAAATTTCACTAAAATAGCATCCCCAATATTTAAATTGCTTACCAAAGATTGTGAATTCAATTGGAATTTTGATTGCCAGTTGGCATTTGAAACCTTAAAAACAAAAATTTCTGAAGCACCCATCTTAAGAGGTCCAAATTGGAAACTCCCTTTCCATATTTCAACAGATGCTTCAGATACAGCTCTAGGAGACGTATTGGGACAAAAATATTTGATTCCTTATGCCATTTACTATACAAGTAAGAATTTGCCTCCCACTGAGTTAAATTATACTGTGACTGAAAAGGAATTTTTAGCTTTTGTTCATGCAATTAACAAGTTCAAACATTATATAACAGGCTATGAAACCTTTTTTCATACAGATCACTCTGCAATTAGATATTTAATGAATAAATCTATCACTAATGGCAGAGTTACAAGATGGCCTTCACTTTTGCAAGAATTCAATATCATTGTGCTTGATAGACTTGGAAAAAAAACACAATTGCTGATTTCTTGTCTAGGATTCAGAATATCAAACAAGATTCTCTGGTTGAAGATAAGTTTCCTGATGAATATCTTTTTGCAGTAACTATTCAAACTCCTTGGTTTCTAGATATTGCTAACTATTTAGTCACAGGGAAGTTACCTTCACATTTTTTTCCTAGAGAGAAAAGAAAAAATATTCAGGAAAGTGCAAGATATTCATGGATCACTAATGAATTGTATAAAATAGGCCCATATCCTATGATTAGAAAGTGTGTCAGAGAAGATGAAATGCTCGAGATTCTTAACGCATGCCATGATAAGCCGTGTGGTGGACACTTTGTTGACAAGAAGACAACCTATAAAATCCTTTCTTTAGGATATTATTGGCCATCCATCTTCAAAGATGCTAAAGAATATGTCAAGAGATGTAACAGCTACCAAAGGGTAGGGAAACCTGATCCTTCAAATGAAATGCCATTACAAATTCAGGTACTCATTGAACCTTTTGAAAAATGGGCCTTAGATTTTGTTGGGCCAATTAATCCTCCATCTAAGCAAAAGAAGTATATATTGGTATGCACTGATTATGTCACTAAATGGGTGGAAGCCAAAGCATTACCTTTTGCTAATTAAAAATATGTAGTGAATTTTCTTTTTTAAGACATCTTTACTCATTTTGGTGTTCCAAGAGAAATTTTGATAGATCAGACATCTCAATTTATGATCTGAATTGGATCCATAAAGAATGATTAATAGAGCCATGGTTGTACCAGGTCAGGACAGACTTCAAAGAATTTAAAACAATGATCAAGAACACCTCTAAACTAGTGGCAATGGTAGCCAGCATGGAACAACGAGGACCTTGGTCAAAGCACGCTGACCAAGGCCCATGGAGACTCCACAGGAGGCAAAATTAGCACCTAGGAGGCCCGGATCGGGAAACAGAGGCAGTTTTTGATGTGCGATTAGTGTTAATCGCACATCGCTAGGCAAAAAACCTCAAAATGGATAAGCCCTAAGCACTCGATCACGTGGGAGTCGAGAAAACCGTGGGACAAAAGGCTAAGCGCTAAAGGTAGGACTTGCTCCAAAAACCAGTGGTATTGATCATGGGCATCCATGGGTAGTAAGCAGTTTTGATGGAAAAGGAGCAATTCCACTAAGTGCCCGATGCATGGCAAGCGAAGGAAAGAGAAAACTGCCACTCATTGTGCGCTAATGGTTGAGCTAGTCAACCGTGCGAGACGATTGAACAACGTTGGATCTGGGGGCTCCAAATCTAATGGCTAAGATCGCACCCAATGGAGAAGCCGGATTTAACAAGGGAATAAGCTGTGATTTAGAAGAATCTAAGGTCTTCTTTGACCGCCAAGGTGCAGAAGACTCATTCCACGACGTAAACGAAGAATTAAACCGACAACACAGGCTGGAAGAGTTCGCAGGAGGACAAGTGGCCACTCCCTGTGAGCCTGATGATGACGTCGAGAACAGGGAACTCCAAGCACAGTTGCAAGCAGGCGATTTGATGAAGGTGGAAGAGGAACCAAACTGCCATGAGCCCGAATGGTTTTAAGGCCATGAACGGAGAACAGAAAGGAAATGGAAGAGTCGGGGACTTGAAGAGGAACACCAAAGACCAAAGGCAGAGAAGAGAAAAACTAGCAAGGCAAAAACCAAAAGAAGATAGCAGGGCCGAGCTAACCAAAGGTAGCGTCGAGCACCAGAGAGCTTGAGAGATTCAAGCCATCCCTAAGAGGATCTGTCAGACCAGAGAGGTTAAAGAGCTAGTAGAGAAGAGAGTATGTGTACTCCAATGGTTTGGGGAATCCATGAACCACCCTACCAAGCCAATCTATTTTAGGAGACTCATATTGAGCTCCTTCATTGTAATTCTCTGCTTCAAGACACAATAAAAGAAGGCCACCACTGAGAGTTGGACTAGAGATGTAGCCCTGGAGGATAGGGTGAACTCCTTATTAATTTCTTGTGTTCTTGTCTTTGCTTACTGTATTTCTCTGCTGCTTTCCATTTTAAGTGTCTATGTATTTGCAATCTGATCAATTTGTTGCTTAAATAACATAGACAAAGACACCAACATATGAGTCTGTAATACCTTTAATTAATAATTCCTTAACCGAGGTCACTCATAGGGTGATTACCAGATGAGGTGGTATCAGAGCTTTAGGCTGTAAGGTTAGACAAGATTGTGTTGGTTTAGCTCTTGAATGCTCACTAGATCAAAGCTCAAATTGGGAGAAGAAGAGTTGGTTGAAACTAATCCTAAAATTGGGAGAGTCTATCCTCAGAAGACAATGTCAGAGGAAGGTTTTGTGGGGCCAGACCCTCAATTCATAGAAAGTTTCCTAGCTATAAAGTCTATGGTAGAAGAAATGTATAGGGACTTTAGAAAGCATAAGGATGAAGATTCATCAGGTTCTAAACAAGATAAAGAAGAAGAATAATCTCATAACTGTGACCACTCAAAAGGAAATGGGAAAGAGGAAAACTTTCTCACACCTATTAATAGCCCTGCGCATAATAAGAAAGAATCTCTGATTAAGCTAGATGTTAAATTCGATTTGCCTATATATGATGTAGAGCTAAATGCTGAAAAGTTGGACAATTGGATTAGAAAAATTGATGTGTATTGCAAGGTCTAGAACATTGACTCAGACAAGAGCAAAATTCAGCAGGCAAGCCTACACCTAGGAGGCACTGCCTTGGTTTGGTGGGAAGGCAGAACCCAAACTGACATGAAAAGACATGGTAAGACTATTTTTGTCTGGAGTGACTTTGTTTCTGCAATCAAGAAGCAGTTCTATCCATTGGCCTAAATGCAACAAGCCATGATGAGTTGACAAACTCTTCGACAGTTGAAAGGGAAAAGTGTACAAGGGTACACTCAAGAAATTAGAAAGAGAGCATTGATTCTAGGGATCTCATTAGACTCAAAAGAGACTCTTTTGAAGTACATTGGTGGTCTACATAGCTACATGAGGCATACCATCCTCATGATTAATCCCACTAGTATAGTTGAGGTGTCTGTACAAGCTACTCATATAGAGGCTAGAGGAAAGAATGGAAATCTAGAAGTTGGGGGACCATACCAACCCACTACAAGCAGGAGAAAGGAGAAAGGAAAACAGAAGTGGAAAGCAAGGAAGGCTAACACTGCACAGAAAGGCAAAGCTTCATGCACTCACTATAAAAAGGATGGGCATGATGATGAGCACTGTTGGATTTTGCATCCAGAGTTGAGACCTAAGAAGTCCGAGGGCAAGAAGAAGAAGACTGTTGTAGCTATTCAAAAATATTTGGGGTCAAACTCGGGAGATGAAACAATCATTGCAACCACAAGTATAAACGGTAAAAATTTTGAAGCATCTACTAGTAATTCTACTTAATCTGTTATTGATGAAGAACATGAGAGAAGAAGACATGAGCTTTTCCATATTCGAGTTATTTCCAAACATCAAAAGATTGATACTTTGTTTGATAGTGGCTCACAAGTAAATTTGATTTCTGAAGCAATTGTAAAGAAATTGGGATTAGCAACTACACCTCACAAGAAACCATACCCATTAGGATCGTTGAATGACAGAGCACAACAACAAGTGACTAGACAGTTCAAACTCAAGTTTTCTTTTGGATCAACATTTGTTGATGATGTTGAGTTAGACATAATTCCTTTGGATATATGTGGAATTGTTTTAGGGAGTCCTCACTTGTATGATAGAAAGGCTATTTTCTATAGAGCTGAGAACAAGTATCTACTTGTTAAAAATAAAATCGAACACTTTGTAAGAGTTCTTAAGCTCAAGAATAATTATACTCTCATAAACTTAGGGCGGATGAAAAGAATGATAAATTCATGCAAACAATTCTTACTAATGGTTGTAAAGGAAAAGAAACCTGATAGAACCAATGTATTTGAGGGTTGTAATACTAAGCAGCAAGCTGATATAGAAAAGATTGTCTTAGAGTATGATGTTCTGTTCCAAGAACCTAAAGGTCTGCCACCCAAAAAGGAAATAGTATATGATATTATTTTGCAGCAAGATGTCCCATTGCCTAACATTGGAATGTATAGGTTGTCTTCTTTAGAGAATGTTGAAATCAAGAAGCAGGTGCAGGAGTTACTCGAGAAGGGGTTCATTAGGCCTAGCACATCACCATGTGGGTCACCAATCGTTTTGGTGAGAAAGAAAGATGGCTGGTGGAGAATGTGCATTGACCACCGAGCACTGAATAAGATAACAATCAAAAATCATTATCCCCTTCCTCGCATAGATGATCTTTTAGATCAATTAAAGGAAGTTGTTTATTTCACCAACCTGTATTTGCATAGTGGATACCATTAGGTCAGAGTTGTAGAGCAAGATGCACAGAAGACTACTTTCAAAACAAAGCAGGGATTGCATGAGTGGCTGGTTATGCCTTTTGGATTGACCAATGCCCTTGCTACTTTCATGAGATTAAAGAATGATGTACTCAGACCTTTTCTTAATGATTTTGTTATTGTGTATCTGGATGACATTCTGATTTTTAGTAAAACGTGAGAGGAACACTTAATGCATGTTAAGCAGACATTAGATGTTTTGAAAAGAGAAAAACTTTATGTTAAACTCTCAAAATCTGAATTTGGCAAAACATCTCTAAATTATTTGGGTCATATAGTAGGGGGTGGTGAATTGAAAATAGATCCCTCTAAAGGGGAAATCATTGTAAACTAGCCTAAGCCCAAGTCTACCACAGAAGTGAGAAGCTTCTTAAGAGCCGGAAAATATTGGAGGAAGTTCATCTCTAACTTTTCCTCAATTGCAGCTCCCTTACATGCTTTGACAGGATTGAACAAGGTGTTTTAGTGGTGAGGCAAACATCAAAAAGCCTTCGACACCTTGAAAGAAAAGATTAGTACAACATCTGTGCTAGCACTGCCTGATCTACAAAGACCATTTGAGATCCAAATAGATTCCAATGACTATGCCATGGAAGTAGTGTTGACACAGCACGGTAAACCCATATGTTATTATTCTGAGACTTTTAATCTTGCAGTAGTTAACTATCCTACATATGATAAAGAATTGTTTGCATTAGTTCAAAGTGTGAAAAAATGGAAACATTATTTAATGGGAAAAGAGACAGTAATACATACTGATCATCAACCACTTCAGTATCTACACTCCCAAACTAAGTTGCAGCAATCAAGACATTACAGTTGGATGGGTTTTCTACAACAATTTCATTTGGTCATCAAATACAAAAAGGGCATACATAACAAAGTTGCAGACATGTTATCTAGACCCATTATAAATGCATCTACTATACTTAAGCATAATTTTGTACTACATGAAATCTACATTGAACAATATGCTCAAGAAATAGATTTTAAAGATGTATATGCAACTTTGAGTCAAGGCAAAAAGGTAGAAGAATTGGATTATCATGTGTAGCACTAGCTCTTATATCATTGTGGGAAACTCTGCATTCCACAAACTGAGAGAGTAAAGATAATTAGAGAGGCACACACTTCTCTGATATCAGGTCACTTTGGGGTAAGTAAAACAGTTGCACAGCTGCAAAGATTTTGTTATTGGCCGAATGAATGAGACAATTTCTAGATATGTAAGAGGGTGTACTGTGTGTGCTAAAAGCAAGCCCAACAATAGAAAACTAGGCTTGTACACTCCATTACCAGTTCCTTCTCACCCTTGGGAAAGTGTTTCCATGGATTTTTTTGGAGGACTACCTAAATCTAGGAAAGATCATGATTATCTGTATGTGGTTGTGGATAGGTTCAACAAAATGTGTATTTTGATACCTTGTAATAAATAGATTACAGCTAAACAAACTGCAAAATTATTCTTTGAACATGTATGGGTTCATTTTGGATTACCCACTTCTATTGTATCTGATCGAGACACTCGATTTTTGGGGACGTTTTGGTCAAGTCTGTGGGAGCTGATGGACATCCAACTGAAGAAAAGCATAGCTTTTCATCCACAAACTGATGGCCAGACAGAAGTAGTTAACAGGACAGTGATCCAGTTACTTAGAGGATATTGCAGCAAACATCCTCAGCTTTGGGATGAACACTTATGTTATGTGCATCATGCTTACAATAGATCAAAACACTCTTCTACACATAGATCTCCTTTTGAGACCTGTTTTGGTTTCATACCAAGGTCTCCTTTGGATTTTGTCTTTGGTAAAGATACCATAGTTGATGGACAGAGTGATGTGGAAAAGGTAACTAGGTTCATTGAACAGATCTAGGAGATCCACCAGGCAGTACAGGAATAGCTGGAAAAGAGCCAAGCCAAATACAAAGCAAGGCATGACAAGCATCGGATGGAGCATAGTTTTCAAGTTGGAGAGCAAGTCTGGTTGTATATCAGCAAGGACAAGATGCAAGGTGAAGGTAAAAAGCTAAAGCCTATCAGGTATGTACCTTTTAGGATACTTGAGAAGATTGGTGAAAATGCTTTTCCCGTTGATCTACCAGCCTACATGCACATCTACTCAGTCATAAATGCAGATTTCTTGAGATTGTTTGAACCCTCAATGATTGAGGATCTTGAAGAGCAAAGTCAATTTCCTTCTATTGATGACCTGCTACCTGAATATCTTAATGAATTGCAAGAAGGCACAGTCTTGGACAGGAAGGTGAGGACAACGTGCAGAGGAGATATTGAGTACCTCAGAATTGGACTCAAAGGTTCGAAGTCGAATAGTGCAAAGTGGATTGATATTGGGCAAGCGAGCCAATAGTACCCTCACTTAGTCGATGCTTGAAAGAAAACCAACTTTTGGTGGTCCAAAAGATTTCTAGTGGGAAGGCCGTGATCCGAATTGGATCGATAAAGAATGATTAATAGAGCCATGGCTATACCAGGTCGGGACAGACTTCAAAGAATTTGAAACAGTGATCAAGAACACCTCTAAACCAGTGGCAATGGCAGCCAGTGTTGAATGACGAGGACTCGGTCAAAGCGCACTGACCAAGGCCCATGGAGACTACACGAGAGGCAAAATTAGCCCCTGGGAGGCTCGGATCGAGAAACAGAGGCAGTTTTTGATGCGCGATTAGTGCTTACACTGGGCCAAAAACCTCAAAATGGAGAAGCCCTAAGCACTCGGTCGCGTGGGAGCCGGAAAAGCCATGGGACAAAAGGCTAAGCGCTAAAGGCACAACCCACTCCAAAAACCGGTGGTATTGATCGAGGGCATCCATGGGTGGTAAGAAGTTTTGATGGAAAAGGAGCGATTCCACTTAGCGCCCGACGTTTGGCAAGCAGAGGAGAGAGAAAACCACTACTAATTGTATGCTAACGGTCGAGCTAGTCAACCACGTGGGACAAGTGAACGACGTCAGATCTGGAGGCTCCAGATCTAACGGCTGAGATTGCGCCCGATGGAGAAGCCAGATTTAACGAGGGAAAAAGCTATGATTTAGAAGAATCTAAGGTCCACTTTGACCGCCAAGGTGGTGAAAGACTCATTCCATGACGTAGACGAAGAATTGAACTGACGACGCAGGTTGGCGCAGTTCGCAGGAGTACAAATGGCCACTCCATGTGAGCCTGATGATGACGCTGAGAACAAGGAACTCCAAGCGTAGCTGCAAGCAAGCGATCTAACGAAGGTGGAAGAGGAATCGAATCGCCATGAGCCTGAATGGCTTTAAAGCCATGAATAGAGAATAGGAAGGACACGGAGGAGTCGAAGACCCAAAGAGGAACACCGAAGACCGAAGACAGAGAAGAGAAAAACCAGTAAGGAAAAAAGTAGAAGAAGACAGTAGGGCCGAGCTGACCAAAGGCAGCGTCAAGCACTAGAGAGCTTGAGAGATTCAAGCCATCCCTGAGAGGATCTGTCAGACCAGAGAAGTCAAAGAGCTGGTAGAGAAGAGAGTCTATGTACTCTAGTGGTTTGGGGAATCCAAGAACCACCCTGCCAAGCCAATTTGTTTCAAGAGACTCGTATTGAGCTCCTTCATTGTAATTCTCTGCTTTAAGACACAATAAAATAAGGCTACCACTGAGAGCTGGAGCGGAGATGTAGCCCTAGAGGATAGGGTGAACTCCTTATTAATTTCTTGTGTTCTTTTCTTTGCTTACTGTATTTCTCTGCTACTTTCCATTTCAAGTGTCTGTGTATTTACAATCTGATCGATCCGTTGCTTAAATAACATAGACACACACACCAACATATGAGTCTGTAATACCTTTAATTTATAATTCTTTAACTAAGGTCACTCATAGGGTGATTATCAGATCAATTTACATCTAACATGGTGGAAGGGCTTGTGGAAGAATACAAGATCAAGCACAGGAAATCTACTCCTTATCATCCTCAAGCAAATGGTCAAGTGGAATCTACAAATAAAGTGATTGAAGGAATCCTCACCAAGACTGTGCATCTATATAGAAGAGATTGGGCTGAGAGGCTTCCTGAAGCCATATGGGCCTATAGAACTACATGGAGGAACACAATGGGACATACACCCTATGAACTTGTTTATGGGAAACAAGTCTTGTTCCCTATAGAGTTACAAATCAGAACTTTCAAGATGGCAGTCCAACTGGGACTAGATTTATCAGAGGCACAAAAGCATAGGCTGGAGAAGTTAAATGAACTTGATGAAATCAAGCAAGAGGTAGTCCAAAGGACTAGTATAGTCCAACAACAGAGGGCTAAATTGCATGACAAATATATCAAAGACAAGAGGTTTCAAGTGGGAGATTGGGTGTTGTTATTTGATTCAAAGTTTAAGGATTTTCAAGGGAAATTTCAAACTCATTGGCTTGGGCCATATGTGATTGAAAAAGTCTTTAGTAATGGAGCAGTGAGGATAAGAACAATAGATGAAAGTAAAACTCCTCTTCTTGTGAATGGTCATAGATTAAAGATATATTAGAAATCAATTTCAAAAGAGGAGTCCATTAAGATTTTCCAAGACAATTCTGAAATGAAGCTAGTGAATTAGGATTCTTCTTCTCCACTAACTTAGTCTTTATTTTTCCTAAAAAACAGATAAGAAAAAATGCATAAGGTGGGAAACCAATCATTAATTGGCATACTTATACAAAAAATACAGGGTGAAAATTAGAGGTTTCTGACACACTATATTTTCCATTTTCTTTCTATAATAAGTAGTGACAAAAAGCTAAAACCACTTTGTAGTTTAGATTCTACAAATTCATCATCTCATCTCACCTCACTCCGTTTTATTTTTTTTACAGTTTCACTTCATCTCATTATTATATTCCATCAATAAATTTTTTAGTTTTTCCTTTTATAGCTTTCATTCATTTTTCATTTCATTTATCATCTTGTCTTACATCTAATTTCATCACACTTACATAGCCACTTCCATTTCATTCATGATCCATAAGCCACATTTCACTTTCTTTTTCACGTTTTGCAGCTAATCTGATTTTGCAGCTACAATTTGTTTACCAGTTCAGGCATAAGTGTATAGCTCATAATAAAATCATGTATGCAGGGAATTGAAAGAAAATCAATTTTTGAAGACCAACCATGCTCAAGGTACCTGTGGATCAACATAAAAAATTAGAAAGCGAAAGGTAAAGGTTCCAAAGGTAAATACAAAGATTTATTTCAAAAAATAATTTGAAAACATAAGTTTGTATAGTATGTATAATTGCATGTTTCTTTAATCAACCATCATTTTATTTGACCACCAATACATCTCCGCCATATCTTTCATCTTTAATGACAAATAGTCTCAATTATTCTTTCATAACAAATCTCTGCTTCAAACTCCATAACCTATACTTAGATGGTCCTCCACAACTCCACCTATTAACGTCAAGATGACGATGTGACCTACTCATCTACGACTCTCTAAACCCTTACTCTCTATTTATTACATGCAAACCCTTAAGTTTATCTCTCCTATAACACGCAACCATTTCATATACACAGTCTTTCGATTTTCTATACACGCAGTCTTTCCATTTTCATATATATGCAGTCATTCCATTTCCATACACACAATCATTCCATTTCTTAATAGCACTTTTTTCATAGACAGTAAGAGTAATTTTGACGGTTAACCGAAAATAGGGGATATGGGGCTTATTGTTAGGATAGAGCCCATAGGGGTAAAGTATATGGAGGGGTATCCACAGCTTAAAGGGATGCTACAGAAGGCTGGATGGTTAAATTTTATTGAGAAATTTGACGGCAACCACAAGGAAATTACCAAGTCTTTTGCAAGGTCATTTGATAACACAGAAGCAAAGATAGGAGATATTAAATTTGCAGTCACAGAATCCTTCATAGCAAATGCATCAAAGCTACCGTGACAAGGAGAAAGATAGTTTAAAAACAAGGAATTTCATGGTGAATCTTGGAAGGTGATCCTCAGAAACCCAGGTATGGATGTTACAGTATTTAGAAATGGAATTCCTATTTTAGCACTCAAGAACAAATGGGGTAATATGTGGTTGATATTGCAAAAATTCATTACATGTGAAGGAAGATTTGGGTCTATATATGTTTACCATATATGCTTATTAATGAATTTCTTAGAAAATGGAACCATCAACCTTCCCTTCTTCCTTCTAAACAGTCTAAGAATAATGGATACAAATGTCCAAAAGAAAATTGAATCCATAGAAACAACTAGGTATCATCATGGATTAGTGAAGATACTAGTTGAATTCCATTTGAAAAGTATAGGGGATACCTGGGAAGATTTCTTGGCAAGAAATTCTTTCCCGGATGCTCCAGAGTCACCTGAGGAGAGTCATGTTAAGAAAAGTAGGAGGAGAAAGATCAGCATTAACATTCAAAACAAATCTAGAACCTCCTCACAAGAAAATGATGTAGATACAACTCCTAAATAAGAGGTTAGAAAGCAGACTAAACAGAAAGGAAAAATGAAAGAGATAGCTGAAGAAATCAATGAAAACATTCCTGAACCTTCATCGCCACAAGAAGATGAACAGTTACTCTCTAAAAGACTGACCAAGATTAGGGAGCAAATTAAGAAAAAGAAAGAGATAGGGAAGAGGAAGAAGGACAGAAGAGAAGAAACCATTAGCTTCCAAAACCTGAGAAGGAGCTCTAGACTCCAAAGTAAGGTGAGGAAGGTAACATCAAAAGGAGCTTAGTTCATAAACGTAGAGGAAGAAAACCCAGTTCACTCTCCTGATAGTATTCCACCTGAACATAGTCCACAAAAATTTCCTCCACAGAATTTCGAAGGTAGCCCAAGCAGAGCTTCTCCTGGCATAGATCTAGTACAACAACAAATTTATGATTACATAGAATCTCTAGAAAAGAAAAGTGCCTCAATGGATCCAAGATCCTAGGCCAATCCAGAACAACCTGTCAATCCACAAGAACCTCTGGCTGACTCCCTTAAACAAGAAATCTATGAGTTGGAGATATTGAACAAGCATATTAAGAAAGAAAATAAAACCCTGAGGGAACAAAGAAAATTGGATAAAGCCATTCATGACAACACAATACTGCACCTAGGGCTACGGTATGAGAAGAATAGGAAGTTGAAGAGGAAAAATAGGTACTTGAGCAGAACACTTATCAACCTCAAATACAAATTTCTTATGAAGAAGCCCAAGATGGCAGTCAGTGCAAGGAGAAGTAAGAAAAGGAAGTTGGATGTGCTAGCAGAAGTATCAGAACAGATGCAATAGGATAAAGAAGTTCACTTTTTTGAAAATTGCATTAGGACATGCAATGATTTTGCATTGGGGGTATGTTGAGCCTCAAAATTACTCTTTCCCTAGCAACTCTTCTCATTCCTTTTCTTTGTTTTTCCATAAGAAAGATGCATTCTCATCACCAATAACTGGTATATACTCTCTTGAGGAAGAAATTTAGTGATTTACATGTTATGCTTTTATGTTTTGTTGTTTGAATAAATTTGTGTATATTAGCTATGGAACGCAACCTATTCTACAACTAATCGACTGTTCCGTAGCTACTTCGATGCTCTAACTAGTTCCAAGTGTCAGAAGGAGAAACCAACCACATGGGCAGCTCTAAAATCATCGTGACATGGACCCTGTCCTATTCATTCAGCCCAGGTTGACAAAGAAGATGGCATAAGACTACGGTCAATGGATAAGTCAAAAACAAAGAGACAAAGGGTAACAGGATTCTGTTTTGTGGTTAATTTAATATGTTTCACAGTGATGGGAACCATTATCCGGAGCAACTACTAGTACCTACGGACTTCAACAACCACCCATACAAATGAATCCAATAGCCACCATGTATTGGATTTATTTCTCCAGCAGCTGAGGAAGAAATTCCACATATCTGTCTTCTACGTGTTTGGCTGTAGCATGCCTTTTTCTACAAATAGTTATATGTTTTTTCTTATAAATACCTGTGTAAAGGACCAAAGAAGTTAGTAGTAATAGTAATAGTTTTTATCTGAAATCGAAGTTCCAAACTCTATAATTTTTCGATGTTTTGTGTCCCTGTTTTAATATGAGAAGACCGCATGTTTTTATGAAGATCTGAAGGAGTTTTCTAGGAATTGACTAAGCCACCGTAGTCTAATCAATTGCAGAGGGCCCCTTCACTGAAGAGGTTTTATCTTATTTATTTTTCTTCTTCTTGTTAATTGTGAATTCGTCATTTTCTTTTTGAAACAGTGTTTATAATCATTTTTCTCACTAACAGTGTTTATAATTTAGAGCAGTTTCCATTAGCTTGATTTCTTTTTAGTTCTTATCAGTAGTTTAGAAGATAGAACTTAATAGTGTAATCGTGTTTCTTCAATCAAAAACTAACCTTGTTTCAGGATGGGAGTAAGATTGAAAAAAATGATAAGGATACATTGTTGAATAGTTTACTTCATTTACTGTTTTGCTAGTTTAAATTCTTAGTTAAACTGATCAGTGTCATTTATTGTCTTTTCCATTTCATTTTTAGTTCAAAATACTAACTCATGGTGTTAATGAATGTTTATGGAAAGCCCTTCAAGTTGATAATTCATCCTTAACTAAGTGGTTGAACATTTCATCTATGCAATGAGTTATTTCTGCATCTCTGTATTTGCTTTCTCTTAGATTAATGAAGTACAGAATTACTCAAATGTCATCCCAAGGAGACTTTCTCCCAAAATTGAGAGGCAGAGTAACCAAGTATTTCATTTAGTTTTATTTATGTAATTAGTTAGACATCAATTTCAATTATCACTTTCAGTTCTAATTCATGATTTGGAAATAATGGTAAAATGAGAATAGAAACTTTGTTTTCATTTCCTTCTTAGCTTTGTTTCCATATCTTTCTTAGCTCTGTTTTCATTTCTTTCATAGCTCTGGTTTCATTTTTAGATTTTAAGTAGTCTTTAAGAAAGTTAGATTAATTTTTTATAATCTACATTGTAAATCATTAGGAATTAAAAGACCAAAAACCCCCAAAACAACATAAAACATACAAACGATGAAGTAAGAAGGGTTAGCTAGCACAAACAATGCAGTACACTCCATTGTTTACCATACCCAGATTGATAATTTATGTAGAGAAATTTAGGACACTAAATTGACCAAACACCAAGCTCCAACATGGATCAAATCTCTTTTCACTCTAAAAGAGGTTTGCACCTTAAGGGGGGCTTGGTAGATCCAATATTAAGATGAATCTAGGATTGTTTGGTTATTAATTATATTTATAATTATTATTTTTACTTCTTATTTTACATTTTATTTAACTTGACCCATTTGGAATGTTTTATTAATAATTTTAATTCTTATTTCTTTTATATTATTTGTTTTAATTTTATTTTTATATATTTTGAGGGAGTCAAAATGTTTAGCAAGACATTATAACATCTCTACCATACTAATCTAAAGAGGGCCTCTCGACGTAATAACCATCCTTCATGGAGGTTAAACCCTTAGCATCCACCTAATAATTATTGATAGCTAAATTAAAACTATGAAATCCATATTTTGAAATTAACACGCATCATAATTATTAACTAAATTATATCTCAAATGAGAAAATTAGCATTAGGATAAATGAAAATGCATAATTGAAGTAGAATGTACATTATGACTGATTGTTCATCTCTATGAATACACAGTGGAAAAAGTTATAGGGTTACCCCAATATGGAGAAAGATTGTTAAAAAATATTTAGTTAGAAATAGAGGAATGGACCCTATTTATAACCACCTCATAATTGTACTCAAATTGGATTAAAGGTATGCATAGACCTTGGTTGGAATATCCTTGGGAAGAATTGGTCCTTTTAATCCAAATGCATATTACGTGTAAAAATAGATTCAACGGAAATTATTTTTTTTGAAACCCTAATGATTGTTTAGGTTTTTCTCTTTAGCTTATCTTCCTATGGCTAGTGTTAGTGAAGGGAGGGGTGATCTCTCATACAGTGAGGTTGTCTCAAAAGGAAGGATCTTGCAAAGGCTCAGTGAGACATTACCTTCATCTTCATATTTTAACAAACATGAAGAATTGATAGGCCTAAAATAACATGCAGGAAATAGAGTCTGTGAAGTGTCCTACCCGAGAGAGTTGTTGGCCCCAAGGTTAACATTTGCTGAAATAAGATAGGAAATGCATCTAGTACATGCACGATCATGAAGGAATTATTAAATTTTGGGGGATATGTCCAATGGATAAGGTGATAACCCAGTATACCTACAATAGATGGTAGTCAAAGGGCTAGATTAAGCTAGAGCTAGGAGCTAAGAGATTTTTCAGAGCTATCTTTGTAAGTGTGAAGGGCTGGAACTGAGCATTCAAATATGGCCCTTACTTTTCCAAATCTACAAAGTTTTACCGATTTTGGACTGAGAGGTTTTTCTGAGATAGAGAATACTTCAAAGTGGTAATATAATGGATTAGGATGTACTCTCTTCCATTGGAGTCTTTGGATGAAGATATTATAACACAGATAGGAAATTACGTAAGGGACAATGCGAAAAGTTCTATAGTAGAGAAATAGTCTCACTATACATCATATGCACACATTTGTGTATATATGAAGATATTTTAGCCTCTCCCATAATCAATTTACCTTTATTACCAAGATGAGCTTGGGAGGTAGACATGATATTACGAGCACATCCCATTCAAATGTAGAAGGTCTCATGAGTATGGACATTTGTACCAAAACTTCCCCTTGGTTTCCCAAAATGCACCCCTTGAATCCCTTGAATCAATAGGATGATGGATTTAGAATAGTGGAAAGGTACACATGGAACTCTATATCCCAATCACACCAAGGCCAACTAGTCAAGAAAGGGGCAAAAACCAATCAATATTATCTGCTAGGAGCTTAAGAGGAATATGAAGTAAGTAGGCTTGAAAAAACAACAAATGTGGAGGTAAGATACCACCAGTCAAGTTGTTTGTTTCATTCTTCATTTTTACAGTTTCAACACCTTCTATTTATTAATGAAAGTCATGGTTCACTATATCTCTCTGTTTTGGCTATAAATTGTATTTTATTTCATTCCCTTATGATAAATCTGGATAAAACAAATTCATTTCCTATCACATAAGATATCAATCATAGCTCTTAACCCTTCATAAGGTCTGAGCCTAATTGGATTTTGTCAACAATCCTCTTTTCATATTCAAATTTTCTAAGTGAGAGAGATTTATGAAAGAGTAATAAAAGAGAAAATAGAAGCTTAATAACAAAGAAAAATAAACCCTTAATTTCTCCTTAGTCTCAAACTTTTATAATCACACCTTGACCCATCATCTCTCAACCTTTCAGCTTCTTTAGAAAACTAACCTTAACATCAAACAAAAATATTCACCCATTTCATATTTCCCCCTCCCTAATGAATCATAATCTGTTGGCTATCCCCTTTCATTATCTCTAGCATTTCTATTAATAAAAATAATAATTACATCACATGATAGAGTTTGATATCATAGTATCAATGTTGGCACCCTAGCATTATATGTTCTGAATTACATTACAAAATTGGGGTAATTAAAGGGGTTTTGTTACATAAGAGCGTTGTTTCCTTTCCTAGTCCCCAAAATGATGAAGCACTCTAAGATGCAAGAAGACTTGATCTTTTATTGCAAATAAGAAGACGAAGATCACCTTTGGTGATGCATCCAGTGTTGGCGAGGCTAGTAGTTTTTAATGATTGACCAATGAGTACCATTCAATATATAGGATGCAATATGTCATTCTTCCATGTTTGGGCACAAAGTGATAACTTGTAAAAAAAATATATAATTGAGCTAATTTCAAATACACATGAGAAAATGCAAATTTCATAAAAAGTTTTATGAATTATTTATGGTTTAATTTTTGAAAATTATTGTGCATTTTTTTACTCTAATTTTTTTATTTGGTGTTGATGATTAGTATGGTGTATATGTTCAAATATATTCCCTTCAATATGATGTCAAAGTTAAGATAGATATATTATAATCACAAAATAGCATGATCCTTATTACTATAGTAACTTACTGCTACACCACTAAAGGAAATTATATAAATATGGACTTTTTCAATTACATTAAAAAATAAATATTACCTCAGTGACTTTTTTTACATGAAATCAAACCAAATAAGATGATAAATGGACGTCATTCAAAAGAGTGGAATGGTATATCGCCACAGTTATATTAGTGCATTTAAATATTCATTACATTTAAAATTGTAAGATAAACATGCACACTGTAATTTCTCATTATATCTAAGGCTCAAATATAACTCAAATCCTTTAGTACATTATAAATAGGACACAAAAGATATTCATACCTTAAGCCAAAAGTAGCTAAACACAATTCTTTTCACATAAAATTTTCATATTGTAAAAGTCCATAAATACATCCTCATCTAATATAAATCATTGTTTTTTAGTTGGAATCTAGGGAATATGTAACAAAATGTGCAATCATAGTTCAAGGTTTAATCCCCATGCTACTATCATGAGAATGTATGTCCACATAACATAAAAGGATAAGGAAATATACACTTGACATGTGCATTTTATAACTAAAAAGCCCAAAATTGTGACCTAAATCTAACTAAAATACCCAAAATTGTTACCCAAATCTAATAACATTGGAGAGAGGAATATTTTTTATAACATCACTTATTGTTAAGTGTTCACTTTTAGTTAAGTGTTCACTTTTATGGTTTATTTTAAGGCTCATTAAAATTTGTATGAACACTCACTTCATGGTGCAGAAGGTAAAAAATGATGATCTTGTCACCCAATTTTTTGTAGCCATTACCTTGTGGTTATAACAATAAAAAGGAATACTCGTAATTCTAAAAATATTGAATGAGAGAGTCATTAGCAATCTCATTGATATTAAATTATCCACTATTATTTTTTTTTTCAACTCCCACGATAATTGTGATGGGCAATGAAAAACTTATTACTCCCAAAAGGATGATCTCATTACTGGGACATTGACGGAGAAAGAGCCATTCAAATTTATCACATATTTGTACAGTATCCAATATTAGGTTTTATCTCAAATCCTACCACAAATGGTATGCACACTCATTTTATGGAGAAAAATGTTTTGAATTATAATCTCACACACAATATTGTGATGGCCATTACTTTTATCACATAAAACATTGAAAAGGATGATGGACCACTCCAATAACTTAGAGGTGAGAGCCATTGGAAAACTAATCTATATTAATGTATCAACCATTAGGTTTTATTTAAACTACAAACATCATTTCTATGGGTCTTTTATAACTAAGAATTACCAAAAGGAATGTATCATTTTAATAACATTTAATGGGAGAGAGATCCATTCGCAATCTCACTTATTCTTACAGTATCCACTATTAGGGCTTCTCTCAAATCTCGCCACAAATGTGATGGGAACTCACTTTATCTTGCATAAAGTCAGAAACGACCATCTTAACATAATTATGATGACCATTGACTTTATGGGACATAACATAGAAAACAACTATCAACCATTTTAATAACATTGTAGGAGAGAGGCACTCACATTTCCATTTATATTAGAATATCTACTATTTGGTGTTATTTACTTTGTCACCACACTTGGGATGGGAATTCTATAGTTTAGAACTCTCAAAAGGATGATCTTGGACCAATAACATTGAAGAAGATAGTATGATCCATTCACAATATTACTTATGATTAATTTATCAACTATAACCTCTTATTTCATGTTATGAAACCAACTCACAAAAATATAGAAAAGACATATCAACGACTTCAAAATTAGCCTCTTCGAGGGGGAAACCTCTTTTACATTACACAAATGAACAATTCTTGAATAATACAAATGAAAAGACCTCCTTTCTATATATGGGAGTCTAAGGGTTCATAATATAATCAGAGTTGACATAACAATAATAATGTAAGGACACAACAATAACAATAGTGGGCTTCTATGGGGCACAATAATAACAATATGGGGGCTACATGGGAACAAAAATATAATAAGGGGGTTGCACTAAGAACACAAAAGGGTTAAAATTGTAGTATAGGGACCTAACATGCCCCTCTCCTTCAAAAAGTGTTTTCCCCAACACTTGAGGGACCTAACATGCCCCTCTTCCTCCATTGTGGAATCTTCAGCGGCTAAGTTCTTCCACTTGATGAGATACTCTGAAATTGATCGATTTCGTAGCTATCGGGTTCTTATTTACGTGTCTGCTTCAGGTTCCAATATGATTTTTCCTTCCTCATCAAGTTCTGACAATATTGTTTGAACTCGAAGCTTGTCACCTATAACCTTATTTAAGCATGAAACATGGAAAACTGGGGGCACTCAGGAAGATGTAGGAAGCTCCTATTTGTATAACATAGTACAAATATTTTGCAGCACCTTGTAAGCACCATGGCACTTTGGTGATAATTTATTATCCTTCTTATCTTGCTTGAGGGACATTTATTTGTACGGTTGTATTCATAAAGATACCCAATCTCCTACATCAAAACTTCTTTCACTGTGATGTTGATCTACCTGTTGTTTCATTCGATTAATCACCAGAGTGAGGTTATCCTTTAAAAGTTGGAGAACTTGTGGTTGATGCTCAATGTCATATTTCACTGCTTGAACCTTTTTCTTCTTGATTTTTCCTTCTATATTGAGAGTTTCAGGAGTGATGATTATTTCCAATGCATTACAAGATATGGTCAGATTCATTTCTTAATGCTCGATGTGATCTTGTGCTTTTTGAACCTTTTTATTCTTGATAGTTCCTTCTATCTTGAGAGTTTGAGGAGTGGTAATTCTTTCCAATGTTTTACAAGATATGTTCGGATTCATTTCTTCTTTCTCTAGGGTTGGTTCCTGGTGTATATACTCTTCTTTTGACATTTATTGATCTTTTTCTTCCTCCTCTTCACAATCTATGTAAAATAATTTCTTCTCAGCACACTTATGACCTTTAGTGTATTTTTTATCACAACTCTAACAAAGGTCATTTTCTCCTTTTTCTCCCAATTGTTGTGGTGTCAACCTTGTAAGTTGTGGAAGGCTAGGAGCAAGAAAGCTTCCATCTTTATAATTGTGAGTGGTAGGATTTCTTGTTGCCATAATTTTACTTTCAATTTTTCTTGCCAACTTGAATGCCTTCTCCAATGAATCAGGCTCCCAAAAACGAACTTAAGGTTGAATGTTACCCTTTAAAGTCCCTATGAATACATGAACCCTATGCTTCTCTGGAATATCATTTACCCTTATATTCAATTTTTGGAAGTCTTCAATATGCTCTTCCATTGAACCCTTTGGTTTGAGATTTATCAATTGGCTAAAGAAGGCGTTGCTCTTTCTATCCTCATAATGTGCTATCATTTCCTCTGTGAAAATTGACCAAGTGACAAGTGGTTTAAGAGAACAAATCTCTTTACACAATAAAAATTGATTTGGTTCTAAATATAAAGATGCAATACATATCTTTTGTAATAGTTGCACATCATGTAGATCAAAGTATTTCTCCATTTGTAGTATCCATGTTATGGGATCCTTGCCATCAAACTTCTTCATATCAATCTTTGGAGTATGGAGGGTCTTCAATCCAATGTTAGATTCTTTGAAATCATGATTAACATTTATTTTTTTCTCATCATGAGTTTCCTGTTCTACCTTTTCGTCATTAGGAGGCCTTACTTGTAGTAGCTTTGTCCCACCTTCCTTTAAACCTTCCATGTCTTTCTTCAAATATTCCATGCCTTTCTTCAAATCTGCTTTCCTACCATCAATATTAGCCTCCATAGAACATGTAAAACTATTTATCTTAGCTTCGATTGCATTCCTCAAATCATCCATCCAATTTTTCTTTCTAGGTGTTTCTATTTTCAGTATTCATGTCATTATTTTTCTTTCTTTTAGCAGCTTGATCTTGAACCTATTATTTCTCTGAAATTTCATATCTAGAAGGTATGAAACTATGAACTACAGTAGCCATAGTTTTCCTCTTTCTAATGCCACCAGTTTGATCAAAATTGGATTCTCCAAGAAAGAGTTATGTCGAATCGCCCACAATGACCTGATTATAGAAATTTTCAGCAGAGTGAAATTGTACATAGTGCCATGTGTTACTGTTTCAACCTTCAAACCTGAAAAAATACACAAAAAATCACAGTCCATCCTCTTTCTGCATCTTCTTATGAAATTTCAATATGATGCTCCGATAGACACTTATGATGCTTTTCCCCAAGTCACTTGTTTTGGATGTAATTCGGGAGCCTGCAAAAAGCCTAAATGTCTTGTAATGTATCTCTGAAAATATAGTGTAACAAGATCTAAAATTTCAATCCAAGCTTCAACATGATTTCGGCTCAAATGGGTTTTAATTTTAGAGTCTGAAAATTTGTAGAAACAAAATTATAGCAAAAATACCACTATGACCAGTTTGAGATGGAATTCTTGAGCTTGCAAAAACCCTAACTTCCTCAGATCATATCTCTGAAAATATAGTGAGAGAAGATATGAAATTCAGACCCAAGGTTTAGAACGATTTTAGATCAAATGGATTTTTTTTTTATCTTCTAAAATTTTATATAAAAAAGATATATCGAAAATTCTACAATGACCTGTTTGGAGCAGTGAAACTGTAGAATCCAAAGCTTTGATACCAAATGTTATGAAACCAGCTCACAAAAATATAGAAAAGATAGATCAATGACCTCAATATCAGCGTCTTTGAGGGGGAAACCTCCTTTACATTACACAAATGAACAATTCTTGAATGATACAAATGACAAGACATTCTTTCTATATATAGGACTCTAAGGTGTCATAATATAATCAGAGCCAAAATAACAATAATAATGTAAGGGCACAATAATAACAATAGTGGGCTTCTATGGGGCACAATAATAACAATATGGGGACTACTTGGGCACAAAAATATAATAAGGGGGTTGCGCTAATAACAATAAGGGGTTACACTTGTAGTATAGGGACCTAACATTTCGACTTTCACTAATGTAGGATAACAACTTAATTTTTGGTGATACCGTATATGACCAAAGGAATGGACATGAATCTTCACTACTTATATCTTAACCAATTCTATCCAATTGAAATTAGTATGTTTTATCTAGGTGGATATTCTTCGACACCCACCTATTCTACTAGATCAAAGATTAGTTTTCCTATTTAGGCAATTTTTTATTTTTGGTAGTTTTGAGGTCGTATACTTCAGGAGTAGCTTTGAGGTCCTAAGCAATATTTTTGCGGTAAATGGATCAAGTTCAGTTATAGACACCTTTCAAAAATTGTAAATTTTTCTCCTTGGATGGGCCTTTCTAATGGGCTCTCATTTGTGCTGCATAGAGAGTATATGCCAAAGTTACGACCCTAAGAAGTGGATCTTCCAAATGACCCCATCGGGGCCAATAAGCATTTGGCACTTCATCTCCTAGTGTTATGTTTTTATATGTTTAGAGTTTCTCATTGTTTCCTCATGACAAAAATACCTTTGAGCCTCATTGTAACGCAGTTTAGGAACACATGAAGTCATCACATCTCTTCTTGGCGATAAGATACCACCATTGAAGTTATTTTTCTTTCAATTTTCATATAAAAAATTTCAACATTTCTATTTATTAATTGAAGTTCAATTCCATTGTACCTCTACATTTCATTTTAAATTTATATTTCATTTCATTCCCTTCTTAAATTTGGATCAATGGTCTTGGAGTAGAATTCTATTCCTCTGTTTTCTTGTGCATTTCACCAACAAAATTGAGATATATGGACTTGGGACTCAAACTGCTTGACCACTTGCAACACTAGCCTTGTTGACCTTGATGGACTCCCGCAGAGGAAGAAAATAAAGACAAGAGAGAAAAATATTCTATCAAATTATTTCTCGAAGAATCCCTCTAGTGACAAGGGAACTAATTGATGGATAATTTTTCCTAGGTCCTTCAACGAATGCCAATAGGAGACACATTTTCATCTAGCAACCACTTCGAAGGTGTTGCCCCTTTTAAGGTACAAATTATTTTTGATATTCATATATTTGAAGGAAAAATAGATGCGAATGCTTTAGATAAATAATTAAATATACTAGAAGAATATTTTTCGATCCCTAATTATTTCATGGAGAAAATATTACTTTTGCAGTCCTTAAGGCTTCCCCCATGTCAAATATTAGTGGGAAACTTATAGTAAGAAAAGGACCATGGAGGAATCCCCATTATTTTTAGTTGCACCCTATTGGAACTCTTTTAGGGATGTTGTTAGGGAATAATAATACACTGTCGGAAACTATGAAGAAAAGTACATAACATTAACCACACTACGGTAGGAAAGGAATCAAGAAGTGTTATAGTTCATGAATATATTTCATATATCAGACACAAAGTTGGGTATTAAGGACATTGAGAAACATTTTGTGCTCAAAACTTATGGCTATCTACATAAAAACATATACGAAGAAATGAATTTCTTGGGCATATTCTCGCTTGGTGAAACATACTAATAAGCTATTAAAATTGAGAAAAAATTGAAACATAAAAAGTGAGACTTTGGATTTTCGAATATGAAGAATGGTAAGGGCACCCTGAAACCATACAACAAAAGACAAAGACAGGGTTAAAGACCTCAAGACAACTCATCAAAGATGCAAGAAAAGCTTATAATAATGGGAAGATGAACAAAGAAAAAGGAAAGTGGTGTGAGTTCCACAACAACCCCATTGATAACACAAATAAATGTTTTGCAAAGTTTTCACGGGTGGGTGAGCTAAAATATTTAGAGTTAGAAGCATATTTTAGATCTAAACTAGAACATGATAATGGGAAACAAATCATTCATGCAGAACCCAGTGCAATTGTTGCCACCACCATCGTCCAACAAAGTGAGCTCAAAGATCTAGATGAATAAGAGTGTCTCTTCCACTCACAAACATGGGTGAAGGGACTACATTTTATTTTTGATAGTGGGAGTCAAAAGAACCTCATCTCAGTAGAGGTTTTTAATGTGAAAACTCGAGAATCCCACCCAAATCAACTATTGCGACAACTGATTAAAATTCTCCTATTTGTTAATTACTGAAACAAATTAGTTAATATTTCCTACAACAAAAATCAAATCTAATACAACTGCAACATTCACTTAATTAATTAACTTTCCCAAGAAAAGAATAGAACAATAGAGAAAAATCCACACAAGTGAAACAATATGTTTTGGAGAAATGTCCTAGGAAAAACCCAATGCGGGAAAATTGGTGCAACAATTATGAGGGTTTTATATTATTAAGCAATAGTTTTTAACACAACTTCGGATGCCCTTCTCACAATCCAGTTATAGAGAAACCAAATTGGCATAAACAGTTAGTGAGATTACCCCACTCTACTCAGTAATTTCGGCTGTTCAGACAACTGAACCAATTATCCCCGTCTATCTCTCCGTTGGCTCTGCGTCAACCTCAAATGGCTCTACATCAGCTCAACTGGGAAATGTCTTGCCTTCTAGAGCAGTTTCTAGCCCTCCCATCTTAGAAATGTGAGCTCCTCTGCAGAACTTGGATTTATGCTCTCGATGACTGCGTTGTCTCTGAGTGAGCCCTTCTAGCTCACTGTCAAGCTCTGTGTGGGCCCCTGTGACCCAGCGTCAACCCTTTTGGTGTCTATCTATCTCCCTCTGTTGCTTATCGTGGGTCCTAGAGAAGAGACTCCAACGCAACTATCCCTGCCCTCACTACAATAGATCACTATCGAAAATCTCTCTGTAGCTCCTCTACTCTACTTCAGAAAATTGATTCTCTGAACTCTTTGTGTTTTTCCAAGTGACTGTGAAGCCTCCTTAAATAATATCCTTATTGACATTCAACGAATGAGATTAGAAGCTAATCAATGGCTAAGATCATTTCTGCTTGATCATCATATTCTTTTAGAAGTTACATCCACATTTTATATTAATACCCTTTAATTATTTTATTTTCGTAAGTTTCAGACTTATGGTCCCATTAAAAATAATTAATTATTTTAATAAAACTATGTCTGGGTGGAATTTCCCAAAACACTTTCTGCTTTCTTTGGAAGACATGTGCCTAAGCCTCCCTACAAAATTTGAGACTTAGATCACATCCGATGCTACCAAAAGTCAACATTTAAGTATTTGGGCCTACTAACAACACCAAGTTCGCAACTATACAACATAGGGTGGCTCCAGCAAGGGCTAGATGTCGCCAACCTTACAAGAACAAGTCTTTAAGTCTTTAATTCGCTTAGTTTTTCTTTATGTAGCA
Organism: Pinus tabuliformis; assembly: GCA_031772625.1. Taxonomy (NCBI): domain Eukaryota; kingdom Viridiplantae; phylum Streptophyta; class Pinopsida; order Pinales; family Pinaceae; genus Pinus; species Pinus tabuliformis. The sequence continues at coordinate 750,247,026 of CM062808.1, forward strand.
AGAAATATTTTAGCCCTATTCTTAATAGAAATAAGGGACGACAAAAATATATGGTTCTTTCATTATTTAAAGGGATCCCACTGAGTAGGAAATGAAGTGATCTTGTGTAGGTGGTCATCAATATGGATTGTTTCCCAAATAATTTTAACAATTTGTGGGCTTGGGTATTATTCCTTAATAATAACATTATGCTACATGCAAGTGGTTTCTATCCCATAACTTAATAAAGCATATCCATGATTCAAGGTTTTACGAGTGTGGAATATGGAAACATTCAAGGTTAGATAGGGAGCTACACCTTCACAAGGGTTATGGTATATCATGATAGAGTCCTACTAAGTTAAGGCATTGTTTGTCAAAGAGAAACATCTAAAAAACTGATTTAATCAATGTTCTTAATTATATGATAAACCTTAAAAATAGATGTAACATTTCTTATTTAAAATAATCAATTTAATAAAATAATGTTAATATAAGTAATTAATAAAATCATAAATAATAGTTAATAAAAGGAAGATCCATTTTACTTATAGAAAGGCTACTTCAACATTGACATAAAGTGGAATCAAAACCATGTTATCAAACAAATTCATTATAATGATATAATATCTTGTACATAGATTCCTTGAGTTTGCAAACCTTCCTTTTTCATTATAATGATATAATATCTTCTACATAGATTTCTTGAGTGTGCAAACTTTTTGTTTATTTAGAAAAATAGTATTCTTTGACAAAGCAATAATTCTTTCAAAACCCTATATTAGAACTAGATTAATAGACCCTATATTAGAACTAGATTAATAATTAAATCCCTATATTAGTACTAGATTAATAATTAAATCAACATTAAAGCTCTTCTCTTTTAGTTTTCGAACAATAACAATGGTTATGAATAACATTATAAGGGTGAATGAGTGACATATCAACATAATGACAATAACAATGGTTATGCGTAATAAGGGTGAATGACAACTACATGTGACATATCAACATAATGATGCCGATAATATAGAGTTGACAAGCTCTAATTGCCTAATGAATTGGCCATGCTCACATCATCTCCTTCACTTACCTCAACATATGGCATGTTGGAATATTCTAATGCTCACAGTCACGTTGAAGAGAAAATTTATATGAATCCTGTTTTCCTTGTTTGGAAGAAAAACAACTCTTTACCTATTATTTCATCAACTTATTATTTCGAGTATTTCATCAACTTATATTTTTGTATGACTTAAAGATTTGCAAAGTTTCTACTGCTTTTTGAAAATATAGTCAATGTTTAATCAATTGATAATACTTACCTTCGAAACATACTTTAGGTTTTGTTTCTATCTTGATCTTTTTCTTCAAAAATTAATTTATTTTTAAGTTGGCAGGATACCCAGAATGGGATTCGATTTGCTTGCAGTTTCCTCGTTCATATGGGGATTTTGTTGGCCTCCCAGTGCCTTAGAAATGTAGAAATTTGTTGAGCAATAGCGGTATAGATTTGTATATATGATGGCCCTCAGAAGCCATAGATCCTCTGAATATTTGTATATATGATCTCTAGACTTTCCGTGTGTGCACCAGAGTTATATTGCTATGTAGCACCAAGCAAAAATTAGTGTCTGCTTTGAATGCCTCTCACACAAGTAAGCTCACCGGCTGTTTAGAGAATATATGTAAGCGTTTTACAGTGACCGTCTCACTCATGATTTAGAATACCGGTACGTGTTTTATATGGTCAAGAAATTCCAGCACTGCCAACTCTTTAACCGTGTTTTATAAACGCATTAATTGTAGCGACCGTATATGCATAAAAAACATAGGAAAGCAAGCCCACATTCGCAGAATTTTCAAGATCTCTCTCGGCATCTCGAAATCTCATGAGCCCGAAAATTAACCATTCCTGACTGTTAGAGTGGGTTAATCAGGGTATCCAGTTAATTTTTTTATTATTTTATTTTATGATATGCAACTAAATTCATTTTTTCCTTTTGTAAATTTTGCTTTGTTTAGTCGCAAAAAATTATCAAAGGAAATGTCAAGTATTAAATTTTTAATTTAATTATAAAATATAAACTAGCTAAAAAAATATTTTTTATTTAAATTTAATTTATTTATTTTGTTATAACTACCTAATGAATATAGAAAATGTATAATAAATATCAACATCATAACTAATTCATTATATTAAAATTTATATATTAAATATTATTTTGTGAATATTACTTTATACATTTAAGAACGATGGTATATAACATATTGTCTATTTTTTTTCCTTAATAAGTTAGGTTGTATGAAAATTAGTGAGTTAATGTATGGTTTAAAAAATAAGGATTTAAAGATATTTAAGTTATGAAAATCTCCAAGCTATTGAATTTGGCCTAGAGTATACCAATCACTCTTCATGATTGAATTTGTTTCCAAAGTTTCAAATTAATGGCTTTTTCATCATCAAACAATTTAATAGAATATTTTACTGTATTTTTAAAATACACATTATTGTTTTCGGAGACATTCTATAAGTCAATATGGAAGAGATGCTGGTCAAATTACATTTAAAAATAATAAAATAAAATTTGCATTATAAATTAAAAATTAGTAATAACAAAAAAAACATTTCACTATATGGCACAAATAAAATATTTCAATTTCCACATCAAGTTTACATATACTTTTAAATATTGGGAGACATGTAATTAGTTATTGGTTATGTCTTCAGTTGGATATATATATATATATATATATAATTTTATATTAAATTTTCATAAAAAAGCATATATATATATGGATTTGATGGATGGTGTTTTAAAAATATTAATAACAAAAAAAATAAAAGTAATATTTAAAATATTTATATGGAATATATATATATATATATATATATATATATATATATATATATTTCAGTGATAGTTTTTTTAATTCCAAGTATGCTAGAGATATGGATTATTGCAATGACTTTTTTGTGGAAAAATAAGAAAACATCAAGGATTTGGTAGTGTTGGGAGATTAGCAACTCTTTAGCCATCACTTTGTCCATGGATATTTGCCTAAGGATTGGATGTTGCAAAATGCTATTGATTGAACAAGCAATCAAAATCTTTATCTTCTATTAGTTTCTTTCATCTGTAGCAGGTGAACAATTCTACTACAGACAATCTCTCCAATAAAAATGTAAACTTGGATGTAGGAGTACTAGAGAGAAATAGTATTCTTTCCCGTGAAGTTATTCTTTAACAATGGGTCACTATACTATATAAACTTTGTATATATGTACATGTCATTTGGAAAATCTACATCTTGAAGAAATTTATGTATTTTAAGAAAGCAAAACAAATAATAGATAATGAAAATAAAAATGATCATTGTTCTCACCTATTTGTAAACAGTATGTAATATACCAAAATCCATACTTAATTTTCTATTTCCTATATTTCCGGTACTAAAATCCATATTCAATTTTTTTATTTCAATATTTCACGTTATTAGAGGATTTCCCCTAGTAATTCCTCTCGTGATCAAGAAGAGATTATTCATTGTACATTTATTTACTCATTGTACATTTATTTACTAGTTATTCTACCATCCTATTGGTGACCCTATTAACTTTTCCATGTAAATAAAGAGGTCTTGATTAAATTCATTCTTACATGTTTAATCCCTTAGTAATCCTTTTATTCTCATTTATTTTATTTCCCATTGCCATTGGTTCCATATACATTCTTTTATATAGACCTAATTCCACCTAAGCTTGGCACTTGGTTTCCTTAGTTCATATGCTCAGCTCCTAACATTAATTCAAACATCATTATTTTTATGATATCACTAACCTTATAACCCTCACTTGGGGATTGTAAATGAGTTGACATATTAGCAGGCCCTTTGGCCATCCCACAGAGCTCTACCAGCATGACTCCCCATCATTTCTATCACGCGGCCAGCATGTCAATTAAGCATTGAATGGTTGGGATTTTCCACGGTGATTGGATGGTTTGAATCATTTAGGGTTTGGTTGCATGGGGTGGACTACGATTATGCAAAATTCATTTTTTCTCATTTGGTTGTCATTCGTTGGAACTCTACCCTAAAATCGAAAGGATACTAGCCATATGCCATGGATGATCTCAGTTCATTCCTGAGAGCTCCTCAGACATTGTGTTTTGGTGGTTAGTGCCATTTGATTGGTACATTATCAAGATCTGGATCGGACACCAAACAAAAATGAACATTGGTAAACTTGTTTATATTTAACCTAAATTTGTCAATTTCCATTTCTGTTCTGCTTGAAAAATATTGATGCTTTGACTCTTTCTTAGTTTCCCACTTTTTTTTTAGATTTATATGTTGGTACTAAGTATTTAAGGTGGTAGAGCTTCAAGGTTTATCTGTTGGCCATTCCTGTTTAAATGTCTCTTTGGGTCAGAAATTCAGGTTAGTGTGGTCGATTACTTTCACTCCATCTTGGGGTATCAACTCAACCCCCTTGAATATGTTGCTATGAATTTGTTTATTTCTGTATTACTTGTTCTAATCCTATGTCTATGCCAGATGGAGCAGGATTTTGAGCAAATAAAATGGTTGGGTTATGGTTTTCTTTTGGACATGGTAATATCATATTTTAATACAATTATGGTTACTCCCTTATGTGAATTTGGTTCATCTGTTTCGTTTGATTCTAACCCGGAGTGTGGTTTGGTCAAAGACTAAGAGTACTTTTTCTACCATCCTACTATTTTGGCACTTTCGTCAACATGAAAACATCAGCTCCTCATGACACATAATCTAGCAAAAACTCTCTTCTAGTTAGGTTTTTCTTTTTCAGATGACATTTATAGTTAAACATACCTAACTTGCTTATAATTCTAGTTTTATAGGTGGAGCATGACCACTAGATCTGCTCCGACCATTACAGGTAATTCGTCTCTCTCTTCTCTAAAATTCTTCATAACTTATCAACATAGTTATGTTTCTATTTCAACGGTTGACAATGTTTATATATTTTATTGGTCTTCAATATTAAATTTTCTATTGGCCCTCTTCGGCAAATGACTCTAACCATGTTTCGGATTCCCTTTCCACTTTCCCGTCAGATATGTTGAGTTTCTTCAATGTTGGATAGGAAGCCCACGTGTTCACCCTTAGGTCTCTTTGAAGAGAGAGACATTAGTCTTCCATTTGTAATTAAATTGGGATATTCAATAAATTATAATGTTGCATTGATGTTATCTAAATCAGAGACTTACAATTAAATGAATCAAACTTGAAGAAAATTATTAATTTCAAAATTAAATGTATCATATTTTAATTATAAATAAATGTTTTAAAGTTAATTAATCACTTGTCATGATTAATCATTTATTTAATCATCCAACACTCAAGTTTTTAGAATAATAGTGTATTCTTTTTTAGGTGTGGGTATGTAGCTAGCATACAAATACTTCATACATATACTAATGATATTTTTTATTTTTTTAGTATAAATATTTTCATACTCAATAAATTGATGAAGATGAATAGTTATGGTGAAATGTGTGTTGTAATTAGGCACAAAATTCAATCATTGAGTAGGTAGGCTAATAAGATAATGTTAAATTGAACGATTAGGAAGGACATTACATACACTCCAAAAACACTTCTTCTATAATTTAGAGTCAATGTTTGTGAGCAATTTCGAACCGGTATGACCATAAGGCATAGCAAGAAAGAGAGAGATATAGTTGTCAAATTAATTAAATCAAGCAAGAATTCGACTTCCCCTTTAGTGTCCCCAGCTAACTTATAGCCTCGTATCCACCCTAGCGTACTTTCTGTCCCATACTATTCATCCTCTTATGCAATATACTATGCCATATTCAGATATAACAATATAAACATTAATATAACAAAGATGATAGAAGAGTCAATTATAATGACCTAACTTATCGAGTATGAAACTATCAATCATCATCAGATGTCTAGGGGAGTGTATCCATCACTTCCCTCCCATGATTCTAGGCTTCGAGGTTACATGGTAGGAAATGCCTTCATCCCTCCTCAAGACTAGAGTTAACACCCTAATATGGACCACATTATGATTTTGGTTAGATATTAGTCGTTGAAAATTCCAATCACGTAGTTATGTCACTCGCAATTTGCACTCTACCAATGTCATATTACTGCATATGAAGTAGATACAAAATGTAATATAATAATGTACACCATACCATTTCTCCTTGGATGTATCAATGTTCCAGAGTCACTAGCATGGATCCTCGTGATGAGCCCCATAAATCGGTAATTATATGGGCTCATTTTACCTCCTAACATAGTCAAATCAACCATTCTCTTAGCTTATTGTATGTTTTTTTATTATATATATGCTTATGGAGTGAGTTGAGTTAGTTATGATGCCATGTGGTCTAATATGTGTTTAATGCAGCTTATTGTTGAATTTTAAAAACAAAGTCAAAGATTCAATAGATAAATGGCAGCAATAACTCAAAATGGATAAAGGAGAGGAATTATAGGATGGAATCCCCCTCATTTATTACTCCCCACTTCGAGTTCCCCTTCATTCAGATCGGAGTACAAACAGCCAAATCAATACACTAGGAGGCAACAAAGAAAGTGGAGGATAACTGATGATTATCTTGAGTTTTGGGAGCCAAGCCTCCCTGATTTTAAAGAAGCTATTGGTAGGTTTAGTTGTATAAGTAGAGAGTCGTAGGGCCTCACTAGGGTCGGATTTTTTTGTTGTTGTTTGCTTGTGTAAACTATGCTAGACTTCGAGCTTATTTTTGTGACAGTTTCATGTAATCTTGTCATTGTTTTGATAATAAAGATGGAATACTTTTTGAGCTAGCACTGAGTACCTCAGAGGGCTGAAGCTCTTAGGTTAAGGCCAAACCCAAGTAGCCAAGCTCCTCTTTATTTGTATTTATATGATTTGTTTTAGTTTGTAGATTAGTTGTTGTTTGATGTATCTCTTTCATGGTTAAGAATAGGTTTCTTTTGATGATTTAGGAGTTTGCTTCCATTTGTGCTTTTTATAGGGGGTTAAATAGTGATAAAAAGAAGATTAAAAAGGCTAGCAATAGTGCCTTGGCCTCTCTTCCTCCTTTTGGGACAATGAATTAAGACAAAGACTCTCTTGCTGCCCCAAAAACATAGATTTTCCTCATTCATAGGACTTCTAGTGTTTGCAGTTTGTTAGAAGGTTAATGCTTTATTTTAGATCTTTTCCACAAGGTTAACTTATTTATTTACAATAAGTCTTCTTCCATGCTTTCTTTCTAGTAGCATTTCTCATAATTTGCTTTCATCGATCATAGTTTAGACTAGCTTGATGCAAAATTCTATTTTTCTAGATGCACTCATTTCATTGCTTGTTTGATCTTATTGGTTGACTGTCAATTCTTTTACAGCAGATCTCTTCTGACAATAGCATAGCCTATTAGCCATCACATCCTCCCTATGATCCATGCCCTACAGGTTGCCCAAATCTCACCCCAAATCTGCCTTAGTTTTCTGTATTTTTCCATAGAACCTTTTCCTCTCTCCTTGAGCAAACCCCATCATCTTTCTCTCTCCTAGTGATTCCTGATAGAACCTAAGCACCTTAACACATCATTCCAACCTTCGTCCACCTTTTCCACCCACACTCATACCCTCAAAACCATGAAAGCTACTCTTGGCCTCCTCTTGTAGACTGTCTAGTCAATTTAACGTCTTAAATTGCTCTACATAAATTATCAATCCGAGTATTGTAAACTGATGAAGTGTGGTGCACCATATGTGCTTAGTTAACCTTTTTCTTACTTCGTTGTTTTATAGATTTTATTTTGTTTTGGGGTTTTGTTTTTGTTGGTTTCCTAAAGTGTCTAATGCAAATGGAAATCCTATTCTAAGGTCTTAAGAATACTTTTAAAGAACAAGTATGGATAGAGATTTCAAGACAAGGCCTAAGGCCTAAGTCCCTAATGGTAACTTCCAAAACTTTAGCACTTCAAAAGATCTCAAAACATGTTATTGGTGGAATTAGTACTTGAACAAAAGTGTAAATATGCAGCTACTTCAATCAAAATGGAATGCAACAACCAATCAATGAGCTAGTGACTATGAAACCCAGTATCCTTGTTGCTGTATGAAAAAGAAAGTAAAAACTGAACTTAGAGCAACTCAAAGACTGAAAGCAAAGCAACTAATTCATCACACTACTTCAACTCTTCTGATCCTTTACCCTTTAGCTCAATCTACCTTATGGGAAGCAATCATGAACAAGTTAAGTAATATGATATCTAAATTGCAAGAAATTAAATTGCATAAAGGAAACTAATCACACTACTTCAACTCTTCTGATCCTTTACCCTTTAGCTCAATCTACCTTATGGGAAGCAATCATGAACAAGTTAAGCAATATGATATCTAAATTGCAAGAAATTAAATTGCATAAAAAAAACTAATCACACTACTTCAACTCTTCTGATCCTTTACCCTTCAGCTCAATCTACCTTATGGGAAGCAATCATTAACAAGTTAAGCAATATGATATCTAAATTGCAGGAAAGTAAATGAGCAAAACAAAACTGATTGAAATAACAATGCTGGAATTAGAACTCAAAAAAAATAAATCAACAGAAGGATAAGATGATTCCGTCATGTCATGAGTCATTAAAAAGCTATGTGCATTACTAACCTACAATCAACCGGTTGAACACACTTGCATGAATTAAAATTGCATGAATGAAAAATCTAATCTATCAAACTTGAAAGCAATTAAATGACATAATGAAATCAAAGCAAAATTACAAAATGAAATCTACTCTACCTTACATTCTAATATGCTCCATGAAATCTACTTCACATCTCCTTCCATGTTGAGAATATCAAATCTTTATTCAAATTCTTCAAAATTACAAAGTACAACAAAGCTCTCCAAAGCTTTCAAAAGCCATCAAGGAAGAACTACAAACTCCAAGCTAAAGAACTCACAAGCTAAAAGACTAATAAGCTAAGCTCCCAAATGAAGGAGAGAGATCTGCAATTTATACAAAAAGATGAGAAGCCATCTCATTAATGAGAATCCATGAATCTCTCCCTCTACCTTTAGAGTCCTAATTAAAATAGGAACTGATAAGACACATGTCTTCTTAGAGTTACAATACAATTAGGAGATGTGACATATATCCTCATGATCCCATGATTCTTTCCACTCAAATTCTAATTTGGCCTTAGAGTGCCACATAAGAGTCTTCTAGAAGCCTCCTTTCAACCTACACATGTCAAAAATCTCAACCCATTTGTTAGGTATAAGCATATGCACATTATTTTCTAATGTTTAACCACAAATTCACTTAAAAGGCCTAGAAATAATAAAGATTGGAAAAACATAAAGGTGGCCCAATGATAATGAAAATGGGATGAATGTGGTGACATAGTAGTGAAATGGAGGTGATATAATGGACATAATAGTGAAAGTGTAATGGAAATGAATGACATTTTCAAGACTCAACATAGACCTCCTGTAGATCCCCTATGTCCTCGTGTAGATTTTCCTGTAGGATTTCTTTTGAAGGTCAAGTGTAGGAAAAGCCTCTAGAAGGCCACCTGGGACCTCCTAGGAACCATCCCTTCAACCCCACTTATTCGCTTCCACCTTTAGACACAATAAAATACATGCATGTAAAATTCACATAAAAATACATAGAAATCCAAAAAGATGCTTTTTTCTTATTTTCTTCCAGAAATAGCTTGAGTAGATGTTGTTTACTTCCTTAAATAGGTAATGGCATTCATTTCATGGTTTTCGTAGTGCTTTATGCAAAAGTAGGATTAGTTGGTTAATTAGGGTTTACTAGGTTTGCTCTGCATTTCAGTCTTTCTCCTTTCTACAATTAGAGTAGCCTCTATAGAGTAATCTCTTCTTTCATCACATATAGAGATTCTCCTGGAATCCATAGAAGTTGACTTGAGCTCCTAGTGATCTAGCGTCGGCTGACCAAGTGACAACCTGCAGTAAGAACTAGTACTTGTGCATACAACACCGTCGCTTCCAAGTTTGTTACGAACTACCGGGTTGATAAGAGTAAAGTAGATAGCCCGAGGAATTGCAGCATTATTGCTGCAATATTGGTGTTTACCACTTTTTGGCGCCATTGGCGGGCAAGCATCAAAGTATTTTGTAATTACTACTTTCTTCTATTTTCTATCGCAATATTCTACTAATAGTTTATTTCAGCAAAAGTAGACTAGTCATTTCATTCAATTCTTCATTTCCTTGCTTTCCTTTTCAATTCTGAAAATTTCATTTCAGCAAGAATAGACTAGTCATTTCTTTTCCTTCAAATTCTACATTTCCTTGCTTTCCTTTTTAATTTTGCAAATTTCATTTCGGAAAGTTCAATTCAATTAGTTGCAGTTTGTTTTATTCAATCAATTTCACTTTTGTAGGTATAATGAGTGTGAGGAAAAAGAAATAAAAACCAACCAAAAATATTTCCTTTCATGCCTCGTAGGAATAGAATAATTCATGAAAATGTTTGCCCAACACTCCCACTACTTCACACAACCAACCCTCTCTCTTCTTCGGTGGCAGTGATCAAGAAGACCCTTTAGGTGAGCAACCTGAGATATTTGAAGAACTTATAGGGGAAGAAGAAGAAGAAAACATCCCTCTTGAGCAGATGGCTGAAAACAAAAATGCTAGGGGAAATGGAGAGAGAATGGACGGTACCTTTCCCATTCAGAAGACTAATGGGGACACCAAAATGAAGAATACAAGTCCTTCAGCCCTACCTCACTTCCATGGTTTGACTACAGAAGATCCTGACACCTTCTTGTTTGAGTTCGTTGTCATCTGTCGAACCTATGACTATGTAGAAGACGAGCAAAAGTTGAAACTATTCCCTTCTACTCTCAAGGATGCAGCATTGCACTGGTTCATGGGGTTACCTGGTAATAGCATCACAACTTAGGCTCAGATGTAGCTGTCCTTTAATGACAAGTATCGAGACTACTGTAGGTCAAAAGATACGAAAGAAGAAATCTTCCGAATGACCATGGAAAGTGATGGATCCTTGGAAGATTATAAAGAGAGGTTCCAACTCAGTTACGGAAGGGCTAGGTGTACACCTGACCCTGAATCTCTGAAGATGGTCCTACTCAGGGGAATTCTAGAAGACCTTCTAGACACCCTCCATCTGCTGGCCGGAGGACACATCTACCAACTATCTTATGAGGACATAAAGACTATTTTTAGAAACCATTCTAGAGTAGCCAGAAAAAAAGGTAGGGTGAGGCAACCCATAGTGAGTACCTCTTCTTCCAATTCATCCATTAAAGGAGAAATTGGAAACATGCTGGAAGACCTCAAGAGTGAGATGTTGCAAACTCTTGTAATGCAAATGGATACCTTACATATCAAAAGAAAACAAGAGGAATCAGAGAAGGCTTTGGCCATTTTTTGTCCTAGATGAACCAGGAGGCATCCTAGGAACGAATTTCCAATGAACTCTATAGAGGTTTCTTCAGTCTGTGAAGAAGATCATTCTATAAATAAGTTCCCTTCCTTGCCCGGACTTAAAGTGGTATACCAAGGGGTCGAAGGGGCCACTAAACCACTCTATTTCATGAACCAAAGGAGACTGCATGGACCTAGACCATACCAGCAAGGGATGCAAGGGATATCTCAATCATACTACCACCCCAACCAAGTCACTTCCATACCTTCTTGGGGCCCTCCTACTCATCCTTCCTGGTCCACGCCTCCTCCTTGGTCCTTCCCATATTGATATCATGCCCAACTAGCCACTCATTCATTTCAATCCTATGCTTAGCCGCAACCTCAGTGGAATGCATCTCATCAGGGGTGGAGGCCCCAATACAACTCTCCTCCCTCTCTTTTGCCTCCACCACCTGCTCAACCACAACCATTACCTTCTGCTCCACCAAGACAACCCCAAATGCCTGGCCAACCGAACCTGAACCCAAACAATCGATAGGCTCAGCAAGTTTATAGTGGGGAACCATCATGCCCAACTTATGCTATGGAGACTTAGAAGATTAACTTGCGATCTGGAAAGGTTCTCCCAGATAGACAGCCTCCACCCAGGGAGGTTCAGGAAGATAAAGAGGAAAGTGAACCCAAAGAAATTCCACAATTTCCTGATAGACTATCTAGGACAACACAACCTACCCCAAAAGAAACTGAACTTCTCGGAGAATTGAAACAATTATATGTGAAGATACCACTTCTTCAAGCCATAAAAGATGTGCCTATCTACAATAGGTTGATCAAAGAGAAGTGCTTTAGGCATCTAGGAAGGTGCAAGAGAGATGCCCCAACCATCAATGTCATAGGACAATTGTCCGACCTGATGTTGGGGCAGGTAATCTATCCAAAATATCTGGACACTGGAAGCCCAGTAGTTGAAGTCCACATCAATGGCACCATGATCCCACATACCTTGATTTATCTGGGAGTTTCCATTAATGTGATGACAAAGGACACAATGCTCAAAATTAACCTCTAGGGATCCTTGAGGAGGACCACGACAGTACTGCAACTAGCGGACCACTCCATGGTGACCCCTGAAGGGATTGTGGAAGATGTGATGGTCTCCATTGATTCTTGGGAGTACCTTGCTAATTTCTTGGTTCTCCTGCCAAAGGCAGAGCTCACTGGGTATCCTCTCATCCTGGGAAGGCCCTGGTTGGCTACTGTCGATGCCTGCATTAGCTGTCGAGCTGGGAACATGACCAGAAAGAACGGGCATATGTCCAAACAGTTAATTCTATACCCTCCTGCCTAACCCTTGCTAGAACATGATATACATCTCTGGTTGGAGGAGGAGGATGAGGATGAAGTCTATTCTACACCACTTTGTGTATTAGAAACCATCATGGGGGGAGAGCCACAAGATGAGGATGATATGATTGAAAATTTGATTCAGAATCCACCTCCCAGTCTATTACCCTTAGAGGACATAGTGAGAGAAACCCAAAACAACCCCTCAAGTGATCTCTGTGTGGCCAACCCGACCTCTCTTCATGTTAAGAATATAGAGTTCGACCCAGAAAGAACCTTGAAAATCAATCCATCCCTATCCACTTCCCAAGAGAAGGAGTTGTGCAACTTATTGTGAAAACATTTAGATGCCTCCACCTGGAGTTATAAGGAGATGAAGGGAGTGCACCCTTCAGTATGTACTTATCATATATACACTAAGAAAGATTTCGAACCAGTCAAGCAGCCTCAAAGGAGGATGAATCCACCACTTAAAGATATTGTTAAGGAAGAACTGCAGACATTGCTTGATGCAAGATTCATCTATCCCATCTCTGACAGTGAATGGGTCTCTCCTTTACTGCTATTGCCAAAGAAAATGGGAAGTGAAGAATCTGTGTCGACTATCAGGAATTGACCAAAGCCACTAAAAAGGACCATTTTCCTTTACCTTTCATAGATCAAGTGTTAGATGGTCTAGCAGGGAAAAAGTTTTTTTCCTTCCTAGATGGGTTTAGCAGATACAATCAAATTCAAATCAGCCTCGAAGACTAATATATGACCACTTTCACTTGTCCTTGGGGTACCTTTGCATATCGGGTCCTTCCTTTTGGTTTGTGAAACGCTCCAGCCACTTTCGAGAGAGCGGTATTGAGCATATTTTTGAACTGGTTCATGATTCAATGGAAATAAACATGGATGATTTTACTCCTTATGATTCTGACTTTCAGGAAGCTTTAGCTAACCTCGATAAACTTCTAGACAAGTGCATTGAGATGAACTTATCCATCAGTCTGGAAAAATGCAAATTTTTGATGAATGAAGGGATCGTGTTAGGTCATGCAATATCTCAACAAGGACTGCAGGTGGACCCCAACAAGATTGCCATCATCCAAAGGGTCCCACCTCCTCAAAAGATGAGAGATGTCAGCAGTTTCCTAGGCTTAGCTGGGTATTATAAAATATTCATTAAAGATTTCAGTAAGTTAGCCTCTCCTTTGTTTGGCCTCTTAGGCAAAGATGTTGAGTTCATATGGTCCGAAAAATGTCAAGAAGCCCTAGATACCTTGAAGAGCACGTTACTAACTGCCACAATTCTCAGAGGCCTAAACTGGGCTCTACCGTTTCACATTCACACAAATGCCTCGAACAAAGCAATAGGAGTAGCCTTAGGACAAATTGATGAAAATTTTCCTTATGCCATATATTTTATAAGCAAAAAAAATTTCAAAGGCAGAGTTAAACTACATAGTGACCGAGAAGGAACTCCTACTTGTTGTGCATTCCTTAAACAAATTCAGACATTATATCACAGGCTATCAAACCTTTGTGCACATTGATCATGCTATAATTAGATATTTGATGAACAAACTAGATGTAAATGATCAGATTATTAGATGGTTGCTTTTACTGCAGCAGTTTGATCTGACCATTATGGATAATCCTGGTAAAGTAAATGTGGTTGCTGACTTTTTGTCTAGAGTAAATTTGCCTGCAGGTGAAGAAGGAATGGTGGATGACCAAATTCCAACTGAACATTTGTTTTCTATTTTAGTACTCTCTCCATGGTTTGCTGATATAGCAAACTACTTGGTTTCAACACAGTTTCCGCCAAACCTGTCGTCAAAAAAGAAGAGCAGGATAGTAAGGAAAAGTGCCCCTTTCACCTGGATTGGGGGTAATCTCTTCAAACTTGGCCTAGATCAGATCTTGAAAAGATGTGTTAGGGAGGAGGAAGTCTTTGACATTCTCCTGACCTATCATGACGGGCCTTGTGGAGGTCATTTTGCAGCAAAGAGAACTGCCTTCAAGATATTGCAAGCAGGCTACTACTGGCCCACTCTTCATCAAGATGTGAGGAGATACACTAGCCAATGTGATCGGTGTCAAAGGATGATGAAACCTACTCCAAAGGATGAGATGCCCATGGAACCTCAAGTGACCTTTGAGCAATTTGAGAAGTGGGGCACGGAATTTGTGAGTCCTATCAGCCCTCCTTCAAAGCAAAAACAATACATCATTGTGTGCATCGATTACCTGACAAAGTGGGAAGAAACACAAGAAATCAAAGCATCAACATTGGAAAAATTAGTTGAGTTTTTGAGAGAAAACATATTCTACAAGTTTGGGTATCCAAGAGAATTGGTCATAGATGAAGGCAGTCAGTGCACTTCTAATTTGATTGAATACCTGCTCACACATCATAAAATCAAGCACAAAACTTCCTCCCCTTACCATCCACAAGCCAACGGATAGGTAGAAGTCACTAACAAAGCTTTCGAAGGGATCCTGACCAAGGTAGTGAGCAACAGTAGAAAACACTGGGCGGATAGATTAGTTGAGGCCACCTGGGCCTACAACACAAGATGGAAGACCACTACAGGATTCACACCCTATGAACTGGTCTATGGGAAGAAGGCTTTGCTGTTAATAGAATTTGAATTCAATACACTAAGGATGGTAGCTCAGCTGGACCTAGACCTCAGCCATGCACCGAAGGAAAGATTACTCCAACTCAATGGATTGGATGAACAAATATTATAGGCCCTTCTCCACACAGAGGTAGTTTAGCTTCAAAGGAAGATATGGCATGACAAAAATATCAAGGAGAAGCAATTTCAAGAGAGAGATTGGGCACTACTCGACGATTCAGGATACAAAGAATTTAAAGGCAAGCTGAGGATCAGATCATTGGAACCCTACACTGTCGAAAAATTCAATGACAATGGTTCAGTTCTGATCAAAACCATTCATCATGAAGCCATCCCCATGCCTGTCAATGGACATCGGTTGAAAATTTACAAGAAGCCCCTCTCCAAGCGAGAGTTCATTGAATATTTGAATAAGACAGTGATGGTAGTGGAGCATGTCTTAGCCTCCACTTCACCCATTCACTGAAGGAAAAGAAAAAAGAAAAAATAAGGACTCAAGTAAAAACCTCCATGAAGCGCTTGAGTCCCATCATTGGGTTGAAAACCTCTCCTGAGGTGGCCTACTGATGTCAAAAGAAAAAAGAAAAGGAAAAGAGAATAACATCCCTGGGTGAAAATATCCCTTGGAGGCGCCCAGGGCAGGCAATTAGGGTGAAAACCTCCTTGAGGCGCCCTAGTTGTTTTCAAAAAAATAAAAAAAATAAGAAGAGAAATAAAGAAAAGAAAAAGGAAAATTGAATTTTAAGGTGCATTGCAGGTTTGCAGGAGGACTACAGAGAGCAAGAGAAGATGCCATAGATCCCTGGCATTCACACCAGCACCTATCTTATCTCCACATTCTTATCCATCATTTCTGACATTTCTTTCACCCCACTGTGCTTCCTTTTTAGAAACTATGTGTTCTACAGGAGGCTCTGTGTTTTCTACAAGAGGCTCCTGTAGGAATTACAGAGAGCCAAAAATGACTATAAGAAGCAGTTTGAGGGGCAAGGAAGCTTTAGGAAGAACATATAAACCCTACTACATTCTTAAATCCTCCTTGCCATCCATTCCACACCTACATCACACCCCAATCATCATTTTTTCTTCCTGTCCTAGAAAAACATAGAAAAAAACAGTTTTTAGGAAAGAGAAAAAAACCAAAAATAAGAGAGGAAGCAGAGCCTTAAATATCACCTAAAGCTTACCTATTACCTCTCCATCTCCATTTGCATCTCTGGCATCATCGTCACAGCTCCCAGCATAGAAAGAAGCTAAAGATTCAAGGGGAGAAGCAGCTACAGGAGCTCCTGTAGGAATCCATGTAGTAGTTGATCCCATTAAAATCCAGCCACAGTAGAAAAATAAGTGTAACCATGAGGATTGAAGGAGACATCTAAAGCTCAGATCCAACCAAAGGACACATGCATAGGAAAAATAGCCACACATCAACAAGCAGATAACATGCATCAAAGGAAATATAGGCATGGAGTAGTAGAAACAGCCAAAATACCTCACAACACATGCATTTGAATCACAGGTAAGTGACTAACATCATGCTCCTTTGTTTGAATTTGTGTAATTGACATATATGCATGAGCAATGAGATGGTTGAGGTTGAACAAGGAAAAGGTGGCAAGTTAACTTGGCCACCTTCATCTAGTTGACTGCACTCATCCAAAGATGTCACCCACACGTGTGCACAATCAACTCAAGAGAGATGTCAAGGACATGTAGTGGAGGGTGTGTAAACTTGGATGCAATGATGAGAGGTGATTGTGGGGATAAACCATGATGAAAAGGCAGGTGGCGACCAATGGTCCAAATATGTCCAACGTGCACTTTTTCCAGCTCACCCCCATCACTATAAATATCCAAAAAGAGTAATAAGTACTCCTCCTCGAGCACTCTCACCACCTTTTCATTCATTCTCTCCTCGTAAACTAAGCTGCAGCAGACTCCTTGTGCCCCCACAACCTCGAAACCATCATTCTCCATCGATCTCTCCCATCCTCTTGCTCTCAGAGTTCTCTACAGGAGCACTTACAGGTTCTACAGGAGCACCTACAGACAGTTCTACAGGACGGGCAGTGAGCTATTTTGAAGAAGAAAACGCGGGTTTTTAGCACAATTTCTAGCCTGAGGAGGTAGGTTTCATGCATACCGACCTTGATTATCAGTATATGCAAGCAATGATATCAATTTAAGGAGGAATTGCGTCCATAGAAGAAGGAGAAATACATAAAAATTTCTGCCTGTTTTCTTAAAAAAAACACAGATTTCCTCTATTTTCCTATTTTCTTCAAAAATATTGTCTCCATCTCCACATTTGGTGTTCCAAAGGGATATAGACACAATGACAGGAGAGTTCAAGAATAAGAAGCCCACTAATTCCACTGGGCTCCATGAACATCCATAAGTAGTGGCCATATTGACAAGGGCAAATTGGATGAACGTTTTTGAGAAATTTTGAGGGTTTGATGAAAAAGTTTCCCAAGAATTTGCTCTCTCTTTAGTCCCTCACTGAATAACACATGCCACTATCACTTTTAGAGGTCTTCCATGGAGATAACCCTTGAATTTATCAGTAGGGTTACTACCCTTACTCTTGGATTACCTTGGAGCAAAGATAAAAAACCAATTCGACAGGCTGCCAAGAAAAAAAATTCCAAAACAATGAAACCCGTGTAGAGGATTAAAATGGCATCAGAAGGGCTAGCATACAATACCCTTGGGTTGAGGTTAGTTACCAAATCATCAAATACATTTCCTGTGAAGGGAGGTACAACATAGTCTATGGTTACCATTTTAGAATCCTTCATGAACTAAGATATGGCATGGACACTCGAACACCCCAGAAACTCAGCATCCCCTATTTCCTCCTAGAGTCCCTCATAGACTCCAGGATTAAGGTTAAGGCAGGGAATTCAGATCAGCTGGCTCACCATGGGTTAATCAAAATCTTAGTGGTAGAATCCCTCCATACATTCACACTCCATATAGCATGGGAAGTCTTCCAAAACATGACAACAGAAGACGACATAAAGGCCCTCACCTATGATATCAGTTCTTCTGACAATGAGGAGAAAGAGCAGAAAGGGGGAGAAGGTGAAGCAACTGATGACTCAACAGGACAGGAAAGGGAGGAGAAAGAAACTAAGATAGAAAAGGAGAAGGGTGAAGAAAGAGAATAGGAAGAAATAGAGGAAACAGAGAAAGAAAAAGAGACAAAGGGAGGAGAAAAAGAGGGAGCAAAGGAAAAACAAAGAGAAGGGTCCCCTGAGTTTCTAGAAAGGGAGGCAACAACTACCCTCACTACCCTGAGCACACCAATTAAGCCAAAATAAAAAATAGAAAGGCAGGCCTCCATGTATTTCAAGGCCAGGAAAAGCACAAGGATCAAAACAGGGAAACCCCATCCATCTTCAATAGTGCCAATTACAATTGAAGATTCACCCTCTCTCAAAGGGGAAGAATCTTCTTCCAAAACACCTATCACATATGAAAGAGGGACTCCTAGATCTTCCACTTGGAAGGAGAAAGTGCAACTACAAGACCCAAAAATAGTCCTACAAGAGGCTCATACAGTTCTACAGGAGACACTATCAAAATTACATGAGACCCAACAACTTGAGAAAAGAATAGAAAAATGGCCAAAGAGGAAGGAGGAAGCTACAGAGCTACAAGAACCTGATCCCCAACCTAGCCTTGCCTCCTATTACCATCTTCTTAAAGGAGGTAGGATAATTCCACAAACATTTGCAACTCCACTATTCTTTGAATTATAAAAGGAAAGAATAAGAACACATTGGTGGATGAAAATAGCGAAATCCAAGGGAGTTGAGGATGTTGGCCATATGGAAAATAAACTTAGAGAAATGGGCAGAGAGTTAAGTGCTGTCAGACATAGAGAAACAATCGCAAGAAGAAAACTAGAAATTGAAACTGAATTTCTAAGGAGGTAGCTAAAGGAGAAAGAAACCCAGCTGGCATGCATGTCTAGCTTATCCATGGAGGCATTGCAGTGTAGAATACCAACAAAATCCTATGGCTTATATCTCAAAGACCAATGGCTACAATTTCAGATCAAGACTTTGGCACAAAGAGGCACAATGCCTTTTCAAGATTACAGGCAGTTTATGGACCTGTGTGACCAAAGCAGAACAGAAGATAAGGCAAAGATAGAAGAATTTTACTTGCATAATATGGCCCTCACAGACATGAATGTGTGGGATCCCAATGATAGGCTATGGGACCTACAACTAATGGCCATGGTCTCATGGATGAACCATGAAGAGTTGAGGGCAACAGAAGTAAAAAGGTTGATGATAAGAGAGAAAAATGAGCCATTAGATCTCATGGAACTCATCAGCACACACCAGCTACTTGCCAATAATCCTCATATTTCCCCTAGATATATAAGTGATCAAGCACAAGCCAATGCACATTTTGAGGACATGGAAAGGCTACTTGGGGATGACCGTTTGCATGCATGTATGAGGAGATGGAACACCTTACCACACATTTTGAAGATTAGGGAATATCATTCCCCCATGAGGATGAAGGAGGCACTAAGGAGAATGCCAATGTACAAACACTCCATGTAGAGGCTGCAGGTCAACTGGATTGGCCTCAAACTGAGTCCCCCGCTGTTTTTAAGCATGCTAGAAGGAAGAATAGAAGAAAAAGAGCAGAAGTAGTGGGAAGAGATCGACAGAAAGGTAGGCTTCTATGACAAGGAAGAGGAAACAACATCAGAAGCTTGGGATGCTAGAGAGGCCACCAGGGCCATAAAATATGAGGAGATGGACTAAGTTGCTCAAAGGATGAGAAACACCTTCAGTAGGGGGTTGACGATGAGCCCCATAAATGGGTAGTTATATGGGCTCATTTTACCTCCTAACATAGTCAAATCAACCATTCTCTTAGCTTATTGTATGCTTTTTTATTATATTTATGCTTATGGAGTGAGTTGAGTTAGTTATGATGCCATGTGGTCTAACGTGTGTTTAATGTAGCTTATTGTTGAATTTTGAAGACAAAGTCAAAGATTCAGTGGAAAAATGGCAGAAATAGCTTGAAGTAGACAAAGGAGAGGACTTATAGGAGGGAATCCCCCTCATTTATTACTCCCCACTTTGAATTCCCCTTCATTCAGCTCGGAGTACAAACAGCCAAATCAATTCATTAGGAGGTAGCCAAGCAAGTGGAGGATAATTGATGATTATCTCGAGTTTTGGGAGCCAAGCCTCCCTGATTTTAAGGAAGTTGTTCATAGCTTCGGTTGTATAAGTAGAGAGGCTTAAGGCCTCACTAAGATCGGAATTTTGTTGGGATTTTGTTGGTTGTTTTCTTATGTAAACTTTGCTCAACTTCGAGCTTATTTTTGTGACAGTTTAATGTAATCTTGTTATTGTTTTGATAATAAAGATGGAATATTTTTTGAGCTATCACTGAGTTACCTCAGAGGGCTGAAGCTCTTGGGTTCGGGCCCAATCGAAGTAGCCAATCTACTCTTTATTTGTATTTATATGATTTGTTTCAGTTTGTAGATTAGTTGTTGTTTGAGGTATCTCTTCCATGGTTAAGAATAGGTTGTTTCCGATGATTTAGGAGTTTGCTTCCATTTTTTCTTTCTATAGCAGGTTTAGCAGTGATAAAAAAAAGATTCAAAAGGCTAGCAACATTGCCTTAGCCTCTCTTCCTCCCTTTGGGACCATGAATTGAGGCAAAGACCCTCTTGCTTTCCCAAAAACACAGATTTTCCTCATTCATAGGACTTATAGTGTTTGCAGTTTGTTAGAAGGCTAATGTTTTGCTTCAGATCTTTTCCGCTAGGCTCACTTCTTTATTTAAAATAAGTCTTCTTCCATGCTTTCTTTATTGTAGCATTTCTCATAATTTTCTTTCATAGATCATAGTTTAGACTAGCTTGATGCAAAATTCTATTTTTATAGATGCACTCATTTCATTGCTTGTTTGATCTTATTGGTTGAATGTCAGTTCTTTTGCAGCAGATATCTTCTAACAATAGGACAAACTATCAGGCATCACATCCTCCCTCTGATCCATGCCTTACAGGCCACCCAAAGCTCACCTCAAATCTGCATTAGCTTTCTGCATTTTTCCATAGAACTTCTTCCCCTATCCTTGAGCAAACCCAATCATCTTTCTCTCTCCTGGTGATTCTTGATAGACCCTAGGCACCTTAACACCTCATTCCAACCTTCATCCACCTTTTTCAACCAATCTCATACCCTCAGAACCATGAAAACTTCTCTCGGCCTCCTCCTATAGACCTCCTGTAGACCTCCTATAGATCCCCTGTGTCCACTTATAGATTTTCCTATAGGCTTTCTTTTGAGGGCCGAGTGTGGGAAAAGCCTCCAGAAGGCCACCTGAGACCTCGTAGGACCCATCCACACCATCCTAAATCCTCTCATGTCACAAAGTCGCCCTTCAACCCCACTTATTCACTTCCAGCTTCACACACAATAAAATACATGCATATAAAATTCACATAAAAA
Organism: Pinus tabuliformis; assembly: GCA_031772625.1. Lineage (NCBI taxonomy): Eukaryota > Viridiplantae > Streptophyta > Pinopsida > Pinales > Pinaceae > Pinus > Pinus tabuliformis. The sequence goes on from CM062808.1 coordinate 750,268,937, forward strand.
TACATAGAAATCCAAAATGATGTTTTTTTCTCATTTACTTCTAGAAATAGCTTGAGTAGATGTTTTTTACTTCCTTGAGTAGGTAATGGCATTCATTTCATGTTTTTCATAGTGCTTTCTGCAAAAGTAGGATTAGTTGGTTAATTAGGGTTTACTAGGTTTGCTTTGCATTTCAGTCTTTCTCCTTTCTGCAATTAGAGTAGCCTCTGTAGAGTAATCTTTTCTTTCATCACATATAGAGCTTCTCCTGTAATCCATAGAAGTTGGCTTGAGCTCCTAGTGATCTTGCGCCGACTGACCAAGTGACAACCTGCAGTTATTAAGTCCCTTATCCACATACCCATTTTGTAATTAATATAAACATACTAGTAGTAAATTTTACATTAGATAAATCATAATTCTGGTAAGTCATACACTCGGTAGATCATAAGCAAGTAAGCCATACATTAGGTAAATCATACATTACATAAGTCATACATCAAATACTATAATTGATAAAACCTAATCCATCAAGTGTTTTATACAAGTAATTTCATTTGTCAAGCTGAAACATATTAATATTGCCTAGCATTGATAAATAAAATGACATGAAAATACAACTAGGACCTCGACACCTATCTAAGTCATAATGGGCATTACGTATGGTTAAAAAGTGAGGGGTAATCATGATGTATAGTCTCTACATCGTTCTAGGTAGTAGATATTGGGCTATACTTATCCCACTGGAACTTAACTTTGTCTACCATGCAACATCTGAGTTGTCAAACTCTATTGTCCAATATGCATAATGGTTCAACCGTTATGATTCCCATGTATGAGACTTGCAATTCCTTTTGTTCAAGTTTGTGATATTCGTCACAAACATAATGTCGTAGAACAAATACATGAAAAGCATCATGAGTTTTGTGAAAATGGGATGGAAGTATAAGATGATAGATAACTAGTCCAATATTTAGCTTGATTCTTAAAGGTCCTATAAATCAAGGTGATAGCTTTGTCCCCTTCCCAAACTGAATGGTGCTTTTGTTGGTTCAGATACAAATAAAATATTGGTATCCCACTTCATAATTTTGATTAGTCATAATATGGATTGGATCATTATATTGCTTTTCATTCATATAGATGCATTTAGTGTGGAAAAAGTGAAGGAATCTGCTCACGGGACTGTTTTTACCAACATGATCAAGTTTGGCAGAACGAAGTCTCAAACCTTCCATAAGAATTTTGAGGCATAGAACAACCTGTTTTGGGGGTAAAATTTTCTTCCTTAGCATGAAAATTTTCATGCTATTCTACATAGATATATTTCCAACGGTGCAAGAAGCACGATAATCTGAGTCCGTATGCGAAAGTTATGCCACTCAGAAGTTGACATTCTTATCTTCACTAGCATGGTTCAAGATGATGTCAATTCAACCCCCATTATTCATGGAAAATGGATAAACCACATGATTTTGATGTAAAATACTCTCGAAGATTCTATATTATAAATTTGGTTAAGAGTTGAGGTAGCCAAACGTAACCACTTGTAGACTATTAGGTTGTGTTATAATCGGGCCAATAGGGGGAAGAGGCATTCCATTATTTCTAGTGCATTTGTTCCATAGTTGAGAAAAAACAGCCAAGAGGGATAAGAGGTAGAACACAGAGAGATTATTTGTGCATTGTAGTAACCCACGAGCCATACACCATAATTCTTTGTACCTACAACCATATTTCGAGATAGAGAAAGAGAGAGGAATGACATCACTCTAACGACTCCTCCCACATTTACTTAAATTCATAACCTTGCCAGGGTAAACATGAGACGAGTGTTAATATGACATGACTTGACCTCCATGTTCTAGTTAACTAAGTGGGTGCTACAAACTAAACACTTACTAACATCCCGTAGGGTCTATAGATCACTCAAGAGTTGAACAACCACCCTAGGTGATCAATCCTTAAGCTATAACCTTTTTTATCTAACCTAGCACCCCAACTGCATGCACAAAAAGGAAAGAATGTGTTATGAAACCAACTCAAAAAAATATAGAAAAGAGAGATAAATGCCTTCAAAATAAGCCTCTTCGAGGGGGAAACCTCCTTTACATTACACAAATGAATAATTCTTGGATGATACAAATGACAATACCTCCTTCCTATATATAGGAATCTAATGGGCCATAATATAATCACAGTCAACATAACAATAATAATGTAAGAGCACAATAATAACAATAGTGGGCTTCTATGGGGCATAATAATAACAATATGGGGACTACATGGGCACAACAATATAATAAGTGGGTTGTACTAATAACAATAAGGGGTTACAATAGTATTATAGGGACCTAACATGCCCCTCTCCTTCAAAAAGTATTGTCCTCAACGCTTGAATATTTCTTGATGCTTCTGTATAAAATTCTTGTCCTCCCATGTGGAATCTTCAGTGGGTAAGTTCTTCTACTTGATGAGATGCTCTGGAATTGATCTATTTCATAGCTATAGGGTTCCTGTTTCTGTGACTGCTCTAGGTTCCAATATGATTTTTCCTTCCTCGTCAAGTTCTGGCAATATCGTTTGAACTGGGATCTTCTCATTATGCAAGGTCGCCACTTCTTAAGCGCATGTAGTCTTGCCAACATTTCCTTCTCATAAATATCTTTGTGTAAATACTTTCCTTTGATTGGATGACTTTTGAAAGAAATGGGTCTTTCTTCTTTCGTTAAAACATCACCAATTCCATTTCCTGATGCATCATATTCCACAATAAATGTTTTTGTGAACTTTGTCGTAGCTAAGACCAGTGCTTAGAACATTGCCTTTTTAATATGTTCAAAGGCTTTCATTGCTTCTGGAGTCCATGAAAATGCATCTTTCTTCAATTATGTTTTTTTCAGAATGTCTTTAGTCTTCATTCTTATTTGATGATATCATGAATGAATATCCAACTTGGTGAAGTAAATTAATCCATGCAATTCATCCAAGTTCATCAATGGCAGGAATCAGAAATTTATCTTTAATAGTGAGTTTGTTGAGTTCTCTATAATTTGGAAACTAGGTTGAATTATACTAGCCTCTAGCATTTATGCAACCATACGTTCACTTTCACTCTTTTGGGCATAGGGATATATGTAAGGCCTGATGTTTGGAGGAACCATCACTTGACACTCTAGTGTTGGAGATAGGAAGAAATTCAATTCCTTAGTTATCTTGCAATGAATAAAGTTATGGGTACTGCCCGAATCAATCAACACTATTACCTTTTTCTTCTTGATATGTCCTTGTATATTGATAGTTTGAGGAGTGGTAATACCATCCAATGCATTACAAGATATGGTCATATTCATTTCTTCTTTCTCGATGTGATCTTTCACTTCTTGAACTGTTTTCTTCTTGATATGTCCTTCTATCTTGACAGTTTGAGGAGTGCTAATTCTTGCTAATGCTTTACAAGATATGGTCGGATTCATTTCTTCTTTCTCTGGAGTTGGTCCATGGTGTATATCCTCTTATTTTTATGTTTTTTGATCATTTTCTTCCTTCTCTTGACAATCTATGTAAAATAATTTCTTCTCAGCACACTTATAACCTTGAGTGTATTTGCTATCACAAATGTAACAAATCCCTTTTTCTCTTTCTCCTTCCAATTATTGTGGTGTAAACCTTGTAGGTTGTGGAAGGCTAGGAGAAAAAACACTTCCATATTTATAGTTGTGAGTGGCTGGGTAACTTGTTTCCATAATTTTGTTTTCAATTTTTCTTACCAACCTGAATGCCTTCTTCAATGAATCAGGTTCCCAAAGACGAACCTCATGTTGAATGTTATCCTTTAAAGTCCCTATGAAGATATCAATCCTTTGCTTCTCTGGAATATCATTAACCCTTATATTTAATTTTTGAAAGTCCTCAATGTGCTCTACCATTGAACCCTTTTGTTTGAGATTTATCAATTGGCTAAAGAAGGTGTTTCTCTTTGTATCCTCATAATGTGCTATCATTTCCTCTGTGAAAATTGACCACATGACAAGTGGTTTACAAGAATAAATCCCTTCATACTGTAAAAATTGATTCGGTTCTAAATGTAAATATGAAATACGTACGTTTTAGTAATAGTTTCAACATCATCTAGATCAAAATATCTCTCCATCTATAGTATCCAATTTACCGGATCTTTGCCATCAAACTTCCTCATATCGCTTTTTTTTTCTAGGAGCTCAATCTTGAAATGATTGTAACTCTGTAATTTCTGAGCTTTAAGCTCTAAAATTTTGGTTGTTGATCGCCCTATCTGTCCTCTTTCTAACCCTGCAATTCGGATCACAATTTGACTCCTGAAGGAAGATTTATGTCCAATCTCTCACGATGACCTAATTATAGACTGTTTTAGTAGAGCTAACTTCTACGGCATCCCATGTGTCACTGTTTCAACCTTAGGTTTGGAAAATGATAACAAGTAAACTACATTCCAGCTGCTTTTTGTCGCCTTTTATGAAATTTGAATCAAATGTTTAGAGAGAGAGTGATGAAAATTTTCCCAACATCACCTGTTTGGGGTGTAATTCAGGAGCCTACAAAAACCCTAAATATCTTGGACCATATCTCTGGAAATATAGTGAAACAAGATCCGAAATTCAAGCCCAAGCGTCACCACGATTTTGACTCAAATTGGTTTTAATTTTAGAATCTAAAACATCTTAGACAAAACATTATAGCGAAAATTCCACGATGACCTATTTGAAATGGAATTCTAGAGCTTGCAAAAAGCCTAACTTCCTTAGATCATATCTCCTAAACTATAGCAAGAAAACATCTGAAATTCGGATCTGAGGTTAAGTGTGATTTCGGCTCAAATGATTTTTGTTGAAGATTCTGAAATATTGTAGAAAAAATGTTATAGTGAACATGCCATAATGACCTGTTTGGAGTAGGGAAACTCTAGAATCCAAAGCTCTGATACCAAATGTTATGAAACCAGCTCACAAAAAGATAGAAAAGAGAGATCAATGCCTTCAAAATAAGCCTCTTTGAGGGGGAAACCTCCTTTACGTTACAGAAATGAATAATTCTTGGATGATACAAATGGCAAGACCTCCTTTCTATATATAGGAGTCTAAGGGGTCATAATATAATCACATTTGACATAACAATGATAATGTAAGGGCACAATAATAACAATAGTGGGCTTCTAAGTGGCATAATAATAACAATATGGGGACTACATGGGTGCAAAAATATAATAAGGGGGTTGTACTAATAACAATAAGGGGTTATAGTAGTGGTATAGGGACCTAACAAAATGTGGTTATGAGGCCTCAACCACACGACCAAGCCTTCGCCCATGTGGTTATGACTTAAATTCTCTAATTCAATGCTAGTGGTTCTAGGGTCTAAGCCACTTTTTGAGGCTAGCCTCTAGACCACTGCCAATAACTGCTTGTAACTTTCTATAATCATAAATAACATGACAAAATTACAAAACATTCAAAATTAAAGCGAGAATTTGCCCTAGACTCGCTAAAAGATGATAGATATTTTATCAAACATATGGAAAACATGTAAGCTACAGGTCATGAATGCATATCTGATCATAAATTGACAGTTTTCATTTGAGAATTAGGAAGAAGGATCTAAACCCTCTCTAGCTAGTTGCAATAATACTTGTTAGTCAATGCATTCATCCACTAATCAATAACTTATCAAAACATGTCAACAGATATAGATAGATTACATCATATAACCATCAAATAACCAGCATGCACACCATGGAAGATTAGCCATAATGTCAACATCGTAATTGTACAAGTGCTCATAAACGAAAATAAGAAAATAACTCTTATTAACATATAAAAATGCCAATGAAGTCAAGGAATTCCGCATATAACCTAACCATAGATTGCGATGAACCAAATCTCTCTTTCAACCAATCACCCTCGCACCACATTCGAAGCATGAATGTGGGATCTCATGGAATAAACCTAGACAAACCCAACGAAGGCTTCTAGAGGCCAACACCTCAACCCTCAACCACAATGATTCTGCCTCTACGACCTAGAAATCACTAACATAAACCATATCAATATCTACCCAAATTGTCTATGGCTCTAGGAACTACTAACTCAACCCACAACCTTCCACAAATCCAAAGCATTTGTTTCAACCGTGGCTCTAGGGACTAGTAACAAAACTCACCATTGGCTCAAAAACGTTTGTTCCAACCTACGGCTCTAGGAACTAGTGGCTCAACCCAAGTTTCTCCAGGGCTTCTAGATCATTTGTTTCAACCCATATCTATTTGGAATCTAAGCACCAAAAAAAAAAAAACATGTCTATCTAGGAACTTGTGAGGCAAGGCTAAACCATTATCAATCCAAGAAAATCTCCATGTCAATTACGAAACATAACCAAGGAACCACATGCATATAGCATGAATCTAAAATCAACAATAAAATCACACATGAAACTTGTTATATGGAAATAAATCCAGTTTTAGTTGCTAATTTAACTATTTCCTTGTTCTCCCTCGCTTTCCTCTTATTTCTTTCTCCAAATCCAAGTGAATGCTAGAGTGCTCCAAGGTGGCTCCAAGCATGCCCCAAGAATTCTCTATGTGTTCCAGAGTGTATGAAAGAGAGAATGAAAGGAGAGCTCAACTCAAAACGGTCAAAAGGCTCAACCAATAAAAAATTGTGAATTGTTTCTATCGAGCCTTTTTTATCATTGATCTCTCTATTTTCTCCATTTTGCTCAAATTTTTACTCTAATTTCCCTTGCATGCAAATTTGTGTCTCTTTGTCTTCCTTTTCTCTTATTTTATTTTATTTTCATAATTAAAATGTCAACTATGACCTCTTTTCCTTTTCCAATTTCCATAGTCATTATTAATCACAAGTGATGAAAACTATGATGTTTTCCCCACCATTCAGCTTGGAATACGTGTCCCATGACCATGGTCTTATTTTATTTACATGGAAAATCAACCACGGGTTGTTGCAAACAACTCTCCCTTGGGGAAACACTGTCCTTATTGTTCAATGATTCTTATAACTAGCAAAACATGTTTCCCATGGATCTTTATAACCTAGTTCAATGCAACATTTATGATGAGCCTCGGTATTGCAACAAGAATGTTGCAACTCCCAAGGCTACCGACTTTAATTATCAACCCGAGGTTCATACAAACATAAGAGGTATTGACACTATATGTGCAGCATACAATGTGTCATTCCTTTGCTGTCATGATGTAATGAAATGCATGTACTGAAATATAATCCTAAACTAATTAAAGAAAATGAGCTACTCGAAATGGAAACTCTAACTTATTGCAAGAAATAAAGTACAAGGAAAGAAACATATTCTAATTACATAAAGATCATGAACTAAATGTAAAAGAAACCTAACATAACCCTATTTATCACATGTGATGATTTAAACTGACTTAGCATGGGATCTAATCTAGGGAGTATTATTTTTGCATGCATGTGCTAATTAAAAAATAAAAAGAACTATTTTTCTTTATCTTTTCAGTTTATATATGCAAATGCTACTCTTTCCTTGTTCTTTGGTAGGAGAGACAAGTGTGAAAGAAGAGGGGTACAATGATTTTGATGGCTTGGACGTCAAGTGAAGCCTAATCCTAGCTTAAATGATGATTTTTCTCAATTCCAGCTCAAAACAGGCCGTTACAGGATTTCCTACAAGATCTCTAGAGGATGCATTAGTTCCTACAGGATGTCTACAAGATCTATTGTTTTATTAAAAAAAGCAGGCCGAAAGCTTAAGAAGTGGTATAGAAGGTGGAATGGAGCTTGGGAAAGGTGGATAATGGAAGAATAAGGCATGGAGGTGGTGGACACTACCCATTACTCAAGTGAGGGCTTCAAGATGGGTAGATTTGCTCAATGGAAATGACAATTTTTTCTTATAAAACAAGAATTCAGATTGAGATTTTAGTGGATTTTGGACATGGGTGGATGTGGCAAACAAGATGAGGTCTCACTGCAATGTAGATCTTGTAACAACACACATTATTGTCTGCATCTATCAACAAATTCATCTATACATGGGAAAGATTTATTAAATAGCAAAAAATTACAAGCCTAAAAATCAGAAATTCAAGAACTAGTGAGCTGGTATATCTATCAAATGTCTAACCTAATCAAGTGAAAATGAAATGGAGTAAATTTTTTTATTAAATATAATGTTTTTCTTTTATTTAATTAAAGTGGAACCAACTCGATTGAAGCTCATTAGAATTCTCTATAAAATAGTAGAAATTTATTGTTCTTTACTACAAAGGTGTTCTAGAAATTCAGATTTGGGAATAAGAAGACTTAATACAAGTAGATGAATGATTACTATGACCTTCCAAATATTCTCTAAGAATGAAATTATGCTTTTGATACTACAAAAGAAGTTACATCAACCATTTAACCCAATCCTACAACAAGAAATCATTAATACTAAATGCAGAAATAGAAAGAACCAAGAACAAGAGATGCATGTGAATAACAAGTGAAAAGAAGAAAAGAAAATGATACAAAAGGTATCTGAGGCTCCTGAGATGAAAAATCCCAAGGAAACTCAGATATGTATGGAGGAGAACAAGTTTTAGAAGCTGAAAATGACACCAATCTACTTCTACTAGAGTTTCTGATTTACCCATTGAAATTCAAGAAATTTTGGAGAACTATTGTGATATCGTTGTTGATGATTTTCCTAATGAGTTACCACCCATTAGAAGAGTTATCCATCATATAGATTTTATTCCTGGAGCAAATCTACCAAACAAAGCAGCTTACAAAATGACTCCCATAGAAAATGAAGAGGTTAGAAATTAGGTTCAAGAACTGCTTGACAAAAGACTGATTAGAGAGAGTTTGAGTCCTTGTGCAGTACCAACAATGTTAAGTCCAAAGAAAGATGGAGGCTGGACAATGTGTACTGATTCAAGAGCCATCAATAAAATCATAGTCACGTACAGATTCCCTTTACCTAGAATTGAAGATTTGATGGATTGTTTGAGTGGAGCAAAGTATTTTACAAAACTAGATCTTAAGAGTGGGTATCATGAGATAAGGATAAGAGCAGTGGATGAGTGGAAAACTGCCTTTAAGACAAATGAAGGATTGTATGAATGGAGAGTAATGCCTCTTGGGTTTTCAAATGCACCACGTATGTTTATGAGACTCTTAAAGAGTTTATTGGTAAATTTGTAATAGTATATTTGGACGATATATTAATTTACAGCAGGTCTAAGGAGGAGCACATGAGACATCTGAATTATGTCTTACAAAGGTTACAGCAAGAGAAATTATTGCTAAATTTGAAGAAATGTTCATTCATGAAAGAGGAATTAGTGTATTTAGGTTTTGTTGTTTCTGTTGAAGGATTGAAGATGGATCCAGAGAAGATCAAGGCAATCATGGAGTGGCCTTCACCTAAAAGTATCTTTGAGGTAAGAAGTTTTCATGGTCTTGCTAGTTTTTATAGCAAATTCATAATGAATTTTAGTAAGATCAATGCTCCTATTATTGAGACTATAAAGAAGGATAAATAGCCATTTAGATGGACTGTTTAGGCAGAAAATAATTTTCAGTTGTTGAAGAAGAAGATCACTAAAAACCCTACTTTGGTCCTACCTGATTTTAGTAAACCTTTCCAAGTGAAATGTGATGCCAGTGGAGAAGCTATTGGAGGTGTTTTAAGTCACGAAGACAAACCTATAGCTTATTTTAGTGAAAAGCTGAACGATTCAAAGAAGAAATATTCTTCTTATGATAAAGAGTTTTATGTAGTTGTGTAGTCATTGAAGAAGTGGAGACATTATCTAATGTCAAAAGAGTTCATACTTTATTCAGATAACCATGCATTGCAGTATATTATGCAACAGCCAAAGCTTAACCAAAAACATGCCAAATGGGTAGTGTATCTCCAAGGCTGTCATTTTTTCTTGAAGCATATAAATGGCCAATCAAACAAAGTTGCAAATGCTTTAAGTAGGAGAAATACATTACTTCTAGGGAGTCAAATTCAAGTGTTGGGTTTTGATTTTCTTAAAGAATTGTATGGGACAGATTTAGAATTTAAAGAGGCATTTGAAGCTTGTAAGAATCTTGTTTAGATGGATAGGAATAAATCGTTGGATTATTTCTTACAAGATGGATTGTTGTTTAAGAGAAATTTGTTGTGCATAACAAAATTTTCTATGAGGGAGAAATTAATCAAAGAGAAACATAGTGGTGGACTTGCAGGACATTTTGGTATAGATAAGACTTATGAGGAGTTGAACAGATTTTATTTCTAGCTGAAAATGAGATTTGACGTGGGAAAGTATGTGAAAACTTGCAAAGTCTATCAATATGCAAAGGGAAGAAGCGAAAACACATGTTTTTATCTTCCATTACCAATTCCAGATAGGCCTTGGGATATGGTAAGTATGGATTTTGTTTTAGGCTTACCAAAGACTCAAACAGGAAACGATTTAATTTTTGTTGTAGTGGACAGATTTTCAAAAATGGCACATTTTATTCCATGTTATAAAACCAATGATGCTACTCACATTGCTAATTTGTTTTTCAAGGAGATTGTAAGATTGCATGGGTTGCCTAAGAGTATTGCAAACAGGGATTCCAAATTTGTTGGACATTTCTGGAGTACATTATGGAAGAAGCTGGGAACTAAACTGAGTTTTAGTTCTAGCTATCATCCATAGACTGATGGACAGACTGAAGTTGTGAACAAGAGTTTGGGTAATATTTTAAGGAGTCTTACTGCAAAAATCCAAAGTAGTGGGATAAAGTATTGGCATAGGCTCAATATGCATATAATGACTCACCTAATAGGAGTACAGGGTAGAGTCCATTCTATATAGTTTATGGAATGCATCCAAGAGGAGTGTCTGAGTTAAGGAACTTGGGAAACGATGAGATGAGAAGTGCAGAGGGAGAAGATTTTTCTTCAGAAATGCAAGTAATACATGAACAAGTGAAACAACAGCTATAGGATAGCAACATAAAGTACAAAAATAGAGTAGACCTGAGAAGAAGAGAGGTGAACTTTGAAGTTGAAGATTTGGTTTTAGCACACTTAAGGAAGGAAAGATTTCCAGAGAGGGAGTATAAAAAATTGAAGTTAAAAAAAATTGGACCATGTAGAGTATTAAGGAAATTTTCTACAAATGCATATGAAACTGAATTACCCCCTGATGTTGGAATATCTCCAATTTTCAATATTCCTGATCTGTATAAGTATGAAGGTGAAATTGCAAAATATACAGAAGAAGACCAAGAGACACAGGAAATTGACTGGGTAAAAAAGTTACCTACAGCAAAGGAATTATAGCCAGAAAGGATTTTGGACAAGAAAGTGTTCAAGAAAAACAGAGGGCACGAGTACTTTCAGTGTTCGGTCAAATGGAAGGATCAACCAATTATTGAAGCTACCTGGGTAACAAAAAACATGCTACAGAAGTTGGGTATTTCTGTAGAAGAGCTCATGGACAAGAGCCCATGAAGAATTTTGTCCTCAGGATTCTGATGCAGGAGCATGAGACTTGGAGGGAAAAGGCTTCAAACTTATTCCAAAAATACAAAAAAATCTACAAGAAAATGAGTGGGATCCTTTAGCCATCAATTTCCATGTTTTTCTAGTTAGGCATAGAGCTAGAATATAGGATTTGATCATGATGTAATAAGTATCAGTTAGTTAGCTGTAGTGGAGATTCTCAAGGAGAATGCCTCGTAGAATAGATAGGATTAATAAATTTTAGCCTTTGTATTAGGATCTGGGTGTTAGGATGAACCAATATTTATGTAAATTTCACACTATTGTAAAGAGATTTTCACTGTTGAATAAATTTGGCTTCCTTGGAGTGAATTCAGTAGATTGAGAAATCTTAGTTTCTGTGTATGTGAATGATAGATTCTCTGTCAAATCCCGAAGAACAATCTTCTTCGAATCTCTATTTTATTGTGAATTTCCAAGTTTAATTGGTGTTTTGTGGAATTGGTTAAACTATGTCGATTGGGTTAAAATTCCGTGTTTTCCTTTAAAATTGAGTTTATCGTAAACTCTGGGTATATCAAGCAGAAGGTTGAGGTTTGTAGAGGGAAAACCATAGACAGAGCCGAGACAAATCAATGGTGTTTAGCGTGGAATCAACCAATAGTTAACGAGGTGGTTTGAAGAAACCCCAAGTGGTTATCGGGCGCAAGAGAGGTGGTAAGTGGTATTTGACCCTTTGGCTCTGATTCCATATGTTTTGTGCCACGTAGCAGAGAGGAGAGCGGGAGAAATAGCTTATCGGGTAGGTTTCAAGTGTGCAGGTTAGCTGCCCGATATTTGTTTAAGCCATCAGATCCGGTGCTACAAGATCAATGGTTGATACGAGGTGGAGCAGGTTCGAAGATCGGAAAACGTTGTGACCGTTGGATCTTGGATAAGATCAACGGTGTAGAAAGAGCTGACGACCTTTATAAATGCAGGTATATAATCTTTAAAGTCCGGTCTTTTATGTTAACGCGTTGTTTTCCAATGTAATTCTATGTATTACTGATAAAGTGTTGTGACCCTGATTTATAAAGGAAAAGCAATTAAACTAAATGGTTCCAAGTTTTAAAGGCTAAGGCACGATTAACCGCTCCAATAGTTCTGTGGGCCCTTAAAGAGGTTTTAAAAGGGAATTTCAAACTTTATTAAACTAAGGTTTGTAATACTGTTGGGTCTAACATGGTGGTAGTTTAGTAGAACTCAGCGATGGTTAGAGACCTACTAACTTAGTGAAGCCCTAGTGGTTATCAGTGGATGACAGAGAGTCCATTGAATGAGTATTTTCACGTGGAAACAGAAATAGAAGACCTAATTTTACAGTTTGGGAGATTATCACTCCTTCCTGCACCCAAACTGACATCATTCCACAATCTGTGCCATAATTCCATAATATCTTGTTGATTTATTATTTAATATTGATCTTCCTGTAGTACAGATCAAGTCCCTAAGTTATCTCCTCCTCCAAATCTTCGTAATCTACCCAATATTCTCATAATATTCCACAAAAATAAATAATATTAATAAATAAGTATTAATATTCTTCAGAAAAAAAAACTCACACCGACAAATATCTTCACTCTAATTCCCACCACCATCCGAAGCAAAAAGTAGGAGTCATCAAAACCCTAGCTACCAGAGCTTCAAGAATCTCTGACCTTGATCATTTAGAAGAAGAACTTAACCATCTCTACAAGGTCTTCATCAACAATGGCTATCAGAAAATCATTATCCAAAAGATATTCAAAGAATCCACAACCAATACTCAAAAAAGGAAGACTCTGGAAAACCCTAAAATCTCCTTACCCTATATTAAAGGAACCACTGACAAAATCGCTAGAATTCTCACCAAACATAACATTATGGTTGCCTTCACACCCCCTAACACCATCAAAAACATGCTAGATTCTGCCAAGGACCTAATTGACCCAAAAAATCACAAAGGAGTATACTCAATTCCTTGCTCTTGTGGCAAAGTATATATAGGTGAAAGAGGGAGATCCTTTGGCATTAGGCTATAAGAGCATATTAATGACATTTCAAGAAATAGGTCAGAAAAATCTGGGCTAGCTGAGCATGCTTGTTCCTCCTCACATTATATTTGCATGGAACAAGCAAAATTAATTCATAAGGAAGAACATTATTTAAAATGAAGGGTAAAAGAAGCAATTGAACTTGAAAAATCCTCCAATAATATGAATAGAGACGACGGACTAAAGTTAAGTGACACCTAGAAACCCCTATTAAATAAAATAAAAAAGTAATAAACATAATAATAAATAATAATAATAATAAATAAATAAAAATAAATTAATAAATAAATAAATAAATAATAATAATAATAATAATAATAATAAATAAATAATAGATTTATTTTATTTGAAACTTAAATAATAAATTATATATATATATATATATATATATATATATATATATATATATATATATATATATATATATAGATAAACAATAGTATAATAAAATTATAACTAAATAGATAATAGTATAATAAAATTATAACTAAATAAATAAATAATAATAAGATATAATAAATATCATAAATACTTATCTAAATAAATAAGTATTTATTAATTTATTTTTATTTATTTATAATAAATAAATAAAAATAAATTAATAAATAAATAATAATAATAAAAATAATAAAAATAATAATAAATAAATAATAGATTTATTTTATTTGAAATTTAAATAATAAATTATATATATATATATATATAAACAATAATATAATAAAATTATAACTAAATAAATAAATAATAATAATATATAATAAATACCTATCTAAATAAATAGGTATTTATTAAAAACAATAATAAATAAATAATAGATTTATTTTATTTGAAATTTAAATAATAAATTATATATATATATAAATAAACAATAATATAATAAAATTATAACTAAATAAATAAATAATAATAATATATAATAAATACCTATATAAATAAATAAATTAAATAAGTATTAATTAATCTACCATTTATAAGCCGACTTCTAATGAAGACAACAACAATATTTTCAAATAACTATTAATAAGCTCCGTAATTTTCACGCTCTCTCTTCTCAAAAACAAATCTCATTGCCCTGATGATGGACTCTCTAAGCTAGTCCGAAACGTTGGTTTCAAAACTGTTCGCAGGTTTTTCCTCAAAATAAAAAAAAATAATATTAGGCACAAATATGCAATTATTCATAAAGATTCCTAATGAACATATTAAAGTTAAAAATACATTATCTAATGCAAAAAGAGAGGTTTAATGTGATGAAGGATAGTAAGATGGGCCTTAATTTATGTTTAATTAAGAGGCATGGGCCTTAATTTATGTCTAATTTAGAGGCTCATAATACCCCCTATTGAAAGTGTTGTTCATCCTCTGAGAAGCTTAGTGACCTCATTGTGCCTCATTCATGGCGCTAGTGGCCTCTCTCTTGTGCATTAAGAATCTTGGCTGTAAGTTTTGCAAGGACAAGCCCAAAAATATATCTATGCATAGAAAAATCATTGTTTCTTAAGACCTTTAGCTTCCCTTATTCTTTTGTTTTGTGGGCTAGATGATTGCATAATGGCCTTGGAGTTTTTTATTTTGATTAGGTCTCTCTTAGGCCCTGTCTTTTTTTCGTTATAGCACCATTTGTTCATTTCTTCCTTCTTGTAGAAACATTTTGTCTTCATGTAGCAGTCATTCATTCTCTTTCAGAGTCTTTTAACTGTATGGGAGTGATGAGAAATGATGTAGAGGGTTTGGAGGATGATGCTAGGGCTCAGAGGGAGTTGTTTACGTTTGTGAAAATAGAGAGAATGCTCTATTTTTTTTTATCAAGAAATTCTCATGGTGAGACAAAGTGTAGGGTTTGTTCTTGAAATTATGAAATGGGATGGAAGAATGATGGATAGATAGTGGATATGAAGTGGATGGCGGGCTTGGAGTGTTGTGGTGACTTGGCCTTCGCAAAAAAAAAAGCAATCTTATAACTGCTGTCCCATTCCTTGAAATCATCACCCTTCATAATTTGACCTTTCAACATTGCATGAGTGAAGGAGTGAGCTGCAATTAACTAGCTAAAGGTAGCTAATATTGTTGACCCATCCTTAGCTTATGAAACCTCATCTCTCATGCATGAAAACAAATTTCTAACTATAATATGCTCAAGAGAAGAGTTCAATAATATTGCATACCTGTACCTACTTGATGGTTGCTCGAGAGACATGCATGTTCCTACTAAGTTGATGTTGATTTGTTGCTAATGACTCAGGTACATCTTCTTGATTTCCTTTTTCTTTTTTGTTCATCTCATTTTGTTGATGGGTTGTTTTCTTATTGATGTGTAGGTGTTGGGGGATCTATATCAACCTTCCCTAAAGAATACCTGACCTTTTGACCCATTTATCCATCATATATCCTCTTGTAGCTCGTTCTTGGGCTTCCTATAGAGATCCTACAGTAATTCAGAACTTCCTATGGAGCTCTTGTAGTAATTCAGGACAACCTCTTGTAGCAGACTTGTTTTGTCCATATCTCCTAAAAGATAGGATGGATTGACCTGAACTTCCTGAGCATCTTCCCATCATCATTATGCACCTCACCATGAAAACATATTGGCCAATGGATGCACGAATCTCAAGAAAAACTGAAAATGGATGAAGGTGATGGAGGCCAACCGTGCACTAGAGTTTGATGAAATTTCTTGTGCTTGTTTCCACCATATGCATCTCCCCATGAAACAATTTTTTAAATGGATGCATGGATATCGAGAAAATTCAAAAATGGTTGTAGGTGATGGAGGATGATTTATCAAAAACCGTGCACTGGAATTTGTTGAAATTTCTTGAGCATGTTACCATTATCCATATGCATCTCCCCATCAAACATCTTGGAAAATGGATGCATGGTTTTCAAGTTATGGAAAAAATAAAATTCTGCTCTATGTATTCTTGTTTCCTGTAGTAAAACACAACATTCCTATAGCTTTTTGGATAGAAAGTAAACTAAATGGGAAAAGCTTGAGAATGATGGGTGGATGGTGGAAATTGATGAGGGCGATGGATTAGCATGGCCTTGGCCTTTTTGGAGCAATTGAGAAAAGGAGGAGAAAGTCAAAATTTGACTTCTTTTGACTAGGCTTGACCAATTTTTTTCTTTTGGTACCAATATGTTTTTGTTGCTTGCAGATGTTGGAGATTACATGCATTCATCAGAGAGACACATGGGGCAAATATTTTTTTTTCCTCTTTATTTCTTTTAGGCCTACTAGCCTTCTCAATGAGGTTTTCAACTAGCAGGTCTGCCTAGGCACCTCAAAGGAGGTTTTCAGCTAGGATCTTTTCTTTTTCTCTCATTCTCCTCTTTTTTACAACCCACTGACCACCTCATGGAGGTTTTCAATCAATGAGCCAATCTCAAGCACCTCAAAGGAGGTTTTCACCTGAGATTTTATTTTTTTCTCTCATTTTTCAAAAAAAAAAATCTACCCTACCGTACTTGAAAAGCAAAATCACTTTGAAGTATAATAATACTTCCAATGGATCCATTTGCACATCAAGATGACATAAAAACTGATGTGTAGGCTTGAAATATATGCTTTGAAATGTACTTAAATTTGAGTGATCAAATGCTTTGACTTTGATGATATCAAGCACAATTGAAGAAGAGAGTATTGTTGCACCTTGTTGATTTTTTGGAACCAAACCTCACTATAACTTTGATGCCCTTGGTTTGCTTGTATATCTGGATGATTCTTCATGTCTTCTTCGACCATGAAATTCAAATATTCCCCTTTTTGTTGATTGTTCTCTTGACTATATGGAAGATTTGATGGTAGCCATGATGGAGTTTTCTCAATCTCTGGTTTCGATATCTACTCTTCATCAATTGCAACCCATGATTCTGTTGTCATCTTATTTGAATCTTCTTCTTCTGGATGTGGTCCGTCAATGATATCAAGATAATCTCTTTTTTGCAATACTCTTCATGACTTATGGTGCATACCATTGATCTCAAGAGGAGATGTTTGGAAGTGTTGTACCTTAGCATTGTAAGTGGGTTGAGCTACTTCATTGTGTGGGTTTGGAAATGGTGGTACGGGTAGTTGATTGGGAGTGTATATTTGAGATGGATGTGGTTGTGGTTGTGGTGGAGGTGAATGGTAGGGATAGCAGGGATTTGGGTATGGAGGATATTGAGGAAAATATTGAGGATATTGTGGATGGCTCCCGTAAGTTCCTTGCCAACCTTGTTGCCAAGATTGGTTTTGGGGTTGAGATGGCTAATGTTCCCAAGGAAAGGGTGTGTTCCAATTAGTTTGAGATGGATGTGCATAAGCTTGAAATTGTGAATTTGTTTCTTGCGTCATACTAGGTTGAATACGTTTCCATGGTCCTCTTGAAGCTACATAACAAAACTGCATTGGCAATTGACTTGCTCCATTGTCCTCTTGGTAAAATTCCTTCAACCTTGGTAATGAGGGGCAATATTTAACATCATGTGATTCTGCATGGATGACACAAATATCAATATCTTATTTTTTCTCGTTTTGAATTCCTAACAATTCTACGTGTTCACTTAGATTGCTAAGAATTTATGTTTTATAGGTATCAAGCAAATTTCCAAGTTTGGCTCGACTTACCGATCTTGATGTTGCTTTACTTACTATTGCCCTTCCTCTTGATATGTGTTTGGATGCTTCATAAATTTCTTCAAATGATAGTTGGTATACATCACCTCCACTCATGAGATCAAGGAGATCAATCCACTAATCCCTAATTGTTCTAAGTAAGAGGGTTTTTA
Organism: Pinus tabuliformis; assembly: GCA_031772625.1. Classification (NCBI taxonomy): domain Eukaryota; kingdom Viridiplantae; phylum Streptophyta; class Pinopsida; order Pinales; family Pinaceae; genus Pinus; species Pinus tabuliformis. The sequence goes on from CM062808.1 coordinate 750,287,272, forward strand.
GTGTGTCAGATCCTAAATGATGTAGTTTTTCCCTCTTAACATTATAAATGAGTCTATCTATTTGATCCTCTAGACTATCATCCTATTTGATTCTTTCTAAATATTTCTTCTTTAAAATCATGATCTTTATATATTTTTAGAAATACATTCTACATATCAATCCATGATCTTATTGAATTAGTGCCTAAACCCATGAACCATTTAAGAGCTCTATCCTTCAATGTTGATGAAAAAAATATCAGTTTTTGAGTGTTTAACAAGTAACCATAGGATCTACAAATAATTTCAAATTCAAAGAGAAATGTTTCTGGATCCTCTAAAGTTAGACCATGAAATTTTGGAAGAAACGACGGAGGGATGTTCTTTGTGTGCACATTAACATCAGTATCTGGAATGGGAAATTCAAGAGGATCTTCCTCATTGTCATCATCTCCATCCAATTCTTCTACATTCTTTGCCATCTTCTTCTTCTACCTACAAAAGTGAATGATGATGTGGCTCTTATTGCACCATGTGATCAAATGCTGGGGTGGGTTGGTGTTGGATATTTTTTTTTTTTTTTTTCTTTTCTGATTGAATGAAAACACTAATGCAATGTACTTCTCTATTTTTGAAATCAAATATGCTTAATGAAAATATTTTTTTTGTTTTTGTAAAAAAGTAAAAAGAAATGAATCAACTAGGGAAGAAAAAAATGCACATTTTGACACCTCCGAGGCAACGGCACCAAAAAGTGATGAGCCTCGGCATTGCAACAAGAATGGTGCAACTCCCAAAGCTACCGACTTTAATTATCAACCCAAGGTTTGTACAAAATTAAGATGTATCAACACTATATGTGCACATATATTGTGTCATCCCTTTGCTGTCATGATGTAATGGAGTGCATGTACTAAAATAAAATCCTAAACTAATTACACAAAATAAATTGATCCAAATGGAAACCCTAACCTATTGCAAGAAATAAAGTACAAGGAAAGAAACATATTCCAATTACATAAAGATAATGAGCTAAATGTAAAAGGAACCTAACTTAACCCTATTTATCACATGTGATGATTTAAATTGACTGGGCATGGAATCTGATCTAGGGAATACTAACTGCTGCATGCATGTTCTAATTAAGAAATAAAAATAACTATTTTTCTTTATCTTTTCATTTTATAAATGAAAATGATAATATTTCCTTGTTCTTTGGCCAGGGAGATAGGTGTCAAGGAAGAGGGGTACACTGACTTTGATGGCTTGGAAGTCAAGTAGAAGCCCAATCCTAGCTAAAATGATGATTTTTTTCAATTCGGGCTCAAAACAGGCCGCTACATAATTTCCTACAAGATGTACTAGTTCTTATAGGATGTCTACAGGATCCCCTGTTTTATTACAAAAAGTAGGCCAAAAGCTTAGGAAGTGGTCTAGAAGGTGGAATGGAGCTTGGGAAACATTGATAATGAAAGAATAAGTCCTGGAGGTGGTGGACACTACCAAGAACTCAAGCAAGGGCTTCAAGATGGGCAGATTTTCTTAATGGAAATGACAATTTTTGCTTATAAAACAAGAATTTGAATTGAGATTTTAGTGAATTTTGGCGACATGGATGGATGAGTCTTGGATGAGGCGAATGAGATGAGGTCTCCCTACAATGTATAATCTCCTATAACAACACAAATTATTGTCTAAATCTATCCACAAATTCATCTATACTTGGGAAAGATTTATTAAATAACGGAAAATTACTAGTCTAAAAATCAGAAATTTGAGAACTAGTGAGCTAGTAAATCTATTAGATGCCAAACCTAATCAAGTGAATATGCAATGGGGTAAATTTTTTTATTAAACATAATTTTCTGGTGATCTAATACAAGTGGAATCAACTCGATTGAAGCTCATTAACGTGCTCTAAAAAATAGCAGAAATTTACTGTTCTTTGCTACAAAGGTGTTTCAGAAATCTAGATTTGGGAATAAGAAGACTAATCCTAGTAGCTCAATGATTACTATGACCTTCAAATCTTCTCCATGGATGAAATGATGCTTTTGAACCTAGAAAAGAATGTACATCAACCATTTAACCTAATCCTACAAAAATAAATCATTAATACTAAATTCATAAATAGAAAGAAACAAGAACAGAGATGCATGTGAATACGAAGTGAAAAGAAGAAAATAAAATTATATAAAAGGGCTCTGAGGCTCTTGGGATGGCCAAGCCTAAGGAAAATCAGAGACCTATGGAAGAGAACAAGTTTTAGAAGGTGAACATGACATCCATCTTCATTATTTTCATCAATAAAAGTACATCCCTACAAGAAAATAAAATGGACCTGCAAAAATACGAGTTCTCTCCACAAGAAGACTTATAAAAGTCTATCTCTAGAGGAAAATTCAACTTGTTACTTATAAAAAATGATTAGGAATCATTCCCCATGAAAGGAGGAATCTCCCCCCACTGAAATCCCTTGATTAGTGGATATGGTTCCCAATACTAGAAATCTGCATTAAATGGCACGGAACACATTCCTAGATTTTCTCAATCACTGGAGTTCCACAATCTGTAGCATAATTCCATAATATTTGGTTGATTTGTTATTTAGTATTCATACTCCTGTAGTAGGGGTCAATTCCATAAATTATCTCATCCTCCAAATCTTCATAATATGCCCGATATTCTCATAATATTCCACAAAAATAAATAATATTAGACTCAAATATGCAATTATTCATAAACCTTCCTAATGAACATGTTAAAGTTAAAAATATATTATCTAACGCAAAAAAAAAGGTTTAATTTGTTGAAGGATAGTCATATGGGCCTTAATTTATGTCTAATTTAGAGGCCGATCAATTTACATCATATCAAATTGTTGAAACGATTTACACCGTACCAATTATTGGATATTTATAACAAATCTCATTACAGTTATATAATACACATATGAATAAACATAAACTAGAACACATAAATCAAACTTATCTTCTTAACCAACAAATAAGGAAGGATGCATATCCCACATATGATCAACCATATCCCAAGTAGCTTCATCTGGCCCAAAGTGCTTCCACTGCATTTTAGACTACTCAATTTCTCAGTTCCAGAGAATGAACCATTTCCTCTGCAAAATGCACTAAGGTTCTGGCTAGAATTCTACCTTTAGTTCCACTTGAAATATAGACCAATGAATCACATGATCAACATATTGAAAATACTTCTTAAGAATTGAAACATGGAAAACATAATGGAATTTCAATGTTGGTGGCAGTGAAATTCTGTAGGCCACCATTCCAATCCTCTCAAGGATCTCAAAAGGCCCACAATACTGACATGTCAACTTGTCACATGATTCAATCCTCAAGGAGCTCCTCTTAGGCTTCATGTGCAATTATGCATGCTCCCCAGCTTAAAATTCTTTGAATGTTGTATGTTAATTTGCATAACTATTTTACCTATATTATGTTGCCTTTAGATTCCTCTTGATAACCTGTATTTCCTACTTCATCGTAGCCAACATGTGACAGAGGAGAATCTAACCTAGGGTATCATGTTTACTAAAGGAGTTAGTTCCCTAAGTTAGGATTTAATTATTATATGTGTTTTTCCTGTAGTTTTAAGATAAAATGAGAATTATTGTAATTAAGAGAAAGTTCAAGAGTATTTTGGAAGAGTTGAGGGATTTGAGCGTTAGTTAGATCTCATCTAGAGACAAGGGATTAGGTGAGAGCTTTTATGGATCATGAGAAATATTCTGGGAGTTTGTTTAGTATCTAGAACATAGTTTGCGTTTAGATCCACTTGTATAAATCTAGCTGAGCCCGTGAGGCATGTAAGTGAAGGAGAGTGAGGAATGAGAGGCTAATTACTAGGCCAATAGTTCTCCTATAAATATTTTACTTTTTAATGAATTGATTTGATTTTTGGAGTACATTAGTTGTGTGAATTTTAATTTTCTATGTTTGTAGAGTTTTAATTGTATGCCCTATGGTCTGCACCATAATTTTCATATCAGAGTCTGACATTTGTTAAAATTGTGAGAAAATTGCTTGGAGTAATTTTTTAAGAGTGATTTATGCGAAGATGCATGAGTAGAGGCTTGCGTAGAAGGGAAGAGATGTGTAGAGTGCATACATGTGGAAGAATTTGGATGCATTTGTTGCAGTCAAAAGTTGAGTGCACACTTAAATAAATTTTGGAGGAGCGGATGATAATTTGATAACATGCCATGCATGAAGGCCCTACAATCACTTTCTCGCCCATGTAAAGTGCCAACCAGACTCAAATGTGATCAAATTAATTTAAATCAAGCTCTTTGTCCCATGTTGGTAAGTATTATTAGCATTGGCTCTTGGTAAGTATTGTCGATTATGCGCATTGACTGAAGAATTTGATGAGAAAAAGGGTGTATTGATTACATTTATATACCGAGAATGTAATTTATAAAAATGATGACAAGATTATTAATTAATTAGTAAAGTCATACACCTTATGTGAATATGTGTTAGTGAGAAAGTGTGTAAAAGTTGTTTTCTGAATGTGATTCCAAGTGATGTGTGATGCAGTGGAGCCTATGGAGCTGAGTGTTACGAGGAGGAGTTGTATACTCTGATTTTCTTTATATAACCAATTGATTGATTTTCCTTAATATGTGTGAAGCGAGTACCTAAGAAATGTGTTTTTAAATCATGGAGTTGGATAATTGGATCATTGTGAAATCCTATGATTAAATGTTGTGTTATCACTTAGTATCATGAAGTTTTTGATGCAATAGCTACAATTCATAGTGACTATGGTGCTATCTAGTCACTTCCATTGCGATAATAACTTGTAATCATATCTGCTAATCACATGAAGGAAGGATCCAATGGAATTAACTACAATCAAATATGTGTTTCCAGGGCAGGTGGTATTAAGGCATGTGCTTGTTACACAAAAAAATTTCACTATCCCTGTACTCCTTGTTCCTTGATCGTGGAGGACCTCTACAGTGAACCCTACATGCTTTCCCTTCATGAAGAAACTCCCATTGTGTCCCTCTTCATGAGAAGAACAATTCCCTTTTGCACCATTTTCCCAAAATATTCTGTTTTTCCCAGTTTACAAGACCAGTGCTAATGACCCTTCTCCTCCTTGTGTCGATATGTAGGGATTAACATTATCCCTAGCACTGATCAAAGTGAGTGAGCTTTGCTCTAGTCGTGTTGATCCTCTTGTGGAAAGTTTTTAAATAAAGAGTTGAAGCTTCCAGCTCTAGAAGCTTCATAAGGGAAGTTTGGTAAATGGTTTGGCAGGATGGGGTTGAGGATGTAAGTTTGGGCCCTTTTCCCCTACAATCATGGAAATACCTCAAAATATAAGACCTTCTCCCATAAGAAGAGGATCCATCTCCCATCCATTCATGATATATAAACCTCCCATTTTCCCAGGCACAAGCTAGTGCTAAAGTGTTAATGTTGGTGTGCTAGTGCTACTTAAGTTTGGAGCAAACAACAAGCTATTCATAATTGTATCTCTCTAATTGTGTGAGGCAGAAGTGTCAATTTGGTTTAGTGTGAATCCTAAAGGGAGAATCCTTAAAACTATTATTGTTGAGGCCATCATGGAATGCTAGCAGAAGTGTGTGGGAATCTTGTTTTGTCAGAGGAGAACAGAACCATCAAGACAATGGTTGTAATCTTTTCTTGATTCAATATATATGCAAATATCGATTGATTTCCTACATCTTATGTCATCTGACATGTTCATGGCTTAATAATTCTTGACTTGTTAAGTAGGTTGAATTACAATTTTTATATTGTCACGGTTGTTGTTTGTTGTTGTTTACTTGTTTTAGGTGTTTGAAGAAAGAAACGAGAGATAGTTGGAGTGAGCAAGAAACGACAACATCAAACGGGATAAGTGTACTAAGAGGTAGACCCTCTTAATTGGTTCTAACCTAAGGAAATCTTCCATAGAATGTACCAGTTGTGGGTATACCCATTATCGGGATCGAGGAATTGTTTGGGTCCACACTCATAATTTTACTTCACCACAAATTAGCGACCACACTAGGGATCCAATCCTTTTGTTTGTCTTGTTTGAGATTTCATGATTTTGTGTGAACTTTTCTAGCTCCATCTTTTCCCTTTGGTTCTGTTTCTTTTCCCTTTCCTACTGGTCTGAGTTTGAAATTCATAGTAGCAAATCTGGTCCCAGCTTTATATATATATATATATATATATATATATATATATATATTCTTGGATTCTTCACTCAATGCACTTAATCCACTTACGGTCACGTCGATCAGTGCAATATGCTGAAAAACAATCGTGCCGACCTCCCTCTGGCGCTTGTTGTCAGTTAGTCAGTCGCGTCGATGCCTGTAAGTGAATATTAGGGTTTGTTCCCAATCTTGGCCAGTGTGTTTTTCTCTCATGATTTCGTCCTCGTAAGCCTTTTAGACCGTTTTGTGCCTGACTAGAAAGCTGCTTTTCATTTGGTTTTGTTTTCTTATTGGTTTGTCATATTTCTTCTTGATTTCTTGAGTCATTGGGTGGTTAGTGACCCTAGGTCATCTAGATTGTCATCCATTCAGCTGATTGTGAACTTAGTGAGTCGAGTTGTTGGTGTATTTACTCCCTACATTTCATTTGCGGTCATGTCATGGCTTTGACCTCCATTACACAAGTTTGAAATGTTTTCATTTGCTTGTCTAAACGTTTCTTTTCTGGCATGGATCACATTGCTTGTCTTGTTTTTGGTAAAGTCAGTGTTTCATTAGTCTGAACGAGTTTCTGTTTTCGTGTTTTCATTTGCTTGAAGAGCTAATTGTCTCGAAAACTTTTTCATCGAAGTGTTGCATGCGAAATATTCATTTCATTGTTTCATGAAAAATTATGAAATTCTAGCTTGTTGCATCAGTATGCTACGGTAGTCAGCATCATTAAAGACTAGGAGTGCATTGGCATTTTAAAAGGAAAATAACTCTTTTACTTTTGAAAGGACTATTAGAAATGTACTTGTCAGGAAATTAGTAATTGGAATGCATTTTTCATTAATTTACTTTCTCAAAAAGTGAAGTAGTGAAAGATTATTTTGCTTTCAGTTGCTCGGTTGTTTGCATTTGATTGTGTGTTTTCTACCCTCCCTAGTGTAGACAACTCATCAAATTGAAAGGGTCTTGTCTCATTTAGTTTCATTTAAGGTTTTTTGAGTCACATCGCTAAGGACTAAAAACTGAGACGTATCTCAAGATAAACTTTAAAATGAACTCAATTAACCTAAGGTACATTTGAAATCTAATGATCACATATAGAAGGTCTAGGTTAGAGAAGTGTTCCGACGTCTTTAAACCTAGCAGTTGTCATTAGTTTTGGTATTAGACAACACTAGTACGGATTTTTTCTCCCTGTACCATTGAGTATATAATGGGAGACCCCTCTAGACTGAAATCCTTTATCCATAGGAAGCTAACTCGACTGCCTTGCAAACGTGATACACTGAACATAAAATTTGGGGAGATTCCCTACCCATACTTCTCGGTTTGCCAGGAGGTAGCCTGTAGTTCATGGTTTCTTGGTAATCCTTTTTACCTAGATCATCCAGAGCAGTCATTTGATCTTGTTGAATCGTTAAACTTAAAAGATCATTCGAGGACTTTTCCTTTCGAGCTCATTTCCAATCGAAAGCGATAGTCATCTTTGTTTCTTTCTTGACTCTTAAAAAATGAAAGAGCACCAGTCTATTTATAAACCTTAATAATTTATTACTCATGATCTGATAACGTCCTATTAGTCTTTTCTAGACCACATCGTGAGTTTCCCTTAAAGAATGTTTTAAAGCCTTGAAGTTTATCTCTCTCTTTTCCTGTTAACTAAGACAAGGTCATCGTGGCTGAACCATCTGGTTCACGTAGTTCCTCTTTCTATCTTCTGTTCGAAAGGTTTCCCTAGGATTCATTTGTTGAGTTACCAGAGTTAGTCGAGAACTAAGGTGTTGAACTCAGAATTGTTTTGAGCATTCAACCTTTGTCATCTCGTCCTCCGCCTGCTTTACACACTGGGTCATCTGCTGATCTTGGCTTGAAATCTCCAGACAATCTCGTTCAAACTCCTGAGAGTTCGTTGACCACTGACGATCAGCTTGGACTAGTTATATATCCTCTGAATCCTCTGTTTGACCATATTGTGATATCACCACAACGTCCTTATAGTCTGTATGATCAACCGTGTGTTCCTTTGGAATTATCCCCTCATACTTCTTCGGTTATCCATCATGGTTTGTTCCTAGATGTAGAATCTGAAGGCAATGCTCCAGTCACCTCTCCGGAGGAGTCAGAAGTTTCTACTCCATACATTGTCGAGGAGGAAGAACATCCTTTTCCTCCTGAAGGATTCCCCTATACAGGGAGAATTCTCGCCATTGTGCTGCCTAATTATGTGTCTTTGGCACAGTTGGTTTCATGTACACCTATTGCCTCATCACTTTACCATAAACCTATTTGGGCGTTTGGCACAATGCCTACTACAGGTCCGTTGGTTGCGAACTAGACCTCCCAATAGATTTTTACCTGTGTCCCAGTGCAGCCCACCATTCTGAACCCTCTTTTATTGTCAGTCCCAGTCACCCGTTCAGTTCAACCGGCGGTTTTGAGGAATGTCTCTTTTAGTTCATCCATCCCTCTGGTCAGTGGCCAAGTTGTGCCACCGCCTAGGGGGTAGAACCTGAATGTTTCTATGGTGTCACACACCACCAATGTGAGTGGTTCACAAGCTCACATGCTTGGTATGAACCATCCTTCTTATAGTGTTATTCAAAACCATGTTGATCCTACTGGATCAGGCAATGTCTTGTACCAAAAGGTTCAAAATCTTGTTGGTCCATCATGGTTGAGAAATGTCCAGTATTAGTAGCCCTATGAGGCTTAGGTCCAACACCAAACTCCTTAGGTTCCATATGGTTCTCAAGGAATGGTTAATCAACCTTACACCCTTCAGTCTAGGCAATACACTCAACCTGGCTCATCCACTTTCCAGGGTGGCTATGGCCAGATTCAGTTTGGAAATTTTTTGGGCACTATTCAAGTACCCTTGCAACAACAAGGAAAAACTCTATAACAACAAGGGGAACCTTTGTTACAACAAGGGTAACCTTTGTTGCAGCAAGGGTTATCCAGACAACAACAAGGGAAAATTATCCCGCAACAAGGCCAACTGCGACAACCATAAGGGAAACCCTTGCAACAGTTGTAGCAAACCGTGCAACAACAGATGTACTATGCTCCATAAACCTCCCAGCCCATGTCCTCGGAGGGCCAATCTCTGCAGCCCTAGGGACAAAATTTGTAGCTGCAAGGCCAACCCTTGTAGTAGCAAAACCAGCCAGGGCAGCAGCAACCCTTGTATACATATCAACAAGGTCAACCCTTGCAAGGGCAAGGTCAGGGTCAAGTCCTGCAGCAACAGGCCCAAAACCCTAATGTCCTAGGTCAACAGGTACAGAATCCTTTTGGTTAAGGGAAGCAGGTACAAAATCCCTATGTCCAAGGACAAAAAGTGTATAATCCTTATGCCCAAGGACACTTGGTCCAAAATCCTCTTGTTTAGGGACAACAGGTTCACCACCCATATGTGTAGGGACAACAGGTGCCATATCCATATGTCCAAGGTCAATATGGTCAATAGCCTCTTAACCCGTACATTTCTTATCAGCAACCTATGACTAGACAGTTCCAAGGTATTCAAGGTCAAAATCCTCCCTATGGCGAAGGTAACCCACAATGGGGGCAGCATCAAATGCCATATGGCCAAAATCCCCCACTGTGGGGTCAAATCCTTACCAGCAGGGTTGGGTTCCACTACATGGACCTGCTAACCAACATCCTATGCCTTTTAATACTCAATTTCCATTCTTGGCCACACTAGAGTTGCTAGATGTGTCTCGCCTTACGAATGATCCAATTCTTCATTCACCATATCAGCCCTTTAGTACCATCTAAGATACCGAGTGATTGTCCAAAGTTCAATGGGAAAGCAAAAGAAGATCCTCAAGCCCAGGCGATGAGATATCACCTTTGGTACTCTTTGAACTATTACGTTGATGATTCCATTCGTCTCCGTCTTTTCCAATGGACCTTCACAGGTGCCGCAACCAAGTGCTACATTGAGCTTCCTCGAAGTACTTACCATGACTTTAACTCTTTATCCATGGCTTTCCTCATGCATTTCCAGCTGTCGGTTCACTATGAAATTGGCACCTATTTGCTCACATCACCTAAGCATGTAATTACAACGCACATCCCCGATCACATACATGAATGGAGATGTAGACGTCCCTTGATCAAATTCGAGATTTTTGATGAGTTGCTCACTGAATGGTTAACTAAATCGTTTGTGGCCCCAATTGCTCGTGATATAGCCATGGGTGGGTGCGTTACTGAAGAACAAGCGATTTCTCATGCCTAGTACTTAGATCTCATTTACTCTCAGTCTAGCACTTTGTATGAGTTATTACCTGATGCTCTGCGGCCATCATCCGATCCCACAGCATCAAAGTCGTAGGCTGCACCTCCTATCGATGGAGTTATTGGTTCAGTATCCGAGACCCCTGCTAAATCTTCTCCAAAATAGAAGTCAGTCTCGAATGTTGTTGCCAATAGTTCTTGCCAGAATTCATCTTCCCCTGGTAGAACCTTAGAGGTCCACGCTTTCCATTCTACCGCAGTGGACAAATCCTCGAAAGGTAAAAAGAAAGGCAAAGGCAAGGGTAAAGTTGATGCCCCAAAACAGAGTCCTCCCAAATCCTCTGTTAGTGAATCTTCACAACGGAAGCCTAAGTATCTATGCCTCATTTGCAACGAGGATCACTACAGCAAGGATTGACCCCAATGATCCAAAGTTAGTTGGTTGCTCAAAGGGACCCCAGCCGTCCTCAAAGAGTCATTTCTGTCTCAGCAAACCCAAATGGTAGACCATCCTCAATCATCTACTTCCTCTGGATCTCAAGTTTTCATGATGAGTACGCCTATTAATGTGGCTACTAGATTGAAAGATTACCAAACTCCTGCTCTGATAGCTGAGAAAGAGAAAGAAGCCACCCCTTCTATTTATGCCCCAAGTTCTAGCCCTCTTCATATCGAGCGCCCTAACCCTGATTCTACTATAAGGCCACCCTCTCGAGGTGTGTTAAGGAAATCCTTGTACAATCCCAATGCCCAAGCCATTGAGGACTATAATATTTTTGAGGATTTGCCTCAGGCATCGTCAACTATGTCGACTCTCGAGTTGCTGCAAATCTGGCCATCACAGGGGAAATATTTGTTGTCAGCTATAAGGATTATTGATCCCACTGATTCCAATTTGATCTATTTCAATCTAGAGAACCATGTTCCATGTCTCCCTCATCAGATTTCCTTTCTCATTCAGGTAATCATCAATGAGAAGACCATCCACAGGACTATCATTGATGAAGGTGCTTCCACCTTTATCATGTCAATTGCATGATGGAAGGCCATTGGTTCTCCTGCTTTGAACCAATCCTTGAACACTTTGGAAGCTTTCGATGGGCGTGATTTGCAACCCTTTGGTGGCTTACCTAACATTTCCATTACTGTGGAGGGCAAGACAGTCCAAGTCGAGGTAGATATTGTTGACGCCAATCTCAATTACAACCTTCTACTTAGCCGAAGCTAGACCTATGTTATGCATGCTATACCCTCCTCCCTATTCTGCGTTATTCATTTTTCCCATCAAGGGAAGCTTGTCACTATCGACCAGCTATCCTTCTTTGATGCTTCCTCCTTAGATGGAAATGTTTCATATGTTAAGCACACTGGCGCTCCCTATGAAAGTGTTGAGGGAGGTCTTTTCAAATATTTTTCCTCAATGGGAATTTTTCCACTCCCACCTCCTCATGTTTCCTCTGTGAACATGGTCTCGGTCAAATATGATCCTTGGGTCATACCTTCACTAGATCTTGTTGATACCTGGGGTGAGGTTATGTTGCTTAGTCCTACCGAAATCAATTACGTGGAAATTGTTTCAGCTTCGAGTTCTACATCCTCTGATCCTTTTGTTTCAAAGACCTCTCTCGATACATATTCTCAATCCCCGTGGCTTGGCGCTTTTGAGTTGCTTGATCCCTTAGCCGAGGCTTTCCTTGTTAACAAAGGTATCATGGAAGTAATGTCTCTCAAGGAACCACCTTGGATTGACACTCATCATCGTTCCTCATTCTTGCCTCTCCCGGCAGTCACGTCCATCAATTTCAAAGAGTTTTGTTCTCTTTTTCCTTCCCTGCCAATTCCACCACTTATTATGACTCATGAAGTATGGTCGGAAGGAAATTTGGGTAATATTAGCAAAACGATGATGATTGATATTTCTATCAAGCCTGGTATTGTTGAACATGTCCATATCGGGGTACCTTGTTATCCGGATGAGATCAAGACCTATATTCATCTATTTTAAGAATTATGTTATGTGTTCGCATGGTCCTATGAAGAAATGCCTGGCATTGATCCTAGAATTTTCGTGCACAAAATACCAACTTATCCTCACATGAATCCCGTTCAACAACAGATCTGCCCAGTGCACCCTAGGTAGGCCGCTGCTATCAAGGGTGAAGTTGAAAAAATTCTCAAAGCTAGGTTCATCTATCCCATCCGTCTTATTGATTGGGTGTCAAATATTGTCCCGATGACAAAAATACAATGCACGATGTGCCTTTGTGTTGATTATCGTGATATCAATCATGCCTGTCCTAAGGATAACTACCCTACTCCTTTCATTGATCAGATCATTGATGAATGTTCTAGGACTAAATTTTTTTCCTTTATGGACGATTTTTCTGGCTACAACTAGATTAACATTGCACCAACCGATCATGAAAAGACATATTTTATCTGTCCATGGGGTACATTTGGGTACAAAAGCTCCCTTTCGGCCTCAAAAATGTTGGGGCTACATTTTAGTGGGCAATGTCCTATGCGTTTCACTATATTTACAATATTGTCTAGCCTTACTTGGATGACCTGGATGACCTTCCTGCTCATTCTCGTAAGCTCCCAGATCACCCTAACCATCTTCAGAATATTTTTCTCTGCTGTAGACACTACAACATTTGGTTAAACCCACATAAATGTATTTTCTACATAGAATCCTAATGAGTCCTCGGCTTTATTGTTTCCAAGGATGGTATTTGCCTTAATCTACTTAAAGTCGAGGCCATTGTAAATTTACCCCCTCCATCTTCATTGCACCAACTCTAGAGCCTGCAAGGGTAGGAAAATTTTCTCTGTTGTTTTATACCCAATTATGCTATCCTAGCTATAGGATTTACCCGACTACAAGGAATGCGCTTTGCATGGGATGAGGTTGCCCAAAAATCCTTTGATGATCTCAAGGCTATCCTTGTAAATGCTCCTTTGTTGCATCCCCTGGATTATTATCAAGATTACTTCCTTTACCTAGTTGCAGCCCCTAGCACCATTGATATGGTATTGATCCTAGACGACGATGAAGAAAATGAACATGTTATCTACTACCTCAGTCGTAATCTCCTCGACACTAAAATGCTCTATGCCCATGTCGATAAGTTGGCTTTGGCTGTCATGCAAGCGGCTCAAAGCTTTCGGCACTACATCCTCTTACGCACGACTACAATAATTTCTGAATGCAACCCCATGACCTATATCCTGACTCGTCATTTGCTGGGGGGAAAGTATTGTAAATGGATTGTCATATTGTAAGAACTCGATTTGGTATTTACCACTACCAAATCTAAGAAGTCACTCATTTTTGCCGAGTTGATTTGTTCCCTTCCTTCTAAATATCTCCCTACTAGTGCAGATGAATAGCTCTCGGACGAGACTCTCTTCCTAATCAGTACCCTTGATCCATGGTATGGTTATATCATCATGTATCTCCGGGCGTTCATGTTCCATTCTGTGTTGACTAAGGATGATCACCGAAGGATTCAGCATCACTCCCAACCCTACTGTATTATTGGCAATACTTTATACTATGTCATTGTCGATTTAGTTCTTTGTCGATGCCTTACGCTCGAGGAGGCTGAAAGAGTTCTCAATGACTGCCACTCTAGTGCAGGTGGTGGTCATATGTCTAGCTATGCTACCGCTCAAAAAATCCTTCGTGCTAGTTATTTCTGGCCATCCATTTTCAAGGATAGCATCCTTGCTATTCGCAAGTGCCATGCATGCCAAATTTACCAATGCAAGATGCGTGCCCCACCCGCTCACCTACACCCCGTCATTAGTGTTGGTCGTTTTTCCAAATGGGGCATTGATTATATGACATGTAACCCTCGTTCAGTTGGGGGGAATGGCTATATTATCATTGACGTGGATTATTTCACCAAATGGGCTGAAGCGATGCCCACATACTCTGCAGATGGTAAAATGGAAACTCAATTGCTTGTGAATCATGTTATTTCCAGGTTCGGCGTACCTCAAGCCATTGTCACAGAACATGGATCCCATTTTAGAGATTACATGATGGCTGAGCTAACATCCGCATTGGGTTTGGGCTATGATGGTTCAACCCCATATTACCCTCAGGCCAATGGCCAAGTTGAAGCCGTGAACAAGGTTTTGGTTACAATGCTTCAGCGTACTATTGGGATGCACTAGTCAAATTGGAATCTCATGCTCTTTTCAACTCTGTGGGCTTACCAAACCTCCACCAAAAACACAACTGGTTTCACACCATTCCAACTAGTCTATGATCTGGAAGCAACATTGTCGATTGAATGCGATATTCCTTCACTCAAGCTAACTGTCGAACTTCTCCCTGAAACATCACCTCAGGAAGAGCGGCTTTTATATTTAGAATGACTAGATGAGACTTGTCGTCTCACTTCTTTGGTTATCGAAGCAAAAAAGAAATGGGTCAAGTCCCATTTCGATTAGTTAGTCTCCCCTCGCACATTCTCTGAGGGTGATTTGGTCTTACTGTACGACCAAGCTAATGATAAGCTGGGGGCAGGCAAGTTCGAACCCATGTGGCATGGGCCCTACATTGTGAAATGTGTTTTGCAAAAAGGGGCCTATGAGCTTATTGATTATGAAGGAAATCCTCTGGATAAGCCCCAAAATGGGCTTTACCTCAAGAATTACTATGCTTAGGTCATCTTGCATGGTTACTTGTGTACATTAGTGTGTCATTTATTTCTGTGTAGTGTGGTTTTGTGTATTAGTTTTCAAATGACTATTCTATTTACTATTATTTCCTTGCTTTGTAGATGTATGTGACTCCCCACATCGGTTTTGTTGATAGAGCTTTCCATAGTAGCCAGAACTTATCATCTGCGGCATGGGCTATCTATGACCCCAATGGTGAGTTGATTGATATTCAAGGTATCTGCTTAGGTCGTACAACTAACAACATTGCTGAATATAGTGCGGTCATCGAAATTTTGTTAGAAGGTATTGCTCTTGACATTCGAGAGTTGGTTGTCAACCTGGATTCACAACTTGTCGTCCTTCAACTCAGCAGACAATATTCCGTCAGAAACCCTCAAATATTGAGAATGTATCTCCGTATTCATCTATTGGAAAGACATTTTGATTACATTACATATCATCATATTCCTAGATGCATTAGTTAATTATGTATTGGATAGACATTTACGAAAGACGTGAAAAGATAAAAAAAACCATTAGTACCATAGTAACCAAGGAAATAAAACATATGGATAATGTTTGATACATAAAAACCCCAAAAAATAATATGTGTGTCCAAAATAGCATCGGTGGCTTGCAGGCCTCATATATCTGTGGCATGTAGGCCTAAAAAAATGTAAGTGTTGGACCTAGGAGCTAATCAACATGGTGATCATGGTAGCATGACATGGCTCGTGCAACATGAGTCACCAATCGATGGATTCGATCTAATACTCCCACCGTGTCTCTTTGGTATTGGCGAGGAATGTCTCCCACCTGATCATACTTTGGGATACCATGAGTCAACCCCTTAAGGTTCCTCATGCTCTCCTCCACATTGTCACTCCCTTCCTGATAAGGAGTGACAACATCAATCGGGTGGACGACGCACCTGGCTATTGGGGACATCCCAGTAGGACACTCCGGTCCAATGTCTACATTAACAAAGTGAAAGGCTATAAGCACATATATATAAAAAACAATTAAGAAATCACAAAATTAAAAATTGATTTTTTACCTTCATCATCAAAATCCTCTGCATCTGGTAGTGGCATGTTTTGATCTCCATGGAATTCGGTACCACTGTATGGTGAGTCCTCCACGAAGATATTCTGTCATCGTAGCCATGAAAATAATGTAGGTATGTATGACATGTATTGTCCCCCAGTGATCCTGGGCATCAAATGACTCCAGTAGGCCATCCATGGGTCATGTGGCATGGGAAGATCTAGCTCAGTCTACTGGTATTGGAACAACGACACCCATTCCAAGAAAAAGGTGACTAGTACGGATCAGAAGCAAAATTGCTTCAGATTTTCCACCTTAACTTTGGTCAGCTGGCATTTTATTTTGATCTTCATTGCCTCCACCCAATTGAAGATCGTCGGTGCAGTGCAGTCAATAGTATACAGGAACTTTGACTTGTTAGTCTCGTGCACTTCCTGGGACACCGCTACTCTATTAATAGTCAATAGTAGCACTCTCAGTGTCAGATCTTGAACAGTGGAAATCTCAACATTCCCACTCTTGGATTTGAGCGCTCCAGGGCAATTCTCAGTGAGCAACATGGATATGCTTGCCCCAATCGATCATGACCCATATAAGTTAACTGGTTCCCATCTTCGGGATAATCCTATAATGAAATATATCTATGAAGTTTCTAACTCCAACTTCTGGTCACTAATGATGAATATCTCCTGATTTATGTCCTGGATACTAATTAGGTATCGAGGCAATTCGGGTTGGGCCCTCATCCCTGGCATGAGAAAGAATTTGAGGAGCCCACAGGCCCTCAAAGCTTCTAGGAAATTTGGATCATTCCGTGCCTGGGTGTCCACATCCTTGTTCTCCTGTTCTTTCCAGTCTACCATTTTCAGTGATTCTTTCTTGCAAAAGCCATAGATTTGAGTCAACAATAATTTTTTATTCATAAATTTCAAGTTTCAATGGTGGTTTTAAGGGGAAATAGGGTTTTTTTCCTATTCACGGTCTCGACGCGCCTATTTTAAAAACAGTTGCACCAACGGCATGATAGGTCGTGTTAATTACCCTTAGATGGCGCAATTTCGTGCCCAGAAGTCGTGGCGATCAAGGGCAATTTTTTTTGATAAATCCTCCCTCAAAATTCCTAAAAATGGTTAAAAACAAGAATAAATGGTATGAAAATGGAGTTTAGAGCTTTAGCTCTTACATGTAACTGGCGGCTCGATGAATGACCTCCCGATCTTTTGTAATTTGCTCCGAAACAATTAGGGAAAAAGTGAGAAAAAAGCCTTTCACATCAAGGTAAAATGGTAAATGGTAAAAAATATTTACTTTTCCTGCCTTTTTGTTCATTTTTTCATGAAATATTAGGTTTTTGTGAATATTTTGACCTATTTTCCTCAAGAATTGGATAATTCACTTTACCTTTTTTGTGCAGCGAAAGGCGATGGATGTTCAACAATGATGTTGAGTCATGTTTCAGCCCTTTTCTCGATTCATAAAACTCATATCAAAAGATTGTTGAGTATTTTTCCCATTTGACTTGTAAAAGAGAATAAAATGGGGGGTCCACTTTCAAGCTCTTTTCCGACCCTTTAAAAGCGAAAATATAGTCGAGCCCTTGTCGTTTCAAACTTGTTAACAGATGTGAAACACTGTGCGCCTAATATAAGTTTATCCCTTTTTCGATATGGGATGCACTATTTACGAAAAAGGTACTGCTTGACTGAAATGGTCAAGCGGTTCTCTCAAGTATTGTTTTCTACCTTTTTAGACTTGAGAGACACAAATATACGAAAACAGACCATGTGGATTTTTCTTTTCCATTTCTTTTTCAAACTCTCTAAACATGAAAAATATACTGAGTTACACCTTTGTCGGACTCATTAAAATATTAAACGACATTGGATTCGTCATCATGACGAACATGAGATTCTCCTTCCTAGGGCTCATTAAACTTACTAGGTCGAATTTGTCCAAAGGATGAACTTACAGTGCAATCATAGGCTATCCCCTTCAAGCTTTCAATTAAAAATAATTGGAGTACCTGCCAGAAATGGTGGGGGAAAATTTGGAAATCTAATTAGTTGTGTCAGGAGCTCACTCTTGAACATGACACTTTATGCTTCATGTCAGGTTGGGATATCCTCGGGTTGGGATATCCTCCTTTTATTGTTGACCTTCCTGGGTTGGGGCATTTATTTTTGTCGTCCATTTGTTCTCTACCACATCATCATGACGACCGATCCTATGGATCAAAATCTACCAAACTTCCAGTCATGTCACCGATATGTTCAAGAGTTGTCCTTCTACAGTTACACTTACCCCTGATTCTCTGTATCATCCAAAATCATTTTACATCCTATTGTCTTGCGTCGATGATGTGGGAACTTCAAATCATTATCTGGTAAGTTGACCAAGATACTCCCTTCCAGTACCTTAGAGCTTGCATGCCCTAAGGGCAGGTTCTTTGCACTCGACGACATGTTCACATCATTGGCTTTTGATCGAGTGATTTCACGAGTGTTCGACTTCAGTTCCTCTATTCACATTCCATGGATTGTGTTGATAGTACCTAGAGTACCGTTGTCATTATTGGTGGTTTCTCTCGCACTTTTTAACATTTTACATCATTGACTCGTAATCAAGAGAATTTCTAACATGTTCAACGTCACCACATCTATTCACATGTTAGGATTTGTACTTTTATCGAGTCTTGTTAGAGCGCAAGACCTTGGGCTCAGATCACAAAATTCCAGGTTGCGAAGTGATGTGAAATGGTTATGTTGATATACATGTCTCTTTCAAATAGATGGATGTGACCATACCTTGGTTTTATTATGATTGTATTTGACGGATGGCTGCATCCATGTTTGAATCCATTCACATGATCATTCTCTAGATGGTTGCGTCCATGCCATGATTCATGTATCATTTGACAGAGATCTCAGTTATGTATATGTATCAATACTTACTTGCAGGGTTTCCAATGACATATTATGGTTCCCCGCATTGATTCATAAAGAATTTCATCCCTCACTCTAGTTCGGCCTTCACGCTTTGCAGGTCATCTATTACACAACATATTGTAATTCTCCCTGTACTCCCCATTCCTTGATCCTAGAGGACCTCTACAATGAAGCCTACATGCTTTCCCTTCATGAAGAAACCCCCATTGTGTCCCTCTTCATAAGCAGAACAATTTCCTTCTGC
Organism: Pinus tabuliformis; assembly: GCA_031772625.1. NCBI lineage: Eukaryota > Viridiplantae > Streptophyta > Pinopsida > Pinales > Pinaceae > Pinus > Pinus tabuliformis. The sequence goes on from CM062808.1 coordinate 750,306,617, forward strand.
ACCATTTTCCCAAAATCTTCTGTTTTTCCCAGTTTACAAGGCTGTTGCTAATGGCCCTTGTCCTCTTCATGTCACTATGTATGGATTAACATTGTCCCTAGCGCCGACCAGAGTGACTGAGATTTGTTCCAGTCGCGTCGGTCCTCTTATGGAAAGTTTTTAATTAAAGAGCAGAAGCTTCCAGCTCTAGAATCTTCGTAAGGGAAGTCTGGTAAATGGTTTGGCCCCATGGGGTTGAGGATGTCATTTTGGGCTCCTTTCCCCTATAATCATGGAACTACCTCAAGAGATAATACCTTCTCCCATGAGAAGAGGATCTATCTCCCATCCATTCATGATATATAAACCTCCCTTTTTCCAAAGCACAAGCTAGTGTTAAAGTGCTAATGTTGGTGTGCTAGTGCCAAATAAGTTTGGAGTAAACAACAAGCTATTCATAGTTGTAGCTCTCTAGTTGTGTGAGGGAGAAGTGTGAATTTGGTTTAGCATGAAGCCTAAAGGGAAGAGCCTTAAAAATATTATTGTTGAGGCCATCATGGAATTCTAGCAGAAGCGTGTGGGAACCTGGTTTTGTCGGAGGAGAACAACAACATCAAGGAAATGGTTGTAATCTCTTCTTGATTCAATATATATGCAACCCTCGATTGATTTCCTACATGATTTGTCATTTTAAATGTTCATGGCTTAATGTTTATTGACTTTGTAAGTAGTTTGAACTACAATTTGTCTATTATCATGGTTTTTTTTGGTTGTTGTTTACTTGTTTTAGGTGTTTGAAGAAGGAAACGAGAGATAGCTGGAGCGAGCAGGCAAGGACATCATCAAATGGGATAATCGTACTAAGAGATAGGTCAATTGGTTCTAAACTAAGGAAATCTTCCACAAAATGTATCAGTTGTGGCTAGACCCATTATTGGGCTAGAGGAATTGTTTGTGTCCGCACTCATAATTTTAGTTCACCACAGTGCCAAGACCTAGTATCTAAGTACAGATCAATGGGTGGAGAGGCTAACTAGCTGAATCGAGAATGACAATAGTGTACAAATTTTGATTTGGGCTCGCAGCATATCGTGGATCAACATGATAGTTACATCTTTGTGGAAATATAGGAACTACGACAGGAACAATGCCATTATTCACCGGATTTAATTTGTCAAGGCCCAAATTGTACGAATTTCATGTATTTACAATTGTTGAAATCAGAGTTTGCAGAAATAACACACATTGCAAGTTTACCTCGTCACATTATTATTGGAGAAATCAATGATTTTGTAAAGCGAGAGGGATCTTCTGGAATCACCTTATGACATACACATTGTTGTGTCAAGAAGAAGAGTCTCCCATCACTATTGTAGTGATATACATTTAGAGGAATCAAAATTGCTTGTACAGATATTTTTTTTATCGATGCATACTACTATCCAAATATTTTGCTAGAGGCTCAGTTAAAATGCAAAAGGAAAAGGTGTTACATAGAATAAAGAATCATTGTGTGGAGTATAGGAACATGTGAAAATACCAATGGAGCGAAGCATTGATCCATAAAAAAAACTAGGACTGTAAAGTTGAAGTGTTGAAGAGAGAAGCACTCGGTGGAACTTGCATTGACGAAACTTTAATAATTGTGAAGAGTGAAGTGCGTGAAAATTAAAGTATGTATATTTCTTTTGCAATATGCACATGTACGAGTTTTTTTGAAAAAGATAGATCACACTTCACATGGGAGTCACACTTTGGGTGAAACTCATGACTTCACATGGATGAATTTTTTAATATGCATGAAGATAATCATCATTATAAAGAATAAATCATTTGTAATGGATCATGGTGGTTTTGATTTTATGATGAAAGAGAATAACTAGTAAAGTAGTATTTATTTGGTGTTTTAAAGGGCTATATTTCTAAGATAGAAAAGTGTGCTCTCTTCATAAAAAATGTGGAAGACTTGGATTTCAAAGTTTCCATCTTTACTTTTTTGGTATTTGAGAGGGAAGAAAGACATGTGCCTCTTATTTTACCATAAGGCTTTGAACCTTTATGTAGTGGAGTTATCTTACAAACTCATGTCAAGAGTGAAACAATTCTGAAAGATATGAGGGTAGGATTTGAAAGTCAATACTGTTTTTAATATAATGGGTAAAAAAAGAAGTTGAAGTTCAATACTTAAAATTCATTGGGTCAATTCAAGAAAGTCATGACAAGTTCTTATTGTCAAGTCAAGTAGAAATGGTGAGAAGTTCTTAGAATTAAAAATATCTCGATGTAAAGATGGATTCATAAGTGAGATTAAAATATATTGAAGTCATTGAAAGGGTGTATTTTCAATTGTACCCATCACCCAAGGTCCATTGATGTCAAATTAAAAGTCTGGACTCAAAAGGAATTTTAGAGTCATAAGTCAAAATTGCATTTAATTTTGAGTCGGTAATTGTAATTTGGTACACGATCGGTAGAAACCGACACTTAGAGTATGGTCAATTTATTATGAAGACAATTTGAAAGGATATCATGGAAGTTTTCATCTTATACAAGGGAAGAAGGAATGTGACTATGGATAGTTATTTGAAGAATTTAGGGAAAAAGCACAGTGATGCCATAGCAGCTAGCATAAATGATGAAGAATTTGAGAAAGAGATTGTTGAGGGCACAACTTAATGTGCTCATGGAGCACAAGTTGATTTCAAGAAGACAAAATAACAAGTTGAAATTTTTGTTAAGGTAAGTGGAAAAACTCCAGATAACTGAGATGAATGTATGCAATTATGAACCATAACAAGGATTGATCCTTGGTGAGAACAACGATGATGCTAAAATGAAATATGTTGATATGAACGTGGTTTCGATTCCAACAGATGACACCACAAACTCTTTAGAATATCCCCATATGATGATTGAATCATCGAAGGATGATAACAATTACGTTGCTTTTAAATCTAACAATTGGTGTGTGGATGCACGGTATGTTACCAATATTGAAAAAAGTATTAACTTTGTGTGTGGTAATGATGAACAACGATTTGAAAAAGAAATGAAGCCTAAGGATGTTAAACATCAACAAATAATAGAATTTGTTGATGAAATAGAAACTTCTGATTGAATGAAGGCGTCAAATGTCAACTTCAGAGATATTGCAACATAACTAAAGTTCCTGGAAGAATGGTTGGAAAACCTAAAGCTAGAATATGACGTAAATGAAATTATGCTAGATTAAAACAATAAAAAAATTCAGCGAAGAAACAATAATCCACACCAACCAAAACACAAGTTAGATATTGAAATTGAAGAAATGAAGAAGCTGATGTTGGAAGAGTCTTAGAAGATGTTTATTGAAGAAATAAAAAGGAAGGATGCAAAAAAAATTACTAATGACTGAGAAATTATACATTAGCAAAGAGGGAGGAGAAATATAGCATAAATTTTGGAAGCCTATAATATGAGAGAAGAAAACCATAAAACAACAACAACATGATAGAATCATTGATTTAGTGCAAGTGAAAGTTTGGGATCCACGAGGAGTTTTATCAACTTATAAAGACATATGGTTGGGAGACCATGATTTTATTTTACCCAAGGCATCTGATGCAGGAGCATCTAACCTAGGGTATCATGTTTACTAAAGGATTTCGTTCCTAAGTTAGGATTTATTATTTAATGTATTGTTCCTAGAGTTCTAAGTGAAAATGAGAATTATTGTAATTAGGAGAAAGTTTGAGAGTATTTTGGAAGAGATGATATATTTGAGGGTTAGTTAGATGTCATCTAGATATAAGGGATTGTGTCAGAGTTTTTATGGATTATGAAAGATATTGTGGGGATTTGTTTAAGATGTAAAACCTACTTTTGGTTGAGATCCACTTGTATAACTATACGTGAGCCCATGAGGCATGTAAGTGAAGAAGAGTGAGGAATGAGATTCTAGGTATTATGCCAATATTTCTCTTGTAAATATTTTATTCTTTAATATATTGATTTGATTTTTGGACTGCATTAACTTTGTGATTTTTTTTTTTTGTTTTTATATTTCTAATTGTAGGCCCTATGGCCTATGTCATCAACATGTCTGGTCCAATCAATACCCTATTCACTTAAACACTTCAGCTCATAGGAGTATAACATTGTTGTCCATAAAGTGCCTCAATCAGAATCATCCTCGAGGATTGCTCATAACCATTTTTACACACAAGATCTATGAGTGGAAGATACTCCTTCCACTTCCTTTGTGGATTCATGACTTACATCCTAAACACATCCTCCATAATATTGTTCACCCTCTTAGTTTTTCCATCTATCTATAGATGATAAGTTGTAAGTTGAAAGATAACTCTATCCCCAAACCTGAAAACAACCCCCTCTAAAACCTAGAAGTGAACTTGACATATTTGTCTGATATGATCTTCTTGGGAACACCATGCAACCTCACTATATCCCTTATGATTATATGAGCTACCCCACTACCTGAATTCATAAACTTCACTAGAATAAAGTGAGCTACCTTACCTAAGCATTCAACCATAACCATGATGTAATCATGTTTCTTTGATGTCCTCACAAACCTCCATTAAGTCCACGGGAATGACCTCCCATTTCCACTCTAGAATGAAAAAGGACTATAAAAAACTATCTAGGTGCTTACACTCAACTTTCACCTGTTGATTGTCTAAACATCTAGCAACAAACTAAACCAACACTTTCTTCAAGTTCAACCATTGATATAACTTCTTATCTACTTTCAATGTAATTTGTGACATGAAACTACCTCAAGATAAGATTCTATAGCTCACTATTATCCAACACATAAATCTTGTTCTTGAATCTGACCAAGCCATTTTTTGTGACGTGATACTCCTCATCCATATCACATTCACCTTGTTGCTACAAAATATGCTTCGATTGTTGATACCTGTGATCATGCTGCCCTACCTGCAAGATCTGCCCCTGCAAGTTTGTCCCTAAGAACTTACTCTTGCACTATGATTTACCTACACTCTCCTACTTGGAGAATATGCAACCTTATTCTCCTTGCCCTTAATGTACCTAATCTGAAAGTCAAATTCACTGAGATTATCTAACCATCAAGCTTGTCTGGCATTTAGATTCAGGTAGTTAAACAAGTACCTTAGTCCACTATGATCATTCATCAGAATAACCTCTTAACAAGAAGATAATGTCTCCACGTCTTCAAAACATGGATGACAATTGTCAACTCAAGATCATGGGTCACATAGTTTTACTCATGATCATTCAACTTCCTTGACACATAAAAAACCACCTATCCTTCCTGTAGTAGGACTCCACCAAGTACCTTCTTGCAAGCATTTGTACATACCAGAAACTCTTTATAAGGATCTACAATCTTTACGAAAGGAGAATTTCTAAGAAAATGTTTTAACTGCTAAAAAAAATAGCTACACACTCCTCAGTCCATTCTAACTTCTTTACTTTTCAATGAAAATATGTAATAGGATAGGAAATTTGTGAGAATTTCCTGATGAACCTCGTATAATAACCTGCTAGTCCCATGAATGATCTGACCTCAACCACATTCCTAGGAGTTTTCCACTCCATGATAGCTTTAATCTTTTTTCGGTCCATTGTTATACCTTCCTTGGAAACAACATGCTCCAAGTAGTGAACTTTAGTTTGAAAGAAACTGCACTTGTTGAGCTTGGAATAAAATTGATGCTCTCTCAATAATATCAACACTATTGCTAGGTGCTTGGCATTATCTTCCTCATTCTTATATTATATCAATATCTCATCAATAAACACTCACAAACATTTCTAGATAAGGACACAACACATTGTTCATCAAACACATGAAAGTAGCTAGAGCATTAGTAAGACAAAAGGGAACCAACGAAAACTAATAATTCTGATACCTCGTACAAAATGTAGTCTTATAAATATCCTCATCTTTGATGTGCACCAACTAATATCCAAATCTCAAATAAATATTTGGGACCATTTTTACTCCCTTCAGCTAATCGAACAAATCATCAATCTGCGGAAATGGATACATATTCTTAATATTCACTTTGTCCAACTGCTCATAATCAATGCACAATATGAGAGTACCATCCTTCTTGAGAAACAATAGTGGTGCACCCCAAGGGGAAATAATTGGCCTAATGTATCCCTTATCAAGTATTTCCTTAAGCTGTAGCTTCAATTCCAACAAGTCTAGAGTGCTCATCACGTAAGGTTCCTTTGATGCTATTGCTGCTCCCGATACAAACTCAGTAGAGAAATCCACCTCTCTATGAGGAGGAAACTCTAAAATATCTGCAATAAATACATCCTAAAATTGTTTGAAAACATGATACCTCTTTAGTACTTCATCATCCTCATCATCCTTACCTTTTTCACTGAAAATATGAAATGCAAACAATACACATCATTTCCTACAACTACTTTTTTCTTGCATAATTGTAACCATTCTCACTAATGTAAGATTCCTCTTACCCTCCAAAATTATTCTTTCCTTACCATCATCCAAGAACTCAATAACCTTTTCATAGGAATCCACTTTAGTTTTGTGAAAGAACAACCAATCCATGCCCAAGGCCATATTATATGAAAATAAAGGAAGCATGTTTAGATGTGCTAACATAGACATACCATTAAGCTCAAATGCACAAGTTCTAAGCCAAAGGTGAACTCTTCAATTAGTCTCTATAGCCAATTACACCAACCAAGATTCTACATGCACTTATTTACTCAAGTCACACTTATCCACTACATAAGGGTAGATATAAATATATTTATATCCAAGGTCAGTAAAAATAGAAAGAACTTGGTCACAAAGCTTACCTTCCATCTCAATAATGGATACCTGATGATCAACTTCCCTATTATCCATTGCTGTATAAAATCGAGGAATACTCTTCCCGACGTCATAAACTGTTTGTGCCTCTTGAATACTATAAATATGAGGTTTGTAACATCGATGTTGTGGAAAACCTATCTTGCAATGCTCTCCACCACAAGTCCAACATTGTAAAGGATTCCTACCATCACCTTTGTTCTGCTCCTAAAACTGAAATTTGTTTACTTTGTCAATTACATTGAACTTTTGATAATATGCTACATTCCCTTTTTCACCTCAAACCCTAGGTATTCGTCGTTTCTTATCCCACATTCCTCTAGTCTTATCATTACCTTTCTAATCCTGCTTATTCTCATACTTACGCTTGGACTCCCCATAAAAATGCTTCAACTTCCCAATGACTTCCTCCAATCACCTAGGCTCATCATATTCAATATGATCCTTAAATTCTAAAGTAAATCTACTAATGAACCTTTGAAACTTCGTCCTCGCATCCTTAAGATATGGCACATACCTAAACATTTGTAGAAACGTGGTCGTATACTATTTGACTATCATCAAAATCATCTTAAGCTCATAAAACTCCTTAGCCATTCCATTGTAATATCTCTCAGATAATTAATTATTTATGAAGAGTCTATTAAACTCATTCCAACTCAACTCCTTTGTCTTGATTCCTCTAACACGCTTCATGTCTTCCCACTAAATATCATGTTTTCTCTTGAGACTTAAAATAGCTATCTCGACTTTCATATTCTCTGTATAATCATGTAGCTCAAAGAATGTCTTCATCCCATCTAGCCATACTTTTTCATCTTTTGATTTCTTCATCTCTCCATCAATTGTAGGAGGATTGGATTTCTTTAAGTCATCTAGAAATTACTGCATCTCACTCCTCCTATAAGGATGATGGCGGTGATGACCATGATTTCTCTCTAAACCAGAACTAGAATAGAACCCATAAGCACTACATGTCCTATCGTGTGAATCCAACTTCTTTCCACCTCTAATAGTTTCATCATTTTTCAACTTGTATCTTGATCAAGACCTACTTTTGTATGCCCCATTAGTCCTTTCCTCCTATCCATGATTGATTCTCATTTTTCTCCGTATCTACAAATATGATAAGATCTTAATCATTGTTGCATTAACTTTTGCCTATTTTCCATCACCTCTAGCAGGTCTTTCATATGATTAAATTATCTTGTCATTATGTACCTTGCAACTTTTAATTTGTCCTTTCTGACTTCTCACTGTATCTGGTATATCAGGAGAGTACTCATCTCCTTACTGCTCAACTGATCTATAAGGAGAGTTATGTGAACTATATTTCCACTATTTTTCTCATCATCTCTAAACTTCTATTTCCTACAATCATGCCATGTTAGATAAACCAAATTTAGACATAATCAAAATCATACCTTAGTGGTGTTTAGGGGAGGTTATCGCATATGTACAATCAATTCATATTAGCACGATATACATATAGATAATGACATCAACATATTAATCATCTCAACATCATCACACACCAATGTCTTCATGATGATGCAAACTACAACAATGACCATCACGATGCATGCATATAAAAAATATCGACAACTAACATGCATGCATAACAATCACATCTACCTTGAGGTCCAATGCCGCAGCCTTATTTTGGTACCAGCCGTGTAACTGTGTCTTCCCACATTTCCCAAATTCACAAGCATACCAAGGTAAACATGAGACGAGTGTTTCTATGACATAAACCAGCCTCAAAGTTCTAGTTAAGGAATTGAGGCCTACAAATTGAACACCTACTAAGATCCAATAGGGTCTACAGATCACTCAGGAATTGAACAAACACCCTAGGTGATCAATCCCTAACCTCGAACAATTTTTCTTTGAACTAGCACTCCAATCACATGCAAAAAGAGGAAAGAGTGTGGCTATGAGGCCCAACTGCATGCATAAGACCGCTTCCATGTATTTATGACCTAAATCCTCCAGTTCAGTGCTAACGTTTCTGTGATTTGAAACACATTTTCAAGCTAGCCTCCATACTACTACTTATAGCTATCTGTAAATTTCAAGAATCATAATTAACATGATGACAATGCCAAAAATTCAAACTTGAAGCCAAAACTTAACCTAGACTTCCTAGAACATGATAGGCATTTCGTCAAACATATGGAAGACATGTAAGTTACAAGTCATTAATGCATATCTAATCATAAATTGATAGTCTTCATTTGAGAATCACCAAGAAGGATCTAAAATCTCTCTAGCTAGCTTCAATAACACTTGTTATTCAATGCTTTCACCAACCAATCAATAACCTATCAAAACATGTCAAGATCCATACATAGATTACATCATATAACTAGCAAATAACTGACAAATAGCACAAAAACCATTCTAAAGTAGCCATAATGTCACCATCACAACCATACAAATGCTCATAATGCACAATAGAAAAATAACGCATATTAGCATATGAGAATGCCAACCAAGTCAGGGAATTCCACGTACCACTTGACAATAGATTGGGCTAAAGAAAATCTCTCTTCCAAAAAATCACCCCCACGCCATATTCCAAGCATGAATGTGGGATTTCATGGAATAATACTGAAGACAAAAGTAACAAGGGCTTGTACAAACCAAACCACATCAACCCTCAATCACAGTGATTCCACCTCTACGATCTAGAAATCACTAACATTAACCAAATCGGTCTCTACCAAAGTTTTTGAGGGATCCAATAACTATTGAATCAACCCACAATCTTCGAGGGCTCCAGAGTGATTGTTCCAACGACAACTCCAGGGAGTAGTAACTCAACCCACAAAGAGCTCTAGACCATTTGTCCTAACCTAGGTGTTAGAAAATCATATATTACAGAGAAATGGAACACATAAAATATTGAAAAAACACAAACATAGAAAATGCATAAAATAAGAGAGACATAAATATACATGGTTCACCTAATTTGGGCTATGTCCATGAAGAAACATCTGGTCCTTAATTTTCTATTATCTATAAAAATGAAGAGATACAACCTATAGTAGATCCGTTTTGACTTCCTTTTCGCTCTCACACAATCTCCTCTCTCTTTCTCACTCATAATACACATATACATAACCGTATTACAATTCCCTCATAAAATAGAGAGACTTCCTTCTATATTAAAAAACCCTAAATTAAACATAACTTCTACCATCAAATCATTCACCTAATGAATGAGCCAAAACACTCACAGGGGGGACAAGGCTCTCCCATGTGGAGGGGTGTAAATTCTTCCTAGGGCATACATCCACCAAAAACAAAGACCTCTGAATCAGGAAGATAATGAAGCTCCACACCCACCAATCTCCCACTTGGAGACTAATTATTGAAACTTCGTCGCTTTTTCATTTGCTAGACAATGACTCCACTTTGGACTTGGTTGACTCTCATCTTCATCATCATACTTGAATACCAATTGGAACTGAGAAGAATCTCATTCTCTCCCTGGTTACAACTTTTGTTAACATATCTGAAGGACTTTGGCTAGTGTGTAGCTTTTCCACCTTCAACTGTCCATCTTCCAAGGCTGCCCATATGAAATGGTACTTGAGATGTATATGTTTAGTCTTGGAATGGAATGTTTAATTATTTTCAAGATGAATGGCAGCCTAGTTGTCACTTTATAACCTTCGCATCTCTTTCTTCTTACCCAATTCATCAATAAACCTTTTTAACCAAATTATTTCTTTAATAGCCTTTGTAGAAACAACATACTCTATTTCCATTGTTGAAAGTGCAACAACACTCTACATTTTTGAAACCCAACTGACATTTGTTCCACCTACAATAAATACATACCCTGTGGTGATCCTCCTGTTATCTCTATCACCTTCCATATCTGGATCAACATATCCCATTAAAGCAATGTTTGAACCACCAAAGTGTAATTCTTGATTTTTGGTACCTCTTAAATACTTGAGAATCCACTTCACTGCAATCCAATGTCCTTTTCCTGGATTGTTCATATACCTACCTACAAATCCCACTACATGTGCAATATCAGGCCTTATGCATACCATTGCATACATTAAGCTTCCAACTACTGATGCATATGGAACTTTAGACATATAATCGATCTCTTCTTGATACTTGAGACACATCTCCTTACTTAGCTTGAAATGACTAGCCAAAGGTGTACTAACTAGTTTTGGATTCTGCATATTAAATCTTTTCAACAAATTTTCTATGTCTTCACTCTGAGATAATGTTAACTTGCAATTTTTCCTGTCTCTAGTTATTTTCATACCAAGGATTTGTTTTGAAACAAAAAATCCTTCAGTGCCAATGAATTTGCCAATTTTTCTTTGAGTACATTTATTTCCTAAATGTTAGACCTTGCAACAAGCATTCCATCTACATACAATAACAATATAATATAGTTGCTATTATTTTTCCTTTTGAAATAAACACAATGATCAGAGTGACATCTAGTATAACCTTGTTCGGACATAAACCTATCAAATTTTAGATACAACTTCCTTGGATCCAGTTTTAGGCCATACAAGCTCTCCTTCAACCTAAACACTAATTTCCCCTTCCCTTTTATCTCATACCCATGTCGTTGTTGCATATAGATATCTTCCTCCAAATCCCCATGGAGAATGGTCGGCTTTACATTTAACTTATCAAGATGAATATATTCTACTACTACTAGAATTAAAATAGCTCTAATTGAATTCATTTATAAAATAGGAGAAAATCTCTCATCAATGTCTATACCTTTCTTTTGTGCAAACCCCTTCACCACAAGTCTATCTTTATACCTTTTTATACCTTCATCTTCTGCATTCAACCTATAAACCCATTTATTTTGAAATGTTTGTTTACCTGCAGGCAACCTTATCAAGTCTCAAGTTTGGTTATGTACCAAGGATTCTATCTCTTCTTCCATGGCTAGCTCCACTACAAGAATAAAGGACATTGTTGAGGGTCAAAAAATGTCACCATAAGCTCATTGGTGACATTCAAAGGAGCATTTGTCACCAAATATTTAATGTCACCAAAGGTGGCATGGCCAAAAATATAGGTGTTGTAGTGACATACAAAGTCCGTCACCAATAATGATTTATAATGATGGATAACGACCGTCACCATTTCATAGGAGCAAAGGGTGACCAACCATAGCCTCTGTCACCAAAAATTGAACGTCACCAAAGGTGGCGTCGCCAAAAGTATAGGTCTTGTAGTGACATTCAAGTTTCATCACCAATAATGATTTATAATGATGGATAACAACCATCACCATTACATATGAGCAATGGTGACAGACCATAGCCTCGGTCACCAAAAAACCGAACATCACCAAAGGTGGCATCGCCAAAAGTATAGGTATTATGGTGACCTTCAAATTCCATCATGAATATTGATTATAATGATGATAGTGACCGTCACCATTTCATATGAACAACAATGATTTATTGTGATGGATTTTTAATGTCCGTCACTATTGGTGCATATATATGGTGACGTTCATTGACTGTCACCAAAAGCTACATTGCGAGAAGTAGGTGTTGTGGTGACATTGAAGGTTCGTCATGAATAATGACTATAATGATGGAGAACAACTGTCGCTATTTCATATCAACAACAATGATATATGGTTACAGACCTTTGAGGGTCGTCACTATTGATGCTTATATATAGTGGCGTTTGTTGACCTTCACCATTTCATATTTTTGGTGAGGGTCGAAAAATGTCACCAAAGCTCATTGGTGATGGTCGAAAGAACCTCCGTCACCAAAAATTTATCATCGCCATTGCATATGGATGTCAAGGCATAATGGAATCAAACCACCAACCTCCTACTTTTAAAGTAGGTGCTCTTCCATTGAGCTAGCATCTTTTAAAGAATTATACTTTTAAAAATTAGACCTTGAAACTTCATAAATTGTAAATTCTACAACTTTCAATAAATTATAAGAATTTGTTAAGTCTTGGAAAATCTTTTATTGAAAAGACAAAATAACATTGAAGTTGCAAGTCCCTACCAAATGTTTATGGAAGTTATGAAAAGTGAGTGCAGGGAAAAATAGTTATGTACATATGATACTCAATATGTTTAGTTGAATAATCAATTAGAATTGAAAATCTTAAGACATTTATAGCCTATAAATGACCTATAATTATCAAATCTAAAATCTGCAATTACAACAAACATTGATTTCTCACCTTGTGAATCAAGTAAATATATAGTGACAGCATAAAAATCTGCCTTTGAAAAATTGATTTACATGCAAAAAAATAAAAAGCAATGAGTTCATATGATGCAATTATGAATAATTAGCTATGGGGTTTAGAAAACTAATTGTGAGAGATTCTCGTTATTAATTAATTCAATATTTCGAAATACAATAATCAATAACAATGATTCTAAAATAAAACCACTAAACAAATGTTAAAATCGTAAACATAAAGTTTGATTAATATTTGTTACACCAATAAAATATATAAGGGGGAATTCAAACAATTCCAAATCTACACCAAGCACGAGTATAGAAAGATGTAATTTCATGGATACGAGGAAAGCAATTTCTACCTCTCAATGATAACTATGTCTTCCCACAAGTACTTCAACTAGCAAAGTGATGTGAAGACAAGAACCTAGAAAAAAAACTACACTACAAAAATACAATTGGGGGGTTTTGAACCCAAGTATCCATGTAAATACAAATCCCAAACACCTCACTGCTTTCCTCTAGACCACACATCCATGGGCTCAAAGCTTTTAGTTTTAAATGGAATCATCTTAAATTTCATTTGATTCTCTATGTTAGCATTGGTAGATATTACCAGTAAACAGTGAGGTTTAAATAAGACAAAATTATATGCTTAAACAACCAACAACATACAAAATGGCACTAAGCTTATGACTCACTCTCTAACCAAACATAATTTTGTTTGTTGTCTCTCCTCAATGTCGCGGTAATGGTTCAACTCTTATAACTAAGTCTTTGCAAAACCTATTCATCATGGGGAAAGATTTAGCACCAACAAATAGGCTTATTATTATGTTGACCTCAAAGTTTGAAAGGAGGTGGAACTCCATATCTAGAGCACTCAATTGGTGAGTCCTTCACTTTAATGTGAAGAATTTCTTTTTGTTTAATTTATGCATTACATAATTATATTCTGAAAAGACCCATTAACAAATTTTCGCATATATAAACATCAAATGAAAAATGTATATTTTCAGCACGATACTTGGGAATGATTACAAAGGAAAGAAAGAAAAAGAGAAGCAATTGCAAGAACAAAAGAACAAAAAAAACAAATCATAGAGAGATAATTCAATAACCTCCAAATGAGTCACAAAACAATCTAGTCATCTTTGAATCTCTTATAGGAATATGGGAACTATTTTCAGCTAGTGCATTGATGCGTTGTGAGGGAAAGATTAATAGATTTAGCCTCTTCTAGTGCATGACCCTCACTACTTGCCAAGCATAACCAAAATTCAATTAGAAAAGCTCCAAGAAGAAACATCCAAAGTCTCTGTGAAGCATTCTATTAACAAAAAAACTATACAAAAATGGTTATATATATATTAGCAAATAACAAGGCAAGAAGGAGTCCCCAAACTGTAAAGACCAAAATTTCTAGCAATCACAACAGAATACATCAAGTGTTCAATCATTCAGCTCTAGCAACAAACATTGAATTCAAAGGACACTAAGTTTGCCACAAGTTTTCCTAGCAACCTATATCAAATAGAAATCAAGTAGACAAGCAACATTGCTTCCAATTGATATTTGGAGAAAGAGAAAAGAAATGAAGAAATAATTGAAAAGGACAAAATAGTTGCATTGTCTTGATATTAAAATTACAAAAACTCAATTAGATGGTTATCCCAAAGGGATAAAAATAGGCTTTTACTTATATGAGACAGGGAAATTGAAACTAGTAATGTAGGACTTGGAGTCAAAATTTATAGTGACTTTAACATCATCTTGAATTGTTGATTGAGGAAAAGCTTAGAAAAAAACCAGCAAAGATCTTGCTAGGATTTTTAAAATGCAAAAAATTTCTTTCAAGTAATTATATTCTCCATGCATTAACACCATGTTTCCCCTCCGTTGGAACAATGAAGCAAAGTTATCACTCATGGAAATGAAATATGTAAAGAAAAATGGGTAAAATGACACCCAAAAGGTCACTTTAAAAATAGATTTTTTCCTCCTACCTGTGCAACTTTCTTCAAAAAAATAGGTATAGAAAAAAACCAACAAAGATCTTGCTAAGCAAAATGCAAAATTTTTCTTTCAAGTAATTATATTGTCCATGCATTAACACCAAGTTACCCCCCCAACCCCATTGGAATAATGAAGTGAAGTTCTAATTCATTGAAATGAAATGTGCAAACAAAAATGGGTAAAATGAGACCCTGAAGGTCACTTTAAAAATATATTTTTGCCTCCTACCTGCACAACTTTCTTCAAATAATTGGCACATTTCTAATTTTTATAAATTGTGAGTCTACTAATTTTTCAGGCCTAGTTCTCATTTTGGCTTGGTCTTCGATATTTATTAATGAGTCCTGTAACACTGAAACACCTGTTGTACAACCCACAATATGCACATTATATTATAACAAATGCATCAGGCAATTTTATCTACATACAATCAATCTTATTTATTTTTGTGATTAAAAGAATGTACATTAGAAAATGTCATCAACCAAGACCATACACCTTCAAAACATGTTCTTGTTAACTTACATATGGCCCAGCATAATCCACCTAACAAAGTGATTCATCCTTTTCCTTGGAAAAAGGGAGGAGAGACCTAAAGGCCTAAAACCTTAACAATAAAATCTTAAGATTGCAACTTCTAGAATTGTAATGGGAACACATTTTTCTATACATAAGAGATCAATTACAAAACTGTAAAATGGAGCTATAAATGAGCTCTTTTGAAGCACCAAATCCACAAATTAAAAACTTACTCCAATGAAAAGGCTTGTTCGCCTTATCAATTTAGATTGAAAGCAGGTTGTCTTCCAATTTGGAGTGTGGGTAGCAGTTTCAACAAGAAATCTACATAGGCAATGAGATAGCATATTTATGAACATTATTGATATGAGCACCGTACCAACAATTTGAATACTCATACAAGAAAGTATGCAAGTATTATAGGAGATTGTAGAAACCATCCACATCTCTATAAACTCATTTGTACGATGACATATATAAAGAGTAAAAACTATGGGAGGGCAGTCATGTTTGACCCACTATATGCAACCATTATGTTCAGATAGGGAAATATGTCTATTCCAAAGTAACAGTTACACTTCTAATGTTCCATGTATCCACTTGGGGTATCCATAAGTATCCAAAGATGATTGCATGGATACAAGGAAAACACTCTCTACCTGTCAATGATAACTATCTCCTCCCACAAGTACTTCAACTAGCAAACAGGTGTGAAGACAATAACCTCAAACAAAAAAGATCTACACAATACAAAAATACAAAGTATGCAAAGATGAAATTGTAAGGATACAAGGAATACAAGAATACACCATCCCCCCTCTACTTTTATAGAAGAGATCTAGGGGAATAACAAAAATATCCATAAAGAATAGGATTAGAGTGGGAAAAATAAAAATGATAAGCAAAACGCTAACCAATGAAAAAATCTACTAATTTGAACATGTGTCCACATGTATTAAAATATTAGAGGAAACAAAAGAACCTGGCATGATTAATTACGAACTTGATAAAATGGCATTTACTACTTTAGTAAAAAGAAAGAAAATCCTAGCCTCTTTTCTATTGTCCTTTGGGATAAATCTTGTGTGTATGGCATTGGAGTTTTTCCCTACACTCTATGCTTACTCTCCAACACTAAAATAAGAGTTCCTAAATTTATTTCTAAATATGTTTGGTTTGTTTGATTTTGGACCAAACCTAGTAAAATCTTGTGAAGTTCACCCAAGATGTAGTGAGTTTAATTATCTTTTCCTAAGCTAGTCAACAAGCTTGACCGAGGATTTTGAAAAGGAGGTTTGATATAGATGACTACTCTGACATATTTTGACAAATTTTCCCTTTCTGTATGTCTCGAAGAGAGAATTTGAACTAGCTTCTGATGAGCCTCATAAATGGGTAATTATATGGGCTCATTTTACCTCCTAACCTAGTCAAATCAACCATTCTCTTAGCTTATTGTATGATTTTCTGATTATATTTATGCTTATAGGGTGAGTTGAGTTAGTTATTATGCCATGTGGTCTAACATGTATTTAATGAAGATTATTGATGGATTTTGAGGTCAAAGTCAAGGATTTAATGGTCCAACTGGAACAATAACTCGAAGTAGACAGAGGAGAGGACTTATAGGAGGGAATCCCCCTCATTTATTACTCATCACTTTGAATTTCCCTTCATTCATCTCGGAGTACAAGAAAACCGAATCATGCACTAGAAGGCATCCGAGCAAGTGGAGGATGACTAATAGTTATCTCGAGTTTTGGGAATGAAGCCTACATGATTTTAAGGAAGTTATTGGTAGCTTTAGATGTATAAGTAGAGAGGCCTAAGGCCTCACTAGGGTCAGGTTTTTTTTTCTTATGTAAACTCTACTCAAATTTTGAGCTTACTATTTTGTGACAATTTCATGTAATCTTGCTATTTTTTTATAATGAAGATGGAATCCTTTTTGAGATAGCACTGAGTTACCTTAGAGGGCTGAAGCTCTTGGGTTAGGGCCCAATCCAAGTAGCGAATCTTCTCTTTGCTTTTATTTGTATGCTTTACCTTAGTTTGTAGATTACTTTGTTGTTAGATGTATTTTCCTTATGGTTAATAATAGGCTTCTTTTGATGATTTAAGTATCTTACTTCCATTTATGCTTTCTGTAGTAGGTTAAACAGTGACCAGAGAAGATTCAAAAGGCTAGCAACAGTGCCTTGGCCTCTCTTCCTCCCTCTCGGACCATGATTTGAGGCAAAGACTCTCTTGCTGCCCCCAAAACACACATTTTCCTCATTCCTAGGACTTCTAGTGTTTGCAGCTCTTTAGTAGGTTAATAGTCCAGTTTTTCTTTTCTTTAGATCTTCTTTATCATGTTCACTTCCTGATTTTCAATAGTCCTTTTTCATGCTTTCCTTTCTTACAACATTTCCCAGCATTTCCTTCTATACATCATAGTTTAGGGCATTTTAATGCAAAACTCTGTTTTTCCTAGGATGCACTCATTTCATTGGTTGCTTGCTTTTCTTGGTTGATTGTCAATTTCTATGTAGCAGATCTCTTCCATAAGTAGGCCAGCTTACTAGCAATCACACCCTCCATCTGATCTGTGCCCTACAGGTCTCCCGAACCTCACCTTAATTATGCCCTAGTTTTCTGCATTTTTCATAGAACTTCTTCCTCTCTCCTTGAGCAAACCCAATCATCTCTCTCTCTCTCCTGGTAATTCATGGCAGATCTTAGGTGCCCTAGCACCTCACTCCAACCTTCATCCACCTTTTCCACCCACTCTCACACCCTGAAAATAACGAAAATTTCCCTCGGCCTCCTCCTGTAGGCCCCCTGCAGTTTCTCTTTTTTCCTCCTGTAGTTTTCCTTTGTCCTATTGTAGTTTTTCCTGTAGGCTTTCTTTTGAAGGCCGAGTGTGGGAAAAACCTCCAGAAGCCCACCTAAGACCTCCTAGGACCCATCCACACCATCTTACATCCTTCCAAGCTAAAAAAACCACCCTCTAATGCCACCTCTTCGGTGCCATACTTACACACAATAAATTAGATGCATGATTAAATTCACATAAAAACCCAAAAAAAATTTGTTTGCTTATTTACATCCAGAAATAGCATGGTTAGATGTTGTTTACTTCCTTGAGTAGGTAATGGAATTCCTTTCATGTTTTTTATAGTTTTTTGGCAAAAGTAGAATTAGCTTGTCAATTAGGGTTTACTAGGTTTTACTTTACATTCTAGTCTTTCTCTTTTCTGCAATTAGAATAGCATCTGTAGAGTAATATTTCTTTCCTTTCATCACACATAGAGCTTATTCATAAATCTATAGAAGTTGGCTTGAGCTCCTAGTGATCTCGTGCCAGCTGACCAAGTGACAACCTGCAGTGAGAACTACTACTTGTGCATATATCACCGATGCTTCCAAGTTTGTTACAAACTGTCGGGTTGATAAAAGTAAAGTTGGCAGCCCAGGAGTTGCAGCATTCTTACTGCAATACTAGCACTCACCACCTTTTTGGTTTCATTGACAGGGAAGCATCAGAGTATTATGTGATTACTGCTTTCTTCTATTTCCTATTGCAACATTCTGCTAATAGTTTATTTCAACAAAAGTAGACTAGTCATTTCTTTTCTTTCAGTTCTACATTTCCTTGCTTTCATTTTCAATTCTGCAAATTTCCATTCAGCAAAGTTCATTTCAGCTAATCGCAATTTGTTTTGTTCAATCAATTTCAGTTTCTGCAAGTACTTTGAGTGTGGGAAAAAGAAACAGAAAACCAACCAAAAATATTTCCTTTCATGCCTCGTAGGAGCAGAGATAACTTAGGAAAAAAAATTCCCAACGCGCCCACTGCTTCACACAGCCAACCTTCTCTCTTCTTCGGTGGCTACAATCAAGAAGAACCCTCAGTTTAACAACAGACATATTTGAGGAACCTATACGAGAGGAAGAAAAATAAAACATTCCTCTGGAGCCAATGGTTGAAAACGGAAATGCTAGGGGAAATGGAGAAAGAATAGAAGGTACCATCCCCATTTGGGAGACCAATGGGGACACCCAAATAAAGAATATAAGTCCTTTAGCCCTACCACACTTCCATGGTCTGACTATAGAAGATCCTGACACCTTCTTGTTTGAATTTGTTGTCATCTGTCGAACTTATGACTATGCAGAAGAGAAGCAAAAGTTGAAACTATTCCCTTGTACTCTCAAAGATGCAGCATTGCGCTGGTTCATGGGATTACCTGGAAATAGAATCACAACTTAGGCTTAGATGCAGTAGGCCTTTAATAACAAGTATCGAGACTATTTTAGGTCAAAAGATATTAAAGAAGAAAACTTCTGAATGACCATAGGAAGTGATGAGTCCCTGGAAGACTATGAAGAGAGGTCCCAGCTCAGTTACAAAAGGGACGGGTGTACACTTGACCCTGAGTCTTTGAAATTGGTCCTGCTCAGGGGAATTCAGGAAGGCCTATTAGACACCCTCCATCTACTGGCCGGGGGAGACATCTACCAACTAACCTATGAGTACATAAAGACTATTTTTAGAAACCATTCTAGAGTAGCCAGAAAGAAAGGTAGGGGGGAGTCCACCCATATCCAGTACCTCTTCTTCCAATTCATCCATTAAAGGTGAAATTGGAAACATGCTGGAAGACTTCAAGAGTGAGATGTTGCAAACTCTTGCCATGTGAATGCATACCTTACATATCAAAAGACAACAAGAGGAATCAGAGAGGGCTTTGGCCATTTTTTTCCCTAGATGCACCTGGAGGCATCCTAGGAATGAATGCCCATTAAACTCTATAGAGGTTTGTTCAGTCTGTGAATCAAATCATTCTACAGATAAGTGCCCTTCCTTGCCGAGACTTAAAGCTGTATACCAAGGGGCTGAAGGAGTCACTGAATAGATCTATTACATAAACCAAATGAGGTTTCCTGGACCTAGACCATACCAGCAGGGGATGCAAGGGACATGTCAGGCATACTAAAACCCCAACCAAGTCACCTCCATACCTTCTTGGGCCCCCGTGCTAATCCTTCCTTGTCCATGCCTCCTCCGTGGTCCTTCACATCTCAATATCATGCCCAATCAGCCACCCATTCATTTCAATCCTATGCTCAGCCGGAACCTCAGTGGAATGCATCTCATCAGGGGTGGAGGCCCCAATACAACTCTCTTCCCACTCGTCTGCCTCCACCACCTGCCCAACCACAACTGATACCTTCTGCTCCACCAAGGAAACCCCAAATGCTTGCCCAGCCAAATCTGAACCTGAACAATAGATAGGCTCAGCAAGTGTATAGTGGGGAACCATCATGCCCAACTTATGCTGTGGAGATTCAAGAAATTAACTTGCAATCTAGGAAAGTTCTCCCAGATAGCTATCCTCCACCCATGGAGGTTGAGGAAGATAAAAAGGAAAGCAAACCTAAAGCAAATCCTCCCTTTCCTGAGAGACTATCCATGACAATCCAGCCTACCCCAGAAGAGACTAAACTCCTGGGAGAATTGAAGCATTTATGTGTGAAGATACCACTTCTCTAAGCCATAAAAGATGTGCCTATCTATAATAGGTTGATCAAAGAGAAGTGCTTTAGGCATTCAGGAAGGTGCAAGAGAGATGCCCCAACCATCAATGTCATAGGACAACTATCCGACCTGATGTTGGGGAAGATAATCTATCCAAAATATCTAGATCCTGGAATCCCCATAGTTGATGTCCACATCAATGGCACAATGGTCCCACATACCTTGATTGATCTGGGAGCTGCCATTAATGTGATAAAAAATGACACAATGCTCAAACTTAACCTCCAAGGCTCCCTGAGGAAGACCATGACAGTGTTGCAGCTAGCAGACTGCTCCACAATGACCCCTGAGCGGATTGTGGAAGATGTGATGGTCTCCATTGATTCTTGGGAGTACTCGGTTGATTTCTTAGTTCTCCAGCCAAAGGCAAAGATCACTAGGTATCCTCTCATTCTGGGAATACCCTGGTTGGCTACAGTCGATGCCTACATTAGCTGTGGAGCTGGGAGCATGACCATAAAGAATAAGCACATGTCTAAGAAGTTAACCCTATGTCCTCCTGCTCGACCCTTGCTAGAACATGATCTACCTCTTTGGTTGGAGGAGGAGGATGAGGATGAAGTTTTTTCTGCACCACTTTGTACATTAGAAATCGTTATGGGGGGAAAACTGCAAGGTGAGGATGATATGATTGAAAATTTGATTCAGAATCCACCTCGTAGTGTATCACCATTAGAATACATAGTAAGAGAAACCCAAAACAACTCGTCAGCTGATCTCTGTGTGGCCAACCCGACTTCTCTTCATGTTAAAAATATAGAGTTCAGCCCAGAAAGAACATTATAAATCAATCCATCCCTATCTACTTCCCATGAGAAGGAGCTATGCAACATGCTGAGAAAATATTTAGATACCTTTGCCTGGAGTTATAAGGAGATGGAGGAAGTGCACCCTTCAGTATGTACTCATCATATATACATCAAGGAGGATTGCAAGCCAGTCAGACAACCTCAAAGGAGGATGAACCCAACACTTAAAGATATTGTTAAGGAAGAACTGCAGAAATTTCTTGATGCAGGATTCATCTATCCCATTTTTGACAATGAATGGGTCTCTCCTATGGTGCTAGTGCCAAAGAAAAATGGTAAGTGGAGAATTTGTGTCGACTATCGGGAATTGAACAAAGCCATTAAAAAGGACCATTTTCCTTTACCTTTCATAGATCAAGTGTTAGACGGTCTGGCAGGGAAAACGTTTTTCTCCTTTCTAGATGGGTTTAGTGGGTACAATCAGATTCAAATCATCTCGGAAGACCAAGATAAGACCACTTTCACTTGTCCTTCGGGTACCTTCACATACCAGGTCCTTCCTTTTGGTTTGTGCAATGCTCCAGCCACTTTCCAAAGAGTGGTATTGAGTATATTTTCTGAACTAGTTCATGATGCAAAAATATACATGGATGATTTTACTCCTTATGGCTTTGACTTTCAGGAAGCTTTATCTAACCTAGGAAAAGTTATAGATAAGTGTATTGAGATGAACCTATCCCTCAATCTAGAAAAATGTGAATTTTTAATGACTGAAGGGACCGTGCTAGGTCATGCAATACCTCTACAAGGATTGTAGGTGGACCCCAAAAAAATTTCCATCATCTAAAGGGTCCCACCTCCTCAAAAGGTGAGAGACATCAAAAGTTTACTAGGCTTAGTTGGATATTACAGGAGATTCATTAAAGACTTCAGCAAGATAGCCTCTCCTTTGTTTGGCCTCCTAGGCAAAGATGTTGAGTTCATATGGTTGGAAAGCTACCAAGAAGCCCTAGATACCTTGAAGAGCAAGTTAGTGACTGCCCCAATTCTCAGAGGCCCAAACTAGTCCCTACCCTTTCACATTCACATAGATGCCTCGAACAAAGAAATAGGAGCAGCCTTAGGACAAGTTTATGAAAAATTACCTTATGCCATATACTTTATAAGCAAAAACTTGTCAAAGGTAGAGTTAAACTATATAGTGACTGAGAAAGAACTCCTAGCTGTCGTGCATTCCGTAAACAAATTCAAACATTATATGACAGGCTATCAAACCTTTCTACACACTGATCATGCTGTAATTAGATATTTAATGGACAAACAATATGTAAATCCTTGCATTATTAGATGGTTGCTTTTACTGCAGCAGTTTGATTTGACCATTATTGGTAAGCCTGGTAAAGAAAATGTTGTTGCTGACTTTTTGTTTAGAGTAAATTTTCCTGCAGGTGAAGAAGGAATGGTGGATGAACAAATTCCAGATGAACACCTATTTGCTATATCAGTACTCTCTCCATCGTTTGTTGATATAGCAAACTACTTGGTTTCAGCACAGTTCTTGCCGCACCTATCCTCAAAAGAGAAGAGCAAGATAGTAAGGAAAAACACCCCTTTCACATGGATTGGAGGCAATCTCTTCAAAATTGGCCTAGATCAGATCTTGAAAAGATGTATCAGGGAGGAGGAAGTCTTTGACATCCTCCTAACCTATCATGACGGGCCTTATGGAGGTCATTTTCTAGCAAAAAGAATCGCCTTCAAGATATTGCAAGTAGGCTACTACTGGCCCACTCTTCATTAGGATGTGAGGAGATACACGAGCCAGTGTGATCGGTGTCAAAGGTTGGGGAAACCCATTCCAAAGGATGAAAGTCTACAAGAAATCCCTCTCCAAGAGAGAGTTTATTGAATATTTGAATAAAACAGTGATGGTAGTGGAGCATGTCTTAGCTTCCACTTCACCCACTCACTAAAAAAAAAAGAGAAAAATAAAGACTCAAGTGAAAACCTCCATGAGGCGTTTGAGTCCCATCATTGGGTTGAAAACCTCTTCTGAGGCAGCCCAGTGATGTCAAAAAAAAAAGGGAAAGAATAAGATCCCTGGGTGAAAACCTCCCTTGGAGGTGCCTAGGGCAGGAAACTAAAGTGAAAACCTCTCTGAGGCTCCCTAGTTGTTTTCAAAAAAAATAAAAAAATAAAGAGAAAGAAAACAGAATTTTTATTGCATTGCAGGTTTACAGGAGGACAACAGGGAGCAGGAGAAGGTGCTAAGGGAACCCTGACATTCATACCAGTAGCCATCTCATCTTCTCCACACCTTCCTCCATCATTTTTCGCATCTCTTTCACCCCACTGTACCTTTTCTTTCAAAACTGTGTTTTCTACAAGAGGCTCTGTGTTTTCTATAAGAGGCTCCTGTAGCAATTATAGAGAGCCAAAAGTGTCTACAAGAGGCAATTTAAGGAACAAGGAAAGCTTCATGGGGAACTTATCATCCCTCTTACCACCTTCAAGCTTCCTTTCCATCATTTCCAAGCCTGCATCACACTCGAAGCATCATTATTCTTTTTCCCTATCTAAGAAAAAACATAGAAAAACAGTTTTTCAGTTTTGAAAAAAATAACAAAAAAGAGGAAAAGGCACCATTAACCTTACCTGAAGCTTACCTACTACCCCTCCACCTTTATCTACAACTCTGGCATCATTCTCGAGCTCCAAAATCAAGAAAAAGCTGAAGTTTCGACGGGAGAAGCAGCTACGGGAGCTCTTGTAGGAATTCCTGTAGCAGTCGATCCCATAGAATTCTAGTACCAGCAAAAAAAGGGTGCATATATGTAGGTTTAAAAGGCACATGCAGCTCAGCTCTAGCAAAAGAAGAACCTACAAAATCACACAACCACACATCAGCAAGCAGAGACAGCATGCATAAAGGAAAATGAAGGCATGCAACAGAGAAAGCCACAACACCTCACAGCAAATAAACTCAGATCACAGGTAAGTAACTAAGTCACTCCTCTATTTGCATCTATGTAATTAGAAATCATACGAAGGCAATGAGATGGTTTAAGTCGAAAGGTGGCTAGTTAACTTGGCCACCTTCATTTAGTTGACTCCACTCAATTGAGATATCACCCACACGTGCACACAGTCAACTCAAGCATAAGATGCCAAGGACAGGTAGTGGGAGGAAGAGTTAACTCTGGCGCAGTCATGAAGGGATGATTACGAGGAGGGCCATGATGACCAAGAAGGTGGGGAACAATGGTCCTAATTCGGGAAACGTACACCTTTCCAGATCAACACTCATAACCGAAAATATCCATAAAGGGTAATGAGCAGTCCTCCCCATGCATACTCACCACCTTTTCCTCATTTTCTCCTCGTAACTTAGCCACATCGTAGTCTTTTTGTGCCCCCACAGCCCCGTAACCACCATCCTCAATCAATTTTCTCCATATTCTTGCTCTCAGCATTTTCTATAGGAGCACCTACAGGAAATCTACAAGAGGGACAATGGGCTTCTACAGGAGGGGCAGTGAGTCATTTTGAAGGGAGAGAACATGATTCTTCACATGAATTTTGGTCTGAAGAGGTAGGGTTCATGAATTCCCCCTATTGAATATCAATATATGAAGGAAGTGGTCTCAATTTGAGGATGAAATAAGTCTTTAGGAGGGTAGAAAATACATAAAAAAAATTCCTGTTTGTTTTAAAAAAACACAGTTTCCTCTATTTCTCTGTTTTTCTCGAAATTCATTGTCTCCACCTCCATATTTGGTTTTTCAAAAGAAGTACAAGCAGTATGACAGGGGGTTTTATGAGAAATGAGCCCCATAACTCCACGAGGCTCCATGTACATCCTCAAGTGGTCGACATATTTACAAGAGAAAACTGGATGAATTTCTTTGAGAAGTTTAGAGGGTTTGATGATGAAATTGCCCAAGAATTTTCTCTCTCTCTGGTCCCTCACACAAGAACTCATGCTATTTGATGAGCCCCAATTTTTGGTACAATTTGGGCTCATTTGGCCTACTTGCTTTGCTCAAACCATTCATCTTTTATTGCTTATGCATTCATTTCTTGGTTTATTCGTGTTGTTTGTAGGAAGAAGGGTAGGCATTCTATCTACGTGACTAATACATGATGATTTCAGGTTTTTGGCATTAAAAGGGAGCAAAGACCACGAAAAAGGAGACAAGGAGACAGTAAGGTGGCACTGCTGGTTTTTAGGAGAGGATGTCCATAGTCTTGGGGACCTTCCTCATGATTCCCACCATAGCTCCGAGCTCCAACCAATCTCCCCACCGAGCTTAGAGGCAGCCAACCGTTCTACAGGAACAGCAGTTACAACTGTTCTATAGGATCAGCAGTTTAACCTTCAGTTGGACAGCCGAGCTCCACAAATCAAGGAAACCTGTTGGATTATCATTTTGCATAAATACTGAGGCCGTAGCCTTTGATAGGAGCTTTTTGAACTTTTGCATTACTATTGTGATTTTGAAGTACGAACCATAGCTCGGTGTTGGTTCTTTTTGTAACCCAGTTTTGGCATGACATCAGATTTTTGGTTATGAATAAAGGCAGGCAGATTTTGATCTCATTCTGAGTTTCTAAGGGAGCTATAGCTCTCAGGTTAGGGCCCAACCTGAGAGCAATAGACCTCCTCTGTGTTGTAATGTTATTTGCCTTTCGTTCCAGCACTTTGTTTCTTTACTTTGACATGCAATTCGAATTTACAGTCTGCTAATTTAGTTTTCGTGTGATTGAGTAGGATTAGCTTATGGTTACTTTTCTTTCAGCTGCTTAGATTTGATAGGAGGTTTGTAATACACAGGAGCTCCAAGAAAAGGTTGTTAGAGATCACTACCATCTCTGCTTAGGGATTGGGGTGCAGTCCATATCAACCACCAAAAAGAAACGCAGTCTTTTACTTCCATGCAAGCTGCAACAGTTACTTTAGTCGTAGATCCATCCATGCACTTTGGTCTTGATCATTACTTCTTCATTCCACTTCCATGCACGAGTTTCTTTCACAAATTGCACTGTTGTTCATTGGTTCAAAATAGCACAGTTAACATAGGTTAAAGAGTTCTCGTTTTTGGTGACATTCATAGACAAT
The DNA here is from genome assembly GCA_031772625.1 of Pinus tabuliformis. Taxonomy (NCBI): domain Eukaryota; kingdom Viridiplantae; phylum Streptophyta; class Pinopsida; order Pinales; family Pinaceae; genus Pinus; species Pinus tabuliformis. Next base: position 750,333,651 of record CM062808.1, read on the forward strand.
TTGTTTCATCTACACTGCTCCACACCATTCCATTAACTTCCTCTTCTTGTCAACCACACCTAAAGCCACTCAACCGACCTCTGTTCAGCTCGTTTACCTTCCAGCTCTTCCATTACTCACGTAGCTCCATTTACTTAACCTTTCGTTGATCCCATCCTTCCAGCCATCAACCCACTGCATGCACTCTTTCTCCATCTGACTTCTCTGCTCCTGAGCCATCACCAGTTCCATCTCCATCTCACCTATCCTCCCATACCACTCCATCACTTCACCATCTCCCAAAACACCCACGGTCGAACATCCTGTAGAATTTCCCAGACTTCCTGTAGAACCCCTGAGTTTCCTGTAGGATCCCCTGCAGACTTCCTGTAGAAGCCTGCAAACTCGGTTGCTGAGCATCCGAACGTGGTAGGCTTCTGTGGACTGATGCTAGAGATCCTCTAGGGCCTCTCCTAGCCCCCCTTGACCTTGCCCATGCTTTCCTTCCATTTGAACCGCTCCTGCACAGTCAAACCCTAATCAAAAGCATCATCACAATAAATCCAACCACTTAATGAAAAAATACAAAAACATGTCTTTTCAGATGCAAGTAGCTTAGATGCATGTATTTCAGCTCACTGCAAGTAATGGCATCATTGGTAGAAGTTTCATTCACAGTTTTGCATTGTAAGGGCCTAGCTAGTCAAATTAGGGTTTACTAGGGGTTTTCATGCTTTGTTGGCTTTCAGTTCATTTTTGCAAAATAGATTAATTTCCTTTAAGATAGCCTTCGTCCATCATTTAGCAAGCTTCTTCTGAGAGCATATAGAAGTTGGCTTGAGCCCTAGCAGACTTGTGCCAGCTGACCAAGTGACAGCTGCGACAAGAGCTAGTACTTGTGCATACAGCACCGTCGCTTCCAAGTTTGTACGAACTACCGGGTTGATAAAATTAGAGATATGAAGCTCCAGGAGTTGTAGCATTATTGCTACAATACTGGAGCCCACCATCTTTTTGGCGCCGTTGCCGGGGAAGCGTCAGAGTATTAGTAATTGTTTCTTTTCTTCTATTTTCTTACTCTTGCCTTCTGCTAAGTAGTTTATTTCATTTCCATTCTGCAAAAGTAGCATAGACATTTCCTGCTTTCATAGATTAACATTTCTTGCTTTCATAGATTAGCATTTCCTGCTTTCATAGATTAGCCTTTCAATTCTGCAAGCGTAGATTAGACTTTCAATTCTGCAAGATAGTTAGTTGTAGATCAATCTGTTTCAGTTTTGCAGGTACCAAAGAAAAAGCAAAAGCAATCAAAAAGAAGTCTTTCCATTTCATGCCTCGTAGGAACAGAGATAAATCAGGCAAATTCCTACCCAACACCCCCACCACATCACTAAGTCACCCTTCTCTCTTCTTTGGTGACAGTGATCCAGAGGAACCTATAGGTGAACATCCTGAGATATACCAAGATCCTATAGAAGAAGAAGAGTTAGAAACCACTCCATCTGAAGCTATGGCTGACAATAGAGGAGAAGATGAGAAAATAGATGGTGCCTTCCCCATCCGAGAGACCAATGGAGAGATGAAAATGAAGAACATTAGCCCCTCTGCTTTACCTCACTTCCATGGGCTAACTACTGAAGATCCTGATACTTTCCTGTTTGAGTTTGCTGTCCTTTGTAGAACCTATGACTATACTGAAGATGAGCAAAAGCTGAAACTTTTCCCTTCCACTCTTAAGGATGCAACATTACGCTGGTTCATGGGCTTACCTGGGAATAGTATCACCACTTGAGCTCAAATGCAGCAAGCTTTCAATACCAAGTACCGGGATTACTGTAGGTCCAAGGAAACAAAGGCGGAAATCTTTCGGATGACCATGGGAAATGATGAGTCCTTAGAGGATTATGAGGAAAGGTTCCAACTTAGCTATAAGCGGGCCAGGTGTACACTTGACCCTGAATCCCTCAAGTTGGTCCTTCTCCGAGGAGTCCCTGAAGACCTCTTAGATACCCTTCACATGTTAGCTGGGGGGGACATTTACCAACTGCCTTATGAGGACATCAAGGTTGTGTTTAGAAACCACTCCAGGGCAGCTAGGAAACGAGGTAGGGGAAACCTCCTCTCAACCAGTGTCCCTTTCTCCAAACATGAGCTTGCAAATCAATTAGAAGATCTCAAGAGTGAGGTGAGACAGACCATTGCCATGCAGCTGGACACATTCAGAATGCAGCAGAAGAAAGAAGAAGCTGAGAGAGCCTTGGCTGTCTTCTGCCCTAGGTGCACAAGGAGACACCCTAAGAACGAATGCCCATTGCATTCGGTTGAAGTATGTTTCGTTTGTGAGGAGGACCATCCCACAAATCAGTGTCCAACCTTACCTGGATTTAAAGCCATGTACCAAGGGACAGAAGCTCCCACTGAACCTCTCTATTACCTCAACCAAAGGAGGCCACAAGGATCTAGACCTTATCAGCAGGGGATGCAAGGGGCACCTCAAGCTTATTACAGCCCCAACCAATTGACTCCTATGCCTTCCTGGGGTCCCCCTGCTCATCCTTCATGGTCCATGCCTCCTCCATGGTCTTATCCACCTCAGTACCCCGCTCAACCTACTTCTCATTCATATCATTCACATGCCCAGCCACAGCCTCAATGGAATGCACCTCAGTCGGGGTGGAGGCCCCAATACAACACTCCTCCTGCCATCTTGCCTCCATCACCAGTTCAACCTCAGCCATTACCTCCTGCTCCTCCAAGGCAACCTCAAATGCCTGCTCAACTGAACCCGAACCCCAACAATAGACAGGCCCAGCAGGTATACACTGGGGAAACCTCATGCCCTACATATGTTGTGGAGATCCAGGAGATCAATCTTCGATCTGGAAAGACTCTACCAGATCGCCAACCTCCTCCCCCAGAGGATGAGGAAGATAAACAGGAAAGTGAACCAAAGGCTATTCCACCCTTTCCTGAGAGACTAAAAGCCACCACACAACCCAACCCAGCTGAGGATGAGCTTCTGGGTGAGCTCAAGCAGTTGTGTGTAAAAATACCACTTCTCCAAGCCATCAAGGATGTGCCAATATACAACAAACTGGTTAAGGAAAAGTGCTTCAAACACCCAGGCAGGCGGAAGAAAGATGCTTCGACCATTAATGTCATAGGAAAACTGTCTGACCTGATGCTAGGACAAGTCATCTGCCCAAAGTACCTAGATCCTGGAAGTCCTGTAGTAGATGTCCACATCAATGGCACCGTCATACCTCACACCTTGATTGATCTGGGGGCCGCCATTAATGTGATGACCAGGGATACCATGCTCAAACTCAATCTTCAGGGTTCCTTGAGGAAGACCTCGACAGTACTGCAATTAGATGATCACTCCACCGTGACTCCCGAAGGGATTATGGAGGATGTCTTGGTCTCTATTGACTCTTGGGAATACCCTGCAGACTTCCTAGTTCTGCAACCAAAGGCAAAGCTTACTGGATATCCCCTCATTTTGGGAAGGCCTTGGTTAGCCACTGCAGACGCCTACATTAGTTGCCGTGCAGGAAATATGACCATCAAAAATGGTCCTATGTCCAAGCAGCTAGTCCTATACCCTCCTGCCCAACCCTCCATAGAGCATGACTTACCTCTCTGGTTGGAAGAAGGAGAGGAAGACGAGGTGTACTCAACACCTCTGTGCACCTTAGATACCACTAGAAGAGATCCCCCAACCGAGGATGACTTGATCGAGACCTTGATCCAGAATCCACCTTCCAGTGCACTACCCTTAGAGAAATTGGTGGAGGATGCCCAAGCTAGCACCCTAGTGGATCTTTGTACAACCAACCTTGTCACTCCCAGAGTTAAGAATGTGGAGTTCGGCCCTGCGAGAGCATTAAAGATCAGCTCCTCCCTATCTCCTTCCCAGGAAAAGGAGCTGTGTAGCCTGTTGGCCAGCCACTTAGATGCTTTTGCTTGGAGCTATAAGGAGATGAAAGGAGTTCATCCTTCGGTTTGTACTCATCACATATACATCAAAGAGGATTGTAAACTGGTTAGGCAACCTCAGAGGAGAATCAATCCAGCCCTTAAGGACATTGTCAAGGAAGAATTGCAAAAACTGTTGGATGCCGGATTCATCTACCCCATCTCAGATAGTGAATGGGTGTCCCCTCTGGTGTTGGTTCCCAAGAAAAATGGGAAATGGAGAATCTGTGTGGACTACCAAGAACTGAACAAAGCTACCAAGAAGGACCATTTTGCCTCTACCTTTCATAGATCAAGTGTTGGATGGACTGGCAGGAAAGAAGTTCTTCTCTTTCCTGGATGGGTTTAGCGGGTACAACCAAATCCAAATCAGCCTGGAAGACCAAGATAAGACCACCTTCACTTGTCTTTGGGGTACCTTTGCCTACCGAGTTCTTCCCTCTGTGTTATGCAATGCTCCTGCTACCTTCCAGAGAGCTGTCTTGAGCATCTTCTCGGAGCTGGTCCATGATGTAGTGGAAATCTATATGGATGACTTTACTCCTTATGGGGCCAACTTCCAGGAAGAATTGTCCAATCTGGGAAAAGTCCTAACCAAATGCATCGAGATGAACTTGTCCCTTAGTCCTGAAAAATGTGAATTCCTAATGACTGAAGGGACCGTGCTAGGCCATACCATTTCTTGCCAAGGGTTGCAGGTGGATCCTAACAAAATTGCTCTCATCAAGAAGGTTCCACCTCCTCAAAAGGTAAGGGATGTTTGGAGTTTCTTAGGATTAGCAGGATATTACTGGAGATTCATTAAAGACTTTAGGAAGCTAGCCTCGCCATTGTTTGGCCTGTTGGCAAAAGATGTGGAGTTTAAATGGATTGACGATTGTCAGAAGAGTTTGAATGAATTAAAGGACAAGTTGGTGTCAGCACCAATCTTGAGAGGTCCAAACTGGGCCCTACCTTTCCACATCCACACTGATGCCTCGAACAAAGCCATAGGTGCAGCTTTAGGACAAGTTGAGCAAAAACTTCCATATGCCATTTACTTTGTTAGCAAAAACTTGACCAAAGCTGAGCTGAATTACACTGTAACCAAGAAAGAATTCTTGGCTGTGGTCCATGCACTGAACAAGTTCTGACATTATATTACCGGCTACCAAACATTTGTACATACTGACCATGCTGCAATCAAATATTTAATGAATAAACCAGATGTGAATGCTCGTATTATTAGATGGTTACTTTTATTGCAGCAGTTTGATTTGACCATTGTTGACAAACCAGGTAGAGAAAATGTTGTTGCTGACTTTTTATCTAGATTGGATTTGTCTGCAGATGAGGATGGAACGGTGGATGACCAGATGCCCGATGAACATCTGTTTGCTATTTTAGTACTCTCTCCATGGTTTGCTGATATAGCAAACTACCTTGTTTCAGCACAGTTTCCTCCGCACCTATCTTCCAGAGAGAAGAGCAGAATCATCAGAAAAAGTGCCTCATTTACTTGGATCGGGGGCAATCTGTTCAGGCTTGGCCCTGATCAGATCTTAAGGCGTTGTGTAAGGGAGGAGGAAGTCTTTGATATCCTCCTCACTTGTCATGATGGGCCTTGTGGAGGACATTTTGCAGCAAAGAGAACTGCCTTCAAAATCCTGCAGGCAGGCTACTATTGGCCCACACTTCATCAAGATGTCAGAAGATATGTCAGCCAGTGTGACCAATGCCAAAGAATGGGGAAACCGACCCAAAGGGATGAGATGCCTCTCCAACCTCAAGTGACTCTTGAGCCATTTGAGAAGTGGGGCATGGACTTTGTGGGCCCAATCAACCCTCCTTCGAGGCAAAGGTCTTACATCATTGTGTGTACTGACTATTTGACAAAGTGGGCAGAGACTAAAGCAATCAAAGCAGCAACAGAAGAAAAGGTGGCCGAGTTCCTAAGAGAAAACATCTTCTATAAGTTTGGCTATCCAAGAGAGTTGGTCACCGATCAAGGGAGCCAGTTCACCTCCAACCTGGTTGAAGACTTACTAGCTCATCACAAGATCAAGCATAGGACTTCCACCCCCTATCACCCTCAAGCAAATGGGCAGGTGGAAGTCACCAATAGAGCATTAGAAGGGATCTTGACTAAGGTGGTGAGCAGCAGCAGAAAGGACTGGGCAGATCGCCTGGTTGAAGCCACATGGGCTTACAACACCACTTGGAAGACCACCACCGGCTTCACACCTTATGAACTGGTCTATGGGAAGAAAGCTTTGCTGTCTATTGAGTTTGAATGCAACACTTTGAGGATGGCAGCTCAGCTGGACCTAGATCTCAGCCATGCACAGCAAGAAAGGTTATTGCAGCTGAATGGATTGGATGAGCACTGAATGCAGGCCCTCCTTCACTCAGAAGTGGTTCAACTTCAGAGAAAGGTGTGGCATGACCAACATCTCCATGACAAGCAATTTCAACCGGGAGATTGGGCTTTGTTGTATGACTCCAGATACAAAGATTTCAAGGGGAAGCTGAGAACCAGATGGCTAGGACCATATGCAGTGGAAAAATGCCATGACAATGGATCTGTCCTTATTCGAACCATTGATGAGGAAGCCATTCCCATGCTTGTCAATGGGCATCGATTGAAGATCTACAAGAGACCTCTCTCAAGACAAGAGTTCATCAAAACTATGGAGAAATCTGTATTGGTCATAGAGAAGGGTTCTGCATCTGCTTTTGGCATACCCTGAAGGATTTCAAAAAAGAAAAAAGAAAAAAAGAAAATAATAATAATAAAGATCCTTCAGTGAAAACCTCTCTGAGGCGCTCAGGGCAGATGGCACGGGTGAATACCTCTTTGAGGCGCCACTGTTATGTTTCAAAAAAAAAAAAGAGAAAAAAAGAGAAAAAAAGAAAAAACAATAAGCAAAATATGGTAAAATTGCATGCAGGTTGCAGATGTTCTATGGAGGAGAGGAAGACTCTCAACTCAAAGCCAAGGGTCCTTATCATGCTGTCAAGGGACCTCACCAGCACCTCCTCCAAGGATACCCATGTTTTTTCAAGGTATGTGCAATTTTATCATGGTTTGAATCTTCTACAGGAAGATGCAGTCTTTCTACAGGAAGACACAGATTTTCTACAGGAAAGTGCAGACTTTCTACAGGAAGCCCGAACTTTCTACAGGAAGCTCTGTGTTCTACAAGAAACTTCCTGTAGAAGTTTGGGATGGCCTAGAATTCATTTTAAAAGGAGATCTAGCGACTAAGGATCGGTTTGGACGCATGCAAGCCTCTGTTGGCACCCTTGCGCATTGCTGTTACCTTGCCCCACCGTCCTTGTCGACATGCAACCAAGTTCCCTGCACCAGCAAAGCAGATCGATGAGTTCTCGCGGGAAAAGCCATTTTCAAAGATAAACAAGTGCTGAGATCTCATACCACAGGCATCAGAAGCTCCGGGAGCGTGATCGAAAGGCCAGATCCTCCGTCGTGCAGCATGCACCCAAGGAGGAAGAACTGTTACGAGACACCCCGTGGGAATCCTGTAACAGTTAAACCTGCTAGAGTGGATACCATTCACAGCACCGCCATCTGCAATGAAACGTGGGCGCATGCAACCAACGCATCCACTCCATCGTCGGCAGCCTGTAACCATGAGTCTCCGGGTCTTTGTAAGTTCGCATGCAACAGGTAGATCCACTCACCATCGTCCAAAAACTGGAAAAAAATCGTGTGCAGCCACGCAAGTAAGTGTCTTGACCCTTCCTTCCATCAAATCGCATGAATTTTACTTTGAATTGTTTGCACAGCGTAAAAGTGAATGGTTGAGCGGCCGTATGGCCAGTCGACTGGCCACGTCGGCTAGTTATGGTATAGTTGGATGTTTGGGTGGCGGCCACGACAAAGAGAATGAGCAGCACGCACGTGAGAACACTCCCGTCGGAAGCAATGAGTTTAACAGAAAGAGGCGGTGGCAGATCTGTGGGGATGGATGCGGCAGCAAGTGAATATGCAGGCGAATGATGGATAACGTCGCCCAACGGTCCGGCGGGGACAGCTCACCCCCCGCGCCACAGATTGCGCCGATTCAAAATCTAATCGGCTAGATTGTGCGCATGCATTTATCAACCACCACTTCAAACTCAAGTGGCTATTCTGATCTCTTCGGCACTTTGATACGCTGAGCTTTTGGCTACCAGAACGCCGGTGAAGCACACCTCGAGCATAGGCCAACTACAGTCCTCCCCGAAATTTGCGCACTGCTCCTACAGGAACACAGTTTCTACAGGAACGCAGTCTCTACAGGGACGCAGTTCTACAGGAAGGCGGGTTCCCCACGTAAAAAAAGGTGACAGAAAAAGGTAACCCTGAAACTCTTCATGCAATTGGTTTTCAAAGGTGGCAGGATCATCGTCCACAGTCTGGTCATAAAGATATCGGTGAAATTGTTGTTTGTTGTGCCTATACTATCGTTCTACAGGATGTCAGTGTAATTAGACTGTGTTGAGATCCGTAGGGATAAATTTTATGGATTATGTGCATGCTCTGTCTCAATAGACCAAATCTCTTTCGCATTCGCCACCTGTAGTTAAAACAACCATGTTCATCATGCCGGGTGGGTTTATTAGATGGGAACCCACTGATTCAACCAAGTTAAGGGAAAACCAGGAGGTGGTAGAACTCTTCACACGGGTTCAATGGATATCATTTTGTGATAAATTGCAGGGTTACGATGATGAAGTGGCCGAAGAATTTCTGCAAGCTCTAAGGCCGAAATCCAAAACACTGGCCACAGTGAACTTCAGAGGTCTAAGCCTCAAGCTCACCCCGCAATATATCAGTCGAATCACAGAACTTCCTATGGGTTTTCCGTGGGATAAGGAAGAAAGAAAGTTGAGCTAGCAGGCAAAGAAAGAATTCTTTCCACCTGAGGAGGAATTCTCGGAGGACAAAAATGGAGTGCACAGAACCAGTTTGCTACCACCTTGGAACGAAGTCAGCCTACAGATAATGAAATATATAACCTGTGAAGGCCGCTATAGCATCGTCTATGGGTATCACTTTCAGTTGCTTACTGAATTAAGGCACTGGAGTGAGCTTCCCGTAGAACAAAAACTTAGCATTCCTTATTTCCTGTTATAGTCCCTAATTGAGTGTGCTACCAAGCTAAAGGATGGCATACCGGATCAGGTAGCCCACCATGGGTTGATCAAGCTGCTTGTGGAGGATGCACTTCATTCCTATAAGGTCCCCCTCTCATGGGAAGCATTCAGGAATCTAACACGAGATGGAGACATAAAGATGCTGGCTGAAGAAAGTGGTTCCTCCAGCAGTGAGGAACAAGAAGCAGTGGCCGAGGGGAAGAAAGAAGCAGCCTAGAAGACCCCGACCACAGTACAGAAGAAAGAACAAAAGAAGAAGCACGAGGAAAAGGATGACAAAGAAAAAGGTAGCACACCCATCTTATCAGCAAGGGAGAAGAGGTTGCAGAGCAGAAAGGACAAAGTGGAGATGGTCCACGTCAGCCCAAGTACCTCATCAGCACCTGCAACCAAAGCAAAGATCAAAACCCATGCGGCTAAGCAAGAAAAGGTGGTGACACCCGTGTCTACAGGAAAGCAGAAACAGGCTTCTACAGGAAGCCCGAAAACAGAGACAAGGGCTTCTACAGGAAGCCCGAAATTGGAAAAAGGGGCTTCTACAGGAAGCCCGAAAATCATTGAGAAACAGGCTTCTACAGGAAGCCTGAAGACAGAGAAAGGGTCTTCTACAGGAAGCCCAAAATTGGTAAAGAAAGGATCTTCTACAGAAGGCCCGGAAGTGGGCAAAGCAGGGTCTTCTACAGGAAGCCCGAAATCTGAAAGGAAGGGGCCCTCTACAAGGAGCTCTGAGAAAGAAAAACGCAAGAAAGAGAAGGCTGGAATTCTCGAAAAGGAGGCAGCAGCTGCGCTGGCCGCCCTCAGTACACCTCCAAAGCCGAAGGAGAAGAGAGAGTGGGAGACCCCTCTACCATCTAAAGCCAGGAGAAGTAAGAGGATAAACATGGGCAAGCCGCAGCCTCCACCCAGCAGCCAAACCATTTTAGGGGATGTCCCTACTTCACCCAGTGCAAGAACCCCCTCTAAAACACCAGCCACCCCCGAGAGGGGAAGCCCAAAAATAACTTCCTGGACACGAAAAATAGGCCAATCGCCTCCCGAAGCCCGGCTCACGGAAATGGGAAAGGGGGAAGAAGCGCCACCCTCATCACCACCAGGGGCAGAAAAGGCAGGGCCACCAAAACAGGAAAGGAAGAGCATGCTCCGGGCTCTAGTTCTCGGCCAAAGACGAGGAGCCAGAGCAAAGTTGCTCAAGGATGAGCAAATAGTTTAGCTGGGGGGTGATGATGAGCCCCAATTTTTGGTACAATTTGGGCTCATTTGGCCTACTTGCTTTGCTCAAACCATTCATCTTTTATTGCTTATGCATTCATTTCTTGGTTTATTCGTGTTGTTTGTAGGAAGAAGGGTAGGCATTCTATCTACGTGACTAATACATGATGATTTCAGGTTTTTGGCATTAAAAGGGAGCAAAGACCACGAAAAAGGAGACAAGGAGACAGTAAGGTGGCACTGCTGGTTTTTAGGAGAGGATGTCCACAGTCTTGGGGACCTTCCTCGTGATTCCCACCATAGCTCCGAGCTCCAACCAATCTCCCCACCGAGCTTAGAGGCAGCCAACCGTTCTACAAGAATAGCAGTTACAACTGTTCTACAAGATCAACAATTTAACCTTCAGTTGGACAGTCGAGCTCCACAAATCAAGGAAACCTGTTGGATTATCATTTTGCATAAATACTGAGGCCGTAGCCTTTGATAGGAGCTTTTTGAACTTTTGCATTACTATTGTGATTTTGAAGTACGAGCTACAGCTCGGTGTTGGTTCTTTTTGTAAGCCAGTTTTGGCATGACATCAGATTTTTGGTTATGAATAAAGGCAGGCAGATTTTGATCTCATTCTGAGTTTCTAAGGGAGCTATAGCTCTCAGGTTAGGGCCCAACCTGAGAGCAATAGACCTCCTCTGTGTTGTAATGTTATTTTCCTTTCGTTCCAGCACCTTGTTTCTTTACTTTGACATGCAATTCGAATTTACAGTCTGCTGATTTAGTTTTCGTGTGATTGAGTAGGATTAGCTTATGGTTACTTTGCTTTCAGCTGCTTAGATTCGATAGGAGGTTTGTAATACACAGGAGCTCCAAGAAAAGGTTGTTATAGATCACTGCCATCTCTGCTTAGGGATTGGGGTGCAGTCCATATCAACCACCAAAAAGAAACGCAGTCTTTTACTTCCATGCAAGCTGCAACAGTTACTTTAGTCGTAGATCCATCCATGCACTTTGGTCTTGATCATTACTTCTTCATTCCACTTCCATGCACGAGTTTCTTTCACAAATTGCACTGTTGTTCATTGGTTCAAAATAGCATAGTTAACATACGTTAAAGAGTTCTCGTTTTTGGTGACATTCATAGACAATTTGTTTCATCTACACTGCTCCACACCATTCCATTACCTTCCTCTTCTTGTCAACCACACCTAAAGCCACTCAACCGACCTCTGTTCAGCTCGTTTACCTTCCAGCTCTTCCATTACTCACGTAGCTCCATTTACTTAACCTTTCGTTGATCCCATCCTTCCAGCCATCAACCCACTGCATGCACTCTTTCTCCATCTGACTTCTCTGCTCCTGAGCCATCACCAGTTCCATCTCCATCTCACCTATCCTCCCATACCACTCCATCAGTTCACCATCTCCCAAAACTCCCACGGTCGAACATCCTGTAGAATTTCCCAGACTTCCTGTAGAACCCCTGAGTTTCCTGTAGGATCCCCTGCAGACTTCTTGTAGAAGCCTGCAAACTCAGTTGTTGAGCATCCGAACGTGGTAGGCTTCTGTGGACTGATGCTAGAGATCCTCTAGGGCCTCTCCTAGCCCCCCTTGACCTTGCCCATGCTTTCCTTCCATTTGAACCGCTCCTGCATAGTCAAACCCTAATCAAAAGCATCATCACAATAAATCCAACCACTTAATGAAAAAATACAAAGACATGTCTTTTCAGATGCAAGTAGCTTAGATGCATGTATTTCAGCTCACTGCAAGTAATGGCATCATTGGTAGAAGTTCCATTCACAGTTTTGCATTGTAAGGGCCTAGCTAGTCAAATTAGGGTTTACTAGGGGTTTTCATGCTTTGTTGGCTTTCAGTTCATTTTTGCAAAATAGATTAATTTCCTTTAAGATAGCCTTCGTCCATCATTTAGCAAGATTCTTCTCAGAGCATATAGAAGTTGGCTTGAGCCCTAGCGGACTTTTGCCAGCTGATCAAGTGACAGCTACGACAAGAGCTAGTACTTGTGCATACAGCACCGTCGCTTCCAAGTTTGTACGAACTACCGGGTTGATAAAATTAGAGATAGGAAGCTCCAGGAGTTGTAGCATTATTGCTACAATACTGGAGCCCACCACTATTGTAACCATTAGAGGCCTCTCCATTGAAATAACACCTGAATTCATCAATAGGGTCATTGCCCTTCCTCTTGGGCTGCCTTGGAGTAAATATGAGAAACCAATTGGTTAGGTTACCAAGAAGAAACTTTTCCAAGATAATGAAACCCCTGTTGAAGAAAAAAATGGAATTAGGAGGGCTATTATACCATATCCCTAGGATGAGGTCAGTTACTAAGTGATCAATTACATTTCTTGTGAGGGGAGACACAACATTGTCTATGGATATCATTTTGGAATCCTCCATGACTTGTGATATGGCATGGATAACCCAGCACGTCAAAAGCTCAGTATCCCTTACTTTCTCCTTCAATCCCTCATTGACTCTAGCACCATGGTACAAGAAGGAAATTCACAGTAGCTAGCTCACCATGGCTTAATCAAAATCCTAGTAGAAGAAGCCATCCATACCCTTACACTCCCTATAGCATGGGAAGTTTTCAGAAATATGACAACTGAGGATGACATCAAGGCATTAATCTATGATGCTAGTCCTGCTGTCAGTGAGGAGGGAGAACAACAAGGAGGAGAAGGTGAAGCCAGTGGTAGCATAGTAGAGCAAGAGAGGGAGGAGGAAAGAAAAGAAATAGAGGAGGAGAGAGTTGAAGGGACAGAGCAGGAGGAAGAAAAAGAGACAGAAGAGGGAGAAAAGGAGGCAGAGAGGGCAAAGCAAAGAGAATATTCCCCTGAAACTTTGGAAAGAGAAGCAGCAACTACCCTCACTGCCCTCAGTACACCAATCAAGCAGAAGAAAAAGAGGAAAAGAAAAACCTCCATTTATTTCAGGGAAAGGAAGAGTACAAGAATTAAAATAGGCAAACCTTAGCCATCATCAAAGACTCCCATTACCATTGAAGATTCACCATCTGCCAAGGTGAAAGAATCTCCTTCCAAGACACCCATAACCTATGAAAGGGGGACTCCAAAATCTTCTACATGGAAGGGAAAGGAAATACTAGAGGACCCCAAACCAGACCTACAGGAGGCTGAAACAATACTACATGAGACACTGTCCAAACTACAGGAGACACAAAGACTTGAGGAAACGATAAGAGGACAACTAGAGATGGACGAGGAAGGACAAGAGATATAAGAACCTGACTCCCAGCCTAATCTCACCTCCTATTAAAATCTACTTGAGGGAGGCAAGATAATCCCACAGAAATTTACAATTCCACTATTTTTCGAATTGGAAAAAGAAAGAGTGAGAACACATAGGTGGATGTCGATAGCCAAGTCTAAAGGAGTTGAGGATATTGGCGATATGGAAGAAAAACTCAGGGAAATGGGTAGGGAATTAAGTGCTCTCAATGATAGAGAAGCCATCACAAGAAGCCACCTTGAGAATGAGAATGAAATACTAAGGAGGTAGCAGCAGGAGAAAGAGACTCATTTGGCATACATGGCTAGCTTATCCATGGAAGCATTACAATGTAGAACACCAGCCAAATCTTATGGCCTCTATCTAAAGGATCAATGGCTTCAATTCCAAATAAAAACTTTGGCATAAAGAGGCACAATGCCTTTTCAAGACTACAGGAAGTTCATGGATTTGTGTGACCAAAGCACCTCTGAGGACAAAGCAAAGATGGAAAATTTTTATCTACACAACATGGCCCTCACAGACCTAAATGTGTGGGACCCCAATGCCAAGCTATGGGATCTACAATTAATGGCCATGGCCTCATGGATGAACCATGAAGAATTGAGGGCAGTAGAAATGAAAAGATTGTTAATAAAAGAGTAGAATGAACCATTGATGATAAGAGTTGAGCCATGAGATCCTATGGCACTCATCAGCACACACAACCTGCTTTCCAATGACCCTCAGATTGCCCCTAAATATTTGGCCAATGAAGAACAAGCCATTGCACACTTTGAAGATATGTTTAAGCTAATTGGAGAGGACTGTGTGCATGCATGCATGAGAAGATGGAACACCCTACCCCACAGCTTGCAGACCATGGAATACCATTCCCCCATGAGGCTGAAGGAGGCATTAACAAGAGTGCCAATGTACAAGCGCTCCATGCAAAAGTTGAAGGTCAACTGCACTGGCCTCAAACTGAGTCCTCCACTCATATTAGGCATGCTGGAAGGTAGAAGAGAAGAAGAAGAGGAGGAGAAATGCAAGGATATAGACATAAAGGTGGGATTTTATGGGGAACATGAGCAGAGCACATCAGAAGCTTGGAATGCTAGGGAGGCCAACAGGGCCATAAAAGACGAAGAGCTTGACTAGGTTGCTCAAAGGATGAGCAAAACCTTTAGTAGGGGGTGATGATGAGCCTCATAAATGGGTAATTATATGGGCTCACTTTACCTCCTAACCTAGTCAAATCAACCATTTTCTTAGCTTATTATATGATTTTCTGATTATATTTATGCTTATAGGGTGATTTGAGTTAGTTATTATGCCATGTGGTCTAACATGTATTTAATGTAGATTATTGATGGATTTCGAGGTCAAAGTCAATGATTTAATGGTTCAATTGCAGCAATAACTTGAAGTAGATAGAGGAGAGGACTTATAGGAGGGAATCCCCCTCATTTATTACTCCTCACTTCGAATTCGCCTTCATTCAGCTTAGAGTACAAGCAGTCAAATCATGCACTAGAAGGGAGCAGAGCAAGTGGAGGATGACTGATAGTTATCTCGAGTTTTGGGAGCCAAGCCTCCCTGATTTTAAGGAAGTTGTAGATAGCTTCAGATGTATAAGTAGAGAGGCCTAGGGCCTCACTAGGGTTAGATTTTTTTCTTATGTAAACTCTACTCAAATTTTGAGCTTACTATTTTGTGACAGTTTCATGTAATCTTGCTATTTTTTGATAATGAAGATGGAATCTTTTTTGAGCTAGCACCGAGTTACCTTAGAGGGCTGAAGCTCTTGGGTTAGGCCCAATCCAAACAACCAATCTTCTCTTTGCTTGTATTTATATGCTTTACTTCAGTTTGTAGATTAATTTGTTGTTAGATGTATTTTCCTTATGGTTAAGAATAGGCTACTTTTGATGATTTAAGTATCGTGCTTCCATTTATGCTTTCTGTAGCAGGTTAAATAATTATTAGAGAAGATTCAAAAGGCTAGCAATAGTGCCTCGGCCTCTCTTCCTCCCTCTAGGACCATGATTTGAGGTAAAGACTCTCCTACTGCCCCAAAAACACAGATTTTCCTCATTCCTAGGACTTTTAGTGTTTGCAGCTCTTTAGTAGGTTAATAGTCTAGTTTTTCTTTGCTTCATATCTTCTTTATCATGTTCACTTCCTGATTTGTAATAGTACTTTTTCGTGCTTTCCTTTCTTACAACATTTCCCAGCATTTGCTTCTATACATCATGGTTTAGGGCATTTTAATGCAAAACTCTGTTTTTCCTAGGATGCACTCATTTGATTGGTTGCTTGCTTTTCTTGGTTGACTATCAGTTTCTATGCAGCAGATCTCTTCTAGCAGTAGGAAATCTTACCAGCAATCACACCCTCCATCTGATCCGTGCCTTGTGGGTCTCCCAAACTCACCTCAATTCTGCCCTAGTTTTCTGCATTTATCATAAAACTTCTTCCTCTCTCCTTGAGAAAACCCAATCATCTCTCTCCCTCCTGGTGATTCATGGCAGACCTTGGGCACTCTAAGACCTCATTCCAACCTTTATCCACCTTTTCCACCCACTCTCACATCTTCAAAATAACAAAAATTGCTCTCGGCCTCCTCCTGTAGGCCTCCTGTAGTTCCCCTGTTTTCCTCCTATAGTTTTCTTGTGTCCTCCTATAGTTTTTACTATAGGTTTTCTTTTGAAGGTCGAGCATGGGAAAAGCCTCCATAAGCCCACCTAAGACCTCCTAGGACCCATCCACACCATCCTACATCCTTCCAAACTCCAAAACCGCCCTCTAACACCACCTGTTCGCTGCCACACTTACAATAAATTAGATGCATGATTAAATTCACATAAAAAACCAAAAATATGTTGTTTTCTTACTTACATCCAGAAATAGCATGGTTAGATGTTGTTTACTTCCTTGAGTAGGTAATGGCATTTCTTTCATGGTTTTCATAGTATTTTTGGAAAAAGTAGAATTAGCTTGTTAATTAGGGTTTACTAGGTTTTTCTTTACATTCCAGTTTTTCTCCTTTCTGCAATTAGAATAGCATCTATAGAGTAATATTTCTTTCTTTTCATCACACATAGAGCTTCTTCTAAAATCTATAGAAGTTGGCTTGAGCTCCTAGTGATCTTACGCCGGCTGGCCAAGTGATAACCTACAGTGAGAACTAGTACTTGTGCATACAGCACCGATGCTTCCAAGTTTGTCACGAACTACCGGGTTGATAAAAGTAAAGTTGGCGGCCCAGGAGTTACAGCATTCTTGTTGCAATAGTGGCGCTCACCAACTTCCTCTTACCACAATGTGGCTAGATAAGCGAGACAAATCAGAACCAATAGTATCCACTAAGAGGTTGTGAGTGAGGGGCATTTATTTTGCCAAAAAATGTTAAGAACTTGCATCTCACTCCATCAATTATTTTTTGTGCTATTTCATCCATAAGTACAAAAAATTTTGTCCATTAAAGATGTTTGAACACTGATATGGGAAATTTCAACACCTCACTTCATACAGATCAAAATACTTCATACTTCATACCTTTGGTACACAGCGAGCCAGCAATTCACACAGATAAGTGTTTAAAATTGTTTACGTTCACATTTGGTTCCACTATACTTACACATGGACTTGTATTCTAGTGATTTGACAATGCTCATACTGGGCGTTAAATTTAAGTTATGCATCTAATATTAATACATTGGTATTGTTGGTACTCTTACATGGTTATGCGTTTATTGGATTATGTTGTGGTTTATGATTTGTGCATTAGGGTTAAATGTGCCTAGGTTATTTATGATTTTATGTAATTGTGATTGAATTATTCTCATGTTTGTGATGAACTTGTGAAATGTGGAGCTTGGGCGAGTGATGTCACCTAACATGATCATTGTGTGATGTCACAAGTGGTACCAAAGCCAAGTTGCAGCAGTGAGCCTACATGGGCTAGAGACAAAGCACACAAATAGAGCACAAGGGAAAAATTTTGGAATGGTTTCCATCTTCTTGACCATTATCAAACATGGAACATGGATTTTCTGGGTGAATTGCATTGTTCATTCACAAACAGGGGACAACAATTTGACCCAATCTATTTTAAATTATAAATATTTGATTTTGTAGGATATTTTTAGTGTTTGACTGAGGTAGGGTTTCCAAAATTTATAGCCATGGGTTTCTCTTTCGACAAGAGGTATTTAGAATTTTGGGAAATTGATGATAATAAAAGAAGTGTTCGGAATGGCCATGTTACAAAGTCCCAGAAACTATTGAAAAAATGCATGTGTATGGCATCAAGATAATTGATTTCATGCTAGCTAGTGTGATCAACACCTATGCAACCCTTTCAAATTTGTAAAAGGGAAACTTTGTTCATGATGATATTGAGAGAGTCAAAAGCCCAAGTGGGACTACATGGACAAAAGTCAAAGAATATGGGTGAAATGTTTAATAGGTTTACAAACTGTTTGACAAAATGTGCCCAAGGGGTGTTTTCTTATCAAATCTAATGATTAAAGAGTATGCGAGGAAATGGCTAGGTGAGGAAGTCCTTGGCCTTTTCTCTCAAATGTTGAAGAGAAATATACAACCAAACAATCTCACTTTTCACATGCACCAACCTTTTGACCCTACAAGAGGCCCAGGGAACTCATTATTACATAACCAAGAATGGGTTGCAAATAGAATTTCCCTTGGCCCAAACAATTAATTAATTTATGTTAGTCAATGTCCAATGTCAAATGACCAATGTTCCACCAACTTTCTGAGACGAGGCGAGGGAGCGGGGGTACATAGGAGCGGCCTATGAAAAAGCTCCCCACCAATTTTTAGGAAACATGGGGGGGCGTCGGGATCTTAAAAAATTATCAATATAAAATATAAATCAAGGAATCATATAACAGAAAGAAATTTAAAACGAAAAGCATGACCATTGATATCATTATCATATAAATTATAATCATACATCGTGCTTGTAATTTTGTAATTGTATAGTGTAACTACTGGTCTACTAAGTTACTAACAATGCACAATGGAAATAAATTATAAAAATTTAAATGTTTAAAGTTTTAAACTTTAAATTTTAAACCATATTGATGTTCCACTTCCAACTATGAACATTGAATATTGAATAATATAAAAGTCAAGTATGATACATCAATCGCAGCGTTCCATTCAATGAAGGAGTAGACAAAAGGTTGCTTGGTGATGGCGGCAATGTTCAATTCAACGATGGAGCAAACAGAAAATGAAATGTGAAATGAACATAATGTAAACCATTTCCAGTTGGTCAACAAATATTAAAAATTACAATTTTTTTGTTTCATAAAAAAATTGCGAATTTTTCTAGAGAAACAACCCCAAAAATGGAGGAAACGTCCCCTTTCAAGTTTCCTCACATACCTTGTCTTTTTGGAGCATAGGGAAACGTCCCCCTGTCATCCCCAAGTCTCCAGAGCATGAGGGAGCTAGGAAACTCAACCACCAGGTGGGGGGACGCGACCCCATGGAACACTGCAAATGACCCTACCCTTGAGAAAAGAGTGGTTAAAACACATTTTATAATATTGGACACCTTTAAAGTTTAAAATATAACCCAAGGCCACCATTTTAACAAAATACTTATGCTTGGAGATTTATGAAGCTATGTGTTTTTTCTTGTTCTTTCTGCTTAATGGAATTTGCTCTATTTTCTTATCCTCTTTTTAATCTCTATGTTTTACATTTTGCAGCTCATTCCCTTGTTTCCTTAATATGGTTCATATATCAATATTGAAACCTTGAAATATTCCCAACTTTCAAACATGCCCAATCTTCAAACCTGCAAATATCTCTTACCATCCTTATGTATTATTACATTTTTGTCAACTTCTGGTTCTCTTTTTTGCTTGAGCTAGTCCTACCTTTTTTTATGGTCTTGTCATTCTTCATTTTCGCCACACATGGCTACTATACTTCATAATTGGACATATCTTTACTCTGTTTCATCCTGTTGTAGGTTTCAAGGTTGAGATTTGTTTCACTGTCAAGTACTATAAATGCAGAAAAAACCACTTTGACCTGCTATGTAATCGATAGCGTATTAGACCTAGATCATAACAAAAAAAATCACCTTTATCCTTGCCAACATGATGTCAACTACATGTTCATATTTAACAATGGATGTTATGAGCTACCCAGGCAACCTTTACAATTGAAATTGCACCTACAAACACCCCTCTAAGTCTTTATTAGATAAAACTCTCTGACTAATGTCTCCAAGGCTCAAAGATGAAATGGTTTCTAACCCAACATTGAAAAAAGGTGTATTTGTAAAGGTATTGTTAATGCTTGGGAGAGGTGCAGGGTTCAAATCTCCCTCCCCTCATGTTAACCTAGGTTTGTAGCACAATAATGCGACATTGGGATTTGTAACAACCTTGGGTCACTTAGTGTTTAAATGGATACAACTGCTACTTCACTAATACACTAGAAATGTTGAAATATGCAAGCAATTCTCCTTGGACATCAAATATGGAATCTTTTTCCACTTATCATCAAGTCGATTTGTGTTAGTGTGAAAGTTAAAGAAAATTCATCTCAAGCATTCTTATTAAATTTTACTTAAATATAAGTGTCCATACCTAACCCACATGGGGACAGAAAAGGAACCCTTTTTGACAGAAGCAATAGAATAGTAGTTAGAACAATAATCTAAACTATTCTACAGAGTACAAAAAATGACATGACAAATTAAACATGGTTCTAACATTTATACAACATCTTAGTGTGTGATGACCAAGAAAAGCAGAAGATAAATCCAAATCTAACTAATATACTAGATATGCAGAAATCTGCATGCAATTCTCCTTGGACACTTCAAATATGGAACCTTTTCGACTTACCATCAAGTTGATTTGTTTGAGTGTGATCATTATTAAGTTAAATAATATTCATCTCAAACATTCTTACTACAATTTACTTAAATATAATAGCCCATACCTGGCCCACTCGGGGGCAGAAGCTTTTTGGACAGAAGCAAATGAATAATAGTTAGAACAATGGTCTAAACTATTCTATAGAGTACTAATGATGATATGACAAATTAAGCATGGTTCTAGAATTTATAAAGTACCTTTGTGAGCAATGGCCAAGAAAAGCAGCGAATATTGAAATATAACTCCAATATTTTGTGAAACTGTCCATCAAAGTCTCCATAGAACTCAATCTAATGTGGACAATCAGAGCAAATAACCTACACCAATGAGTTCAGTGCATATTCGATTTCTATAAAATACTATAAAAGATAGATATAGGTTGACTCCTATATAAGAAGGAAAAAATATTATATATAAGATCTCTTCTAAAGAAGAGATAGAAGTACAACCAAATAGCTAGATAGTTTAGGCCAAACAGAGGTGTTCACTTGCAACTTGTAGCATAGACCCTACATAATCCAATTTAATATCGAAACAAAATTTACAATCACTCCTGGATCATAGCATGTGAGTTTTCTAATACTTCATACAGAGCATACAAAAGAATTTCCAATACTTTCCACTATACAAAAATAACACTACAAAATCTCTGCTTAACAAGACATGAAAATATCCAAATATAGAGTTAGTGCCATACACAATTTCATCCAAGTAGATGTCAAAAGCTTTGAATTTTGATGCTTCAGTGGCTGATGGAGTTTTCATTTTTTGTATATCTCCTTAGGTTGTCATAGAACCCCTTTTCCAGGGTGATACCTGTACATCTCATCAAACAGGGTATCCAAGTTACCGAGGACTCTACTTTTAATGTCTTCATCCTTTTGTTGACTGCAGTCCAAGATTTTGATAGCAGAAACAATAAATTATAGAGGACTAATGGCTTTCTATTAAAAACTAATCTGTTCTTGAGTTGTCATTTCCTCCCACTCCATCGAAAAAGCTTCCAGCTAATGGAGTTCAACCAAATTTCTTTTGTTGGAGAAACTTTGTTACAGCTACAGGGACAATTATCTAGGACTGGATGCTCACCTTGGCATGCTGAACCATGAAAGCAACAAACCAATCCTGTGAATTAAAAGGATTTCCCTCTTGGTAACTTCCTGCTGCAACCAAGGCTTGTCCACTAGCGAGCTTGATCTCAATGCATAACTCACTCAGCCATCTTCAAGGGCAGAGACTTTGACACCTTAGGAGAGAGTTGAACAAAACAAAGGTGGTAGACTGTCTTCATGCTGAGAATTTGATGAGGGATGGCTATTGTTAGGACATATGTTTAGACATGTGTGTCTATTGTGTCTAATTTTTACTTGTCCATTAGGTACACATAACCTGGTTCTATATATGTAGTCACATGAATTTATCCACATGCGAATATTCACATGTATTTATCCACATGTGAATAATCACATATGGTCAAATATATTTATCCACATGTGATTATTTTCTAGGAACTTATAATTTTTTATTTTTTCCAACTACATTGCTTACCCTGCCTATCATTTGTAATCTATATATTGAAGGTATGTGGAGTGCATTTTGTAATAGAAATGTGACAAAGGTTGTAGTTGTCATCATGCGTCATTGAAGATTAATTTGTAGAAAAATGATATTCCCATATCCACTTGCCAATTGCATGTTTTGATGTTTTGATTTGAGTTAGCATAATATCATTCCACATTGGCAAACAGAAACAACAATTGGAGAGATATGGAACACTTGTAAGATTGGTCCTCATGAGTTCAATTTCCCTTATGGGCCACTTCCTTCTATTTTGGATTTGCAAGGGTTATTGTGCATTCATGAGTTAGGGAACATACCATAGAGAAACTTCTCTTGTAATATTTTTGGGCATACATCCCTCCATGGCACATTTATGCTTGGAAGTTACAATTCCTAAGTAGGGATGCATTTACCAAGGAGAAATTATTGTTGAGTAGGTGGCTACATTTAATTTAGGAGTTACAGCCCCTGAGGGATTTAATTAGCCAAGAATGATGCACTCCTTGAGGCCATTAATGACCAATTTATAAAAGGGAGGAGGGCACACTAATATTTCAGACAACAGAGTTGTCTGTGTTGTTGTATCTTTCATACATGTGGAGCTTGAGCATGATGCCAAGCTGCTATAATACTTTGTTTTCTGAGTAGAACAAAAACCATGTGATTGTTGTTGAAGCCTGTCCTTACCATCCAGAACATTTCAGATTTCTGCATGATGTATATCAGGCCCTATTTGGCTGCTATAGCTTGTTGTCATAATTTCCAAATTGCAGATTTTATGTCAAATAGACATTATTTATCTGTTGTGGTAAATTATCTCATGAAATGCAGTCTTTTCACTCCTGAATATTTCCTTACAGTATTTTAGTATATACTCATCTAAAGTTTTGATAGGTGCAATCTAAAGTTTAAAGTTTTAGGAGCTGTAAAATTCATCCTTTGGGTAAAGATCTGAAATATGGTGTAGAAAACTGACATGGTATCAGAGCTATGCATATGACATCTCTCAGTAAATCCATGTATGTATGGGACTGTTTTCTGTGGGACACACATGTTAGAAATTTTTCGTGTCTGCAATGCCCTTGTTTCAGTGCTTGAAGTTGATCTGCCCCCAAGATAGGCACCTGGACCTGTGTGAGGTTCGAGGGTGAGATGCCCATCTGTTTCGTTGGTTGAGCACAATAAGAAGGTGGCCAAAAGGAGAAAATTGTCATGAATTCAGTCAAGGACCACTTGATCCCTCACATCGCATAGAAGAAGAGAAGGAAAAATATGTACGATGCCTCAGTCACTCTGTATCAAAGTGTGAACATATCCCAGAAGATGTTTTTGAAGAAAAAGCTCATTAGTAACCACATGAGCAATACTAATACTATGGCAAGCTATCCAATGAAGATCACCAAGTTGAGAGATCAAATTATGAACATAGGAAACAAGGTTTATGAAGATGAGTTAGTTCAGATAACTCTAAATGGATTCTTAGAATCTTGACTTACCTTTGTGCAGGGAAAATGTGCACGTGTTAAGTTGCCCACTTTTGAAACATTGCGTGATGACTTTGTCCAGGAGGATAATTTGTCAATCACATAGTGGAAGAGACTCAAAATCATCCACTCCTTTGGAGGATGACTAAGGGGGGCCCAAGAAGGCCAAGGAAAAAGAGGTTTTTTCATCTCATTTTGTGGAGGAGGCTATGAATCATGTAACATGTTTCAAATGTTGTAAGAAGGGAGATTACACAAGCCGAAATCCAAAAAAGGTAAGCAGTTGTAAAAGCAGTTTGAGATTTGGCATCCAAGTTAGAGACATCCTTCTCCACAATTTCTTGTTTCTCAACCAATACCACTTTATTGTTGATCAGCATGTGCATAGTGGAGGATCAAAGCACATGCCATTCAACTGTGAGATATCCAGCATGTTTCAAGAGCAAAAGGAGACATGCAAATGGAGTTGGGTGATAATTCTATCTATGTAATACCCCCAGTGTTGATCCCTAGAACAATAATGTATATGTCTACATGATAAATGGCTAAAAAGCGAAAAAATGGAATATGTAAAGTGGTACATTGAATCATAATAAAAATACATCACAAACAGAAGAAGGAGAAAGGAAAAACAATGGGGGGATATGAACCCACAAGAAGGGAATGAAAGGGGGCTTAGGGCCTAAGGGAAAAATATTTTATCATTTTATTACTCCCATCGGTTCTTTAACCTTAGCCTTATTAAACTATGCTTTATGGTTATAAGTCTTGTTAACCTTGGAAATTTGGAATTAGTGGTTAAGAGAGAGACATGTACTTCTTATAAAAGCACGTGGTATCTCCCATGCATGCAAATATAATCCATGATTTTTTGAGCATGCAAAAGAGATTTTGACATCCATTCTTCCTTGAGATTTTTCTCTCATAGCTTAGGTTGTTGTATTAATGTTATAATAGAATTATGGAAACAATTATCATGAAACTATGTGGAAATTATGACAATGTGAAAGGGAAATGATTGCCATTGAATAAACTTAATTACAGTTGATAACCCTTGGAGTCCCCAACAGTGAGATTTCTTGGTTGGTCAATGCTAGATCCCTGGAGGGAAGTGGGATAACATGAGGGACTGCATGAAAAAGATAGGGATCCCATTCCTTGGGTTGTGCAACCTGATGGGAGAGGACTGGTGGATTGAGATAGTTGTAAGAGTTTATAGACTGGGAAATCCTAGGAATTGGATTGTTTTAAAGGAAGCTAGAGCCAGCAATTGGTAAGTTTATTCTTGTGGATCCTTGGTCCAAACAATTAATTAACTTATTTTAGTCAATGTCCTAAGTGAGATGACCCTATCCTTGATAAAACAGTGGTTAAAGGAAATTTTTTGATATCGACCACCTTTAAACTATAACCCAAGGCCACCTCTTTAACAAAATGCTTAGGCTTGGAGATTTATGAAAGGAGGACACGCCATAGATCCCAGAGGTTCATCAGTAACCCCCTGTCACATGAGCTGCTAAAGTTCCTCTGGGTTAAAAAAAATTTAGTGCAAATGCAATGTGAAATGAGATTTCAAGAAAGACAACATTTTTATATAGGAGAATATTAGGATTGATAGTTATGACAATGAATATATGCTGCAAAAAGATGCAATTTAAATATTCATTATTAAGATGCTATGTGCACAAGTAAACATCAGACCATAAAATATGTTAATAAAAACAACATCAATCTTAAAAGCTAAGTTTAATCCAACCTGGTCAGTGGACATGGTAGCATGAACATGAAAGCAACTTGATTCACATAAAGACACTTGACAAATACAACTGATAGATAAGGATTGATGAAAGTATGTTTATCAATGGGACTGCAAATATGAACCATTCTAATCTTTTATCTCGATATTTTTACCAATCTGATGTGCCACTACAAACTATTGACAAGCCTTAATTAACTTGGCTTCAACCATGTAGGCAAAGAAAATTAAATAATGATAAATAGAAAGATAATTAAAGAGAACCAACCTCTCTAGCTTGTTGTTCTTCACACTCAGCCAATATGTTCTCTAATCTCTCTCTTTGTCTCTCTTTCCAGTCTCTTCACAAACTCCTCTCGTTATTTTATTGTAACTTTAGTGGCTTCAACAGCTACTGCCTCCGCAGCCATTTGTTCCTCTGTAGCTGTTCATGCCTCTCCACTTCGGCATCCTCTGAATCAGATCCTGAAGTTGAATCTGTATCCGTGTGTGACCTTTTATCACTTTCTGATGAACTGCCATGGACATCATCTAATTCAAGTTTGGCTTTTTCTTGGCCTTCCTTGGAGCATCTTCATGTCCACAACCTGCAACTTTGAAACATCTGCAACAAATATACTTCTTTCTTTACCATGTACGTTGTCCCTTGGTATGTAAGCGATTTCTTTCTTAATTTTCGAGATGTACTGTAGGAGTCTTCCCCTTTCCTGCTGACTGTCACATTTTTCTGAGTTAACATTAATCATTTGAAGTTCCTGAACTTCATATTATCCTCCATTTCGACGATGGCAGCCAACTTCTTTTAAAGTCACTGATATTGTATATGTAGCTTTAACGTGAGACTCAAATGTGTATTCGTGAGAAGGTTCCAGTTGGGCTCTTGTTGAGCTGTCTTCGTTTACATGTGAAGGAGAAATACTACTGCCAGAAATAGGGATACCTTCATCATGCCGGTCAACACTTTCATTTGCGTGAAGCCCTCTGTAACCATTTCTGTCTGTGTTTTCTACCCCATCTTGAGCCTTTGTTAAACCTTCTGATATAAATGGATCAGATCCGCTCCCCTGAGTGGAAGAGTTACTACTAGAAACAATTTTTGGTTCGTTGGTACGCTTAATGATACTTAAGGATTCACCTCTTGTAGCAGGTGTAACCATCTCCTTTGCATCTAAAATCAGTCTCTGAGGTATTATCGTGTCTCACAAATTTGTTTGAATCAAGAGATACTGATGATGACAAGCCATCTGAATGACGAGCATTCCGTGAAAGCTTTGAATTATATGAATTGGGTGGAGCATGCTTAGAAGCAACAAATGTTGATATTCCGGTATTTGAAACCCCATTTTTGTATGCATCTTTACCTGCAAATAAAGGAGTCTTACCTGTAACATTTCCATTTCCAGCATTATCAGAGTTTCGCAAACTGCTTCCACGACTAGTAAGCTCAGGGGAAGCTAAAAGTTCTATCCAGTCATCATTTCCCAGGACCAGCAACGTCTTAGAAACCTTAGGCAACGATCTCCCAAGTGCCTCTTGGATTGTTGCCTCAGGTTGTGAGGCAATTGAACTTGAAGTGGATTTCTTAATGCCATGGAGATGTCGGATCCGTAAATGCTTTTAGCCACGAATATTTTTTATGTGTGATTTATTCAAAAGTTCAGGGGTCTCATGTGACTTCTTATTGAATTGATCTTGCAAAGGAGGAATTACATTCGTCTTTCCAAAGCCGATGTCAAGTTCATTGGATCGAGGCTTGTCTTGCTTTCCAAGCGATTCCGAACTTTGCTGGTCAATCTGCAGATTTACACACTTTACTGAAATAAAATGAGATTTTATTGATAATTTCCACAGAATTAATCAAAACTAATGCAGTAAGGGTTAGCAAGATGGAAAATCCCCGAACATCCAAAACGGTTGATATGAAGTGAGGGTTTGTAGGGTAGAAAATTGCCAAACATCCAGAGGTTTTCTTTCAAATTGCATTGGGTTTGTTAAATAACATGAATTTCACATGTTTTTTGTTCGAGATAAACATTCAGAATGTAAGAGGAATTAAGTAGACCTATGCGGTAATTTTGATAGATGCATGCGATTTGGATTGAGCAATGACAAAAGGCGTTAGAAAATCCGTGGAAAGAGGCAAGAGATATGAATATATTTACCCACTAAAGTCTGGGAAACCTGAAGTTTTGAAGAAATCCATGCAGCCATTGTTGTGAAGCAGATCTATGATGCTCAGCCTTCCATCTTTCGATTCTCCGACTAGTATTTCCTTGTGCAAACCCTTGAACTGGGGTTCGAATGGAGTATTTTCGGTGGATAGAACTGTCGGCGGGAAGGAACCAGTTCGACTTGAGTATTTTCAGTCCGTAGAACTGTGGGCGGTAAGGAACCAGTTCGAATTGAGTATTTTGACTGCGTAGAACTCTGGGCGGTAAGGAACCGAGGATGGGACGCGCTAATGGATGCAATATAATAAATACAATCCACTCCAGGAATAATAAATTTCATAAATCGATGATATATGCTACATCACAACATATCCTTTGGCAGAGAAAAAGTCAAAACTGTTTCCAGAAAACTTTATAATATACTTTTAAAAGGGCCGCATCACATTTTCAATTGGGAAAATAGATTTAAAACTCAATTACTATAGAAGAAGAGTGATTGACAAAACTGTTCATTTTTTCCATAGATATTATTCAAATAAATAATACATTAACATAAATAATACACGATTGAAACTCATAACTCCTTTAGCATTTTCAATTAGGATGGATGAAAGTTAGTCAACAAATTAGCAATCACTCTCTAAGGCGATTTATATTTTAAATAGTAAGTAGAGAATATTTTTAAAAAGTAAAGTTATTCTTTTTACAAATTTGATTTATCTCTTCATAATTTAGTTGAATTTTTTTTTTGAAAATCTAAAAAATTTATTATTTTAATGAAGATGAAATCATTTTTAATAAGGAAGGTCCGAGTATCAAGCTAGATGTGATGAATTCAATAATATCATGAGAAATTTATATAACTCCACTGAAACCATCTTACAAAATAAAACTTTGAAAAGCTCAATAAAACTAATTCACTATAGAAAAAGTGAAAGTGGCATGCATGTTTTTAGTCTCCAAAATATTCATACATCTCATTATTATGGAATAACTTCAATATCTATCCTAATTCGAAGGAATAGTTTCAACGAGGACATTAATGTGATGTTTAAGAAATAAATCCAAGAATTGTTATTTTGCTTGATATGATAGGGAAATTTATCCTCTTATCATGTATCCGCCCCAAGTCACATTAAGGAAGTGAGTTAATAGAATTTTTTTATCTAAGTATGTATAGGGTCTCTTTTGAGCTTGTTACAACAAAGGTGTTCCATTTTGAAAGAACTCACCACCTACATTCGTCTACGTTTTTGTTTTCCACCGTTAGTTCATGTAAACAACTGTCGTGGTCTTTCACGGTTAATTTCACCAAACAGTAAGGAAGCACGCTAGGTGCTAGCCATAATCCATCGATGAATTTGAGAAGTAAAATCTCTCCCAGCCCCGCCATTTCTGCGAGGCCTGCCGCTGCTACTGGACCAAGAGGAATCCTCAAAAGCGTTCCCGTCAGTGGTTGATGCAGGAAAAACTAAAAAACAAGGCGGCCGAACCCTGGCATAGTGAAATCCTCTTCCATTTCCCCTGTCGCTACTAGCAGCATCGTGTGCACTCTTGAAAATAATATAAAGTTCCCGAGCAGGTTTTTTTGGTGGGGTCTGCTTTCGTGGCAGTGCGATATTAAAAAACTCTCTATTTGTTTTACACTTCCAAATTTGTTTCTGGTTGGAAACCGTTGTGCACTTGCTGTATAATATTCCAGTGCTGATTATTTCTACTAAGAATAGTCAAGAATCTCACTGGGCCTAACTCATGCATTGCCCACGAAAGCTGAAGAACGCATTGCCAGGTTTTTTTTTAGGAATCTCCTGGAAAGATTTGGGTGACTCGTGTTGGCATGCAATCAACTAGCAAAGATGATGATCAGGCGTTTGGTACTTAGTGTCCTAAAGCTCGTTGGTGAAACGAGGTAGTATCATTTTGGTGAAACCAAGTAGGTATCATTACAGTCTAGTGATTTGTATTTTTTACATACAAATGCAAACTCTGTAACATAACTGCACTAAAAGAGAATGTGGTTTGATAAAATATGTCATCAATGGTTTATGCATTTATATTAGTTTCTAACACTAGCTACATTATCTCATTAAATTGAAATGTGCTAAATCAGAAAGAAATTATAGTGTAACTGCATAAATATATGTATTTATCTGTATGTTGGTAGTCAAGAGCAGGGTTGTTATCTAGTGTCTCTTTTGTAATACTTCATGTTTTGTTACTCCGTTAAGACTTTGATCTAATTGGTTGAATAGGAATTTATAGCTCAAGAAACATCATGTGAAATTGCACGTTAATTATAATCCCCCTTCAGGAAAAATGGCCTGAAATGGATCTCTCTCCGCGTACCCATATGAATGAAGATTAATTATATAAAACGTATATATTATATTTTTATGGAATTGTTAATAAATTTTATAATTATATAAGTGAAGTCTTAAATTAATTAATTAATTTATATAAATATAATTTTTAAAATTTTTACATTCAAGATAAAGTTCAATGGTTCTTTCTCTATTTTTTTAAATCCATATAAAAACAATTTTGATACAATTAGTTTATTTTTATATATTGTCTATATCAGATAAGTCACAAATTAATTCATAAATACGACTTCATAATTTCTTCTTATAAATAGAAAGGTAAAATGTATGTTGGTTGTAATTTTGAAATGCAAGTTTCTTTGCTTTAATGAGGAATTGTATTAATATATAAATATGATTCATAATTTTTACCTATAAATAGAAAGGTAAAATGTTATTTCGTTATATGTTAGTTGTAATTTGAAAGGCAAGTTTCTTTGCATTAATGAAAAATTGTATGGAACTTAATTGGCTTGACCAGACACCCGTTTTACACCTTAGCAAAATCAGTCGTGCTTTGTCCTCGGTGAGAGTTCACCATAATCCCCTGATTTCATTTAATCGGTGCATGATTGATTCTCAATTTACGCAATAATGGTCTTACTTACAAAAAAGATACAAAGCAATATCCTCTTAAAAGGACACCCTCCAATTGTAAAAATGGGAGGTTTCTAGAAAAGCAACCTCCAAACAAACCCTGCACTCAACCCTTTTGCTCTACATTACCTTCCACCCAACCCTTCTGCTCTACATTTCTTTTCATCAGCATGAAATTTTTCTTATCAGTGTTTCCATTGTGATGTCTGAAATTATTTTTCAGTAGTCTGAGCATGGAATTTTTCTTATCATTGTTTCCAATGTGATATCAATTTTTTTTTTTCCGTTGTGTAGATAACTGAATGTTTTATTGGATTTAATTGTACTAAAGAGACATCATTTCTTTTTTCTACATAATTAATTTAAATTTGGTGTGCTATTGAAAACAATTGACTCCAATGTGTTTGTGTTGTTGAGTCGTAGAGTCAAATTACAGATAAGTTTCAACTTATATTTGTTTCCGAGATTAAACTAGGATGAAGAGTTTCTAGTTTAAGCTTATGATAAAAATGAATGTCTGTAAGGGATTGTAAATGGTTATTTTGGGGAAATGTTGGTATGTAAAATTGTGAAAAACTTGATTATTATTTTTAAATTCTATATTTATAATTAAACAGAGTTTTTTTTTTTTTATTACAAATTTTGTGTGTTAAAAATGAATATTGTCATCATTATCATTACATTGAATGTAACTAAATGTATTTAGTTATTTGTATTTTATAAATAAAAATTTATGAGTATTTCTGTTATTAAGAGGGTTTTTGAAATTATGTAGCCGCTTTCTAATTCTAAAATTTTGTTATGAGCATGCATCAATGGGTTCTATTCTTGATAAGATGATCTTCCCAAATTTTCTATTCCTTCGGTGCATCTTTGCACTTTTAGGGGTAATTGCTAGTATATGTGTTATGCTCAATAAGGACTTTCCATCCATTGTATTCTTGCTTAATTATGAGTCATGCGTAGAAAGATATGACATTCTAAAAATTTCTTCAAGTTCTCTTTTCCTCAACCACAGTAGCAATCATACTAGTGATGTGGCAACAAATTCAACACACATCTGTATTATGCCATGTCACAACTGGTATAATTCAATCTTGGGTTCACACTGGTTGAGACATTCATCTTTGCCTGACAACTTATTGGGTTTTCTATTTGCTTAATATGATAGGCAAATTCATCATCTCTTATCATGTATCCATCCCCCTAAGTGGCATTAAGGAGGTGAGTTAATCGATGTTTTTCCTCTATACATACTATTATAGGGTCTCTTTTGAGCTTGTACATGTGTTTTGCTTAACAAGAACTTTCCAACCATTGTAATATGGCTTAATTATGAGTCATGCATACAACGATCATAATGGTGATATGGCAACAAGTTCACCATGCATTTGTACTATGCCATGTCACAACTAGTATGATTCACCCTTGGGTTCACACTTGTTGAGACATTCATCTTTTCTTAACTTCTTATTTGGTTATAAAGCTACTCCTCCACAATTCTATCACATTCTCACCAATATTCTCATCGCGCCAAGCCTTTTAAAAAATGTGACACAATGCACATGAACATTTTATCTATGCAATACATCACATAGGGGAAAATGTTATCCTATATAATATCACATCACATAACTTTTCTTTGTATGCATCCTACTTTCCCTATGTTTTCTATGTCCCCCACCTTTTCCTCCTTGCTCTTTTCTTCCTCTCTCCCTTATATTTTTCTTTCTCTCTTTCTTCATTCCATGATGAAACTATTATTTTTGTGGAAATCTCTTTTCCTCGTATTTATCACAACTATGAAGACTATAGAAATGCAACAACCAACTAAAGTGTGCCATGTGTCAACCTCAAAGTTTACAAGAGGTGCAACAACAAATTAGAGCATGCCACATGTCCTCCTCAAAGTTTTCAATGATACGACAATGTGACACATGTCATGCGACAAAGATTTCCCAACTCATGATATTCCAATGAGGGTCTACCACATGTCCCTTCAAAATTTCATGGCCTTTGTCATATAGCGCGATTTGTTTTGTATAATATAACCTATATCACATAAAAATAATTCCATGCAGTACAAAAAAAGCATTAAGAAAGCCTTGAAAAGCTTTCAAATTTTTACTAGCTTGTCCCTAAGTGTTTTCCATAGGGTGAGGCACTTCTCTATGACCCTTAGGCTTCTGCAAAACTCAAAAAAAGGTACGAATACTTAAAAAATAATTGGTTTATGTGTTCATAAGCTTAGTTTGTTAATGGAATGGCTTAGTTTGTCAAGGTATTCATACTTGTGTCCCATCCCATAGGAAGCATGATGGGTACACTCAATGATGCATGATGTTCAAGTGAAAAAAAATGAGTTGGAAACAAATCAATTCTTGGCATGTTCAAACTACTTTCTTCATGTTCCATTGAAAGACACAAACATATTAGGCCTTTATTTTCATTAGGCCCCTAAGGGATGGGGTGAGGAGTGGGTGGGTGGAGAGTGAGGGTGGGGGTTGGTGGAGGGCAACACAAGAAGGGGGTGAGAGGGAGTGTTCATAACAATTTTTTTTCAATGAACTTTGATTCCATCTTGCTTCACATGGGTTCATATGATAGCCCAACAAATGAAAAAGGCTTATTCCAGTTAATGGAATTGTATGGACTTGATCCATAACAAACAAACAAACAAAAAGTAATAATAATAGTACTAATAATTGAAATGTCATTATCCCATTTAAGAAGAAGCCTTGACCACTCTAAGGCTCATTCCAGTTAAGGGAGTTGTATGGACTTGATCCATAATTTTTTTTTGAAATTTAATTGTCCCATTTGAGAAGAATCCTTGACCACTCTACCTTAGAACTGCTTCTCATCTAGGTGTCATTCCTACTAAAGGAATTCCTAGCTTGTTGAAACTTGCATTGCTTCCACCAGACATTATCAGTCTTTGTGCAATGTAACTTAGATATTTTTTTACTTAATCATCCTCCTTATCAAATTACTTAATCTATCTAGGTTGCATGTCGACTAATGAACAATGTAACATGTGCAATTCTAGATTTTACATGTGTCCCATTTCCAAAGCTTATGAAGTCAATTGGAGCTAACGAGGAAAATCACATGGAATTTTTGAGAATTTGGAATATGACCAAGGATATATTGTGTATGCATGAAAAACATGACCTCAGTTTGATCATTGAGAAATAATTGGATCCAACATGGATGGCAACTGGCTTGAAATTTGACATAGAAACATTGTTTTGAATGCTCACTTCAAATTTAGAATATTTTTAGAAGAATTTATGTGGATTCATATTGTATCAATATTTGCATCTAGATCTTGTTATAGTCCACATTCATTGCCCTATGTTTCTTGCTTATTTTGGTTCTCTAATATAATGGAAAAAGTTTAATGCTCACTTCAAATTTAGAATATTTTTAGAAGAATTTATGTGGATTCATATTATATCAAGATTTGCATCTAGATCTTGTTATAGTCCACATTCATTGCCCTATGTTGCTTTCTTATTTTGGTTCTCTAATATAATGGAAAAAGTTTATGGGATTGTCAATTTTGGTTAGTGCATAGAAATTGGTTTACCTTGGGCATGTGGCATGCTAAGGGCTTCACTTATGGATGGATATATAGTTTGGGGTGCACATATAATGTGTCTAATCAATATGAGGACACAAGCACACACATTGTGTGATAGATTGAAACACACTTCATGGATAGGCACATCATATGACACACCTGGATGAGGATTTCTAACACACATCATGTAATAGATGAAGATGGGCTCATGGCATTGAGTTTCCACTTAATCGGCCTATAGCATATGTGTTTGTGGGATACTAAAGAATTAGCCTAATTTCGGTAGACATTTATCAACACCTCCTAAAATCCTTTCACTAAATTCCTCTTTGTAATACATCATTCTAATAAAATAATTCATATTTTAATATATTAAAATAATAATATGTTTACATAATCATGCATATAGCATATGTTCCAGAATAACCCCCAACATACATATGACTGATAACAAGTTACGGGGCATGCAGGCCCCTCAAAGAAACCTTGTAGAGAAACATTAGATATAGCCCAAACAATGGGTAGCCACTCATCAATCGAGAAAACCAGACATGCAAGCCTGCATAAAGGAACCCTTAGAAAAGGGTGCATTTGTCAAATTCCCAAACAATGAGAAACCACTTATCAATCTAGCAAACTAAGTGTGTAGGCCTAGATAAAAGAACCCTTAGAAAAGGGTGCATCTCTCAAATGCCCAAAAATAGGCATCAAACCATTACAAAACAAGTTGAAACCCCAACATATAACCATGATGAAAATGGCACAAGGCCGCCATGGAATAACCCAAAGCATATTTGATAGGAACCAAAATGATCATAAAGCCCCAACCATGGCCACCCCGATGCAAGCCAACAACCCGAACTAGCAGATAAGCAGAGAAAAATGATCACAGGGCCCATGGCATCACAACATCCTTCACATCGATGAATACCATCCCTGATTTTCTCCATCATATTGTGCCCCAGCATTAGCTAACCAACACAACAACCCATTGAGAAGAGACTGTCATCGGTGATGGCATCGAAGGACACCTACATAGTTTCCAAGGTAATAAACAATTATACTTGACTAGCGAGTTAATTTATAGTGACATTTTTCTTTTTTTAACTTTTGGAAGAAGCAATTTATCAGTTGGAGCAAAACAATAACTACATGGATAGACAATATATAAAGAATCACAAGAAGATCAAAATTTCAAATGTAAATCCCCATTATATCAAAATGGAAATGTAATATTTTAAAGTGCTAGTAAACACCAAGAATGGAGGTGAAATACCAGTCTAGTTGTATTAATTGTAACTTGGCCAAGTTGTTGTTATAGTTAAGTTGTTGTTATAGTTGAGGTAGGATTTTTTTGGGTTGCCATGTTGCAAAAAATGTAAGGGTAGTTGTGAGGGCATGATAGCTGAGTGCCAGGGCATGCTATGGAATGAAAAGGCATGCTGACACATGCCAGAAAGTTTTGTGGTCTATGGTTTGATTTAATTTTATGGTGTTATTTTTATTGTCTACTTTGCATAGCACTATTTTTCCTAGTTTAGAACATTGCATTCAGCAAGTTCCAGGTGTGCTAAGGAGGGAGTGACAAGGTATGTTACGCAATGTTTCCAAGGCATGCTAGAGTGCTAGGGAAGCATACCACGATGTGCCAAGTGCCAAGGTGTGCTAATGCATGCTAAGGAGTGTTAGGGAGTGCCAGAGAAACAAAAGGGAGCACTATGTCAAAATGCATGGAAATGAATGAATAAGAGTGTGTGAAAGGGAGTGTCAGTGAGTTCCAAGTTTGCTAAGAAGAGAGTCACATAGTATGCTAGGTTGCGCTTGTTGGGTAGTGTTACATTCTTTCCATGGCTAGGCTACGTAGTTAACTCAGGTCCGACCCCCCTTCGTTGTGCCAATTGCACAGTAGGGTGGTCACAAGGGGGCAAACAGCCGCCCCTATCCAGGGGGTTTGAGGGGGGCGGGTAGCCCCCCTATACGACGTCTGGGCCAGTGCCCCTGGAACAATTTATTTTGGGCCCTATATTAGGTTGGTCAGACCTACCTATGGTTTTGTACATGGTTTTTCACACATGGTTTTGGACACGATGGTTTTCGGTCCATGGTTTTGGACGTGATGGTTTTTGGTCCATGGTATTGGATGTTTTAGCATGTATAAATATGTATTGTAACATTGAAAGGAATATAATGGAAAATCAAGCTCATAGTCCCAGTTTTGGGATCTAGGGGAAAATATTTGTGTATATGTGTTTTATGTGTTATGCTCTTGCATTATTTATTTTCTGTGTTTTAGAATTCTTATGCAGATAATTTCTGTATAGGGTTAAAACCTAAGAAACATAAGGGAGCACTAGGTCAAAATGCATGGAAATGAATGAATAAGAGTGTGTGACAGGGAGTGTCAACAAGTTCCAAGTGTGCTAAGGAGACAGTGCCATAGTATGCCAGGTTGCACTAAGCCATGGTAGATTGCTAGGGCAATATGTAGCCAAGATATTCCATGTGCCAAGGTGTGTCAACATGTGGTAGGATGTGTTAGGGAGTGCCAGGGAAACACAAGGGACCACTGGGTCAAATGAGTGAATGCAAATGAACAAATAAGATTTTGTGACAGGAAGTGTCTGTGAGATACAGGTGCATTGAGGGAGTAACAAGGAATGGTAGGCAGTGCTAAGGCATGATAAAGGCCAGGAAAACATGCCAAGATGTGCCAGGTGCTAGGGTGTTCCAATGCATGCTAGGGAGTGTGATGGAGTGCCAAGGAAACAAAAGGGATCTCTAGTTTCAAATACATGGAAATGAATGAATAAGAGTGTGTGACAGGGAATGTTAGTGAGTTCTAAGTGCGGTAAGGAGGGAGTGACAAGATATATTAGGTAGTTCCAAGGAATGATAGAGTGCCAAGGAAACATACCAAGATGTGCCATATGCCAAGGTGTGTAAATTCATGCCAGTGAATGTTAAGCAGTTCCACAAAAACACAAAGGAGAACTAGTTCAAAATGCATGGAAATGAAGAGATAAGAGTGTGTGATAGGGAGTGTCAATGAGTTCCAAGTGTTCGAAGGAGGGAATGACAAGGTTATATGCTAGGTAGTGCCAAGGGATGCTAGAGTGCCAGGGCATGTCAGAGAGTGCTAGGTTGTGCTAGGGAGCACAAATCATGCCAAGAAATGTAGGAGATGCTAACACATGCCAAATAGGGCTAAGGGATTATTAGACGTGCCATGTGCTATGGAATGTTAAGATGTAAATTGTGTTTCTTAGTTGTTTTATGGACATGGCTGGACGTGAGCCTTGAATTGGTAAATTATTAAGTGGGATGAGTTGATATTGGACTTCAGTAGGTTAAGATGTGTTATAGTTTGTTCTTAGGTGAACAAGGCATAGTCTAGCTGTAGTAACTATAACTTGGTTAAGTTGTTGTAGTCGAGGTAGGACTTGGTTGGGTTCTAATCAAGTCTAAAAAAAAGTAAGGGTAGTTGTGAGGGCATGATAGCTAATGAGTGTCATGGCATGCCAAGGAATGAAAAGGTGTGCTAACACAAGGAAGACAATGTCAATGGCTTGTGGGGAGTGTTAGGGAGAGTTAGGGGAACACAAGGGAGAACTAGGTCAAATGCTTGGAAATGAACAAATAAGAGTGTGTGCCAAGGAGTGTTAGTGAATTCGAGTTGTCCCGAGGATGAAGTGTTTTAGGAGAAGCTCAAAATAGGACATTCTGGAGGCAAGCCTATGGTTGTGATAAGGAATGGAAAAATCAATTTCAGAGAAAGGGAGACTTTGGGTTGGGCACAATATTGTTTTGCTAGTGAATTGGTTGGGTTCCCAAGTCACAAAAAAAGTAAGGTTATCTGTGAGGGTGTTAGTGTCAGTCAGTTTAGTCTATCACCAATGATCAAATATTATCTTACAAGGTGTTGTTAGGGTGTCCAGTCAAATTTTTGTCATTTAAGTGAGTCTTCAAATAAAAATTTGGTCACTGGCTAGTGTGTCTAGGGGTATTTCCACTCTCTCAAGAATTTCATATGTTAGTAACTTTCATCACTCAATTGATTCTATCATCATGAAAACAACATTGATATCAATTCAGTCACATCATCATGGTCTCCATTCAACTCAGTGTCACCATTAGGTCATTAGAGTTAAGGTCACAAAATTAGTCATTTCATGTATAGATCTGGCAAATGAGGAGTAGCAATAGGTAAATTTGTTCAATAACATTTGATTTCAAATGTAATTTATGTTTTTAGATGTAATAATGTTACTATGGTTCTAAAGTTTCAAGAAGAGGTCCTACAGCTACAAAACTCAAAACGAAAGTGAATTGGTGAGGTGGGCCATCCTACCTCATTAATCACTTAGACAACAAAATCAAATAATAAAAGTACATCGAGGAGCTCGTTCACACTCATTTACACTTGTCTACCATCCTAGCCTCAAGATCCTCCCTCTCATTTGAAAAACATTGTGATTCCATGTTCCTCACTGGCAAAAATTGACTCTCGCTGCACACAGAGAGCCTTCACTATGCACCTGGATAGCACGTTGTGAACAGGAAGCCTTTGCTGCACATGGGGTAGAGTTGTCAAAAACTATTATTTGACCACCAAAATTCATTTTTCAAAACTCCTCTTCAGTAATTTCATCCTCCAGGCTCTATAACAAGTAATTTTAATCATTTTCATGCCCTCCTTTACCTCATATGTCAAGAAAATGATCAAATACTTCTTCTTCTAGGGTTTACATGATTTCCATGGTTTTGATCCTCAAACGATGAGTTGCTCCCCTAAACCCTATATTCCTTGTCACTACACCTCTGTTTTCAGCTAATACACCATTTCCATCCATCAGAAAGCCTTATTCCCTCATTTTCTATCATTTTCCTCTAAACCATAATCTACCCTATCTCTTTCGAAGATAGGCCTGTGTTTTGGCCTTTTCCACCCCCTCCCCTCACTCATTTCCCAAAATTAATTTTTCCCCTACTCACTGACATCATCGCCCACCCTCCTAAATTTCCTTACAAATTTAGGCAACTTCTACGTCCATCATACCACTTCATTCCCTCACAACATCAAATTTCACTTTTTTTTGCTTGCCCTTCACCTAGACTTTGAAGTATGGAGCCTAACTCATCACCATCAGAGAAGAGGAAGTACAACAAGGGGGAAATATACTAAGATTTGAGCCCTATAATTACAATGAAATCACCTCCTCCCCACTTTTCATGAAATGCTTTGAGGATGTCAATTGTTTAGGGTTTTGTCAAACAGTGCAGGAAGTAGGTTACCATGATCATCCCATAGGTATATTTTCCCTCATCTTCAAGGAAGACAAGATCACCATTGCAGGGATTGATTTCATGTTTTGAATGGATGTCATCTCTCAAGCTACAAGCATACAAAACCATGGTGAAAACTATTTCAAAGGCATGAACCTAAACCTAAAAGAGTACAAACCCTACTTGAAATCATAATACAAAGTAGCTCACTCACATGTTTTCCCATTGAGATACTTGTTGGAGAGATATGCACCATTGATGAAGGTTGTCATGAATTTCTTCACATGTGAGGGCATATTTTCTAGGCTATATCAATACCACATAAGACTGCTCATGCACTTTACAGTTGCCAAGTCTCTAAATTTGTCCAGCTATTTGTATAGGAGCCTAACCAAAATGTCTAAAAGGGTGAAATTGAAAGGAAAAGTGAATTATCCCAACCTATTTTACCATAGCATGATAAAGCTTACTCCATCAGTTGAAAGAGAAGAACATGACATGGGACACCTTCATTGAGGCAACCTTGAAAACACATATAACCACTTCACCAAGCCAACACCAAACCATGTCAGTACAACCCATGGAGGTGGGGTCATCAAGTAGACATGACGAGGTGTCCAAGCCACCTAGGCCTGAGGTGACTAGGACATATCAGAGAAGAAAAATCCTTGTGTTTCCTCCTCAAATTGAGGAAGGTTACAAGCCTACTACATCATCATAACAGGGATCACCATCACATC
Organism: Pinus tabuliformis; assembly: GCA_031772625.1. Classification (NCBI taxonomy): domain Eukaryota; kingdom Viridiplantae; phylum Streptophyta; class Pinopsida; order Pinales; family Pinaceae; genus Pinus; species Pinus tabuliformis. Next base: position 750,373,683 of record CM062808.1, read on the forward strand.
ATGAGGCTTCTTTGCATGATGAGGAGCCCATTGAGCATGACCTTGACCTAGTTGACTTGGAGGCACATGATGATAATCAAACCCTACAACAAGTCATCAAAGAGGAGGATTCTCAGATCATAGAGCTCAAGGAAAATTTGGAAAGGGCTAAATTCATCATTTTATTCCTTGAGCAAGAAAACAGTCAACTTAATGCAAAACAACTAGTCATGGAGAAAGAGAAATCCAAAGCCAAGAAACAATAGATGGAATGAAAGGCTGTGATGGACCATGAGGAAATTTATGATCATGAAGGACATGTGGCAAGCAAGGGACCAATGACAATGGGTCTTAGGATGACACTTCAGAGGGAAAGAGAGAAAAAGCCACCAATGGAAGAATTGACCTTTCAAGAGAGGATTGCCATGGAAATAAATAAGGACACGAAGTTTTGGCTTGAAAAAGTAAATTTCCACCTTTATAAGCTCCTTCACTTGCAAAATAAAATGTCCATCCATTATTACAGAAGGTCAGGTTGCCAAGGTCAAAATCAAGTAGTTGAAGGGAAAACTCAAGGAACCCTAATCAGAAAAGAGGAGAAAGGTAAATTATAAGTTCTTGCTTATGCATCCATGATTGCATAACATACCTCATCAGGAATCTCTAGAAAAAATTTGGGAGGATTTGGAGAAAATTTTGTGTTTTGGTGCAGACTCACATAGACTTACAATTTTTTGGCAATTTTCTGTCTAGGAGCACAGCGAGCTCATGTTGCGGTTCTTCCTCAGAGTTCCAATTTATGGAAACTCAACATTTTTAGAAAGCTTATGAAACACTCTCAAAACCCATTTTCCCTGTTTCCTGGTTTGGGGCTCATTTTTTGAGAAATTTGCAAAAAAGAGGCCAAAAATCACCTTTCTGCCCCTCTTTTTCCATTTCACTGCGCACTTGCAAACACCTTGGGAGAATGGCCATATATAAGTGAAAAATGGGTCCATTTGAGTGAAAAAATACCCTAAATACATATAAACTCTCCGGTATTTCTAGAAAAGGCTTCAGATCTGGATTTGGACTTCAAGAAGACACTAAAAAATGGCCTCCAACAGCTCGCTACACACTTGTAAATTTTTGAGATGTTTGTAAAATTTTCGTTCTGTAATTTTTTGTAATTCCTAGTTTGACTTTGGTAAATGTCAAAAGGGTCAAGTAGATGAAAGTGAGGGGTAAAAGTAAATTTAAATAATGGGCGGTTAGCCTTTGTAAGTTTTCTTCATGTAAATTTGAGCTCATTTATGAGAGAGGTTGGAGTCAAAGTTAATTGTAGAAGTTATCTTTAACTTCCCTAGACATTAGGGTTTGGATAGAACACCTCATGGAATAGTTCCAAGATTCATCGATTCGACCCTTGAGAGTGGGGAGATTTTTTTTGGTATTTATGTATCAGTTTCTCAGTGATAGAATGTGTTGGATTTCAAAGGAGAGAACTATTGTAGCTTGTACCTGGACATTTTCTGGAAATCAAAGGACATAGTTTGCAACTTTTATCTAGGAATTCATGTGTAGTAAGTTTGTGATGTTATTTTTTCTCTGTCATAGCTTTATATGAAATATATTCATCTTCTCTTTACATTCATCAATTATTCAATGATTTTCCTTACAGTTTATAAACAAAATTATTTGCATAAAGCTCTATTTTGATGGGAAAATCATTATCATGTGTTACTTTCTTTCTTGCTTAATGAATTCATGTTTCATGCTCATTAAGAATTTTTTCTTCTTCTAAACACTACAGTACACTAAAAAACCATAAGATCCATCAAAAAAGTAATTGTACCTTGCTCCTTTATATCTTTTTATGTTGTAGCCCTTTGATCCTCTGACCTAGCTTCCTGGTTTTTCTCCCTTATCCAACAACAAAACCATAAATTTTTTAAAACCCACTCGAGCCTAGCTATCTAGCATAAAATCCTTTACATTCCAGTCATCTCTTGGCTGTGATTTCATAGAGAGAGCCCTCTCTGGTTTGGTAGGTCTAGCTATGAAACTAAAAGCTTGGTCTGTGGTTACCTCTTCGATATCCTCATCAGCTTGGGACATTGTGGAGGATAATAGAGGGCATGATAAATAGGGACTGCCAGGGTGTTCTAGTGAATGTAAGTTTCCCATGTCATGGAAAAATGTAATTCTAGTTGTGAGGTCATGACTACCAAGGTGTGTAAGGGAATGCTAAGGCATGTTAACATGTGTCAGATAGAATGAAGGCATGTCAAACAAGCTAAGATGTGCCAAGTTTTAAGACATGCCAAGATGTACAAGGGTGTGACAATGCATTTCAAGGACTGTCAATGCAACAAAAGGGAGTAAAAAGTTAAACTACAAGGAAATTAGCACATAATAGGGTTAATAAGTCATCAATTTACCTTTTCCATGAGGGGCATGCTAGGCAGACAAACACTAGGTGCCAATAGGTGCAAGTGCCAAGTGTCAATGCATTCTAAGTACCAAATATTCCTCTATTTCTTCTCATCTCATTTCCAATAATTGATCTCAAACAAGTTTAATATTAAACCATGCCAAAGAATACCAAGTCATCTCAATGCACGCCAAAAATGCTAATAATTGCCAAGTGCCAACACGTTCCAAGTGCCAATGTGCGTGAGGGAGTGTGATGCATGCTATGAAGTGGCAGCGCATATCGAAGAGTGCTAAGGTGTTCTAGAGAGTGTTAATGTATGTTGAGGAGTGCTATGGAGTACTAGGACAACACAAGGGAGAAATAGGTCAAAATGCATGGAAGTGAATGAATATGAGGGTGTGTCGGGGAGTGTCAATGAGTGTCATGCCAAGGAGGGAGTGACAAGGTATGCTAAGCATGTTGGAAATAATACTGAGAGGGGGGGTGAATCAGTATTATCAAGCCAAATATTTCCTCTTTAAATTCCAGATGATATACGCTACTTCAGTTAATAAAAACCACGTATATACGCAACTACAGATAAAGAAACCCGCGTATATCAAGCAGACTTATAATTTGAACTATCTTTCAGATGTCAGTTATTAATCTGTGATTCAGATGCACATAAATAGTACCAAAAACAGTGAAACAGAGTAGAAGACAGTCACACACAATAACAAAAGATATAAGGAGGAAACCCTATGTGGGTGAAAACCTCCTGCTGCAATTCGTTTCTATCTTCTTATTAATTAGAAACTTCTCTTTACAATGTCTTGTACTGGAGAAGACTTTACCAGAAAGCAGGCTGAAACCTGCAGAGAGCTACAACTCTCTCTCGTTTTCCAGCTTTCCTAGAAGGGAGCTCCAACCCCCTTAGTTCTTGTACTAGCTTGAGATACTAGTACGCAGGCTCCTACCTGCAGAAGGCTGCAACCTTCTCTTTGTTTTCAGGGACCTCGTTTCATTAATTTTCAGACTGGATCCACAAGTAACATCAATCAAGAATTTATTCATAACCCAAACTCCTTTTCACCAATCAAAAGCTGAAACAAATAAGCACTTCTCTAACCACTGTACCCAGAACACAGTAACTGTAATCAAACACCAATTCCGAACCCAGAACACTGCAGCAATAAAACAGAAACAGCTAGAACATAAATCAATATGTATACGCTACTTCACTGTTCAGCAACCTGCGAGTATACGCTTCTGTACCACAACCAACCTGCGTATACGCTTCTTTCATTCACAGAAAAAGCGTGTATACGCACTTGCAATTTACTGAACCTGCGTACAGATCTATAAGGGATAATTTATTCTTTTAAGCATTCAGACTTTAGTTAACCCAGATTTATAGATCAAGAGAGCGCCAAATAGATCAAAATTATACAGAGATACCGATGTTCAAGCCTTGAGGTTTTGATCCATCAATAGACCTTATCCTTCTTGCGCTTAGGTTCCTCCTTTTCAGATCTAGATTTGCACCATAACCCGATCACCCCTGTTCCAGATCTAGCACGATATCATATATTCAATGATTCAGATGATACCTTGCCACATGATCTCCTTCCTCTTTTATAGTTATAGGCCTTGCACAATACCACGGGCCAAAACCATAATAAACAATACCAAGGGCCCAAAACCTGGGGTCAACTCTTCTGACGAGATACAATGGTCCACAACCATGGGTTCAAATTCCAAGGACTAACAACCACGGACCAAAGGTAAGTTTCCCACCATGTACGCGCTTTTATGTGCATAAAAGTGCGTGTATACGCATACGCGACTTCGAAACGTATAACCCGCGTGTATACGCGACTTCTTCAAGGTGTACCTGCGTATAAAAGATTTCCTTCATTCTGAGCACCTGAACTGAGATCTGTCACCAAAGAGAGTTTCCATCAAGGACAACACCTGTACCATAGCGCCACACCTGTGTCAAAATGCCAACAATCTCCCCCTTTGGACTTGATGGCAACCCCAAGATCCTCAAAGTCATTCTCCCCCTTTGTCATCAAGGGCAAAGGGTTGTGCTCCCCTTGAGTGCATGATATCTCTGCTCTGCTGTGCTGAACATGCTCCCCGTAACTGTAGGCAAGATCTACAAAAACATGTCCTTCAAGAGGAATCATGACTTAAACATCATAAAAGACCTTCCTATCAGCAAAAGACTCAATACATACAACCATCACCCAACCAAGTGGGGATACATTAGAAATTCACATATGACAAACAATTGCATCAATCATCCCAGGCATAGTGGGGAAACCAAAATAGGCCGTTACATGACCTTGATAAAAAATTACATGACATAGAGACGAAATATCAAGACTATGCAAATCACCAATAACAACTATCAGCAGCATCTGACAATCACTGTAGATATCAACAATCATGTTCTCCTTCTGATCTCCTTTCTGTAGCTGATCCACCTGAACCAAAATAGCTTGAGTACGAGAACCAAGAACTTCTAAGGTAATGCCAACAATGCACTATTAGAAGGTTAACCGCTCCCCTTGAACCTATGCCTGATGGTCTCTGATAGATCGATCTCAGATTCTCTCCAACCAGAGTCTGCCCTTGCTGATTTTCTTCAAAACTCCATATACGCGACTAAACCTGCATAAATTGGCGTATGTACGCGGATACCCCTCATCCAACTCGCGTACACCAAATTTTCTTTGGAACAGACAAGCTTCAACAGTAGGATGAAGCGTCAACGACTCCCAACTTCTGTCTGAGATATTCAAAAGTTTCCCTTGGTAGTGGTTTGGTGAGAATATCAGCAACTTGTTCCTTAGAAGGAACATACTCCAATTTGACCTTTTGTTCCAACGCTTGTTCCCGGAGAAAGTGATACTTGATCGGTATGTGCTTGGTTTTTGAATGCATGACTGGGTTCTTTGAAATGCTTATTGCACTTGTATTATCACATAAGATAGAGATAGGTGGAGTACAAGTGATTTGAAAATCCTGCAAGGTTTGCATCATCCAAAGGAGTTGAGTGCAACAAGATGCAGCAGCCACATATTCTGCTTTAGCTATAGATAAAGAAATCGAACTCTGTTTCTTGCTGAACCAAGATACTAATCTAGAACCCATAAAGAATGCACCGCCACTTGTGCTCTTCCTGTCATCCACGCTTCAGGCCCAATCTGCATCTTTGTAAGCATGAAGAGTGAGATCTGTATCTCTAGGATACCATAAGCCATAGTTTTGAGTTACTTGAAGGTACTTGAAGATTCTTTTGACTGCCTGAAGATGAGTTTCCTTTGGGTTGGCTTGAAATCTTCCAACTATTCAAACTGCATGCATAATATTTGGTCGGGTACCTGTCAAATAAAGCAAACTCCCAATCATGGATCTATAGGTTGGTTGATGCACTGCTGCTGATTCATCATTTGCACTGAGGCTGCATCCTGTAATCATGGGGGTACATACAGGTTTTGAATATTCCATGCCATACTTCTTCAGAATCTGCTTGAGGTACTTGGTTTGAGACAAGAAGATACCGCCTTCATTTTGTTGGATTTGCAATCCAAGAAAGTATGTCAGTTCTCCAAGTAAGGACATTTCGAATTCTTTCTGCATTACCAAGGCAAAGCTTTGACTCATAGCTTCTTCATTACTTCCAAAGATAATATCATCTACATATACAACAAGTATTAGCAATTTGTTATTTTCAATTTTTATATAGATATTGCTATCTGCTCATCCTTTTGAAAAACCTTGTTGATGAAGGTATTTGTCCAACCGATAGTACCAAGCCCTTGGAGCTTATTTAAGCCCATAGAGATCCTTTTTAAGTCTGCATACAAGATTTGGATAATTTCCAAGGATAAAGCCAGCTGGTTGCTCAATATACACTTCTTCTAAGTCTCCATTCAAAAAGGCTGATTTCACGTCCATTTGAAATACCTTGAATTTTTGAAAGCTAGAGAGGGCAAGGAACATTCTGATGGCCTCAAGTCTAGCTACGGGAGCAAAAGTTTCTTCAAAGTCTATTCCTTCCTGTTGAGCATACCCTTTGCAAACAAGCCTGACCTTGTTTCTAATAACTTCCCCGTTTTCATTCAACTTGTTCTTGAAGATCCATTTTGTTCCTATGACATTCTTATCTTTTGGTCTAGGGAACAACTCCCAAGTGTTGTTCTTTTCGATCTGCTCAAGTTCTTCATCCATTGCCTTGACCCAAAATTCATCTTTGCATGCTTCTTTTACATTTTGTGGTTCAGTGGAGGAGAGCAATGCCAAATAGCTTGAGGCTTCTGCAATTGTTCTTCTAGTTTGTACACCTGCTTCTTTCTGCCCCAAAATCTGAGATTCTGGATGATTCTTCTGCACATACCTAGATGGAGTCTTCTCTTCTATCCTTATCTGTTCCACTGGTGCCTCTTGAGGTTCTTCTTCATCATCAGTTTGATTTGGAGGGTAGTCTTCATTTTCTTCTATATTTTCATAATTTACTTGCCTAGGAATGTTTCCTTTTTCATCAACCACAACATCAATGCTGTCAACAATTCTTCCAAGTCTTTTATTGTAACATATATATGCTTTGCTGTGGGGAGAATAACCAAGAAGAATTCCTTCATCAGCTCTAGGTTCAAACTTGCCAAGATGTTCATCATTATTCTTAATGTAGCATTTGCTTCCAAAAATTTTGAAATGTTTTACCGAGGGAGTCTCACCATAGTAAAGCTCATGAGGAGTTTGAGTGCTATTTACCCGGACATTTGTTTTGTTGAGAATAACCACCGCAGCATAAGCTGCTTCACCCCAGAAGGTTGCGGGAGTTCCAGACTCATCAAGCATAGCACGAGCCATTTGTTGAACCGTTCTGTTCATTCTTTCCACTACTCCATTTTGTTGAGGAGTCCTAGTTGTAGAGAATTCCCTTCTTATTCCATGTTCTTCACAGAAATAAAAAAACTCATTTGAGGTAAACTCCCCTCCTCTATCAAACCTGAGGCATTTAATTTTGCAATCTGATTCATTTTCAAACAATGCTTTGAAAGATTTGAATTTTTCGAACGCTTCATCTTTGTGCTTCATCAGTCCTATCCAAACCATCCTGGAAAAGTCATCAATGAATAATATAAAGTATTCTTCTCCTCGAGGTGACCTTTTCCTAGATGGACCACATACATCTGTATGAACTAGCTCAAGAGGCCTGCTAGCTGATCCTTCCTTCTTAGGAAAGTTAGTTCTGGTTTGCTTAGCAAACTGACATGATTTGCATATGGTGTTGTCTGGAATTTTGATATCTGGAAGACCACAAACTGCCTGGTATTTGCATGCTTTCCTTATTTGTGAAAAGCTTAGATGCCCCAACCTCCAGTTCCATAACCAGTGTTCATCATCCTTGCTCAAATAGCATTGTTGTTGTCCTTCTTCAAATATGTATAGATTATTTGGAGTCCTTCTACCTTTGATCACTGTTTCACCTGTATCAAGATCGCGAGCACGACATCCATTTGATCAAAATATTACCTCGGTTCCTTGATTGCACATCTGACTGACACTTAGAAGATTATGCTTCAACCCATCAACATACAACACATTTCCAGCTTTGACCTTTTCTTTCAATTGAGGAGTACCTTTTCTTTTTATGGCTGCAGGGGAATCATTTCCAAAATAAACCTTCTTCCCTTTTTCTAATGTAGTATATGATTCAAGTTTTTCTTTATCCCCTGTCATATGCTTCGAACATCCGCTGTCGATATACCATAGATTTTCCTATCCTTCTGCATAAAAGGCTATCCCACATCTTTCTGGTTGTGGTTCCTTCGTTCTCCATGTTCTGGCACTTGAGGTTTATTCCTTTTGAGTTGTCTTCCAAAACCTGCTCCTGCATTCAGAATCTTCATGACCAAAGTTATTACAAATATAACATTCAACTTCATTTTCAAGGGCCGAAAAGTTGTTATAGGTCCTTTTCGTGATCCCAGTCATATTCCTTTGTTTTTGGACTTCTCTAGTCATGATTGTTTTATAGGAAACACATTGAGCTAATTTGTGACAAAAATTATGGCAAGAGAAACATTGTCCATTGAAGAAACTCCTGCGATTATCAAATCTATCATCCAACCGATTGTAGTTTCTACTGACATCCATTCTTGAGGCAAATTGAGAAGATTTTACCTGTGACTGATTGTAGCTTCTATTTGTCCTTAAGGTAGCTTGCCCCTAATTTTCTTGATAGTCTTTGTTTGTTCTTGAGGTAAACTGTCCCTGATTTACCTGATGATTTCTATTAGGCCTTTGCTCGCTTCTCCTTGCTGCATGAAGATAACTTTTGGATGTGGAAGCTTGAGATGTTTCTCCATTATATCCCAGACCTTTCTTGATTAGTGGAGAATGCTGCACATTGATAATCTCATCCAGAGTTTCAGATCCTTTAACAAATTTAAGATTAATAGCTTTTGTTTTCTCAATCTCCTTTCTAAGACAAACAATTTCACATTCCAATTTTTCAAGATGTTTGTCCCTTTCAGCTAGTTGACATTGTAGAGAATCAATAATTGCACTTTTCTCTTCTAAGCAAACTTTGAGATCAGACATTTCATTATAAAAACCCTCTACATCTATAGCATCCATGTACTCATCATCTTCAAAAGCCATTAAAAGTTTATACTCATTACCTCGTTCATATTCGTCACTATTTGAGAGTCCATCACTATCTTCATGAGTGTAATAACTTTTCTTATTTGGATTATGTTTCTTGTTCCATCTAATAGGTTCCTTTCCTTTGTCAATATTATCTTTATGAGGACACTTGGCAGCATAGTGTCCTACTCTTCCACAAGCAAAGCACTTGAAAGGTAACTTACCTCGGAATCGTCCAACACCCCTTTGAAGATTTTTGACAAAATTTGATTCTTCTTCTTCTTCTGACCCATGTCCTGATTCATAGTACTCTCCTTTGCCTGAAGCCTTGAAGGCAGCTTCTCTCCTGTCAGATGGACCTCCTTTCCTCATTTCATAAGCAGTTAGAATTCCATGTAGTTGTGACATTTTAAGGTGTTGTAGATTCTCCTTTTCTTCTATAGCAGAAACTTTAGATTCAAACCTAGGTGAAAAAGATCTTAGAACTTTTTCAACCACAACAGCCTCTTTTATTTCTTCACCCAAATTTTTCATGCAATTAACAATCTCATCCACACGAAGAAAATAGTTAGCCACACTTTCATCATTATACATCTTGAGGTTTTCATACTGAATCCTGAGGGTTTGAAGTTTTGCTCTTTTTACATGATCATCTCCTTCATAGCTCAGAACAATCTTGTCCCATATTTCTTTTGCGGATTTATACTGCATAACTTTGACAAATTCAGATTGTGATAGACATCCGAATAGAGTATTGACCGCCTTTGCATTTGTTTCATATTTCTTCTTCTCAGCCGAATCTGTAGGAGTTGCTGCAGGAAAAGTATATCCTGTATCTATGATATCCTAGACTTCTGTACCTAAAGATTGAAGATAGGCAGTAACTCTTGCCTTCCAATATACGAATTTTGTCCCATCAAAAACCGGTGGCCTGATTGATGCTTCCCTCTCGTAGTTGCTCATGATGAAAGATATTCCTTCAAGCGATCAAGCTATTTCAGAAGGAACTGGATCTGATACCAATTGTTGGAAACAATACTGAGAGGGGGGGTGAATCAGTATTATCAAGCCAAATATTTCCTCTTTAAATTCCAGATGATATACGCTACTTCAGTTAATAAAAACCGCGTATATACGCAACTACAGATAAAGAAACTCGCGTATATCAAGCAGACTTATAATTTGAATTATCTTTCAGATGTCAGTTATTAATCTGTGATTCAGATGCACATAAACAGTACCAGAAACAGTGAAACAGAGCAGAAGACAGTCACACACAAGAACACAAGATATAAGGAGGAAACCCAATGTGGGTGAAAACCTCCTGCTATAATTCGTTTCTATCTTCTTATTAATTAGAAACTTCTCTTTACAATGTCTTGTACTGGAGCAGACTTTACCAGTACGCAGGCTGCAACTTGCAGAGAGCTACAACTCTCTCTCATTTTCCAGCTTTCCTGGAAGGGAGCTCCAACCCCCTTAGTTCTTGTACTAGCTTGAGATACTAGTACGCAGGCTCCTACCTGCAGAAGGCTGCAACCTTCTCTTTGCTTTCAAGGACCTTGTTTCATTAATTTTCAGACTGGATCCACAAGTAACATCAATCAAGAATTTCTGCATAACCCAAACTCCTTTTCACCAATCAAAAGCTGAAACAAATAAGCACTTCTCTGACCATTGTACCAAGAACACAGTAACTGTAATCAAACACCAATTCTGAACCCAGAACACTGCAGCAATAAAACAGAAGCAGCTAGAACATAAATCAATATGTATACGCTACTTCACTCTTCAACAACCTGTGAGTGTACGCTTCTGTACCACAACCAACCTGCGTATACACTTCTTTCATTCACAGAAAAAGCATGTATACGCACTTGCAATTTACTAAACCTGTGTACAGATCTATAAGGGATAATTTATTCTTTTAAGCATTCAGACATTAGTTAACCCAGATTTATAGATCAAGAGAGCGCCAAATAGATCAAAATTATACAGAGATACCGATGTTCAAGCCTTGAGATTTTGATCCATCAATAGCCCTTATCCTTCTTGCACTTAGGTTCCTCCTTTTCAGATCTAGATCTACACCATAACCCGATCACCCCTGTTCCAGATCTAGCACGATATCAGATATTCAATGATTCATATGATACCTTCCCACATGATCTCCTTCCTCTTTTATAGTTATAGGCCTTGCACAATACCACGTGCCAAAACCATAATAAACAATACCAAGGGCCCAAAACCTGGGGTCAACTCTTCTGACGAGATACAATGGTCCACAACCATGGGTTCAAATTCCAAGGACTAACAACCACAGACCAAAGGTAAGTTTCCCACCATGTACGCGCTTTGATGTGCATAAAAGTGCGTGTATATGCATATGCGACTTCGGAACGTATAAACCACGTGTATACACGACTTCTTCAAGGTGTACCTGCGTATAAAAGATTTCCTTCATTCTGAGCACCTGAACTGAGATTTGTCACCAAAGAGAGTTGCCATCAAGGACAACACCTGTACCATAGCGCCACACCTGTGTCAAAATGCCAACAAAGCATGGATAAGGCATGAAAGGAAATATTAGGAAATTTCAAGAAGTGATATAGTGTGCTAGGTAGTTTCAGGGTGTGCTAACATGTGCCAAATAGTGCTAAGGCATTCTAGGCGCTAAGACATGCTAGGATGTGCAAGGTGCTTGAGTATGCCAATATGCGTCAAAGAGTTTCAAGGAAACTAAGGGAATAACCAAGCTAAAATGCAAGGAAATGAACACATAAGAGGGTTAATATGCCAAGAATTTGTCTTTTTCAAAATGGGCATTCTAGGCACACTACTAATATGTTCCAATACGTGCGAAGTGCCAATGTGTGGCAAGTTCTAATGTTTGTCAAAGAAATATTATGCCAAGGTGTTCTAGGGCATGCTAGGGCCTACAGGGAATGCCAACACATGATAGGGGAGTGCTATGCTATACTAGGGCATTCCAACATGTGATTGGGGGTCCTACTCATGGCAAGATGTTTTAGGTACAAAGATGTTCCAAGTAGAGAGATGTTCCAAGACATACGAGGTGCCAAGGAATGTTACTATATTGTTCCAAAGCATATTAAGGTGTGCCATGAGTGTTGAGGAGTGCTAGGTCTCTCTCTTTAAAAGAATTTACAGAGCTTGATTATGTATTAAATAATATACTTCCTACACACACTAGTGGAACTTTGTTTAAAGGAAACTTGCTAGATATTAAACCTAATAGAGATGAATCAGTTGTTGACTCATCGGAAAACTATATTCTTATGAATTGAGGGAAATGATACACACTAATTACGTCGTAAAAAATTTACTAACTATTATAACTACTATGACCTTGAACACATAATGAAAAATACGCCACAATAATGGTGTTAAATCATTATCTTTTGACAAAAAATATAGTAATAGATACAGTGTCATAAAAAACTCATTGAAATGATCAATGATGACGAACGTTTTTTGATCGTCACCAAAAGTAAGCAAAAAGAGAATTGGTCATGGTCAATAAAATATCGTCAGTAGAAGTGTCACCAAAGAGAGAATTAGTGATGGGCCTTTAACGACCCTCACCAAAAGTGTCACCAAAGAGAGAATTACTGACATGCCTTTAACGACCGTCACCAAAAGTGTCATTGAAAATGGCTTTTGTGACAAACCTTAAAGGACCATCACTATATACGCTTACAACAACGATTTTTTAAAGACTGTCACCATATGAGACATTGGTGATGGACCTTAAAGGTCCGTCATAGGCATGAAGCATCATCAAAAACTCATGGGAATGATCAATGATGACAAACAATTATTGACCGTCACTAAAAGTAACCAAAAAGATCATTGGAGACAATCAATAAAATATCGTCACTAGAAGTGTCACCAAAGAGAGAATTAGTGACGGGCCTTTAACAACCCTCACCAAAAGTGTCACCAAAGAGAGAATTAATGACGAGCGTTTAATGACCCTCACCAAAAGTGTCATTGAAAATGGTTTTGGTGACAAACCTTAAAGGATCATCACTATATACACTTACAACAAAACTTTTTTAAAGACCGTCACCATATGAGACATTGGTGACGGACCTTAAAGATCCATCATAGGCACGACCCTCACCAATGACCTTTTTTCTTATAGTGCTCCCACTTATTCCTCGTTTCTAACTGCATTCCTTGTTCATAACATTCTGGTTCAACAGAATCACTCATCAATACATAATATAATGAAGGAGAGTATCATTCATGGGGTCAACTTATCCTGGTATATCTTCTAACACCACTTTCATATGTTTGAGGTGCCTATTTCTATTGTGGTTGTTGTTGTTGTGACTGCTGATCATTATGATTTTCATAAACTTTTACTTGTTTTTTTTTATCTCATCAAGCACTATGTATTCTCTATTTTCTTTTCGCTGTTTCTTCTCTGAAATTTGATCCTTATACATGACCCTTTCATTGAATATAACATATCTACTCCTAATGATTTTTCTAACTAAATTCATTAACACCATATCTAATAAAGGTACATTTCTTTTATTTTTCCTCAATATTTATTCTATTTTCTTTATTAATGTGGAAAAAGGATTCACAACCAGAAGTATTTAAAAATGAATAGTTTACCTTTCTATCTGTCCATGCCTCCTCTCGAATACCACATCCAAGGAAATTGAAGGCCCTATCTACCCAAAATTGTCAACGAAATCCTGCACACAATATCATGCATCTTGCACCCTCCATGGTTGCCCTATTCATCCTTTTTGACACACCATTTTCCTGTGGTGCTCCTAGAATTATCTTCTCGATGTGAATTTCATTCTCTGAGCAACACTTATCAAACTCTTTTATGCAATATTCTCCTCCATTTTCTGATCTGAGACACTTCAACTTCTTTCCTGTCTCTTTCTCAACCAAATCTTTCCATTTCTTGAAAGTATCAAATACATCAGATTTATTTCGAATATAGTAAATCCAAGTATTTTTGGTTGCATCATCAATAAAAGTAACATAATAATGATAACCAACGAGAGATGATACCTCAGTGGGTCCCCATACATCTGCATGCACAAGCTCTAAATTTTCGCTCTTCTTTTCTTTCCCAACTCCAAGAAATATGAATTTCTTATGTTTCCCATAAACACAATTCTCACAGAAATATAAATCAACATGTTTTAAACTTGGAAACAAATTTCTTGAGTGAAGAATTTGCATCCCCTTCTAACTCATGTGCCTGAGCTTATGATGCCACAATGTTGTATCTACTCTTATGGAGGTTAAAGAATTAACATAATTATAAAAACTATTACATAAATACAATGTACCAACCTTTTCTCCTTTTTCTATTACTAGGGCTCCTTTATTGACCTTATAGGTTTTATTTGTAAAATTATTTACACAACCTTCACCTCCCAACTACCATGTTGAAACTAGATTTGTCTTTAGATTTGGAACATGCCTTACCTCCTTTAATAGTCATTGGCTTCTATTTTGTTGGTTTTTGGAAACTTTACCCATTCGAATGATTTTATAGGGTTTATCATTACCCAGACGAACATGTCCAAAATCTCCTTGAACATAATCATGAAAATCTTCCCTATTAGGTGTGGCATGGAATGAGGCCCCTCAATCTACCACCTAAGCATCAATAATATTTTTAGCGAAAGAATCAAATCATCTTGAAATACATCACCTGTCACATTCACTTCTTGATTGCTTTCTTATTGTGCTTTTCCTTCTTTTCCCTTTCGAGACTTATAATATTTCTTCAGGTGTCCTTTGTTCCCACATATCCTACAAACTATCCCCGATCTAGACTTGGATATGGATTTACTTGACTTACTTTGATATCCTAGGCTCTTTCCTCTTTCCATTTTTCTTCCCCTAGTATCTGCAGTCAAACCATTACCTCATGTCTCACTGGAGCTTTTCCATCACATCTCCATGGTAAGGATAACACCAACAACATCATCAAACTTTAAAGTACTAGATCTAGAGAAAAAGTTACTAATGGCCATAACTAAGCCATTCCATATTTATGACAATAAGCATAGAAATAACAAATCCCTAACTTTATCATCAAAATTTACCCCAACAGGACTTCACTCACTCGTAACCATATTAAATTCATTTAAATGATCAAAAACAGATCCACCTTCTGACATCTTCCTATTAAATAAATTCGTCATAAGAAATACCTTGTTTGAGGTCAAGGGTTTTTCATATAGTTTATCCAATGCCATCATTAAATCTTCTATTGTCGTTTCCTTTGAAATATTAAAGGCCACCAATGCCACTAGGGACAACCATAATGTTCCAAGTGTCTTTCTGTCAAGAATATCCCATTTGTGTCTATCATACTGATCCAACATGGATCCTAAAAACCCTCTAAGTCTTTAAAATAAAAAACTATCGCAAAAGGATGGACTTCTAGAGATGGCGGATTACACTATCGGGCCTGAAAAACATGAAGAAATGGCCAAAAACAGAGTTATCGGAGGCTTGGAAAGCAATGCACAGGAGCCTTCAGATCTGGCCGATCAACGGTCTAGATCCAATTGACATATCGATTGGCGATGGCAGGTAGAGGCTACCACATAAAAGTTGCAATAGTGATTAGCGCGGGTCAATGAGGATTGTTGATCAAGCGCGCAGATCGATGACCTAGGTTAACTCACGATATCGTGTCAGCATAATACAAAGGAGTGCTTACAAATGGCTAGGGGACTCTGTGATATGCAATTGTGACATGTTGCATCACAAAATCACATTGAAGCAATACGAAGGAGCGGGGCCGATAAAAAATGTAACTGTGATAGCTAGACCCAATAGGATTATGGATGAAATTTCATATGTTTTGAGTTCCGGAAAACGTGTTTTTCTGTGTATTTTGAATTTTCGTTAAATAAATGAAATGCAAAGGAAACGAGCCATATTCAATGAATCGGGACCCGAAAAGGTTTATATATGAAATGATATATGTTTTGAGTTCCGAAACAAGTGGGATTTCAGGCGGTCCTTTGACAGTAAGTGGTATTGGCCAAGCTCTGCCCGAATCCATGCACTCGCCGCCACATGGCCAGGCACTGAAGAGAGAAAACTTCCCTTTTCAGGCAGGTAATCTCCATGCACATTAGGCACTCGAAATCAATAACATCCAAAGGATCATGATCAGTTGAGATAGTGCTTAAGATGGATCCAAAGGATTATAAGGCAGAATTAATAATATTTCAGGTTCGAGAAAAGGCATTTGGGCTGATCTTTATAGTGTTTTAGTGTATTTCTCTGTGTAAACAAAGAATGAATATTCTTAGGATTTCAAAGGCACCGATCATCCTTCTATTACAAAACAAGTAGCCACCATCCCTGAAGGCATTTAGCAATGATTGCTAACACTCATAGGGGGATTTGAGTGGACAGAGGCAAGGAGCTAGAGAGCCTAGAAGAGGAAATGAACAGACATCACCGATTGGCTTAAAATCCATAGAAGACAGAAGACAGAGACAAGCGGTACTAAAATAGAGAGAAAACAGAGACAACGAGTGAGAGAAAGAGTCTGTGTAGTCAAAGAGGCTTGAGGGATTCAAGCAAAACTCCTGTTGTTTTGTATCTGTTGTGTTGAGACTCAATTTGAGCTCACACTTTGTAAAACTCTACTCTTGAAGACGTAATAGAGAGGTCACTACTGAAGGCTAGACCAGGAGACATAGCCCAAGAGTTTTGGGTGAACTCCATATTAAACTTCCTATGTTTATCTATGTTTATCTATTATGTTTCTCTGTCTGCTCATTGTCTATATTATTCGCAATCTTATCGATCCGTTGCACTAAGTAGTATAGGGAAGTCGATGCATATGAGTCTGTAATACCTTAAAAGTAATCTAAGATCTTCATTTTTAGATGAAGTGGTATCAGAGCTTTAGGTTTACTAAGTTTAGACAAGCTTGTTCTGGATTGTTGAATGCTAACTAGGTCAAAGCCCAAACTAGGATAAGGAGAACTTGTTGAGGCTAATCCAGAAATTGGAAGAGTCTATCCTAGGAGGAGAATGGCAAAACAAGTCCCATTGGAATCAGAATCTCAGTTCATGGACAATTTTTCATGACCATGAGAGCAATGGTGGAGGAGATGTATCAAGAATTCAAGAAGGGTCGAAGTGAAAGCACTTCGACACGCAAACAACACAAGGGAGCAGAGGAACCCTCTCCAGATGCCCCAGAGGACAAAGGGAAAGGGGAAAAGCTTCCTCCATCATCTCCTCCACCATCACCTCCATCATCCTCATCTCCTAACCCTTAAAAGAAAAAGAAGAAAACATTTTTGATTAAATTAGATGTAAAGTTTGATTTGCCAATCTATGATGGAGAATTAAGTGCAGAAAAGATAGATAACTAGATTAGAAAAATTGATATCTATTGCAGGAGAGCATTGATTCAAAGAGGAGAAAGATTCAACTGGCTAGCCTTCGCCATGGAGGAATTGCACTAGGGTGGTGGGAAGGCAAGACAGAAGCTGATTTGAAGAAGCATGGTAAAATACCTTTTACCTTGAATGAATTTGTTTCTGCCATTAAAAAACAATTCTATCCACTAGCTTATATGCAGCAACCAATGATGAGTTGGAAAACTCTTTGCCAATTAAAGGGGCAAAGTGTACAAAGCTATACCCATGAATTTAGAAAGAGAGCTTTAACTCTAGGCATTTCTCTAGACTCACGTGAAACTTTGTTGAAGTATATAGGTGGTCTGCATAGCTATTTAAGGCACATTCTCATGTTTAACCCCACTAGCCTAGATGATGTATGAGTTTAGGCTACACATCTAGATGCTAGAGGCAAGAATGTGAACCTAGAGATTGGGGGATCATCAAAATCCTTTGCAAGCAAGAACAAGGAAAAGAAGAAGCAGAAATTGAAGAAGAGGAAGGAAAATGTTGTACAGAAAGACAAACCTTCATGCACTCACTACAAGAAGGATGGACATGATGATGAACAGCGCTGGTCTTTGCATCTGGAGCTGAAACCCAAAAAGTTTGGTGGTAAGAAGAAGAAGACTTCTGCTGCTATTTAGAAAGACTTGTTGTCAGACTCAGGTGATGAAACAATAGTCACAGCTACATGTATAAAAGGTAAAAATTATGAAGCATCTATAAGTAATTCTGCTCAATCTATTGATAATGAAGATAATGAGAGGAAAATACATGACCTTTTTCACATTGGAGCTATCCAAGCACCAAAATATTGATACTTTGTTTGATAGTGGTTCACAAGTAAACTTGATTTCTTAAACAACTGTAAAGAAGTTGGTCTTACTAAGAACACCTCACAAGAAGCCATATCCATTAGGTTGGGTATTTGATAAAGCAAAGCTACAAGTGAAAAGACAATGTAAACTTAGGTTTTCTATTGGGTCAACTTTTGTAGATGAGGTTGAGTTAGATATAGTTCCCTTGGATATATGTGGTATTATTTTAGGAAGTCCTTACTTGTATGATAGAAAATCCATTTTCTAAAGAGCTGAAAATAAGTATCAACTCATTGAAGATGGAATAGAATATATTGTAAGAGCTCATAAACCCAAAAATAACTACTCTCTCATAAACGCAAGGCACATGAAAAGAATCGTAAATTCATGCAAGAAATTTCTACTAATGGTTGTAAAGGAAAAGAAACATGATAAGACCAATGCATTTGAAGGCTATGATGCTAAACATAAAGCTGATTTAGATAAAGTTGTTTCAGAATATCATATCCTATTTCAAGAACCTAAAGATCTACCACCCAAAAGTGAAATAGTACATGATATTCATTTGCAGCAAGATGCTCCATTTCCTAACATTGGAATGTACAAGTTATCGGCTTTAGAGAATGCAGAGATCAAGAAGTTGGTATAGGATCTACTCGATAAAGGGTTCATAAGGCCAAGCACATCACCATGCGGATCTCTAATCGTGTCAATGAGAAAGAAAGATGGTTCGTGGACAATGTGCATTGATTACAGAGCACTGAATAAAATAACGATCAATAATCGTTATCCTCTTCCTCACATTGATGATCTATTAAATGAGCTGAAAGAAGCAGTTTACTTTTCGAAGTTGGACTTGCATAGTGGCTATCATATGGTGAGAGTAGCAGAACAAGATGCATGGAAGAATGCTTTCAAGACAAAGAAAGGGCTGTATGAATGGCTGGTTATGCCTTTTGGCTTAACTAATGCTCCTGCCACTTTCATGAGAGTTATGAATGATGTACTCCGACCTTTTATTAATGATTTTGTAATTGTATATTTAGATGAAGTTCTTGTTTTCAGTAAAACATGGAAAGAACATTTGAAGCATGTAAAGCAAACTCTAGATATTTTGAAAAGAGAAAATCTCTATGTGAAGTTATCAAAATGTGAATTTGGAAAAACATCTTTAAATTATTTGGGTCATATTGTAGGGGGTGGTGAATTAAAGATAGATCCCTCTAAGGTTAAATTCATTGTGAACTGGCCTAAACCCAAATCAGGTATGGAAGTTAGGAGTTTCCTAGGAGCAGCACCATATTGGAGAAAGTTTGTTGCTAACTTTTCGTTGAGTGCAACTCCCTTACATGCTTTAACACGATTGAACAAGGTGTTTTACTGCGAAGGGAAATAGTAGAAAGCCTTCGACACCTTGAAAGAAAAAATTACTACAACACTAGTACTAGCACTGCTAGATCTTCAACAACCATTTGAGATTGAAACAGATGCTAGTGACTATGCCATGGGGGCAGTGTTGATGCAACACAGTAAACCCATATGCTCTCATTCTGATACATTTAATTCTGCAATAGTTAATTTTCCCACATATGATAAATAATTGTATGCATTAGTACAGAGTGCGAAAAAGTGGAAACATTACTTAATGGGCAAAGAAAAAATCATCCATACAGATCATCAACCACTTCAATATTTGCACTCACACACTAAATTGCAACAATCGAGACACTATAGGTTGATGGGTTTTCTACAACAGTTTCATCTTGTCATCAGATATAAGAAGGGCATACACAATAAGGTTGCAGACATGCTATCAAGACCAATCATAAATGAATCTACTATAATTAAGAATAACTCAGTATTGCATGAAAGCTACATTGAAAAATATGCTCAAGATGTAGATTTTAAGGATGTATATGCAACTTTAATTCATGGAAAACAAGTAGAAGAATTGGATTATCATGTTAAGGACGAGCTCTTATATCATTCGTGAAAGTTATGCATTCCTCAAACTAAAGGAGTAAACATAATCTAAGAAGCACATAATTCTCTAATATTAGTTCATTTTGGGGTAAGTAAAATAATTGCACAGCTACAATGGCTCTGTTATTGGCCAAGAATGCATGAAACAATTTCTAGATATATTAAAGGGTGTACCATGTGTGCTACAAGCAAGCCTAGTAATATAAAATTAGGCTTGTACACTCCATTTCCAGTTCCTTCTCGTCCTTGGGAAAGTGTTTCCTTGGACTTTGTTAGGGGATTGCCAAAATCTAGGAAAGGTCATGATTATTTATATGTTATTGTTTATAGGTTTAGAAAAATGTGTATTTTAATACCCTGTAACAAGCAGATTACAGTTGAACAAACAACTAAGTTGTTCTTTTAGCATGTATGAGGTCATCTTGGGTTAGCCACTTCCATTGTATTTGATCAAGACTCCCGATTTGTTGGGAAGTTTTGGTCAAGTCTACGGGAACTGATGGACACTAGACTGAAGAAGAGCACAACCTTTCATCTACAAACAAATGGCCAAATAGAGGTGGTCAATAGGACAGTGATCCAGGTACTCAGGGGCTAATGCAGCAAACATCCCAAGCTTTGGGATGAACATTTGTGTTATGTCCAACATGCTTAAAACCGTGCCAAGCACTCTTCTACACAAAGATCTCCTTTTGAGACTTGTTTTTGTTTTACACCAAGGTCTCCCTTGAATTTTGTCTTTATTAAAGACATAGCAGTTGATGGACACAGTGATGTGGAAAAAGCAACCAAGTTCATTGAACAAATTCAACAAATTCACCAGGTAGTACAGGAATAGCTAGAAAGAAGCCAGGCCAAGTATAAGGCAAGGAATGATAAGCATTGAATTGAGCATAGCTTCCAAGTTGGTGATCAAGTATACCTGTACATCAACAAAGATAGAATGCAAGATGAAGGTAAGAAGCTGAAGCTAATAAGGTATGAGCCTTTCAAGATACTTGAGAAAATTGGTGAAAACACTTTTCGCCTTGATTTGCCAGCTTATATGCATATCTATTTAGTCATTTATGAAGATAACTTGAGACTATATGAAACTTCATTGATTCAAGATCCCAAAGAGCAAATTCAGTTGCCTTCTATTGATGATCTGTTGCCTGAATATCTCAATCAAACTACACACGGAGGGGATGTTGAGTACCTAAGAATTGGACTCAAAGGTTCAAACCCAAGCAGTGCAAGATGGATAGAGATTGGACAACTGAGGAAGCTGTATGCTCACTTGATTGATGCATAAAAACAGACTTTTGGTGGTCCAAAAGCGTTTTCAGTGTGAAGGCGTGATCCAAAATGTATCCTAAAAACCCTTTAAGTCTTCAAAATAAAAAACTATCGCAAAAGGATGGACTTCTAGAAATGGAAGATTACATATTAGTCCCGAAAAACATGAAGAAATGGCCAAAGATAGAGTTATCGGAGGCTTGGACATCGATGCATAAGAGCCCTCGGATCTTGTTGATCAACGATCTAGATTCGATCAGCATATCGCAATCGGTGATGGCATGCAGAGGCTTTTGGAGGCTACCACATAAAAGTTGTGAAAACGATCAGTGCAGGTCAATGAGGATAGTCGATCAAGCGCACAAATCAACGGCCCAGGCTAACTCGCAATATCACTTTGGCACAATACAAAGGAGCACTTACCAATGGCTCGAGGACTCTCCGATATGCGATTGCGACATGTCACATCACAAAATTGCATCGGAGAAATACAAAGGAGTAGGGCCGATAACAAATGCAACTGTGATAGCCAGACACTATAGGATTATGGATGAAATTTCATTGTTTTGAGTTCCAGAAAATGGGTTTTTTCTGTGTATTTCGTATTTTTGTTAAGTAAATGAAATGCAAAGGAAACAAGCCTGATGCGTTGAATCCAGACTCAAAAGGGTTTATATACACAATGATATATGTTTTGAGTTCCAAAATAAGTGGGATTTTGGGTGGGACTTTGGTGATAAGTAGTATTGTCAAGGCTCCGCTCGAGCCCATACACTGGCTGCGATGTGGCCAGGCGTCGGAGAGAGAAAACCACCCTTTTTGGGCGGGTAATCTTTGTGCACGTTAGCCACCCAAAATCAATAATAGCCCTAGGATCATGATCACTTGCGATAGTAACCAAGATGGATCCGAAAGGATTATAAGGCAGAATTAATAATATTTCAAGTCCGAGAGAACGTGTTTGGGTGGATTTTTACAGTGCTTTGGTGTATTTCTCTGTGTAAATAGAGAATGAATATTCTGAGGATTTCAAAGGCGTCGATGGTCCTTCCGTTATAGAAAAGGTGGCCACCATCCTTGAAGGCGTTTAGCAATGATTTCTAATGCTCACAGGGGGATTTGTGCAGATAGAGGCCGAGAGCTAGAGAGCCTAGAAGAGGAAACTAACAAACAATGCCGATTGGCTTAAAGCCCCAGAAGATAGAAGATAGAGACAAGTAGTGCTGAGACAGAGAGAAAACAGAGACAGAGAGTGAGAGAAAGGGGCTGTGTGCTCAAAGAGGCTTGAGGGATTCAAGCAAAACTCCTATTTTTTTGTAGTTGTTGTGTTGAATCTCAATTTGAGCTCACACTTTTTAAAACTCTGCTCTTGAGGACATAATAGAGAGGTCACCACTGAAGGCTGGACTAGGGGACGTAGCCCAAGAGTTTTGGGTGAAGTCCATATTAAACTTGCTATGTTTATGTGTGTTTTTCTATTATGTTTCTCTGGCTGCTCATTGTTTGTATTATTCACAATCTTATCGATATGTTGCACTAAGTAGTATAGGCAAGTCCATGCACATGAGTTTGTAATACCTTAAAAGTAATCTAATATCTTCATTTTCAGATCACATATCTATTAACTTTTTTGTTTTTCCACTCAATGGTAGGTACAGATCTTTCTAATACAAATAATCTTCCATCTATAGCTTCCATACTCGTAGTTTTTGTTGTTAAATTTCTCGACCCCAAACCTAACATAATTCACCATTGCTCCCACGCGAACCAGGAACACTTCTCTACTTTAAGTTTAATAGCCAAATATACCTTCAATTCTAATACCAGTTGTTAGAAAACTATATATTACAGAGCAATAGAACACATAAAATATTTCAAAAACAAAAATGTAGAAAATGCAAAGAAGAAGAGAGACACAAATATATGCGGTTCACCTAATTTGGGCTACATCTATGAATAAACAACCAATCCTTCCTTTTGTAATATCCAACAAAATGAAGAGATACCACCTACAATAAATCCGTTCTAATTTTCTCTTCACTCTCACACAATTAAATCTCTCTTTCCAGATCAGAATGCATAATTACATAGTCGCAATATAATTCCCTCATATAAATTGAGTGGTTTCCTTCTAGGGAAAAAAAACCCTAAATTAAACATAACTTCTACCATCAGATAATTCACGTAATGAACGGCCAAGATTAACTATGAAATTACAATATTTTAAAAGGAAAATTTACATCTATTTTTAGTTTCTCAGGCACTGCCCTCAAACCCCTGTCGAGGACCCACTGGCCCCCTGAGCCCCATGTGGGGGGGGGGGGGGGGGGGGAAGTCCCCCCCCCGTATTGAGGGGTGTACAGCCTTCCTAGGGTATACACTCAGCTAAAACAAAGACCTCTGAATTAGGAAGATAATTAGGCTCCACACCCAACACTACGAATATAGGAACTAGAACTCAACCCAAGCTATTATAGGGCTTCCATATTTTTTGTTCCAACCCACAACCATCGAGTATTTGAGAACCAACCATAAAAAATAAGAAGTGGAAAACCTAAAACACCATTGTTATCCAAGAAATGGAAAGGAAATGCTAAAACCATTGACAATCCAAGAAAATATCCATGCCAATGAAAACACATAACCAAGGAACCACATGAATATACCATGCATCCAAAATCAGCAAACAAATCACACATGCAACTTGTTACCTACGAAGAAATATAGTTGTATCTATTGATCCCATTGTGCCCTTGAACTCCATTTTTCCTTTGCCTTCTTTATCTAAATCCAAGTGAATTCTAGAGTGCTCCAAGCATGCCCCAAGAATGCTCTAAGTTTTCAAGGGTTTATGAGAGAGAGAATGAAAGGAGAGCTCAACTCAAAATTGTCAAAAGACTCAACCAAAAAAAACTGTGGACTGTTTCTATAAAGCCTTTTTATCAGTGATTTCTCTATTTTCTTCATTTTCTTCCATTTTCCCTCTAATTTCCCTTGCATGTAATTTTGTGTCTCTTCACCTTTGTTTTCTCTTATTTTCCTTCATTTTCATAATTAAAAAGTCAATTATTTCCCCTTTGACTTTGCCAATGCATTTACTAATTTACATAGCCATTATTAGTCAGAAATGATGCACACTATGATGTTTTCCCTTCCATTCATCTTGGAATACGTTTCCCACGACCTTGGTCTAATTTTATTTACATGAAAAATAAACAAGGGGATGTTACAGTTACCTTCTAGCCAAGTTTTCTTCCGAAAGGTTTTCCCAGAACACATCTTGTTTTTTATTTGTGCAGGAAGTTTTATTGTATTGTTCTCAATTTTCTACATAATTTCCATTTGCATGTGTGCACTAATTACAGTAAAATCAACAGATCTAGAAATTTAATAAAATTGTAATAGTGTAGAATTTCATATTTTTAATATAATATTATTAGATCTATTGGGATGAGTTTTCTAGTGGAATATTCATGATAGTTTATGGATCATACTAGTATAAGAATAGGTTTCTTTGAGTTTACTGTGGAGAATTTTAGGGAATTTAGATCAGCAAGGTCGAAAATCGTAAAACCCTAATCATGGTAGATGAATCTATAAATTACCCTCACGATCCTAGAAAGGTGAGGTTTTCATAGCTAGAACAACAAATCATAGATATAAATCACAATGTAAACCTCCTCATATCGAACCTGAGAAATAATATTGAGATATTTGGAGGGGATGGGGCTTCAAATGCATAGGACAAATCAGAAGGGTGATAAGGAAGAAATAGAGATCCAGTCGAAGAAAGAACCCATAAAATATTGACCAAGTTCGATTGTTGTGAACCAATCAAATTCCTTGTTTAAAATGAACGCAATAGTAAATGTCATTTTGTGCCATGGCGATATTGATGCTCTAAATTTTAATCACAAGTTACAACAATTAGAAGTTTGTTTCAACATCTATGAAATTGAGGAAGGACAAAAGAACTCATTTGCATTGTTGAAATTAGAGGGCCATGCACTGACTTGGTGGGAGAGACACATGAAGGCCCTGTGTTTGGAGGGAGAACCTCCAATGACTAAGTGGGAGGACTTCAAAACTATTATTAATTCATAGCTTTATCCTATTGCATACATAAAGGACTAGAGGATGTAATGGCACTACTTCGTGTAAAAAAAGCCCAAAGCACGCAACAGTGCACCACAAATTCTAGAAAGATTTATATAGTGTTGGGCATCTATCCAAATAACCTAGATGTACTCCTCAATTATTTGGGGAGTTTTCACTACCATTTTCGTGAGCAAGTGATGTTTTTCAAGCCCAAATCGGTGGACAAGGCTTGTGTACAAGCACGGTACTTGTATAACATAGTGTTAAAGAGAGAAAAATCAAGTGGATCAAAGAAAGAGGAGAAACATGATGCTTCTAAAGAGAGAGAAATGAAGCAAAAAGGGTGAAAAGATAAAAATATGACAGCCGTGACACACCATTGAAAAGATCCTAGCAATCACTGCAAGCAGTACAACATTGACGACCAT
This sequence comes from Pinus tabuliformis, assembly GCA_031772625.1. Classification (NCBI taxonomy): domain Eukaryota; kingdom Viridiplantae; phylum Streptophyta; class Pinopsida; order Pinales; family Pinaceae; genus Pinus; species Pinus tabuliformis. Next base: position 750,399,775 of record CM062808.1, read on the forward strand.
ATAGAGGAGAAGTTTTGGAAGTTTCATCCAAAACTAAAACCGAAGAACAAGAAGAAAAATAATAAGAAGAAGAATCTCATGGCCACTTATTTGAGCAACCAAGTATAAAGCATCTCAGATGGACATTGATGGCCATACAAAGGAAAAGTGTTGGAAGTTGCATCTAGAGCTAAACCCGAAGAACAAGAAGAAAGATAATAAGAAGAATACTTACATTGCCACTAATTCGAGCAACCAATTTAGAATCATATCAAACATGGATGAGAATATTGTTTGTAAGTCACTACAAAAGGAGGTGAATCTGAGTAGCCGTCAACAACAGGAATATAAAAAAATGACCAAACTCTTCCATATAAAGATACAGGCCAAGAAGACAAAGATTGATGCTTTGTTTGACTTGGGATCTGATGAGCCCGCAAATTGGGTAACTTATTGGGCTCACTTTGCCTAATTTTCCTTGTTCAATACTCCATTTTTCATAGATTATGCATGTTTTTTAGTATGTTTGTGTTATTTGAACGAATAAGGGTGGTCACTCTATCTAGGAGGCTAAATACGTGGTTATTTCACGATTTTTGGACAAATTTTGGAGCAAAACCAAGCAATCATGGGTCAGCTGATAGCTAAGCTTGAGGTGAGGATTCGTAGGGAGGTTGTCTCTTGCATTAAATGGCCTTCCTCAAAATCTCCACCCTCAACTCTGAGCTCCACAGGCCACCAAAACGAGTTTTAAAGGCAGCCAAGCAGTTTTGGGAAGAGTGACTGTTTACTAGCAGTTGGGACAGCCGAGTCCCTTGAATCTAGGAGGGCTGCTAGCCCCCTCGTATTGTACAAATAGGAAGGCCTCAGCCTTCATAGTTTACTTTTGGAACTGTTGGTATTTTTGCACTATAGTGCTGTCATTTTGCTCAGCCTGTTTTCTTGTAGCTACTGCTGTACAACTTTCATATGATGATTATTTTTGAATAATGAGAAGCAGATTTACTTGGCACTAGATCTGAGTTCTTTATAGGAGCCTGCAGCTCTTGGGGTTGGGCCCAACCCGAGTGCTAAGGCCTCCTTTATGTATTGCTAGTTGTTATTTATGCATTTGCAAAAACATTTCTGTTAAGTAGAATGAATTTTGTTGATTAACTAGGTCACTGTTAATGGTTAGAAAGACTTCTGATGCTCGGATTTCGTTGATAGGTTGTTAGCAGGGAAAAGCTTCAAAAAAGGGCCATCAAACATCTCTTGTTTCACCTCTCCTTCAGTGGGATCAGGAGTTGGGATCATGGTGAATTTGTTGCCCACAAAAACATTGATTTTGCTTTGCCATGCAATCACTAGTGTTTGATTTTCATGTGTAGAAGTTAGTTACAAGTTCAAAATTTTGCTTGCTTAGTTGCATGAGTTAGAATACATGGTTTCATTGCAGTTCAAACTTCTGTTCATTCTCTTTAGTGACAACTAGCACAGATTAGGTCAACGTAACTAGGTCTTTGAATTTACAAGTCTTTGTTGGTTCAGATTGGAAAAACGACTTGCAGAGCACTTGTACCACTCCTTCATCTGCTTAATCTCCATCAGCACCATCAAATCCACCCTCTACTCGGAATCCTTGCCTCACGTTGCCATTTGCTCCCATAACCCTAGTTTTGTGTAGCATTGCTTCAGTCTTCTTTGAACCAAATCTAGCCATCTACACCTATCCACAACCCCATCCACCAAGTCCTGGACCATATCCAACCCTCACCCTACCTCCACACTCACTCCTTCACCTTCTCCTATCCATCCATCTACCAAAATCTCACTTCTGAACATCCTGTAGAAAGTCACAGACATCCTGTAGAACCCCTGCAGACTTCCTGTAGAGGCTCACGAGTGAGGTTTCTTGATAGTCAACCTCGGTGAAACTCTATGGAAGGGTGTTAGGGACCCCTTAGGCCCTCTCTGAACCTTCTTGACCTCCTCCAAGCATTCCTTCTTGCCCATCCACCTCTGCACAGCCAAAAACAGTCAGATCATATGCATAATAACTTTGGCAACTTATTCAAAAATACAAAAAGATGTTTTTTTCCGATGTTACTGTAGAAGTAGCTTAGATACATGTATTTACCTTCCTAGAAGTCAATGGCAGTTCTTTCAATAGCTTGCATCCTCTTTCTTGCATCAGTAGGGTTAGCTAGTAGAATTAGGGTTTGCTAGGATTTACATTTCCTTTTAGCTTTCCAGTTTCTTTCTGCAAGTAGATTAGCCTTCTTTAAGATAGCTTTTGTCCATCAGTTAAAAAGCTTCTTCTCAGAGCTCATAGAAGTTGGCTTAAGCCCCTAGCAGACTTGTGCCAGCTGATCAAGTGACATCTGCGGCAAGAGCTAGTACTTGTGCATATAGCACCGTCACTTCCAAGTTTGTTACGAACTACCAGGTTGATAAAAGTAAAGAAGGGAGTCCCAAGAGTTGTAGCATTATTGCAGCAATACTGGAGCTCACCAAGATCCCAGACGAATCTCATTGTGGTAGAGTTGGTCAAGAAGTTGGGGTTGGAAATTTGTAATTATCAAAACCCATATCCACTAGGATGGGTTAATAAGGATCCAAAGCTTAAGGTAAAAAAATAATTCAAAAATAGATTTGTTATCACTGTTAATTTTATTAATGAAGTATATCTGGTTCTTGTTTCCCTTGATGTATGTGGAGTCATGTTTAAGATTCCATTCATGTACATGTGAGATGAAATATTCATGAGAACAATAAACCAGTACCAGCTCATCAAGGATGGAAAATCATTTATCATGAAAGCACATTAAGGAATGTAAAAAATTTCAATGGTAATTGCTAACCAAGCCAAGAAATTAATCAGTTCCAACAAGAAGTATGTTTTATTATTTTTAAAATAAATTGGCTCTGTATAGGAGTTAATAAGAGTAAGAAAAAAAAATTGGAGGAGTTCTTACAAGCATACAAGTATGTGTTATGAGAGCCTAAAGGGTTACCACCTAAGAGGAAAGTGGAGCACAATATCCAACGATTGTCAAACTCCCTATTGAAAAATATTGGGTTGTACAGATAGTTTGTTATAGAAGCAAGTGACATGAAGAAACAGTTGTAGCAACTTCTAGAATAAGGTGTCATTTGTCCGAGTACATCACCATGTGGATCACCCATCATCAGTCCCAAAAAAGGATGGGTATTGGCAGATGTGTATGGATTACAAGGCATTGAACAAAATCATGCTCAAGAAGAGATGCCCCCTTCCCATGATAAATAATCTATTGGATTAGTTGCAACAAGTAAAAAAGTTCACCGAGCTCGACTTAGAGTATGGATATCACTAGGTTTGATTCAAAGAAGAAGATACCTAGATGAACGCTTTCAAAGGAAAGTAAGGTTTGTATGAGTGGTTAGTCATGCCATTTGGCTTATATAATGCACCAGCGCATTTATGAGATTAATGAATGATGTACTGCACCCTTTATAGATTCATTTTTTATTATTTATTTGGATGATATACTGGTATATAGTGCTACTTGGGAAACATTGACCTGGTAGTTTGATTTATATTTGATGTAGGTTCTACAAACATTGAAGAAGCACCAACTGCTAGCAAATATCAAGAAGTGGAGTTTTCATAGCAATATTTGGTGTATCTGTGGTATGTGATTAGTGGAGGAGATTTGAAGATAGATCCTTCCAAGAAGGAGGTCATCATGAAATTGCATGTGCCTACTAATTCTTTTGAGATTAGGAATTTCATTGCGGCAGCATAATACCTAAGGAAATTTATAGCTTCATTTTCAATTGTAGTAGCACCGCTCCATGCCATAATAGCAAGTGGAAAGAGTTTCCAATGGGGAAAAGGTCAACGAAAGAATTTTGAGATAAAGAAGTAGCTTATTCAAGTACTAGTGTTGGCATTACCAAACTTGAAGGAAACCTTCAAAGGGGAGGCATATGTGAGTAGGTATGTTTTGGGAGTTGTCTTGATGTAGAGAGGAAGGTTTGTGGGCTACCATTATGAAGTATTTCATGTGGAAGTTCTTAACTACCCTACCTCTGATAAGGCACTCTATTCCATGGTGAAATATATGATGAAGTGTAAGTCCCATTTGATAGGAAAATAGATAGTGATACACAAAGATCACCTGCCATTACAGTACTTGCAGGCCTAAGGTAAGCTACAACAGACCAAGCATTACAAGTGGATCATTTTTTAGAGCAGATTCATTTGGTGTTCAAGTATAATAACGGTAGCATGAACAAGTTAGATGACATGCTTTGAAGGCCACCCACATTAAAAATCATGGCTTTGGGGACTCTTATGCACATGTAGCCATACCCCCATGATGCACACAAAGGCATATTTAGAGGATGAGGAATTCAAGGACATGTATCAGTCATTACAGAGTCAAAGTCATGTGCACGATGGCAAAAACACCATTGACTACCATATCCAGGATGAGTTTATTTTAGATGCTAGATAAGTTGTGCTCCTAAATGTGAGCGATTTTAGTTGAGAAGAGATGCTCAAACCTCCAAGGTTGCATGCCACTTTGGTGTAGGGAAGACTATGACTAACTTGCACTGGTATGTTTATTGGCCCAAGATGTGAGAGCAAATAGCTAGGTTCATAAGAGGATGAATTCCTTGTTGTTCTAGCATGCCTAGAAATAGGAAACAAGGTTTATATTATCCATTACCTCTACCTATTCATCCTTGGGAAAACATTTCCATGGACTTTGTGGGAGATTTACTGACAATTAGGAATGTACATGACTACTTGTTCATGGTAGTTGATAGGTTCAACGAGATGTGTATTTTGATGTCCTGTAAAAAGAACATCAATGAACAAGAAGCAACAAGCTTGTTCTTTGGATAGGTCTGAGTGCACTTTGGATACAAGGGAGCATCGTTTTAGATAGGGATACAAGATTTCTCACTATATTTTGGACTACATTGTGATAGAAGATGGACATTAAAGAGACCTACAACATTCCATTCATAGATATATGGGAAGACATTAGCAATCAACAAGACTTTGGTGCAACTTCTGAGGGAATACAACCAAAAGCATACACAGAACTAAGATGAAAATCTAGTATATATACAACATTTTTACACAACCAAAAGCATCGAAAGAACTAAGATGAAAATCTGGTATATATACAACATTTTTACAACAGAGCACTCCAACCCATTTGAAACGTTTTTTGGATATTTGCTACCTTGACCTAAAACTATGCTATTATATTATCTTAACTCTAAATTATCAAGCAAAAAAAGGAATAAAAAAATTTGAAATATATATATTTTTTATAAATGTTTAGAAGATTCAAAATTAAGATACTAGAATTTTATTTTAGAGAAAAGAAATCATAATATACATATCACACACATAGAAATTGTAAATTAACATCCATTTTACGTTATAAATAAAAAAAATGTTTAATTTAATTTATTTCATAACATTTTTTAAATTAAAAATTAATATTTACCTGATTTCATCATGAAAATTATTAAATTATAAATAGAATTTGCTACAATACCATGTCTCATCAATACCACTTACCCAAAAGACATAACTCATTTCTTTTTTTTGTGGTAGGTAAGCACCCACGAGGAATTTGAACGAGTGACCTATCGAAGGAGTGCCTTAATAGTGCACCCATTCACCGTCAATCCAAAGCCCCCTGGGCTAGAAAACATAATTCATTTCAAAATCAAAATATTTTATAAATATTTTATTGTTATTTTATTTTATAGCATTTTTTAAATTAAATCTAAAAGAAAAAACCTAAGGGGAGATGTTGTAGTGGTGTAAATATTTGTAAACATTTACATATGTGCTCAAATAAAAAAATAATAAAAGGTTTGAAGTAATTCCCTAGAGACGTTGTAATGTCTTGTAACTATTTCCAATTGTAAAAATAAAGTATAATATAAAATTAATAATTTTAATTAATAATAAAACGAGCCTAGAACCATCTTAAATCCAATCTACCAAGCTACAATAGGGATCAAATATCTTTAGACACAAACCTCCTTTAGAGTGAAAGGAGATTTGATCCCTCATAGTGCTTGGTAGATGGGAAGTTAAGGTGAATCTAGGCTTGTTATATATTTTTCTAAACACACATACACATACCCCTAAATTCAAAAATATTATGAATTTATAAAGTATAAATGTTATCAATTTTTAGTACTTAAATGTACTTAGCTTTTCTCTATACAATGGTACCCTCATATGAATTCAAAAATATTATAAATTCTTTTTTTGGGAGTAAATATTCATGAAAATTTGAAAATTGAATCTAATCCTTTATATAATACTTCATAACACTAGGCAATTAAATTGCCCAATATAAACTAAAAAAATATTATAAAATAATAAAAATAAAAATATTATAAATTTTATTATTCAACTTTAAAATTTATTACTCTTTTTAATAATAAATTTTATTATATATATTAATTATAGAAAAATAAAATACAACCAAATTTATATTCCTTTAAAAATTATAGAACCACACATTTCTTATTTACCAAACATATCCAACATATTAAATTTTAGGTTAAAAAGTCTATGAGTAACCCATCTCAAATAACCAACCGCATATTTACAAACAAGTGTATGTCAATAACAATTTTCGGAAATTTCTCAAATAAACATAGATCAGAGGGACACTTCAAAGCTCAGAGAAATCTATGCGAAACACATATTATTTATCAAGAAAATTGAAAATAACCAGGCGTTGTATTATGCTGTTAAGAGTCTTCGGTTCTGCTCCTTTTCACAGAAGGCGGCTGCTCCAAGCGAGGCCGATAATTCCATACGTCCCCTCTCTGGAACTCAAAATTCTGCACACGTTTGCGGGTGGAGACAAACATAGCATGAGTAGAGCCTTCCAGTGCTGTAGAGCCCTGGGTGGAGTTTGTGTTGTTGGATACACAACCCTCTATCTCTGGCACCTTTGCGTTTCTCCTCCTAAAACACCATGGCCGAATTTAATCCACTCCAAAAACTCCGTTCTCATGCTTCTTATGATGGCGCTCGGAAGCTATTGATCCTGTAATAGATTTGATCATGGAAAAGGAACCCACTAACCCTGTGTAACATCCCTAAAGTATCAATATAACATTTAACATTTATTAAAATATTTTTATTATAACTTGATTAATGATTCGTTTAATTTGTTGAAACATTATAGTTAAATCAACAAAAAATTAGGGTTAACAGTTCTTGGTAACGACCTTTTCATTTATTATCCACTCAGGATTTATGCTCTACAATGTTTTTTCTAAGGGAATGATGGAAACACATTTATATTTTAATGGGAAGTGTGTCGGCTTTCATTGGCAAGCAAAATGGAACGATTTATTCGGTGAGAAATTATTTTTATAATTTTACATTGTATTAACTTGGACAATGCAGATATTGGGTAAGAAATTGTTCTTTAATTTCCATTAAAGAAACATTGTATTAACTTGGACAATGCAGATTCCAGCTTTGCTTGCAATCAGTTTGGCAATATTCATGATGCATTTGGTAACCATTCCATCACCGAGATGGATATCAATCCTTTGTTTAATAAAAATAAATGATTGGAATGAGCGAGAATGCAAACGAATTTGGCAAGACACAGCTAGCAAAGAATTGGATGGATATGGACGCAGAACCTAAGGGAACAACGAGTAGATTCTTTAAGGAAAAGATAAGTAACAGTGCTATCTTTCTTGAATAGTTGGCATGATTAGTGAACATAAAAGACAAGTTCATAATGTTATTTTTTTGAAAAGAATGTGTGATTTTTCTTTTATTAGTTTTCTTGGAAAATGAATACTATAATTATTTTGCAAATTTCCTGAGAAGGAAACACTTCATGAAAATAAAAGTTATTGTGTTAGATTTTCTTACAAAAGAAATATGCATCTGTATATTTTAAATTTCTTGGAAAGGAAAAACATTTGAAACCTGCACACAAAATGATTAAATGATTAAAGAGATAATTATATTTTTTCATGGAAAGAATATAGGTTGACTATTCTTATGAAAATAGAAAGAAAATAAGATCTTTTATTAAAGAAAAGATTGTGAATATATATTTTTTTTGGTAAATAAAATATATTACTGCATGTAGATAAAGATTGTTATTATATATTTTTCTTGATAAAGAAAATATATTATATAATTTTATGGGTAAAGAAAATATATTAATGCATGCAAATGAAGATTGTTATTATATCCACTGATTTTGAGAGAGCAAGAACATGGTAACCTAGGATTTTAACTTTTCTCAGGGACGGATTACTTCTCAAAGCACCTGCAACTCATGATAGCCACACACTCAAGCTCATAGTTCAGCCTCAATGGCTTCTGCGATGGGGGAGGACTCGGGGCCTCCCCCTTTGATGAACCCTGTGCTACGGGCCAAGAACATATGTGACAAGGCCTATGATCCGCAGATGAAAACAAATGAGCATAACATTGATTTACATAATGAACCATAGGGTACAGAAGATATACCCTTGGACAGGAAGCAACATGTAGTGGGAGATGATGAGACTCAAAGCGACCTCCGCAACTTGCAAACCTGTAGGTGCAAAACGGCCTAAGATTGACTTAGATTGAATTTGAGTCAAAGAATCAACACCCAAATCGAATACATGAAAGATCACGCCTTTATTGGAAAAATTTATTGGATTTTGGCCAAGAGAGAAAGCCTTACACGGATGGATAGCAGCCAAATGGAAACCAAAAGGACACATCATTTTGAAGCTAGAACCTAAGGGGTTCTTTATAGCAATCTTCAAGTGCATAGAATATCGAAACAGGGTCTTACACAATGGCCCTTACCTCCTCAATGTCGTTGGGGTTTATCTATGTGACTCGATCGAGCGATTCAACCCGGATAAAGAAGATCTAAGTTCAGCACGAGTTTGGATCCGGCTATATTCCCTGCCGTTGGAATATTGGGATGAGGAATCTTTAAAAGACATTGGAAATGGACTGGGAGAATTCATAAATGTTGCAGAAAAAACAAAACACAGAAGATACACCTCCTATGCCTGAATTTATGTCTACATGGATATGAACAAAGCTCTTCTGAACTCGGTAAGTTTATTCCATGATGATTTTGAATGGATTCAGACATTACATTATGAGCATGTTCCATTTCGATGCCGAAAATGTCATGCTCATGGACACCTATTCCGGGATTGCTCGCTCAATGCCAAGCCCTCCTCCAACACTGCCTCTCAACAAAATGATTAAGATGGATTTACCAAAGTGAAATCTTGGAAAAGGAATCATAAAAAGCCTACTTCTCAACCCAAAAATACCCTTGCCAACAATTCTAATCCCTCTGCCAACAATTCTAATCCCTCCACCAACAATAGCTTTGATATTCTCGCTTAGACTAACTTTGTGGTCCCTGAACCCCCCATGCGCTCTCATGAGATTCCTAATCAACCCTCTGCTAACCCTCAGCTGGCTGCGTTTCCTCACCATGTCCCCGAGCAAACCCAAGCTCTCCCCTCTACCACTTCCATTAAAGATATGGCCTGGAAACCTAATGGTATGGACATCGATACCCTTCTCATTGATCCCAAACTTGCAGCGAACATCATGGCTCAGAGTAGTGAACTCAAGAAGATGGATGAAGAGCCTCAAAGAATTAACCTAGGAGACTTGGACATTTTTAGCCTTGAGTAGGCATGCAAGCAAAAACAATTTGATAAGGTCCCAGACGGGCAGCTAGAAAGTCTAGAGGTCATCCTACTTAGAGCACATCAACAAAGATCTCTTAGAATCCAACCAAGAAGTGAGTGGAACGGAAATGATCGAGACTTAAATAGGAATGCAACAAATTACAGAGATAACCATAAACACAGATATGCAGTGGAAATAATACTTCATTTCATTAATGTAAAATACTGAAATATGCTTATAAATAGTAATGGAAATAAACTAGCTAGGGTGATGGTAGCTTATCTCTGAGAAGAGATGTGTGGCTACATGCCTCTGAACTGTGTTACAATGAGGCTTGAAGGCCTATTTATTGTTTAGAAATAATGGAAAACCCTTAACATTCCAAAACCTAACCCTAGAAGATGAAACGCCAAACTGTGGGCCCCATTTGGGTAAATTGGTACATCAACTTCTCGGGGTCGTAACTTTGGCATACGATCTCCGTTTGACGCATACAATAGCTCGTTAGAAAGATCTATCTGAGCACTACCACTTTAGCAAGGGAAACATTAATCCATGGGCCCATATCGCCTCCAAATTTCCCAAAAAACGTCGTTTAGGGCCTCAAAATGGCGGTGTAAGTTTAGGACCCGAAAAACTACTAAAAATGGTAAGTTGTGCTACAATTAAGGAAACTGAAAATGCTGAGAGAAAAAATGGTTGGGGTCCAAGTGGACTGGGCAGGTGGCCACCAATATCCACCTGGATCATTCCTCCCCCCTTAGGAAGCAATGGTCCCCATTGCATTGAGTTCCTCCATGAGATGAGGAAACTTTTGCTGAACTTAGTCCTTGGTGAGCCACTTTCCCTGGTGAAGGAGTTGGCCTACTTTGAAAACTCGATACAATTGGATATTCTGTTGGCAAGTGTTCTTGATCTGTGTGTCCATGATGTGATCAGCTGCAGCTTGTTCCATGCAATCTGGAGCTATTTTGCAATGTTAGATGTGTCTAGCAATGGTGGAAAGCATGGCCGAAGGTGGTCCACATTGAACACTAGGTGCAGGCCAAGGAATGGGGGAATGTTGAGCTCAAATGCATTGTCTCCCACAGCCTTAGTAATGGTGTAAGGACCATATCAAAGTGGTCTTAGTTTCCGATAGGCTCCAGTAAGGCGTTCCTTTTGCAAATGTAACTAGACATTGTCGCCCACCTGAAACTTGTGTGGCACCCGATGTTGATCATGTCGCTGCTTGTACTTGCCATTTGATTTCTCAAGAATGTCATGGAACTGCTGGCGAATATGTTGGATGTGCTCAATGAAGCTGGTTGCCTTGTCTGTTTTGGACTGGACATGAGCCAAATCTGTGTGAGTAGCTGCAAGTGGCATGGCCACCTCAATGGGGCATAGTGGTTGGAATCCCAAGCCCACCTGAAAAGGGCTATGGCTAGTCGAGCTATGAAGAGCTCGGTTGTAGCTGTGCTGAACATAGGGGAGGCTCTCATCCCATGTGCGTGGATGCTTTGATTGTACATGCACAAAATGTGCATAGTCATCCTATTGACAACCTCTGTCTAGCCATCAGTTTGAGGATGGAAGGTTGTGGACTTAGTGACTTTGGTGTCCAGCATTGACCAGAGACTGGACCAAAATATACCGAGGAACCGGCTGTCCTGATCTGAGATGATAGATTGTGGGATCCCAAAGTGCACCCACACTCATTCAAAGAAGATTTTAGCAGTGGCTTCTACTATGATATTATTCTTGCAAGCCGCCATAATGGCCATCTTCGAGAACCTGTCAATGACCACAAAAACACAGTCATTTCCATGCTTAGTGGAAAGAAGGCCTGACATGTAATCCATGGAGATGGATTCTGAAGGTCGACTAGGGGTAGGCAGCAGGGCATAGAGGCCTTGCTTCTTGATGGTCAATTTAACAATGGCACAGGCAGTACATGATCTGATGTACTTCCCAACATCCTGTCGAAGATTTGTCCAATAGAAATACTTTTGCAGTACTGCCACCATTTTCTCGACCCAGAAATGCCCAACAGCCCGACTGTAGTGTGCTTCCCAAATCATCTTGGCATGCTCGTTTGAAGGAACACAAAGGTGACCCAGGTGGCATAACAGGGCATCTTGGAGGTGAAATTCTGGAATATGCTGACCCTCCAAGAGTGTCTGGTATGTGTGGCCAAATTTTGGGTTGCTTTTGTAGAGAAGTGGCCAATCAGAAGTCTCGTCCCACAATAGTTGAGTACGGTGGTTAACTCCATGATCAGTGGTTGACTGAGACAATCTTCAATGTTATTGGTGCTACCCTTCTTATACTTGATATTCAAATGGAACTGTTGCAGGTATGTAGACCACTTTTGATGGCGATCATTCTGCAATTTCCCTTGGGTCTGTATGAATTGCAGGGGTCACTGGTCTGTGTGGATAACCGTTTCCTTCCCCAAAATGTAATGCTTCCATTGTCAGCAGGCCTGCACAATGGAATACATCTCTTCATCACAAGTGGGATACTTCCAGACTGTGTCTGAAAGTGTTTCACTGTGATATGCCACTGGATGCCCGTGTTGAGTAAGGACTGCCCCAATAGCATAGTCAGAGTCATCTGTCTCGACCTCAAATGGTTGTTGTAAATCTGGTAACGCGAGCACTGGTGTCGTGCAGAGGCAATCTTTCAACTCTATGAATGCCTTCTGTTGAGATTCAGACCAAAAGAATTTTGCTTTCACTCCTCCCTTGGTGACTTGACTCAAGGGCTAAGTGATATGAGAAAACCCCAACACGAACCTGCGTTAGAAGTTGGCAAGACCTAGAAAGTTGTGGAGCTCTATTGGAGTGGTTAGAGATGGCCAATCCCGAATGACTTGGATCTTGGCTGGATCCACATGCACCCCCTGTTCATCAATAATGTATCCCAAATACTGAACCTGGGTCATGCCAAAAGTGCATTTCTCCAAATTGGCACATAGCTGGTGTTGCCACAGTGTTTGGAGAACCTATCGGATGTGGTGGAGGTGCTCTTCCTAACTCTGGCTAAAGATCAGAATGTCATCCAAGTATACCACTACAAATGAGTTGGTGAATGGCTGCAAGATGTCATCCATTAGCCTCATGAATGTTGCAGGAGCATTCGTCATTCCGAAAGGCATAACCAACCATTTGAAAAGGCCCTCCTTGGCTTTGAAGGCAGTCTTCCACACATGAGAGGGTTCGATTGGTACCTGGTGATATCCTGACTTCAGATCGATCTTGCTGAAATATTTCGCCCCCTTTAGTTGGTCCAGGAGATCATCAATCCACGGGATCAGGTACCTATTATGGACAATTATCTTGTCCAGTGCCCGATAGTCAATACAGAGTCTCCAAGTCCCATCCTTCTTCTGTACCAACACGATCGAGCTCCCACAAGGTGATGAACTCAGATGGATGTGACCTTTTTGCAGGAGCTCCTGAATCTGCCTCTTGATTTCATCGTTCTCCAGAACGGAGCACCGATAAATTGGTCCATTGGGTAGTGGCACACCTGGGGTCAGATTGATGGAGTGCTTGACCTGACAATGTAGAGGAACCCCTGCGGGTGAGGTGAAGATGTCCTTATACTCCTCCACGACCTTGTCCATCTGTAGTTGTCGTGTAGAGGGGCCCTGTCTAGAGGCCATGGGCACCGTTTTCTTCTTTCCTTGAGGGTGTATTATCAGGAAAATAAATTTCTTGGTTTTGGAAATGAGCTTAGTACATTGTTTTGTAGTAATCAATGAGATGGCGATAGGCGGTGCTACCTCTGGTATCCTGTACAACTTATTTCCTAATGTAATAATAACAACACGGGGCCTTGATTCATACATAGCATGTCACTTCCACAAGTATGGTTGTCCTAATAATACATCACAAACTTCAAGGGATCAATTTCACACAATACCTCATTTGTGAAGGGCTTGATATTATATGGAAGGCGACACTGTTGGCTCACGCGAAGATCCCGTCATTGGTGAAGCCACTTGACGGTGTACGGTTGTGGATGTGCTGTGGTCGGTAAGCCCAACCGCTTCATGACCTCTGCCGAAATGAGGTTCTTTTGGCTCCTGCTATTGACAGTGAACTATAGAGGGGAGCCCTTTACCGACATCTGGGAGTGGAAGAGATGCTCCTCCTCCTCTAGATCTTCAGGTTCATTTTTCTGGACCTTGGCAATAGCAACAGTGGCATTGGGATCCGCATTAATGATCTGCTTCCCTTTGTCATTCCCCTTGTCAGGTTTTGACTTAGAGTCGGAACATGCATCTGATTCTGAAACCTTTAGCTCAGCCACTCGTGACTGCTTGGCCCGACACTCACTTGTGTTGTGAGTGGAGTTCTTATGGAACTCACACCATTTTCCCGTGTCCTTTTTTGGCTTCGCGGTGCTATTCTTTGCTTGTAACTTTGGCAGGTTGTCTTGGGCTGCCCCGCCTTGGCTTTTTCCTTTGTTTTGTGGTTTAGGGGCACCTTTCCCTTACTTTGGATTCGCAGATCCAAAGTCTCACTTCTTTTGTTTAAACTTCTGCTCGACCTTGATGGCATATCGGTATGCTGCGTCGAGTGAGGAGATGTTCAAGAATTCTATTTCTTCCTGGATGTACTTGTGTAGGTAGCCACAATATTTGAGTATCAAATGCTACTCTGAATCCTTGATACCCAACTTTGTGCGGAGGGTATGGAAAATATTGGTGAACTCTGGCACGTCTTGGTCCCTTCCCTGTCGCAGCATGGTCGACTTTATGTATTCATCGTCATAGCTTCCGACAGGGTAGTACTGCTCCTTGACGGCATCCCAAAATGAACTCCAGGTGGGTGTGACTGAAAATAGTGAGCTGGTATTTTCATCCTTCTGCTCGCAGTAGGTTTCCCACCAGTGCTTGACATGGGGGGCTGCTTTGAGAAGAGCGAAAACAATATTTTCCCAACTTGAGAATTCATGAATAGAAAAATAACCCTCTAGTAGATTTAACCATTTATCTACGACATCTGCATCTATCTGCCCCTCGAATATGGGGATTTCAAAATTAAGTTGTACCTTAAAGGGCGTGGCATTACTAGAGAAGCTGCTGGAAGCCGATGCGTCGCTTCTGGGTAGCCGCTGAAGGATCTAGGCAAAGTTGTCCATCATCGCGTTCTGTTGTCACTCGAGGGATTCTTCGAGCAAGAGTTTGATAGGATCTCCTGCCCCCTCATCTTTCTTCTCATTTGCCATGGGAGGCCATTGGGATTTGCGAGGCTGGTCTTACAAAGGTTCGACCAGTTCAAGCCCTAACTCCTTATATCCCAAACTCGTTGGGGACATGCAAAGAAAAACAGGGAAAAAGTAGACCGCTTTGATACCACTGATCCAGACTTAAACAGGAATGCAACACATTACAGAGATAACCATAAACACAAATATGCAGTGGGAATAATACTTCATTTCATTAATGTAAAATACTAAAATATTCTTACAAACAGTAATGGAAATAAACCAGCTAGGGCAATGGTAGCTTATCTCTGAGAAGAGATGTGGTGGCTACATGCCTCTGAACTATGTTACAATGAGGCTTGAAGGCCTATTTATTGTTGAGAAATAATGGAAAACCCTTAACATTCCAAAACCTAACCCTAGAAGATGAAACACCAAACTGTGGGCCCCGTTTGGTTAAATTGGTACATCAACTTCCTAGGGTCGTAACTTTGGCATACGATCTCTGTTTGACGCGTACAATAGCTTGTTAGAAAGATCTATCTGAGCACTACCACTTTGGGAAGGGCAACATCGGTCCATGGACCCATGTTGCCCGCAAATTTCCCAAAAAACATCAAAACGGCATCAAAACGGCTTCAGAAGTTTAGGACCCGAAAAACTGCTAAAAATAGTAAGTTTTGCTACAATTAAAGAAACTGAAAATGCTGAGAGAAACAATGGTGGGGGTCCAGGTGGAATTGGTAGGTGGCCACCAATATCCACCTGGATTAGGAAAGAACTTGTTCAAGGATACTAAGAAATGAGGGAGAAAGACAGATCTGCAATGAACCATCCTCATCGGGGAAATGCTGTTAGAATTTGGATGATATTCTAAACTCACAAAGTACTACAGGCTACTCCCCAACCTTGAAATATGAAGCTCACATGATGGAATTCAAGAGGGTTAAACGACCCTAGGAAATACAAAATGATAAAAAACTTGATATAAAAGGAAAGATCTCATATCTTCTTTTTGCAAGAAACGAAATGTAATAGTACTCTTGTCAGCACCATTCTTTCAAAAGCATGGCTTGGCAGTCACACAATGGAAATGGATTCTATAGGAACCTTGGGAGGATTAGCAATAGCATGGAATGCACAGGATATTTCACTCACAAATTTCAATTCAAACCATCACTTCATTCAAGCCAACTTCCATATCATAGGGACCAATTTGCATGGTCACCTTACCAATGTTTATTTCCTGCAAGTTGTTGAGGAAAAAATCAAAACTTTGGACACGCTCACGCTACTCAATGCCAACTGAACCCATCCACTCTGGATTACAAGAGGCGACTTCAATATGATCACCAAATTAGAGGAAAAATTAGGAGGATAAATCAGATTGGACAATGAAAGTGAGTACTTCAAGGAGTTCATTCAAAGAAATTGGTTAATTTACCTGCCCTTCAACAACGGAATATACACCTGGAATAACAAAAGATCTGGTCCTCATCAGATTGCTTCAAGGATTGATCGATTTCTGATATCAGATAATGCTATCCACCTGGGAGGAGACCTCTCAACCTCTATTCTTCCATTTGCAGGGTCGGACCACTGGCCAATTTCGCTTCAGTGGCAAAGACCGGGAAACTCCACTAGAAGACCCTTCCGCTTTGAATCCTTCTAGTTGACCCATCTACATTTCAAAGATCAAGTACAACATGCATGGAAAAGTTTTCTTCCCCTACAGGTTCCAAAATTTTTCAATTTCAGCAAAAGTTGAGTTTCCTAAAAGCACAAATCAAACAGTGGAACAGTGCTACCTTTGGAAAAAAATTTCAAACTCATAAAGCCCTTGCTTAGGAAATGGAGAAACTCCAGCAAACCATCATCAAAGAAGGCAGGACTAAAGTTCACAACGAACAGGAAAAGAATCTTCAGGCTTAGATGAGTGAAAGAGAAAAACAAGAGGAAATCCTCTAGAAACAGAAATCACGAATAAGATGGTTAAAGGAAGGTGAGAGGGATACAAAGTTCTTCCAGTGTACTGAAATCCAAAGGAGAATGCATAACAACATCACCTAAATTCATAAGCAGTAGGGATACTGATTGGAAGATCACGAGGATATTGAAAAAGAACTCGTCAAGCACTTCAAATCATTCCATCAAGAACCTAGCATCAACAGGCAGCTAGCAATTGACAAGATTCTCCCTCATATTCCAAAGGTGATAAAAGATGAACACAATCAATTTCTTCTTTGTCCGATAACCTTACAGGAGGTGGAATCAGCTATGAAGCAGTTTCAAGAAGGAAAATCTCCTGGTCCAAATGGCTTTACCTCCACTTTATTCCACAAATTCTAGGATATTATCAAAGAGGAGGTCTGGTAGGTAGTCGAAGAGTCTAGAACTCTTCATTGAGTACTACCCTCCCTGAATGAAAAATTTATCACTCTCATCCCCAAGGAAGATCACTCTAATACGCCGGACAAATTCAGGCCTATAGCCCTCTGTAATGTCATCTACAAAATCATATCCAAGGTTATAGCTTCACGTTTGAAGTCGTTGCTTCCCCTGCTCATCTCGCCACAATAATTGGGTGAGGATGATTCCACCTATGGGGAGGATGAGGAGCATCATCTTAGAGCTATCTCCTTTCATAATTTGCCTGCCATATCCCACCAGCAATTTGTGGATGATAACATGTTATTTGGGCATCCCTCAGTCCAAGAAGCCGGAAAATTCAAATCCCTCCTTGATGATTTCTCAACAGCATCTCGAGCGAGTACCAACAAAGTTACATCCGAGATCTTTCTTTTTCACATTCTTGCCATAACTCAAACCTCCATAGCTCGCATTTTGGGATTATCTATTTCATCTCTCCCCTCCAAGTACCTTCGTGCCCTCTTAACTGATTCTGCCCTCAAGCACTCCTCTTGGAAAATTCTCCTCGATAAACTTCAAACCTACCTCACCTCTTCGACCTTTAGAGCCCTAAACATGGCAAGCCAACTAATCCTCATCCAAGTTGTACTGCAATCTATGCCTCTTTATCTATTCTCTATTTTAGCAGCGCCTAAATGGGTTCTCGAAAAAGTCAAAGATCTCCAAAGGAACTTTCTATGGGGATCAATGGGACATAACCGCAAATGGGCGTTGGTCAAATGGGTGACTGTTTGCCTCCCAAAAAACCTTGGGGGAATTGGCCTTCGAGACCCTCAACACAGAAACGCAGTCATGGGAGCACGAATTTGGTGGAAGTGGCTTTTAGCCCCGTAGACACCATGGGCGATCCTATGGAGAGCCAAGTATGCCAACCATAGATCAAATGAAGACCTAATCATGCTTACAGACATGGGTAAGGGATCCCTAATCTGGAACTCGACTAGATTGCACAGAAATATGATCCATCAGCACAACTTTTTGGAAATAAGAGATGGCAATAGTGCTCGTTTCTGGATGGATTCATGACAGCAAAGACCCAAACTCAATAGATTAATCTCACTTCCACCAACAGAGGACGAGGAAGCCCATTGTTGGGAAATGGTCAACCAGTACTGGATTCCAACCCTTGATCAGGGATATAGACAATGGCGCAAAGCAGAACTCATCATTAGGAATGGTACAAAGATAATGTACAAGGAGTTCGACACAGAGCTCACCAATAGGGGAATTAGATTCTCTAAAGAAAAGGATATCTTACATTGGGGATACAAACCACGTGGAACCTTCACCACACAAGAGGCATACAACCTAATGATCAATACTTAGACCAACAAGAACCCTCTTTGGGACAAAGTGTCGTCCCCTAAAATCTAGCCCAAGATCTCAACTTTTCTATGGCTTCTCTGTCATAAAAGAATTCTTACTTGGGACAACTTAAGAAAAAAAAATTCATGGCCCCTCAAGATGCCCCAACTGCAAGCTATAGGAGGAAACTATACAACATCTCATGGACTCCTACTATTTGGCAAGCAAACTTTGGGAAAAAACAATTTTTAGATGTCAGAAAGATGGTAGAGTTAAAGAAGACATCACCAAAACCATTCTTCACTAGGCTAAAAACCCATACAAAAGTCCCCTGCTTAATTCCTTATGGAGAATCCTTCCAGGCCTCCTCATCTAGACAATCTGGAAGGAGAGGAATCAGTGTATCTTTAGGAATCAATCCACCTCCATAGAAATCATATGGAATAATATGTGCAACAAACTTTAGGAAAATCTAGCACTCCAAAAATAGAGCGATGATGACTTTCCCATTGAACCGCAAGAACAAACTATATGGGTGAATTAGAACCTCAGGCTCATACGGACTCTGGAGCCTCCCAGTAGACCCATGCTTTCCCATCACTCTTCCAGCAAGTGCTGCCCTCCTCCTTCAGGATTCACCCTGCTCAACTTTGATGGTGCTTCTAAAGGAAATCCAGGTCAAGCTGGACATGGAGAAATCTTCAAGGATCACTATGGAAATCCTTTGGGATTTTACCTAGGCACTTCAGGATGGGACACGAACAATTTAGCAGAATTGGAGGGACTGTGGCAAGGTCTAAATCTTGCTCAGCAGCATAGCTACTTTCCCTTAATAATTGAAGGAGATTCTCAAATACTCATCAACATGGCCCAACAAATTATACAGGGAACTCTAGTAAACAAGCTATCATATAGCTGGTGACTTGTAGCTCGTTTGCAACACATTGAGCATTGGCTTGCAACTAATAAAGCAATCACCTTCAAACACATCAAGAGAAACAATAACAAAGTTGCCTATCTCTTAGCCAATTTAGGGGTGACAAGTGATCATACTCTATGCACAAGTTTGCTTGAAATTATAAAAGATGCCACACACCAGCAGGAATACACCACGCTGGTGCAAATGGATGCAGCACCCCCAGATGCGGGTGTTAGATGAGAAATTAAAGCAAATAAGCCACTGGACAAGCAGGTGGATGAACCATATGGGAACTTGTGCCATTCCCTGTGGGAATTTAAGGCGGGTTACTGCTCCTTGGCCGGTGCCATCAACCTGTTGTGAGAACTGAGAAATTCCCTGAAAATAAAGAAAAATGGAGCAAAGCCCACTGCATTCCTCCATTCGGCCTCTGAGTTGCTCTTGCCACCCCACTGTAACAGAGCCGAGCCTTCGCACCACTACGGGTAGATGTTGCAGACTACTCTGCTATGTTGACCTTGGCAATGGTCATCATTTCTCTCACTCCTTTCTCTGCAACCTACATTTTGAGGTCTTGGCCCATCTCTCCGGCCCAGATTTGAATTCCGTTGTTCCTCCCAATTTCCCCTCCATAGTTCTTGCCCCCCTCCTACCCTGAGACTCAATGCTTGCTACAGCTTCCTAGTTGGAGAATCATGCACCAATGCCATCAAATGTGGTGCAAGCGAGGAGGTATTCGGGGTGGTGCCACTCACCCTCATCTTTGCCCCCTTCTATCTCCGCTTCCCCTTCCACCTCCCCACCCCCCAGCCCTTCCTCTTCCCGCTTCCTTGGCAGATATCTGGATACTCGCAGTGGCCGAGGTCGAATGGGCACCCGTGAGGTTCGGCATTCTGGTGGAGTCTCCCAGCACACCAATCCTATTGCTTCTTCCTAGCAAGCTCAATTCTGGTTTCTCTGCTCCATGGACAGGCATGTCATCATTGCCACTGTCACGATGGACTTCAGAGAGGTAATCGGCTCGTGTACAGAACCAGAGCTCAACCCAGAGATAAACTAGGCTCCACCATCGCTTGTCAACTTTCAGGGGGAGCCGAGCTGTAGCTAGCCATGGAGAGACATGGACCACCCATCCAGCAGCCGATAGAAGACTCTGGCAGGCAATGCCACTCGCGAAGACAAAGGAATACAGGTGGAGGACCACGAGCCACAAGACACTGCAGGTGGTAGGCAATCAACGTAAACTGGTTCAGAAGAATATGGCTGGTGTCCGATCAAGGAAGAATAGCCACCAAGCTAAGACACCTTGCAGCTGCATGCCACAAGTCATGTGTCAGGTTTTGAGTTTGGTTTTTTCTATTTTCGTTTTACTATGGTCAATTTTGGATCACGCATCCAGCTCAGGTTCTGAGTTTTGGTTTTCTTGGTTTGTTTTACTGTGGTTAATTTTGAATAATACAATAGGCAATAGTGGTAGTATTTTCTAAATTTTACAATCTCTTCACAGTGTTAATTTTGGTAGAGAATTTGAATTCTCGAACTTTAGCCCCTGCGTGGGTAAAATGAACCTATTTTTATCTTGTTATCAGATTAGTTTCCCCAACTGGGGCAGTGGTGATGTCAAGACTTGCTGTTTAGAATGGTCATATGGCTGACCTAGTATCGCGGAGGTCGGTGCCTCAATGTACATTATGTTTTTATTAATAGATTAGTTTTACTTAGAAAAAAAATTGTTATTATATATTATTTTAGTAAAGAGAATATATATTTGTAGAATTAAAAGATAAGTAACATTTATTGTCTTTATATGAAATATTCCTTTTATGCAAGAAAAGATAAGATGCATGCTCATTTGTTAAAAAGGGATTTCGTAGTCGTGTATGAAATAATAATTTTCCTAAAAGTGAATATAGATTAAAGAGTGTAATTTGTAAAATATTCTCATGGGTAAGAGAGTTCTTTTGAAAAAGAATACTGACTTATGAGAATGTATAATAACTTATGCATACATGAAATGAACAAAGTTATTATATATATTTCGAGCATTAGAAGATAAGTAACCTTTCTTGTCTTTATATAAAATTTCATATGTCTTTTATGCAAGAAAAGATAGTAAGCATTCTCTTTTTTGAAAAAGGGATTTCCTACTGGTGGAAATAATCATTTTCCTAAAAGTGAATATAGATTAAAGAGGGTAATTTGTGAAATATTCTCATGGGTAAGCGAGTTCTTTTCAAAAAGAATACTTAGTTATGAGAATGTATAACAAGTTATGCATACATGAAATGAACATAGATAATATAAGTCATAGGAATCTTTTGTGGAAAGAATATCCTTTTCTTGCGTGTGAAAGATAAGTTAATGGTGTTAATTCCTTTGCAAGATTTGCAAAAGTTACATGTTTTGGTTAGTAAAAATGTAAATGATTTGCGAATTGCATATTGGATAGTTTGATATAATTGCATGGTTTAATGCATAAAAGCTTACCATTATTGTTATCTTAGTTCTTATGCCCAAAAGAAAAGTTGATTATGATACTTTCTTGAAAACAAATGCATGAGAACTTTGTTTCATACTTTCTTGGTAACAAATCTATAATAACTTTGTACATAAATGATAGAGAAACTATGTCGGGTTCTTGAAAATACCTATGTGAAAAGAACATATATGCACATATACAAAATCATATAAACAATATTTGATCACATGTATGAAGATATAACTGTTGTGTTATATATTTTAAAGAGAAACATGGATTTGTAGAACTATTGTGTTAGATCTTTTAAAGAGAAATATGGATTTTTGTGCAGAAAAGAGTAAGCGTCATGGAAAGTAAAACAAGTAGTTACTTGGAATAAATGTACTATCTTTCCTTTGTAAAATACATATATATTCATGTAATCAATAATGACTAACACATTAGTTCTTGTTTAGATGAATGCATGTCTTTGTATAAATAGCTCTATCTTGGAAACAATTTTTTCGAAAAGGGACTTACATTTGCATGCATGATAATAATGTCTATCATGTTAGCTTCCCCTTAGAAGGGAACATCTATTGTATTGGAAATATTACTTAGTTACATGCACAAAGAAGAAGCTAAGGGGTTAGCTGTCTTCAAATAAGGTTTTATCTATTTACATGCATGAAAAACAAAGATAAGTTTCTTGTATCCTTTAAGTGAAATGGATGGTTACAGTGGTTTCCTTTGGATATGAATGTGTGCTCGTTCGAGAATGATCATAGCATAGGGTAATTATTTTGACATGCTTGATAATTATTTGTTTATGCATGTACAATGTTGTTAGAAGAAGCATGTTGTGATATTATATTTACATCTCATCTATGCACATGAATAGATGTTAAAAGATCACATTTAAATAATTTTTATTGATTGATTAGTACATTATCTAATCATGTTACCAAAGATTTTTGACAACAACAATGATAGGAAATGATGGTGATTTGTGCAAAAGACAAATTATGTTTAACATTATGGCAGATAAGAACTAATGGTACATGCTGATGAGTACAAGTTGTAGGATGGTCCACTGAGGGAATAATGATGCCACAAGGATGTAGAGAGTGGTCATTTGTGGGTAAATGGTTTCATGATCATTGTAATAGCATTTAGCTAGGTATGTTGTATTTTAATGATAATTAATTGTGATATTTGGTCACAATGGTTAAGGGATGGACTTCCTTACAAGCCATTGAGTGAGGGGCAAACACTCTCACAAGCGTTTAATAATAAAATTAAACGTTTGTTGGTTTTGACCCTAAGAGGTTTCCAAGGTATATCGATGTTCAATGATGTGATTTCTTATTATGTCACTTTGGTCGGTGTTCAATGATGTGATTGCTTATTATGTCAGTTTCGTCGTTGTTCAATGATGTGATTGTTTGTTATGTCAGTTTGGTGATGTTGATTCCTTGTATAATGTGATGTTGATAATGTCAAGTATGTGATTAATTAATGTGGTTGAAGGAATCTTGAAATGGATGCAAGGTTACAACATACCATTTATGTTAATATACTACAAGAGTGGTTGTTAATGGTTATGCAACATACTATTCATCTACTAAAGTTATTTTATGTACTAAAGAACACTCTATCTAATGGTTAATGAGGAATGTGGAATACTGATCTCGATAATTACTTGTGGGTACTTTGTGTAAAAAATTTATAACTCCCTGCATTTTCATGTGAGATTACCAGGGTATGTTACACCCTGTAGCCTCATTATCTCCTCTTTTTTTTTCACGGGTTTCTCTTCCTAAAAGTTCCTTTACTGGATCACCACTATGGGAGAAATTAATGTAGTGTTGAGCGAGATCCACTCAAAAACGTTTGGCCTCATGCTTCATATTACCACCCTCAGAAACTATTGACCCTCTGGATATATCTATATCTACATTCGATTTGATCTTGGAAATAGAAACCACCTCGTTATTTTTTTTCTATTTGCATTGGTTTCTCCTCCTAAAAATGCCTTTACTAGATCGACACCAAGGCTGAAACTAGTGTAGCATTGTATGAGATCCACTCCAAATAGTGTGGTCTCATGCTTCTGATGATCATGCTCGGAAGCCATGGATCCTCTGAACTTTCCTCAATCTCTGCCCTCAGTCCCTCTCATAGGATCACTGACTATTTAGAGAATGTAGGTACTTGTTTTATAAGGTCTCATGTGAGGTTACTGGGTATGTTACACCCTGACACCTCATTATCTCCTTTTTTGTTTGCATGAGTTTCTCTTCCTAAAAATTCCTTTACTAGATCGTCATTATGATAGAAATTAAGGCAGTGTTAATTTGAAAATGAGATCTAAGATAAATAATAAGGTATTACAAACTCATGTGCATGGATTTGCCTATGTTATTTTATGCAATGGATCGATTAGATTACAAAATACATAGACAATGAAGTAGTAAACAAAACATAATAGACAACTCATAACACAACAAATTTAATGAGGAGTTCACCCAATACTCCTGGGCTACATCTCCTGGTCCACCCTTCAGTGGTGGCCTCTCTATTATGTCTTCAAGCAGAGTTTTTACAACAGTATGAGCTCACTTGGAGACTCAATAGACAACAGATATAACAGTAAGAGTTTGCTTGAACCTCTCAAACTTTCTCTCAGTACAGAAAATTTCTAAATCTCTCTCTATGTCTCTGTATTATCTCTATCTCAACACTGCCTACTCTATTTTTTGTTTTCTATGGCTTTAAAGCCAAAATTACGTTGCATGTTCATTTTAGTTTCTCAGCTTTTAGTCTCCCCAGCCTCTGTCTGCTTCAAATCCCTCTTCTAGCATTACATAATCATTGCATAACGCCTAAAGGGGAGGTGACCACCCATTCCGCAACGTAAGAGTGCCTTCGGGCGTTTGAAATCCCTGAAATGTCCATTCTCTATTTACACAGAGAAAGGCATTCAAACACATGAAAACTGCCAAAACATAGTTTATTTCGACTTCAAAAGTCCTTTAAATATGGCCTATTCGCCTATCGGGTTCGTCCTCCATCGCTATCGCAAGTCGCTTATCGCAATGGCCCTATTCCAAGGTTCCCCTTTATATTTTATAAATACGTTAAAACTACAAAAATGCATTAAAAAAATGTCTTATGGTGGATTTGAAATTACATATAATAGACTTAAGGAACCCTTTTAGGTCCAGCTTACTGCATCGGCGCTTCACCCCTTGTATTTCGTTTAATGAACGAAGTACGCAAAATACATTAAAATGCCTTTTCCATAGATCTCAAACCTTATGAAATAATATTTATATAACTGTCGGGTCCAGTTCATTGGATCGCAGATGTGTATGTGTATATGCTCGCTCCTCCATGTACCTCTGATTGCAATATCGCAATGCGATTGATCGCAATCGCAGGATCGCTATCGTCGTCGCAAGTGTCATGTAGTCTAGACCGTTATCTATTGGTTGTCTATGCCGATTGCAATTGCCAATTAGATTTGGACCGTTGATTAGCCATATCAGACAGCTACTATGTATTCACTTGCTCAGACCTCCAATACTCTGTTTTTTCACGGTTTTCTGTTGTCTTAACCTCCCGCTAGTGTTTTTTAGCCATTCTAAGGGCTCTTGGAATGCGATTGTTTTGATCTTTGAATGATTTTAAGAAGATTTGGAAGACTTAGAGAGTGTTCTAGTTTCCTTTTCAATCACGCCTTCCAATTGAAAAGGCTTTTGGACCACCAAAAGTTGGTTTTCAAGCATCACTTAAGTGAGGATACAGCTGCCTCACTTGCCCAATCTCCATCTATTTTGCAACGTTGGGTTTTGAACCTTTGAGTCCAATTCTAAGGTACTCCTCGTCCCCTCTGTGCATAGTCTTCACCTTCCTGTCCAGAACTGTATCTTCCTATAGCTCATTGAGGTATTCAGGAAACATATCATCAATGGAAGGCAATTGACTTTGCTCTTCAGGATCTTCAATTAATGAAGGTTCAAACAGTCTTTAATTTTTTGCATTTACTACTGAATAGATGTGCATGTATACTGGAAGATCAAGGCAGAAAGTGTTCTCACCAATTTTCTCAAGTACCTTAAAAGGCCCATACCTTATTGGCTTCAGCTTCTTTCCTTCGCCTTGCATTTTGTCCTTGCTGATATACAGCTAGACTTGATCACCAACTTGGAAGCTGCTCTCCACTCGATGTTTATCATGCCTTTCCTTGTACTTGGCTTGGCTCTTTTCCAGCTGTTCCTGCACTGCCTGGTGAATTTCTTGGATTTGTTCAATGAATCTGGTTGCTTTATCCACATCACTATTTCCAGCAACTGCTATGTCCTTTTCAAAGACAAAATCCAAGGGAGACCTTGGTATAAAACAAAAACAGGTCTCAAAAGGAGATCTCTATGTAGAAGAATGTTTAGCACGGTTGTAAGCATGTTGCACATAACATAAATGTTCATCCCAAAGCTTAGCATGCTTGCTACAATAACCCCTGAGCAACTGGATCAGTGTCCTGTTGACTACCTCTGTTTGGCCATCTATCTGTTGATGAAAGGCTGTTCTTTTCTTTAGTGTGGTGTCTATTAATTCCCACGGACTTGACCAAAACATCCCAACAAATCGGGAGTCTCGATTAGATACTATGCAAGTGGATAACCCAAAATGTACCCAAACATTCTGAAAGAACAATTTCGCTCTTTGTTCAGTTGTAATATGCTTATTACAAGGTATTAAAATACACATTTCGCTGAACTTGCCCACAATAACATATAAATAGTCATGTCCCTTTCTAGATTTTGGCAATCCCCCAACAAAGTCTATGGAAACACCTTCCCAAGGACGGGAAGGGACTGGTAGTGGAGTGTACAAGCCTAGTTTTCTATTGCTAGGCTTACTTCTAGCACACATGGTACACCCTCTTACATATCTAGAAAGTATTTCATGCATTTTTGCCAATAACAGTATCTTTGCAGTTGTGCAACTATTTTACGTACACCAAAATGACTTGATATCAGAGAAGTATGTGGCCCCCTAATTATGTTGACTCTTTCAGTTTGTGGAATGCATAGATTTCCCAAATCATAGAAGAGTTGGTCCTTAACATAGTAATCGAATTCTTC
This sequence comes from Pinus tabuliformis, assembly GCA_031772625.1. NCBI lineage: Eukaryota > Viridiplantae > Streptophyta > Pinopsida > Pinales > Pinaceae > Pinus > Pinus tabuliformis. Next base: position 750,426,927 of record CM062808.1, read on the forward strand.
TACCTTTTTGCCATTACTTAAAGTTGTATATACATCTTTAAAGTCTATATCTTGAGCATATTGTTCAATATAGCTTTCATGCATTATTGAGTTATGCTTAAGTATAGTAGATGCATTTATGATTGGTCTAGACACCATATCTGCGACTTTATCATGCATGCGCTTTTTATATTTGATGACTAAATGAAATTGTTGTAGGAAGCCCATCCAATTATAGTGTCTTGATTGCTGCAATTTAGTTTGTGAGTGAAAACACTGAAGTGGATGATGATCAATATGTATAATTGTTTCTTTTCCCATTAAGTAATGTTTCCACTTTTTCACACTCTGGACTAATGCATAAAATTCTTTATTGTATGTAGGATAATTAACTACTGCAGAATTAAAATTCTTAGAATGGTAGCATATGGGTTTACCATGTTGCATCAACACTGCTCCCATGGCATAGTCACTGACATCTGTTTTGATCTAAAATGGTTGTTGAAGATTTGGCAATGCTAGTACTGGTGTTGTACAATTTTTTTCTTTCAAGGTGTCGAAGGCTTTCTGTTGTTCGCCTCCCCACTAAAACACCTTGTTCAATATTGTCATGCATGTAAGGGAGCTGCAATTAAAGAAAAGTTAGCAATAAACTTTCTCCAATATTTTGTTGTTCCTAGGAAGATTTTAACTTCTGTAGCAGACTTGGGTTTACGCCAATTTACAATGATTGCAACCGTAGAACGATCTATATTCAATTCACCACCCCCTACAATATGACCTAGATAATTCAAAGATGTTTTACCAAATTCACATTTTGATAATTTAACATAGAGATTTTATTTTTTCAAAACATCTAGAGTCTGCTTTACATGCTTCAAATGTTCTTCCCATGTTTTTTTGAATACAAGAATGTCATCTAGATATACAATTACAAAATCATCAATAAAAGACTTGAGTACATCACTCATAACCCTCATGAAAGTGGCAGGAGCATTAGTAAAGCCAAAAGGCATAAGTAGCCATTCATACAGCCCTTGCTTTGTTTTGAAAGCAATGTTCCATGCATCTTTCTCTGCTACTCTGACCTGATGGTAACCACTACACAATTCCAACTTGGAAAAGTAAACAACTTCCTTCAGCTGAACCAATAGATCATCAATGCAAGAAGGGGATAATGATTCTTGATACTTATTTTATTCAATGCTCGATAATCAACGCACGTCCTCCACGAACCATCTTTCTTCCTCACCAACACAATGGGAGATCCACATGGTGATGTGCTTGGTCTTATGAACCCTTTCTCAAGCAGATCCTGTACCTACTTCTTGATTCTTGCATTCTTTAAAGTGGATAACTTGTACATTCCGATGTTAGGCAATGGAGCATCTTGCTGCAAATAAATATCATGTACACTTTCCCTTTTTGGTGTGAGACCTTTAGGTTCTTGAAATAAGATATCATATTCTTAAACAACTCTTTCTAAATCAAATTTTTGTTTAGCATCACAAACCTCAAATACATTGGTTTTATTAGGTTTCTCTTCCTTTACAACCATTAGTAAAAATTTCTTACATGAATTTACAATTCTTTTCATCTTGCCTGAGTTTATGAGAGAATAATTATTTTTGAGTTTGTGAGATTTTACAATATATTATATTCCATCTTTAACAAGTTGATACTTATTTTCAGTTCCATAGAAAATGGCTTTTAAATCATACAAGTAAGGACTTCCTAAGACAATTCCACATATATCCAAGGGAATTACATCTAACTCAACCTCATCTACAAATGCTGAACCAATGGCGAACCTAAGTTTACATTGTCTAGTCACTTGTAGCTTTTCTTTATCAAATAGCCAACGCAATGGATATGGCTTCTTGTGAGGTGTGGTTAGTAATCCTAACTTCTTTGCAATTTCTTCATAAATTAAGTTTACTTGTGAGCCACTATCAAAAAAAGTATCAAACTTTTGATGTTTGGAAATAACTCTAATATGAAAAAGCTCATGTCCTTTCCTCTCATTTTCTTCACTATTAATAGTTTGGGCAGAATTACTAGTAGATGCTTTAGAATTTTTACCTTGTATACCTATGGCTATGATTGTTGTTTCATCACCTGAGTCTAACCCCAAATCTTTCTAAACAATAGCAACAACCTTCTTCTTCTTGCCATCAAACTTCTTGGGTTTCAACTCCGAATGCAAAGCCCAACAATGTTCATCATCATGTCCATCCTTCTTGCAGTGAGTGCATGAAGGTTTGGCCTTCTATGTAGCATTTGCCTTCGTGTCTTTCCATTTTTGCTTCCTCTTTTCCTTGTTCTTTCTTGCAGTGGGTTTTGATGAGCCCCCATTCTCTGGGTTCACATTCTTGCTTCTAGCCTCTAGATGGTTAGCCTGGACAGATACCTCATCTATGTTAGTAGGGTTAAACATGAGAATGGTGTGCCTCAAATAACTATGTAGACTACCTATATACTTCAGCAAAGTTTCAGGTGAGTCTAAATAAATGCCTAGAGTCAAAGCTCTTTTTCTAAATTCTTGGGTGTAGCTTTGTACACTTTTCCCTTTTAATTCGCGAAGAGTTTTCCAATCATCATAGCTTGTTTCATATAAGCTAGTGGATAGTATTGTTTTTTAATTGCAGAAACAAATTCGCTCTAGACAGAAAGAATTTTACCCTGATTCTTCAAGTCAGCTTGTGTCCTGCCTTCCCACCATACCAAGGCAATTCCTCCAAGGCATAGGCTGGCTAGCTAAATTTTACTCCTTTCTGAATCAATATTCTGCACCCTGCAATACACATCAATCTGTCTAATCCAGTTATCTAGCTTCTCTGCATTTAATTCTCCATCATATATTGGCAAATCAAATTTAACATCTAATTTAATCAAAGATGTTTTCTTCTTTTTACTTTGAGGGCTAGCAGGAGGTGTAGGAAGCTTTTCTCCTTTCCCTTTGCCTTTTGGGGCATCTAGAGAAGGTTCTTGAACTCCTTTGTCTTATTTGGAGGTTGAAGTACTTCCACCTCATCCTCTCCTGAATTCTTGATACATTTCTTCTACCATGGCTCTCATGGTTAGGAAATTGTCCATGAATTGAGATTCTGATTCCAATGGATCTCTTCTACCATGCTTTTCCTCAGATAAACTTTCCCAATTTATGGGTTAGTCTCAACCAGTTCTCCTTCTCCTGATTTGAGCTTGGACCTAGTTAGCATACACAAATAGTCCAACAAAAGCTTGTCTAACCTTAGCAACCTAGAGCTCTGATACCACTTGATCTGAAAATGCGATCTAAGACAAATAATAAGGTATTATAGACTCATGTGCACGGATTTGCCTATGTTATTTTATGCAATGGATCGATCAGATTGCAAAATACACAGACAATGAAGCAGTAAACAAAACATAATAGACAACTCATAACATATCAAATTTAATAAGGAGTTCATCCAATAATCCTAGACTACATCTCTTGGCCCAACCTTCAGTGATGGCCTCTCTATTATGTCTTCAAGCAGAGTTTTTACAACACTATGAGCCCACTTGGAGACTCAATACACAACAGATATAACAATAAGAGTTTGCTTGAACCTCTCAAGCTTTCTTTGAGTACACAAACTTTCTGAATCTCTCTTTATGTCTCTGTATTAGCTCTGTCTTGGCACTGCCTGCTCCATCTTCTCTTTGCTGTGGCTTTAAAGCCAAAACTGTGTTGCCTGTTCATTTCAGCTTCTCGGCTTTTAGTCTCCTTGCCCTCTGTCCACTTCGAATCCCTCTTCTATCATTACACAATCATTGCATAACACCTAAAGGGGAGGTGGCCACCCATTCTGTAATGTAAGAGTTCCTACGGGCGTTTGAAATCCCTTAAATGACCATTCTCTATTTACACAAAGAAAGGTGTTGAAACACATGAAAATTGCCAAAACACAGTTTATTTAGGACTTCAAAAGTCCTTTAAATATGGTATATTCCCCTATCGAGTCCGTCCTCCATCGCTATTGCAAGTCGCTTATTGCAATGGCCCTATTCCAAGGTTCCCCTTTGTATTTTATAAATATGTTAAAACTGTGAAAATGCGTTAAAAAATGGCTTATGACGGATCTGAAATTATATATAATAGCCTTAGGGAACCCTCTTGGGTCCGGCTTATTGCATTGGCGCTTCACCCCTTGTATTTTGTTTAATGAATGAAATACGCAAAATACATTAAAATGCCTTTTTTTGAAGATCTCAAACCTTACGAAATAATATTTAGATAACCATCAGGTCTAGTTCATGGGATCACAAATGTGTATGTGTATATGCCCACTCTTTTATGTAGCCCCAATTGTGATATCATGATGCAATTGATTGCAATCGCAAATCGTGATAACCTTGGGCTCTTGTAAATGCTCTTGTAATCCCTGATAGCAATCCTACGATGAAACGTGGGCCATCGATCTGTGCGCTTGATCAACGGTCCTAGTTGACTTCGCTAGTTGCCATCGCAAGTGTCATGTAGTCTACACCGATATCCATTGATTGTCTCTGTCGATTGTGGCTGCTGATCAAATCTAGGCTGCTGATTGGCCATATTTGACGACTACTGTGCATTCACTTGCTTAGACCTTGAATACTCTGTTTTTTCACGGTTTTCTCTGCTTTTTGCCTCCCCATAGTGTTTTTCAGCCACTCTAATGGCTCGTGGAATGCAATTTTTTTGATCTTTGAATGATTTTAAGAATATTTGGAAGACTTAGAGAGTGTTCTAAGATCCTTTTGCATCAAGTTTTGAGGGAGATCCACTCCAAAAAGACTCGCCTCATGCTTCTTATTGCCACCGTCAGGAGCTATTAATCCTCTAAATATATCTATATACGCATTCAATTTGATCTTAGAAACAAAAACCACCTTGCTATTTCCTTTTTGTTTGCATGGGTTTCTCCTCCTAAAAATACCTTCACTAGATCATCACCAAGGATGAACTATTGTAGGTTTGAGTGAGATCCACTCTAAACACTGTGCTTTCATGGTTCTTAAGGTCACGCTCAGAAGCCATGGATCCTCTAAGCTTTCCTCAGTCTCTACCCTCAGTCCCTCTCATAAGCTCCTTGACTGTTTAGAGAATGTAGGTACTTGTTTTATAGGTTCGAGAAATTCTAGCAGTGCCCACTCTTTGATTGTGTTTGATGAACACATTAAATGTAGTGACGATTTACTCAATTATAAAACTATCTTTTTAGATTTAATACAAATGATTTTTATCTAATTTGATTTTTTCTATTTACTTCCAAATATATTACAATTCATTAATATTTTCATTTAATTATAAATTATGAAAATAATTATTATTAAATAATACAAATAAATTATATTTGAATTCAATCTCTTAATTTTTAAGTAATAATTATTAAACAATAATAATAAAAACTAATTGTATTTGAATACAATTTCTTATTTTTAACTATATGATTATCAATGAGTACTATAAAAATAAAATAAATATAAATATATACAGTGTAGTTTAATTATAGGCGAAATGACCTTTTGCACAATATTTTTTCTAGTTAATTTTAATCAAAATCAAAGGAGATTTTTAAAAACTTAGAGTTCAAATTATTTAATCTGCATAAATTATTTGAGTCGTTCAGGATGTTTAATGCGTTTATGCATTCAAAAATGTATTTTAGATAACAAAAAATCTTGAAATTGTATTTTTGGATTTTGATGAATTCCAATGAAAAAGGCTATTTCATCTATAAATTAAGCTATGCTAATATATAATAGTATCACCAACAATATATCTTATTATTAATTCTAATATTCATCTCAGTTTTAATAATAAAATTAACCTATTAAATATTATTTTGGAAATATTAGATGTTAAATAACTAAAATAAATATTATTTGAAATGGATTTCTAATTATTATATTATTAATGATTATAAGACAAATTAAAATAAATATGAATAAATAGAAACATCATCAATAACCTATTATATTATTACTATATTAAATATTATTTTCATAGTATTAAATAATGAAATTGTGTTTTTTTATACATATCTATTTTTACAATAATGGAGACTTAAAAAAATTAAAATAAATATCAATGAATATAGTAATCTATTATTTTATTAATAATAATATTTATGTGAATGTTAAGAATAAAGTTAACATATTAAAAATTATTTTACGCAAGAAAGTTTTTTTTCAATTTTAAGCAAGAATGTGATTTTTTATTATTTAAAATACATTTTTGAATGAATAAATAGATTGAACACTGTGAAAAAAACTTCTAATTCTAAAGATTAAACATCTTGAAAATAGGTTTTTAAAAATATTGACCCAATTTTAATTGAAATTAACTTGAAAAAATTATATTTTTGTTTTCTTGTTATATTATTATTAACAAATATAAAAAAAATGTAAATTAAATATGAATAAATACGAGTATCACGAGTAATATATAATATTAATAATATTTAACTTTATTTTAAGAATAAAATTAATATATTAAATATTTTTTTTGAATATTATTTTAATAAATATTAAATAATGACAATATTTTTTATTTGAATTCAATATCTGTTTTCAATATATTTTTTTATTAATGTATCATTATTAATGAGTACCAAAAAAATTAAAATGAATATGAAAAAATACGAGCATCATCATTAATATATAATATTAATAATAATAATATTTTTCTCCTTAATAATATTTTTCTCCTTTTCAAAAATATCTTCATGAAAAATTTCATTTTTTATTATATTATTATTAACGAGTACCCAAAAAAAAAAAATGTAAATTAAATATGAATAAATATGAACATTAGGAGTAATATATAATATTAATAATATTTATCTTAATTTTAAGAATATAACTAATATATTAAATATTTTCTCTCTTTTGGAAAAATCGTAATTTTTATTAAGATAGGAAAATTACATGTTGTAGATGCGATAAGCAAATGCATAATGTAGTAGGTTGTGTCTATCCAAATTTAAGAAACAAATATATGTTCTCCACGCATGGAGACATTCCTTAAAATGAGTGTTGTTTAATAAACTCAAAATTTTGTTACTCTACACAGAGAGTATTCCTATAAACATGTGTTGATTATGTATAAGCATAATAAATATAAACAAAAATAAATAGGGCAAATATCAAATGATTTCAGGCTCCTGTTGAGCCTGAGCTGCACGGTCCATTTATGGGCGGTCGTAGTACTTGTATTGTTCTCCTTCTCACTACTCCTATATCATCTAGAGGTTGCATGGCCTGATTACTGCCTCTTTGGAAATTTTGTCAACGAATGTCACATTCTGTTTCCTGTAGACATGGTGACAAGAAAAATTATCAAAGTATGTAATGTATTTATGCACCTCATCCAATATGTGTCGTAATCTGTATGCATGACATGTTGATGTTTTGTTAATCTGGTTGCAAACAATTTTTGAGTCATCAAAAACATGTAGATTATGACATTTTTTTCAATTACAAATTGTATGATATTTTTTGCAGTGATGAGCTCTGCATAATTCTTTGTGCCAATTCCAAGTCCCATTTGAATATGGTAGAAATGCGAATCTGTAATATATAGTGTTGCCCCACCACCACATCTAGTCTCTTGTGCAGATCCATAAAAATACGCCAAAGGCTGTGAGTGATTAATGGAATCACGAATGATAGTTCTAGGAGGAGAGTCAGACTCATCCTCGGGTGGTGTGCTATAGTTGGCTTGTATTCTGGCTATGATGGATGGCCAATGGTGGGCGGAGTCCTAGAAGATGGTGCAGTTCCTAGCTATCCAAATTTCCCAACTAATGAATAGGGGGAGGTTCCTAGCTTTACGAGTAGGTACAAATGACCACCAATTTTCCCATACCACCTTAGTGGTTTGTCCCCTCCAATTGCTGGATGAGGGTGTGTGAAATAGAATGGAGCTCCAAAGTTCGATTGTGATGGGGCATGAGAGAAAAAAGTGATCCAATGTTTCAGTGATGTCCTTACAGAGGCAACACCAATAAGGTCCGTATTTCCCTCTTCTGTTCAGGTTATCTCTCGTTGGTACCTTATTCTTCAGTATGGACCACATGAGTAACCTTGTTCGAGGAGGTGCTTTAAGCTTCCACATTCCTTTCCACTGTGAATCTATGTGGTGAGGCTTGTATCGATTGGCCAGATGTAGATACCCTTGCTTTGGGGAGTACCAACCATTTTTTGTGATGGCCCATGTAATCTCATCCTCCCCTTCTCTTATTCAAATGTGAGATTTAGTGAGGGTTGTTGTGTAAGTGCTCCAAGATTGGTGCCACTAAATAAGAAGGAGGAGGCTATGGGTTGACTTCCACACTTAGCGTAGGAAAGTTGATCTCTCCTAGTCCACAATGTGCATGAAGTGTGTGATTCCTTTCTCGTTAAGATTCTAGAGTAAGCCTTCAGGTAGTAGGTGTGCATTCCCTCAACCTATCCAGGGGTCATGGCCTATTCAAATAGATGTCCCATTAGATATTCTCCAGGTAAGGCCATCCCATATAAGTGAAATTGAATTCAAAACCACTTTCCATATATTTGAGACCCCATATTTGTTTGAGCTTGTTTGTCTTAGCTAGTCCAACGACCTTAATGGTTCAATATATTTAGCAACTGCAATTTTGGTCCAGAGACTTTTAGTGGTGACTAATTGCCACACTAGCTTGGTTGCAAGTACAAAGGAGAAATCTTCCAAATTATTTACACCCGAACCGTGCCTCATGTCTTAGGGATAGACAAAAGATCCCATTTTTCCCATGCATATATCCTCTTTGTTTGTTTGCCTTTCCATAGGAATTTGCAGTAGAGGTTTTGGATTCAATTGAGGATGCTTCTTGGAATCCATGCAAGGGACATTTAGTAAAAGGTGGTGGCCTCTAAAACTGCTTTGATGAGCACCAATCTTCTAGCTCTAGAAAGATTCTTATGATACCATATATTCAGTCTTCTCTCGAGCTTAGAGATCTAATATATTAAATATTATTTTAATAAGTATTAAATAATGGAAATATTTTTTATTTGAATTGGATATCTATTTTTTAATATATTATTATTAATGAGTAGCAAAAAAAAATATAAAATAAATATGAACAAATACGAGCATCACCATTAATATATCATAATAGTAATAATAATAATATTTTTCTTCTTCCCAAAAATAATAATATATATATTTTTTTTAAGAATAAAGTTAGTGTATTAAATATCATTTTGCGAATATAATTTTAGTATATGTAATAATAAAATACATTTTATATGTACAATATATTGTATAATGTTTTTTTTCTTAGGCTTTTTTGTTTTTAACTATTAAGATTTGCTTGTGGCTTTAAACAAAACCACACACAGATTTCTATGATGTTGAAATATGAGGGGATCTGACTCTACCTAGGCCACACCAACTTGTATTCATGGTTGGATTTTTATCCATAGGGTTTTAAACTCGAAAGTTTCTCCATTAAATATTTTCATAACCAAGGAGCAAGAAGGATCAAATCTCTTTCTAACTTTAAAATAGGTTTGTACTTTAAGAGATTTGATCCCTCTCACTATTTGGTAGATTTCCTGTTAATATGGGTCTAAGCTGGTTTAATTATTAACTAGAAATTGCACAACATGTTGCAATGGAACCACCATAAGGTGGTAACACACGAAACAATTGCATAGAAGAAAGAAGTAAAATTCTTAGCACACGAATAATTGTATAGAAGAAAGAAGTAAAAAATTTAGCACACGAAACAATTGCATAGAATAAAGATGTAAAATTTTTATGAAATTTTGTTTCTTTAGTGATCTTTCTTTTTTATCATATCCTATGTTTCAATGAGATTCCAACGAATCCAATATTCTAGAGATTTAGGTTCAACTGACAAAATTTTGGAGAGCTAGTTTCCTTGCTCTCACCTAAAATTTTGATAAAGAGAAGGAATATTATATCATCCATTAAACACACACAAGAATCTCTCAGTTTAAAATCCAAAGAATGTATTCAATTAAGAAGTGCATGTCTTGATCTTCGAGAAGAATATGATCTCAACAGAAAATCTACCAAAAAATTCTTAATTACAAAAAGACAACACTTCAAATCTCTTTAAAAGATAATCTATATAAAAAGTTCTTTCCTTTAGCTTTAAAATAGAACTAGTATACCGAGCTCTGACTACTCTAAGGATACATGATGTAGTGTTCCATCCATGTATTAAACTAAGACAAGACAAATTCACTGTGTCGAAGGATGTGGTTTCCCACCAAGACTACTCTTAATTATGAACCTATCAAAGTTGCTTGTTTAAAAATTTTGTGATTTGTTAAGAATGACTCCATATTTAGCTTGAAACCACTTCATGGCATATTCCTTGGTAACCCTTTCTTGAATGAAAATAATGGATTGAGCTCTCTTTCTCCACGACATTCTAGGACTACATAGAAGTCCATATCATAAACACCAGTTGAAGGATCATATGTTTTAAACAGAAGAAGAAGAGAAATGTTTACAGCTAAAGTCTAAAAAATAACTCAAAACAATCTAATTCTCACAAACATAATTAAAATTAAACCCAAAAAATATAGTCAAGAATAACCATCCTGAAGCTTTATTATTTCATAATAGAAAAATAAATTTAGATAGCATCAATATCAAAATAACAATCATGAAACACTATTGTTTCATAATACCTAAATAACTTTATATCGCATCAATAAAAGTAAAGTTAAAATTCCCAGATTATGTCAGTATCACAAGTCAAGCAAATGTTGAACTCACTTGATTCCCAAATCAATGTGCTCTTGAATTCCAAAACCATAACAGCCTCTATCACTGAAGTTCCTTCATAGGAACTCATATTCCTTCACTTTCATCCCACTTTCTAAAAGTTGAAGAGCCTTCTATCCTCTAACAACAACATAACGCAATCTTTTCATTTTGCCTTAATTGTAGGAATATTTTTGTAATTATTATTTGGCAAAATATTTACTATATAAACTTTAACTTTATCTTTGTTGTTTCATGTCTTTTGGTACTTTATTACTCTAAATAAGAAACCTAGATTAATATAAGATTCATTTTTCATCTTGTATTTGCATTATACTTACATTTCAATTCATAAATTAAAAACAACTAATGATAATTGGATCATAATCAAAGGGTTTACCACTTGCACTCGCAAAGGTGAAATATTTAAATGGACATTATTTCTAGATAAAACTATATAGTTAGATAAAAGATATTCATCATTTCAAACATTACCATAACACTAAAAAAATATCGAGAAAAACATTTAATAATGTGTAAACACAAATATCATCTATTAAATATTCAATTATCAATAATATTAATTTTATAAAACATTTTTCTTAATTAAAACGTTAATCATGAAATATTTATCATTAACTTTTCTTTAAAACTCTTAATGACCATTTCACTCTTTCTTTATTTATTTTTATTTTTATTCTAAATCGTATGTATGATAAATTAAATTAATTCAAAATACATTTTATTCATATTTTTCGTTTGAATTACATTTCAGTTAACTCAAAAAATTGGTTACATATAATTACATGGCAAACATTGTCATAACACTAAAAAGAAAAGGTATCAACACAAACACTTAATATAATGCGTAAGAAAAAATATAAAATATTATTTTTAATTAAAACATTAATCATGAAATATTTATCAAATTTCCTTGAAAAATCCCAAAAACCATATTATTTTTTTTGGTCAAAGATTGATCGTGAAATATTTATCATTAACGTTTCTTTAAAATTCTCAAATACCATTTCAAATATTTATCATTAACTTTTGGTTATATATAAAAGTGAAACATTTTGTTAGATTAAAAAAATTCATTTGGATCAAGATTATTGTAATACTGAAAATTATAAGCCAAAAACATTTAATATAATAGCTAAACATAAATATAAATGCATTATCTATCAAACGTTTGACTATTAATGAATTCAATCTTGTAAAATGAAACAATGAAAATGTAATACATTCTCTTTTGATAATTAATATTTATTTAGATTTGATTTTAATTAATATTTATTTAGATTTGATTATCCATTTTTATTTAGAACCTTAGAAGAATGTTTCATTTTATTTCTCGGGTATAAATGAGGGAATTTAGATTGGTTTAACTTGCATTTTATTGATAGGTTATATTTATATTTGAATTACATTTGAATTCATTAAAAAAAAATGGTGGTAATATAAATCAAAGTATTTTACACTTACACAAATAAAAAAGTCAAGCTAAATGAAAAATTGATTGACATTTGTAATAAAACTTCAATTGTTTAGGTTTTCTAGTGTGGATTTTGCTTCTTAATCATGAATCATTACTATAAACAATGTAATTGAGATTGTAATCATTACTATAAACAATGTAATTGAGATTGATGAGATGTGTGTTCTTCCTTTTTGTTTGCAATTTGTGTGTGATTAAGACAACTGTGATCTATTGATGTAGAATACTTGAGTAGGTTTGAACTTCTGGAAACAATGAATAGAGTAGAGTAACTTGTTGGAAGTTCTAGTTGCGAGACACAAAGAAATTTAAAATACCAAGACAAACAACAATAGTATAAAAAATATTGTACTTCAAAACAAATCAATCTTGCATTAACTTTCATTATTAGTCACATCAATCACTCAAGATTAGTTTCTCTGCATCAAAACAAGCCCAACTAGATCACATAGTATTCATCCTATCATTATGTTGTAGTAGTTGGAACACCCTCCAAAATTTTTGCCTGTATCAAATTTTGGAGCCTACTCTGGATCCTGTGATCAATCGTTCCTTAGTCATGTATTGGTAAGCTCATGATCTCAAACTCTAGTTTCTGATATTCAGAGTCATTCACACTTTTATCTTTTTGCAGTATGTATCATCTTTGGGGATGGGGCTTATTTCTTGTTATGTAAAGGGAAGTTTGTTTTAATTTAAGGGGAAAATTTCCCAACCTCCATTCAAAAATACGTAGTGGTTTCCTCCTGTGTCCTTCCCTCAGCCAAAACCCACTGTCTACAGAAATTGCGTAGTTCTTTCACTCAGCTTTCTCGTCTCACTTGCATCCTAGAACTGTGCAGAGGTGTCCTCCCAAAACCTCATCTCAAAACAATTCCTTGCATTCTAAAACTGTGTAGTTTGTCCCTTAGCTTCTTAGTATGCCTTTCATCCTAGAACTATGGAGTTTATCCCTTAGCTTCTTGGTCAACCTTACATCCTGAAACTATGTATATATGTCCTCCCAAGGCCTCATCCCGCTAGAGTCACTGCCCAATAAAATTGCATAGATGTGTCTCTCACTGATCACAAGAAGTATGACATGGTAGAGGACTCTCAAGGAGTTGATGAATAAGATAAGTAGACCAAGGAACCCAAGGTATGATAGAATATTGGGGTTGCATGAAGACTCCATATGATGCACAACCCTTTGGAGGGCAGGTATGGAAAATGAAGCACATATTTTAAAATACCCCTCTTAGTATAGATTGAATCACTAATCATCATTTTCATATCATTTTGTCTTCAATGAAATGCATGGTTACAAGCATTGAAACTCATTCGATGTGTCCTCTACATGATTTCCACCCTTTGCTTGTTGGATTAATTGTCATCCTTTGACATGTCTAGTTGTTATGTCATGTTTGTGAACCATTATGGTGACCATGAAGGTTGGTATTTGTGTATACAATTTGTCCTAACCATGTGAATACCATTCACACTCATACACAAAGTTGTAATCACAATGGCGCAAGTGTCATTACGAACATCCAAAGGTCTATCCCAAGTGTCGTACTTGTTTCTTTTAGCACTAGATAGTCTCACAGAGGGTCACAATTTCCTATGTTGTCCTCGTGGTCAGTGTTGTCATGTTGTCGAAGTTTGCTAAGTGTGTGTTCACAATGTTGAAGTTCTCACAAGTTCACTTGCCTCTCATAGTTAGATATTTTCCTTAAAATCTCTCCGACTAAACAACCCCACTTCATCGGACCCCAATTGAGCTACACTGCATAGTCTAAGCCCTTAGTGATGTTGCTCTGCTACCTGGAACTTCATAGTGCTTAATGATGTCCTCCTAGTCAATGGCATTATGCAATCCCATAGGTGAGTTGCTTGTCTTCCTTCCCAAAATTACGCAAAAACTGCCTCACTACCTATTTCAACTGCGCACTTCACAAGAACAGTAATGAAGCCACCTTCTTACTTGCTGGAATCTAACATTGTGAAAAGACATGAGCCTAAAATGCTCCTAGAAAGCGTAGATGTCCTCTGAGAGAATTCCCTCAGCTAGGACTCACTATTCTCAAAAACTACGTAGAATTGTCCTCTGATGTCTTTGTTTTCCTGCCTTGGCTTCCCTCTGGAAACTATGTAGAGTGTCCCTTGGGGTCCCACCTTGCAGCTATTATTGGTGATCTCAAGTATGCAATCCTGCCTTTGAATGACCACTATGTAGTTTTCCAAACAACGCAGACTTTGCCTCGGAGTTCCTCAACCAATCCTAAATTGTGCTCTATGCGGTCTCAATGGCTAGTTCAACTCCTTGTTACCTGGAACCACACATTGCACAGTTGATGGGCCCTATTCCTAGCATGTCATTTGTCCCGAGCCCTGATAATGGAAAACAATCCATGCATATTATAGTAGAAGGTTTTGGATTTGATGTCATTCTGTCATGAGCGATTTTTTGTAACAGGTAAGCTGATGGATCATGGTGAGACAAAGAATGGGATGAAGAAGGAGAAGACGTGTTAGAATACTTGTAGCAGGACAGACGAGACAATCACATCCAAGAGCATGCGAAAGGAACACATGCATAGAACCATCGTGCAAGACCAATACCATTGAAGACCCCACAACATTGAAGTCATGCGGAGGAGAAGAGAAAGCACACCTGAGAGTACATTTATCACTTAATAGCGCAAAAACATGACATGGACACCACAACCAGCCAGTACATGTCCACAATGTCATGTCATGTTGTGTCAAGAATTGCCAAGGCGAAATCACCACTATGGGCCATATCTATTGTAAGATAATGTAATGTAAAGAGGATGTCGAATGGACACACACATGAATATGAAGAGTCATGTCAGTTGAACAATCATGGGGGTAGTCCAAGAGTCACGAGGGTCAAGAATCATCCTTGGCTATATATACCCCTCCCATTGTATGACCAAAGACTTTTCACCTTAGCTCCTCCCACATAGCTAGAGTAGACAACCAGTTCTTTGAGGAGTGAGGAGTGGCTCTAACATCCCACTATTGGGACTAGTGATGTATGTTGTACATATGGGTCTTGGGACTTTTTCTTAATAGAGAAGCTTGTTAAGGCCAAAATGTTTTCATGCATGTTTTGTAGATGCTTTTAAGACTATTCTTTTGGAATTTGTAATGCATGCTTGTTTCACCTATACTAAGATAGTTGAATTATTTCAGATGTTTTAGTACTTACATTGTTGGGAATGTGTTGTACTAGTTATCATCGTTGTCTCATCCCTGTGGACTACTCTGTAAGACACTAGACAAACCACCATTGTTCACTCGTTATCCCCACTGTCACATCCTTGTGGACTACTCCATGGGATACTCGATAGATGATATTTGTGTTCTGCTTCGAATGACTGTAAGGAAAATCTCTAAGTAAATGGAAACAAGGCCATTGTACCGGATGGAACTCGTAGACCAAATGGTGTGAGGCGTAATTGGGACTTCATACGAGGGAGATCCTCTAAATGTTGGCAGGTCTAGCACCATCAAAATTTCTCATGCTAGAAGGAGAGACAGATGATGGGGTGTGCCCGTAGAGGCTGGCTTGAATCTCTTATTTTTAAAATGGCTATTCCTGAAATCATAGTCTTGGGATGTTTTTATAAATATCTTAACTGTACCATCCTTGGGAATGTTAGTCATGACCTGTCCAAGCTCAGGTTCAATGGTGAGGGTGAACTGTCTTTTCATATGCATGTGCTTCGACTTATGACTCTTTTCCATCATCACTAAATACAGTCCAAATATTTTTGGGTTTTAATACTCACCCTCACATTCTAAGGTCTTGTTAAACACTAGTGTCATACACTACCCATTGCTTCTATCTGTTCATTCAGCTAGCTTGTCAAGATGATGGTTAAAACTTTCAGTAATTATAGCCACCGAGATCTCTGCAAAAAAATATTTCATTTAAGAATGGAGCCTTATGAATCAGTTGAGGACTTTGCTAATATGTTCCTTCATCTCTATTGTGAAATTCCTTACCAACTTTTGTACTTGGATTTCTTGAGATAAGAGTTTGAATGCTTAGTTAATGTTTCCCAATAAGGTGAACCTCCTGATTTCCCTTCCTCCCCAACTCTTGCAGATCATGAGGCACCTCAGGTTGTAGAGAAGGAGCCCACTACCACATTTGTTCCTTGTCCTCCTCCTTTTCTAGTCCTGATGTCGGTGCCCCCTTGCAGTGATCATGATGTTGAGAAATCTATAGATCATGTCCCTAATCCATCCTCTCATCCATCTCCTGATTCAATAGAGAAAATTACAGAATGGCTCAGGAAGCCTACAACAAAGACTCACTCCTACATTTCGTAAGAGGATGTCACCATTCATAACTCAAGTCTCAAATATGATCTGTATCTCTGCCATCCTTTATCATCTACAAGTCATGACTCCTTGTACCACAACTCACCTCATCAATCTGCTTCACCAGCCTATTGTTCACATTCTCTTGATTCCCAGGTTTCTAGCTCAAATTGCGATAAGGTATAAGGCGGTCACATTACACATGTAGAAGAGTAGAAAGGTGAGGACACTATCAATTTTCCCTCTTTGTTTCAATATTGTCTTTATAGAAATAATGAGCTCCCATTATTGAATGATTTTCAATCTGCTAATCTTAGTGGAACCTCCTGTACAATTAATTCTTTCGATCCAACCCTAGTCTTGGGTAGTCATAACTTCCATGCTCCCATATGCTGTGATGATTGACCAATCACATCATATAATCTTTTGTTTTCTCATGAAGAATCTAACTCAGATCTAGAATGTGCTCCAGTCAAAGAAGAAATCCAAATCAAAACTTCCTTTTAGCCTCACTTGCCTTTGTGTCCTACCATTCATAATGCATTTGCATGTAGTGAAGATACTCTGTGTTTTCTGGCTTCTTCATCCAATGAGCTATCTCCTCATTTCACACAAGGAAGTGAGGTAGTCCATGTTGAAAATAGTCTGACCACATAGGACTCTCCCCACCCCTCATCATCTCTTACATTACATGAAGAAAAATCATCAAATCGACTTTCTCATGTGAGCTCACCAATTCATATATCTTCAGATGTACCATCAGAAGAGCCTCTTCAATTGAATAGTTTAGTTGTTGTTGAAAGATGTGACCAAGACGGTTACCATTTGGAGAGTAGTTTTGAAAACAACAAGAGTAGCCATCCTCAAGCCATGCATGATCGGGTCCAATCTTCAAAATGTGATTCTACAATTATGGAAAGTTTCAGGATGGGCAAGGGAGTTGAGGCACTTCAACTCCCATTGATGGTTATGTTAGGACCCATGACTTTGGTAAGCCCCTCAGACCAAATCAGATCTAGTTTCTCATGCACAATCTATCTATCTGCATGGTTTCATTTAGTGTAGATCACCATGTAAAAAAAGTTTGGTATTTTGGGTGTGATCTTTCAAATTTTCAAAAATTCACCTATGGTCGAATCCACGAATCTGTTATACAGAGTCTGTCTTCATGCACATCTCTTGCATCAAACTCAGGTTGGGAGTGTCCATCTCTCATGAAATGATTCAATTGTGAAGTTGATAATCTCAAAGACTATCTTTGCCTAGAATCATAGTTATTGAATTTTCCCTCTCATGATCAACTCCTCGCTCTTCTTGCGAATCTTATACCGCAAAACTATCTACTCATCACAACAAAAATCTCCCTAGGTGATTATCAATGCACAAACTATCACACGAATCAAGTTCATCTCCATTCACCACGCCTGAACTGGTATCATGCATTCATGGTGCGACCATCCTTTTTAAATTCTTATGATGAATATGATGCCTGCATAATTTTTCACCATTTGCGGGAAGGTGGTCTGTGATATCTAGCTCATAGCGAACTTGGTCGAATTGTGTTGAGCGTTCACAAGATTGTTAAAATTGCAAACTAGGAATGAGACGTCTCAACGAGCTCATCGAATCATTTCTCTATCTTGGGTGGCTTTCATTTGGCTTATCATTTTCCCATCATCACATCCAATGATATTTTCTTCGTTCTCTCTTACCTTCATTGTTTAAAATCTCTCCCTTGAGATTCCGATCAAGCAGATGAGGCACTTTAGCCCGCGCTGATCGTTATGGCAGGTCTTCACCGTCTTAGAATCACTGTTGAGAATGATCATATTTATTTTTCCTTACAAGACTCCCATTGTGATCCCATATGTTGAATTGAGAATCCATCCTCTCAAATATCACAAGGCTTTCAAGATAGTCTTCATGAATTTTATGATCCAATCATTGAATGGCTGGAACAATCTTACTTGGAAAGCCATATTACAAGTACTAGGTTTTAATCCTCCCTCTCCCTTGTTAAGAAGCCTGATGCAGATGAGGACACCATCACAAGAGGCTTTCAAGATTTGTTGAAAAGTGGTATCCATCAAAGAGGTAAGCATTTGGATTGGGTAAAAGTAGTGGTTTTCACACTTCTTTCTGCTCACCAGAAAGACCCTCCTTCCCATGTGCAACTTGTTCAAGTTTTTTTATTTTATATTACATATCACTTTTTATCTGCTTTAATCACTCGTATATTTGTGGATATAGGTCAGGAATTACTACAGTGGCTTCACTACAAAATTCATTACACGTAACCTCGATCGTCTCTTTATTAGGATAGGAGTAGGATTAGTTGCATCTTAGTTTTCCTTTTCTTGCACTCATTTTGCACTCGTTTCGATAGTTCGTCCCTGTTTCCTTGTCCTAACTCCACATTATGTTTTCTTTAACCATTTATATTTCTTGTATTCTACTTTTGTTTCCTTGTTATGTACTCATTTCCTCTCGTCTTGTTTTTCCCTTTCGTGTTAAAATTTTCATTTTGTTTTCACTACGCAAATAAGTGTTATTCCTAGACTTGTGTTGTAGGCTTTCAAATGTGTATATGGCTGGAGTTCAAATAGTCTTGTGACGTTGCAACCCTTGGCTAGTCCAATATCCATATTCTTCATGTTTGGTTGTAACTTTTGGCTGATGAAGTCTTGATGTAAAATATGATCCATCTATAAGGACAACTTTGGTCCACAATGATCTTGTGTCCAGTCTGGGAAAATCATGCCTGTTATCGCTCCAATATTTCTCAGGGGTTGATTAGAAAGAAATGATTAGAGGTAACCACAAAACTACTTTGGAGATTAGGATGTGGCCTTCCTAATTCTTAGAGAGGGCTCTCTCTTTATGACTTAAATTTGTTTAGTTATTTGATTTTAGGTGAGTTATGATTGTAATTGGGTTTTGATTTGGATTTGGTGGTGGGATCACTTACTTAGACGAAAAGAGGTGTGTCTTTTACCATTGGGCTATGGGGTCAAATATCAAGCAAACAAGATTCTAGATCAAGTTCTAAAAACAATGCCTACAGGGTAAGATAGCAGAGTTGCTTCAGATCTCAAGGCTAGATGGTGAAATGGTTTCCAATCAGATCCAAAGAGAAATTAAGGGTTCCTTAGGCTTTATTATGAAGAAAGTGAAAGAGGTCAACCGGGATGGCAGAGAAATTAAGGATTCCTGGACCCATATATTAGAAGAAAACATGTAAATGATCAATTATTCAAAACAGAGTATACTTAAACAAATTCTGAGATAAATTTCAGGTTAATTCACTCAGCTTTAGATAACATTCAAGTTTGTGAAAAGCCTAAGAAGATAACAAATTTGACAAAGGAAATAATTCACTGTAATAGATCAACACATGAATTTTGTAATGCAATCTCTTTATTACTTGGCCCAGTCTGCTGACCTAAAAAAATGGTACAATAACCCTTAGTTTTACGATCAAAATAACTCTACAAATGTATAGCAATCCACAACCAATACATTGAATTATGAAGTATTTATACAAAAATAATTTACACAATATCCCAAACTATCTTGGGAATTAATCTAGGAGAAAGAAATATCTTCATGGAGGAAGATTCTAAGACAGCTATTGAACTACTGTTTTTGTCCTTGTTTATTAGGCTGTGTTGTCTTTAAGCTCTGATATTTTTCCTTTTAATCTCTGGTTTGCTATTGGTCTTCACGTTGAATGCTCTTGTTACTTTTATCTTTCAACTGATACACTTTCACCTGATACTCTTTTACCTAGTGTTGTGCTAATCAAACAACCCCCCATTTCTTGAAAAATAGTTACATAAAATTTAAAGAAGAAATGGGTCCCTTAATAAGATTTGTGTGTTCATGAATAAAATTGGTATTAACCCATCATAAGAAAAACCCTTATTAAAAGGCTTAAGGTAAATTAATCATTTGGAAAGTTTTTTTGAATAAGAATAAAAGCGTGACTTTAAAAAATATTATAAAACCCTTCGTTATTACGATAAAGCGATCGGAAGATCGCATATCACAATAACAAAGGAAACATACACAAAGCCACAATAAACATTACCCATTTCCTCCGATCCGAAAAGGCAATCGCAATCGGATATCGCAAAAGCCAAATGCCAAGCACAATATAATGGAGCCCTTTAATTCCTCCGATGGGATAAAACATATCGCAATTGTAAAATCGGTGATGACAACAATAAACCAACACATAATTGAAGGCAGGTTCAAATCCTCCGATGTGATAAACATATCGTAATCGACAATCGAGGAAATCGCATTGACAGAACCATAAAGCCCGACTCCATTCTCGATTGCGATATATTTATTAGGTGCGCATCTCAAGGATATATTTAAATTAGTTTGCATGCATTATATCACTAATTCGGAAATTGGAGATCTTCAAAGCAAGTGTTAAGTCCTTTCCCTTGATATTCCCGATCACCAATTTGCGACTTATCAATGATCATCCATCAAACGAATCTAAGGCACGCTTCAATTTATCATTTGGCATACAAGCGACATGATGGGCATTTAAAACCGTCTTTACCATGATTGATAGGTTAACCAACCATTCAATGAAGTAGTTAAGGATAGATCTTTTCTTTAGATTTCATCCGCACCAACCTTTAACTATATTCCATCACCACTTGTTGATCGACATAACTCCTTTTTCATTATCATATCACGGTTTTGAAATCGATTGTGAAGAATTCCGCTAAGAACATAAATCTAAGGCAAAATGGGAAGGAAGTCAAAGAAATCCGTAGTAGCAGCTCCTGTAGCAGCAACTCAGCCAACCAAAGTTCTCGAACCAAGAAAAAGGGATTAATATCAGACACGACATGTCTCGGGCTAGGAAATACTAGCTAGGAAGGTATCTATAATCTAATTGAAATTGAAGAGCTCGAAGAACTATCAGAAAACGCCATCAGTGGTTCAACCGATAAGTCTGAAGCAACTCTTAAAGAGTTGGCATGCTCCTTTATTCGCAGAATAGCTGCCCGGGCTAAAGTCCTCCCATATACTAATGTCGTGAGATGGGTAGTGGGAAAAGTTCCAGTTACAAACAGAACCTTTTGCACAACTGACAGGAGGATATTCGATTCATTTCAGCCAGATGATCTAAGGAAAATGTATCACTTGCCTGGGCCTGAAAAGCGGTACAACAAAGCCTTTCTTGAAGATTTTGCAAAAGAAAATGAGTCAGAATCAGACCCGATTAAGCAATGGAGACATTTTCTCGAGAAGCACAAGCACGAATCATCAGGTAAGTACTCTGTGAACTCATTGGCTTCTCCTTACTGTTATGCCGGAGCTATGATATGTAGAATGTGGGGAATACATGACTATGATAAGTTTACTATAGAAATGGTCCCTCTAATGGAGGTAGCAATCAATGGCTATGTAATGGATTGGGCCAATATTTTATCTGACAAGTTAGCGACAACAATCCTAGAGTATAGAGCAAATGCATATCAAACTACTAGGACTATTCTCCCATTCTATTAGAGTGCTTACATTATGGACATTGTTTGTTTCAATTCTGAATTTCCTTTGCTCGGGTGGAGATGGACCCTCGCAAACCCTAAGCCAATCCATATCTATCATGATAAGTTATGGAAGGCTAATTACAAAACCGTTTGTACAAAATCTGCAATGGTTTTATTGTGCCTATTTATTACTCTATTTTTGATAATCCTGCCCCAAAGATATCCCCAAAAGCAGAAAAAGATTTGACAGCAATAGGCATTTGGTTTGGGGAAGAAAAATTAACTTATATAAGGCTTTTTTGTAGCCTTACAAAACCTCATGTCCTTCCACTATATGTACCCGATAAACTGCTAGCTCAGGAATTAGCCTATCAAATAATAGTAGAAGGGACATCCAAAACCCTTAGAAATTCCAAGAAATAGGCATGGCCTATATTCCCTTTAAGATGTGGTGTTTTCACTCTTCATGATTACAAACATTCAAAAAAGGAGATAGGGAAAATACAAATGTTGAATCTTGCAACAATCCCCAATAGGCAATATGATCCAAGAAAAGTTGCCTATAATGTTCTTGAACAGACCAAGCTTGCAAAGTTTTATCATGAGAAGGATGACTTCAATGATGTATTTTCCTCAACCCAATATTTATTTCAAGTTAAATCATTGGCTAGAATCAAATATCAAGATGAAGGATTAGAAGTGTTTAATAGGCTTAGAGAGTAGAGGTTGCAAACTTTTGCCTTTAGACCTCTTAGTCACAGATCCTAAAGCCCAGTCATCGAGTCAGGTTAAACAAATAGTTACTAGAAAGACTTCTGATGTGGAAAAGACCTCCGAATAGGAACAAAAATAGGAGTAGGAGCAGAAACAGTAACAAGAATAGAAATAGGGAGAGGGAAAAGATAGCCAACTCATGAATATAGATACTCAGATTGATCCCAAGCTTCTGCAAGAATGGCAACAATTTGATTCCATTATAAGCAATACTGAGACTTTACAAGGATTCAGCATGCCTGGAGTGACAACTAGTCACAAAACATCAACTAGTATGGTTCCGACTAAAGGAACCAGCGGCCTACCCATCATTTAGAAAGATATGGAGATAATTCCAGAAAATCCATGTAATGAAATCATCTTACATGTAGAATACATACCACCTTTAGATGTCTTTTACAGCCCCAAACATAAGGTTGTAGTAAAAAGACAAAGGAAAAAGAGAAAGTTTGATCATTCCTCTCTTTTACCTGCACAAACAGAAATGGCTAATGTGGTATGGAGAGAAGAAATTAATCCTTCCGAAGACCTTACAAAACTATCTCAATATGCTGGGGCATACTCGGCAGCTACTATGGATAAAGTGATAGAAGTTAGCAATTTACTCAAAGAAAAAGATCAGACAATTGTTTCACTGGAAGCACAGGTATCCGAAAAACAATAGAGAATAGAGCAGTTGGAACAACAGTTAGCAGCAAAACAGCAATCAAATAACCAGCTAAATGAGCAATCTCTTAAGGAGAATCAAAGGATAGACCAAAGTGCAGTACTGAAACAAAAAAAATTATCCTTAGCATTGTCCAAGCTAAAGACAACGAAGGAGCAATTGAGAAAAACAAAAGATGAGAAAATCACTCAACTGACTCAACAAATAGTAAAGTTCAAAAGTCTTCCTCAACTAGCAGAGTTAAGATCTAAGCTCTCTAGATCAATAGGTCATTGATTAAGTAGTTAAATTTATTATGTCATGATATTTCTCTTGCTGAGCCCCTCTATGAGATTTCTTCTTCAATGATTGACAAATCATTTGACGCAAGGTAGAATTTGGAATAGGCCGATGAAATATTGACAAACTTTCTTGCCTGGTAAGAAACCAATGAAGGGCAAGCTGCAAATCTGCCTAAAATTCTAGAATCACACAAAGAAATTATTTTCCTAGAATGGAAATCCCAATTGATGAAAGCAGAAAGGGCAAATTCGAGATGTAGATTAGTAACTGGTAATTTGTTTGAATTAATTAATGATACTCTTTATCTGTCTAATTTTATTTTAGAGTGCACTCGAGGTAAATTGCCATCAGCTAAAGCACTGGAGTGGTCATGCAAGAAGGATTTAGAAAAGAAGGAAAGATTAATTGTGGGCATTCAAAGTTTAACTTGGGACACCTTTTCGTTCTTCCTGATTAAACCACATAGTCAAAAAGCAGCACTAAAATGTTTAACTGATGCAATTAGCTACATAATTCCCAAAATTGATGATGCTACGTATTCGGTCCAACTGCATTCACGTCTGAGTCACCCTCTAGAATTGCAACCAATGCTTGCCATATGCCAGCTCAAACCAAAGGATGATCGGCCGAAACAGTGAATCATTCTGCTGACTGCAAGCGTGCCTATTTCAAGGAGATTTCCATGATTTGGTTATACCATATCATAGCAGTTTTATTTTCATAATCAGTTAGCTTAGATAGTATTTATAGACCCTTTCATTTCTTTAGAAAGGGTCCTAAATTTTGTATAAAACTTGGATTGGGAGTCACACTATTGTGCTTCCGATATATATATTTTTATGAAGAATGGGCTTATATTCTGAATTTTAATGAAGAATACTTTGATGAGATATGCACTATTTCTTTTTGTGAGAGTATTTCTAAGTTGGAAGACAGGATCTAAATTCGATTGATATTGGAAGAGATTCGAATTACATATGGTATTATTATCTATGTCTTCACTCCATTCTTTTATATGAATTAGAGTTTATTCAATCTTGCTATCATTTGATATATGTATGTGTTTCAACAATAATCCTTATACTTATCACTATTGAATGTTTAAGGAATGTTATTCTTTCAATCACATTTATCTCAATGATATTTGAAGAATAGTGTAATAATGTTTTAATTATTGCTTTGTTCAACTATTTGAACAAGGTAATTATCATATGAATGAATGTCTTTATTTATCAATGCAGTCATCTATATGCCTATTTGTAGATAAATATTATCAAAAGTTGCACTAAAGTGGAAATTTCCCGGAACAGATTAGTTGTTTATAATTTTGCTTTTTAGAATAAATCATCCATCATTATCATTAGATAATAGAAAATCAACCTCTTATCTATCCTATTTACAAATCATTGGGAAACTAGTCCCATTATATCTAGTCGGAGCCACCACACCAAACGGAAAAGGAACTTCCTTTATGGTCCAGACCGGGTGGTTTTCCCCGATGTTGATGCAACGATTTTCGAGGCATCAACACCTGGTTGGCCTATCATTATCCTTTTACTGTGCCTTTTACCCTAGTGTACATTTTTACATTTTGACTATGTATTTCTACATTAAGTCATTCAATTTCTCCCATGTTTCTGCATCTGGTAATTGGAAAGTTATCATTTTCCTATAAATCTCATCTGCGTCCGTGTACTTGGAAAAAGTGGGCTTATTCACAAAAAGGTGTTTTACCTCATGTTGGAGGTAAAACAAGTTCTTAAAAGTTTGGTATAGAACCTTGCCAATTGGCATCCCCTTCATAGATGAAGTGTTCACTTGATCCCTGGCCACTTCTCTAATTTTTCTATTGTAGTCCTCTTGTGGCATTAAATTATCATTTATTACCAAGGGATTGGGTAGACCCTTTTGCCTCAAAACTTCAAATTTAACCATGAAGTTGTCTATAGCTAGTTGCATATTTTTCCACTTATCTTCAAGGTTTAGCATTAAATTCCTCTTGGTGAGGACCCTTTTTACTTCCAACATTGTACCTGTCATGTCAGGTATCTCTAATTCCTGCAATTCATACTTATTTTTGGAGTTAAGGAAGTGAATGATCCTTGTTGCTTCCTTTGGCATATCTCCCAATTCTTTTTTCGCTCTCTATATGGATTCTGTAGCCTCTTTCACCAAGTCAATCTGTTAAAAAATAACTTGAATGGATGGCCAAATATCATTGACAGAGTCAACGATATTGGCCCATAATTTTTCCTTAGCTTATCCAAGGGGTTCCTTTAAATTCAATTCCTTTTCCAATATTTTTATTCTTTCATTCATCCTGGTTGATTTCTGTACTTTTGTGCCTAATTTGTGCAAGCTTATATTCAGTCTCTAGACCGATCACCTTTTCTTTGAGCTTGTTCATTTCTATGGTCTGATGGACATGTTTTCCATTGCCTGGACCAATTTGATAGCCTCATAAACTATTGACCTTCTTGTTGATGTAGATGTTGTATAAGTTGACAGTGTTGTAGCCATTGGAGCTGTAGGAGCTAATGATGCTGCCAATGTGGAAGCTACTGCAATAGTAATTATTGGGATAACAATGGTAGGGGCAGCCTCAAGACTAGCTTGTTTCACCTGTATCAAGCTATCTAACTCCTTTTCCATTTCCTTTAGTTTATCATTCAGTTGTAGAACCAGGTCTATCATCTACTCCTAATGTGTTTGGCTCTCCAGGACCTCTTTTGTTTGTGGGTGCTCTGAATGAGGAAGTTTCATCTATTTTTAAGAGCTACAATATCCTCATTCTTCTTCTTGATCAACTTCTTAATAGCCCTGATTTCATTGGGATCATGTCCTAGCTCAATTACTAAGTCCTCCAATGACTTGATCCTATTTTCCTTGGCGTGTGATGAGGTCTTTTCCAATTTGTATTGGGTTGTAATTTTTTCTAATGAACCTTTCAATTAGACTGCACATTTTCAAATTGAAGGGTCGTTTGGCTTTCCCAAGAATACCTATAAATTGGCAGTCTAGCTTGCAAACTAGGTTCAATGGCGAATGCAGAGGGTACGGTGGCTTTAACTGTGAACTGGTTGCTTGAATTGGGTGTTTGGAGCTTCTTCAAGCAGCAGGCGGTCGTCAATTTTGTCGCAGAGGTTCAGGGTGTCACAAAATGGATTGAGCAACAGTTGTAGTGAAAAACGATTGAAAAGAGAAAATTGGGGCTTTTCCGGCTTTTTAACGAGTAACAGTCACATTTTGGCGTGGAAAACATTAATGAATATTGGGTTGTTTTCAGCTTTGGTGGGGAGGTGGTTTTTTGGGCCATCTCACTGCCATTGGAGGGAAGCCAGTATTTTTCAGGAGCACGCGATGTCACCTGGTGCCACCATGTAGTAGAATAGTGCCTAGGCAAAACCGTAAATCTCACATGCTCTCAAGCTGTTATTGGGTGCATAATGAACCCACATGATATGGATGTGCACCATCGGATCTTGGGGCATGAGATTAGACGACTGTCGCGTGGTTAGGCTACACAAAGAGAATTGGGAAAGGGATTTTCAAGGCCTAACAAAGTGGGACCAGGGTTATGTGGTGAGGTTTTTTAACTGTACCAGGGGTTGTTGGGTTAAAAAATGGTTTGTCGGGGAAATATAAAGCGATGAAATTAATTTGATAATGCGGGGGGATAAAACTTAG
This sequence comes from Pinus tabuliformis, assembly GCA_031772625.1. Classification (NCBI taxonomy): domain Eukaryota; kingdom Viridiplantae; phylum Streptophyta; class Pinopsida; order Pinales; family Pinaceae; genus Pinus; species Pinus tabuliformis. The sequence continues at coordinate 750,454,445 of CM062808.1, forward strand.
AATAACAGGGTTTTTATGGGTTTTTGAAGGGAAATAGGGAAATTAATAAGGAGGGAGGGTAATATTTGCAATGGGAAATGCGTTCCACACTAGGGAAAAGGGGTTTTGGGTAGGGGGATTATTTTTGAAGGGTAATTACTAGGGAAATGTGTGAAACCAAGGGGTAAATGTCAAAATGAAACGAAAAGGGGATTTATAACTGATAAAGGGATAATGGGGAAATTAGAAAATAACCATGTGGGGGAGTAGTGAAATGACAGGAAATTAGCTAAACCAGCTTGTGAACATATTTTCTTTCTCATAAATGCTCTTGCACATGAAACATAGGATTAGGCATGATAAATGTGTTTTTGACTCAGCAACCTTGTACATTTGCAACCTTTCTTCTACCTACCCTTTGTTTATCCTAACTTTTTTTCTTCATTTTATTGGGTGTAGTTGAGCTTGCTCACCCTTTATTTTCTTTTCTTTTGACAAGCAAACTATCTAATTCTAACCTTATAACTTCCAATGGCTCAGATTAAATTGATGAGCTCATTTTTATTCTTTACCTAACTACTGATCTGCCAAGGATAAACAGTTTGGCTAGATCTTCAATCTCTATCTATCAACATAAAATTTAAAGCATGAATAAGTAAATATTAAGCTACTTGACCATCATGGATTGTGGCATTTGTGACAAGCTACACACAACCTTATTTTGTATAATAAAGTTAAAATTAATGGCACTTGAATTTGCACATTTTCGTGATCTATTTTATTTCTTTTTTGGGGTTCATATTTTTCACTTTTTTTTATCTTTTCTATTTCTTTTTGTCCTTTGATTATTTTTTAGGACATACCCTCTTTACATTTTTTTATTTTTAATATGGAAAACATTTTGCAGAAAGAAAAAGTATGTACAGTATTACAAGACTAACCATAGCCAGTTCAAAATTATGAATCCTATTATTATAGGACCCTAAGAGTGGCTCCACATGGGGATGGCATTTCCTAGTGAAATGTCAAGAACTTTAAGATCAGTAAGTCTTTGGAACTATGATTGTAGTTAACTTGTAAACTACTCTTATGTGATTCTTCTTTATTCATACTTATGATGGTGAACCCTTCAAAGCTCAAGGCCCTCTCTTCGGTCTTCAACTTCAAACGATTACCATCCAATCCAATCTAAACTCTGTAATGTTATATACATTGAGTAAAGTAAAGTGAACTAATGTTAATCTACGGATAAGTAATGCTTCAACATTCTACCATTGAAAGGTCCTCCTGGTAGATCTGTTCCCCTAACT